>JAZKJV010001194.1:187619-842690 GCA_037367405.1 Ottelia alismoides | reverse complement strand
TCAGACGAGTCAATTTCTGCTGTTGACTCACTCCCATGGTATGCAAACACGGTGAATTATCTGGTCACTAAGGAAGTTCCTCAGGGTTTTGCCCAGGAATAAAATCGATCGACTCATATCTGAAGCGAGACACTACCATTGGGATGATCCGCTCCTTTTCTTTGAAGGACCGGATTGCATATGGAGAAGATATTTTCCTCAAGAGGAATACCAAAGTATCTTCAATCTGTGCCACACCCTGGAGGCGGGAGGACATCACTCTGGGAAGAGGACCGCTGCGAAGATACTACAATGTGGATTTTATTGGCCATTCTTGTTTAAAGATGCTTACAATTTTGTCAGGTCGTGCCCCGTCTGTCAGAGAATGGGAGGGACCATTGGTTCCAAAGATACCATGCCTATGCAACCAGTGATCATCTGTGATGTTTTCGATGCATGAGGCATTGAATTTATGGGCCCATTCCTTAATAGTCAAGGATTTGAATATATTCTTCTTGCGGTAGATTATTTATCTAGGTGGGTGGAGGCTATCCTTACTCGAGCAGCAGATAGCAAAACTATTTGCAAGTTTTTGAAAGATAATATTATTTTGAGGTTCGGAATTCCAAAAATTTTAATATCTGATGGGGGAAGCCACTTTGTCAACCGGGAGGTGAAAAGGTTGACTAAGGAATATGACATCGAGCACCGTGTCGCTACTCCTTACCGTCCACAATCCAATGGCATGGCCGAGGTGTCAAACAGGGAGGTCAAAGGAATATTACAGAAGCTCGTTCGCCCTGACATGAAGAACTGGTCCCAACTCCTGGACCAAGTTCTATGAGCTTATCAGACGGCTTATAAGACCCGATTGGGCACCTCCCCGTTTTGAATAGTATATGGAAGCCATGTCATTTGCCTGTAGAACTCGTGCATAAATCAAAATGGGCAATCAAAAAGATTAATTGGAACTGTCATCAAGGAAAGAAGAACCGAGAGATGGATTTGAATGAACTATCTGAAATCTGAAATCATGCTTATGAAAACAACACCATTTACAAGGACAAAGTAAAGAGATGGCATGACAAGAACATTCGAACAAAGATCTTTGTCCCAGGGCAGAAAGTCTGGTTATTTAATGCAAAATTGAAAATTTTCCAAGGTAAATTGAAATTGAAATGGACGGGACCCTTCATTGTAAGAGAGGTACACAATAATGGTAGTGTTGAGATCTCAGAGACTGCAGATAGCATGCAACATCTATAGTCAACGGTCATCTACTTAAATATTTTTTCGAATCCAACGAGCAATTAGTACAAGTTGAACAGATCTCATTCACTCAGGGTATAGCTTTTGACGAAAGATTTGATCTGCCCAGATAAACCCACCTCTTTGGATCCAATACTCTTCTGTATGTCCATCTACCCGCTCTCGGTCCCCCGATACTTAGTTTAAGGGAACCGATTTCATTGTGCATACATCACTTCTCCTCTTTCTATTTTTGTCCCATCTATACTTAGTACGAGCTATGTCTACATTTCACTTTGTGCCATGGGGACATAGCACAAGCTAAGTATAGGGGGGTGTTTGTATATATTTTACCTACTTTATCCATAGCTCGTACTTTAATCGTTTTTATCTAACATCGGGGATGGGTACAAGTAGTGTAGATTATGTGTATAATACCTGTTTTTCAAAAAAACAAAAAAACAAAAAAAAACAAAAATAAACAAAAAACAAAAACAAAAAAAACAACAAAAACTTTTTGCATTAAAAAAATCATCACTCGTGATCTTGCATTTCATCAAGCATTTCATGCATTCCTTGGTTGATATATTCCTGACACATTCACCATCACTCAAGGCTTGAGGATTTTTGAGGACACTTGATTTCTGAGATTTTGAGATTCTGAGTTAGCCTGCCTTAGTCATTAGGATTTTTGAACTTAATAATCCACACTTCCCTAGTTTGAAATATTTGAGCGCTATATTGCACTCTTCATCTCTACCTTCAAAAAGAATATGATCAGCACAATCACTTTCACAACTGCATGATTGATGAGATGGGTTGAGATATCACTTGAGGAACTAGGACTAGAGATTTGAGTTTAGACCTGATTTAATGATATTCGAGGATGGGATAAAGTCAATGAAGGCTTCAGAAAACTGAGTGTCAGCAAAACCCTAGCCAGTATGTGAACAAGTTCATATGCTATCTTTTTGATATTGACCTAAATGCCAGGGTGTGTTGAAACTTAATGAAAATTGTTGATCAATGTGCGTCAACTTTTGGTAAAAGCACTGGAGCTAGCCAACAAAGAAAAGAAAAAAATGTCAAAAAAGGGGGTTCTATCATCCAAAGTCAAATTCCAAATGAGCTTCCACCAATGGCAAGCGCTCCCAAACAATTTCGAAGTGTCCACTTCTTCCACTTTGCACAGATGACCTCTTTTGCTCCCAAGTCCTTCATGAAAGTTGTAGATCTCGTCGAGACGAACAATTTTCGTGAAGGACATTTTTTGATCCGAGGTTTTCTTCTATTTATTTTCTATTTTTCTTTCTCTTTATTGAAAATTTTTTGGGGAGCCACGTGGCAGCCCCTGGGCGTGCCACGTGGCACCCCAACTCTCTCTCCTGGTCACACATGGGTCACATGCATGGCACGTGACCCTCCTTCATCTTCCCCATACGCCAACCCTCCAGCCGTTTCCCACCTCAGCCGTTCCTCCACCACCTCTCCTTGTAACGGCCACCGCACCCGCTTCTACCGACCGTTACGAGGCCAGCCAAGCATCCCCTCTGCGTAACGCCCCTCCGATCACCCTCCTATAAAGAACCCACAACGCCGACCGCCATCGTGCATCCACCATTTTAGGAAGAGCCTTGACGCCCTTGGTGACAACAGGACTTGGGCAACCTCCGGCGTGATCCAGCCACCTTCTGGTGTGCTGCTTCGAGCTTCCAAGCTCGCTTCCACTCCGGCAACATCTAGTTGCCGCCGAGCCTCCATCACATGTACCCCTCTACATTCCTCCTCTTCATCCGATCCCACGCCACGCAACCACTGCCGGCCTTGCACAGGCCGGAACCCATTCCCCTCCGTGCACCTTCCGCACTTCACCGTTGGTGAAGCTTTGCCCCCCCCTTTTTTGCCTTGGTAATCTCCTGCAGGTGCCTCGCCGGCGAGCAGTTCCTCTGCACAGCGCACGGGCTCCGCTACCTCGCCCTCGCACTCTCACCACTCGGCCAAGCTCCGCCATCTGCAGGTCCATCGTCAGCCACCCGCACCTCGCAACTGGCCCACCACCTCCGCTTCTCCGTTCGCCCGTCCGGTCGCTCACCGCCTCCGCCTGCCACGGCGGCTGAGCCCCTCCACCCTCCGCGCCTCACCCCGCCACCGGGCGTGTGGCCCTTGACCCTCCGCCCTACACAGCTGCCATTGGATCGGGCATAAGCCCTTGATCCAATGGCCCAGGAGCCGCCAAGCCTCCAGTTTGCCTCCAAGCCTTCGGTCCACCTCCAAGCCTCCTAGCGCATGTGCGACGCACGTGCGCTGGGGGAAAATTGCATCGAAGCCCCCGACGTTTCCAGAAATTGCAAAAATACCTTCGCCAGGTGTAAATTACAGAAGGGCACCTCCAACTTTTATAAATTACAGATAAGCCCCTCCAAGGACCTTTTTGAAAGAAAAACTTTATTTTATTCACATTTTAGTCCCTGCAATTTCATTTTAGCATATCTTTCTCATACGAACTCCGTTTTTAGCATATAATATGTCATTTTGAAGCTATTTTTATGCTCTACCATTTACCATAGCTTGTAAACAGATCTGATGTTGTTCATTGATAATTATTATTTTGAGGATCTTGGTTGACTCTTGCAGGCTAAAATTTGACATATTTGTATTGCATTTTCATGGATAAATTGATGAATCAATTCTTACAGGGGTGCTCTTACGAAGGATAAATATTGATCTCTCATTCTTTTACAAGATCAATTTTATTGAGGCTTCGATCAGAAATTAATGATTTATCAATAGAATCATTTATCTTATCCCATTAATTTGCAGGATTGTCTCTCAGAACTATTTTCCTTCTGCCTGCTTCTGGAGTTATTATGATAAATATTTTTGGACATAATTTCTTTCGATCTGTGATGTAATTTTGAGGATTTATTGATCATATTATTGAAGGATTTAACACATTTCAAATCACAGATCCTGGGCATAATATCCTCTGTTTATTTTCCTTGCATCACATTTGTATCTCATTGCATTGTACATTTTCTCAACATAGAAATTAACCAAAGCATTAATTAAATATTTAATTTGATTTAAGACCACACAACTAAGAATCACCATTCCCTGTGTTCGACCTTGGTAGACTTGCCAAGTAAAAATACTCCACAACATTCAAAGGATTGTGGTATTTTGATCGACCGATTTTCACCTCCTATACTACAAATTCAACATTATTAAAGAGGTGAATTTCACGTTCATCATTGGATCCATGGATTTTGGTTTTATTCTACACGTTGGGAAGATATTTTGGAGTATTATTCACCTCAAATTGACAACCATACTTCCTTATTTCACCCTTGAATGATCTTTAAGATCCCTTTGATTTCCTTCCATTCTCACCCCTTTTTTCAAGTTGATTTCTTCTTCCTTCTTCTCTAGAGAGACAAGAGCAAGAGGGTCCTTCCTTTGGCGAGGAGGAAGAATGTCACCGCAAGGGGAAGGCACCGCTTAGTTCAGGTCATTGACCGCATGAACGGATCTAAGGACTCACATTTAGGTAACAGATCTTGACATTCTCCTTTATATTTGCGTACCCTGCGATGATGGAGTGTTGTTTTTGGGGTTTGACATTCTAATTTTGATCTTTCCCCGGATCGTCTCTTGCTGTTGGTATATCCTTATTCCTTGTTAGATAATCCCCTTCTTTATGAAATAAATAAATAAAGATAGATAGATAGATTAAGGAACGCTCTCATCATATAACAATCTTAGGCATATGCAATATATATATATATATATATATATATATATCTTTTCAGGATTGTTTTATATAGTGGTATTGGCAGTGTTAAAGATGAACATAAAATATTAGATATCCTAACCAGGAGTGCTCGATGTCACTGGATTAAAGAGAAAAAGATATGTCACTCCCCCATATTTCTTGTTCAACGTAAATAACTTTAGTATGGTTCTTAATATCAAAACTTCTAGTAACATATATGCAATGATGTGTTAGTGGACATTTACGAGGTAGAGAGGATATAGCAATTAAAGTGGTCTGGCATTAGCCATTACCACATGTCATATTGTATGGCCGATGTTTTTTTTATTTCCAAATATGTTACCGGATATTATGTGGGTTTTATTAAATGATTTTCTTATTAGAAGACATTGCATATTAATCATACAGTCGAGAATATCATTGGTATATTAAGTAGTTCTTGGATGACTTTTTGATAGCTTTTCGACTGCAGGTGGATACCGCCTCATTGTACTCAACCTATGCAAATTATCTTAACATTGTACAAGCAACATTGAATCTATATTGTCATGCATAAATGGTCACCTGTATTCTCGGATTTTGCTTGGAATATATCTAGATCCTTTATTACTAGGCACCACAACATGATTAATGGAAAGTCATGAGTTATAGTACTCTAGTTTTGTTTATAATAACCACAATCTTAATGTAGATCTAATGAAGTGGTTAATTAGTTCCCGTCCAGTTGAAGGTAATTGAGGACCCGCGGGTCTGCTATATGGACAGGTTTGGGGTGCAATATATTGTGATTCATGGCATATCAAAGAACAAGGCATATTGTTGGAAAGAATACATTGTGATATGAGGGTCTAAAATATTAAATGTGTGGTACTATTGAAAGCCATAGTAGTGACCAATAACTTATAACTTTCGAGTGAAGTATGATTTACATGAAGAAATAAAGAGTAAATACTAGAAGGTGGGTGCACACCCTTATAGTCCGACTGAGCCAACAGTGAGTCAACCTCACTCGAGGGGCATCACTGAGTGGGGTGGTGGTAGGTACTCTGGAGAGTTGGGCTGATGCACGCGTGCATCACACTATATGGATGTGCTTTGTTGCACTTGTTTTGTGGGCGAGTAAGTCTCCCTGGCAGACTCGGTTGACACAATCATGGTTCTTTGGGCTATATGCCTCGTGTCTCGAGTGTCAGAGTACTTCCAACCAGACTAGCTGAAGGACCACGCTTGCGCACAGGTCTTAGTCTGCACTCTGAATGAAGCGATGCGGGTTTCATTCCTAGTGTAGACTTTCTCCTTTGACGGGTGAGTCCGTGATTAATTAATAAATAAATAATAAGCTAGACCAAAGAAATTGGAAGTGGACTAAGTATGTAATTGTCAAAAATCTTCTTGTTGCAAGTAACTTAATTAGAGGCTTTCTACTTGCGTTTCTTAGAATGTTTTCTGTACACCTCTGTAGTTACTGCACTTGCATTACCTACCTGATTTTTTTTATTATTATTGTTATATCCTTACTGGGTCATTTGACTCACAAGTTACCCCTCTTGGAAATCTAACAGGAAATCTGGAGCAGGAAACCGAGGCGAGAGTTTTTGGAAGCAGCTGAGAACCATTTCAGAGGTTGTTACCTAGTTGGACAGTCTACTTTTATTATTTCTCCATCTTCTCTATTGATAATGTACTTATAAGACCTTGGATTATTCATGTCATCTTAAGTTGTGGACGGTTTTCGTTAAATAGATATTTTCTCCTGCCATTTTTTTGTATGAATGTTTTATCATGCATGTTGTTTATAATTATTGTTGGGTAATAATTATGAATGGGCGTTGAGATGCGCTCCTACCGAGGTAGGGAATTACATTTGGTATCAGAGCCCAATTACCCCATTAGTTGTAGATAATTGTATGATATGCAGGAAACCTTAATACGTTAGACAAGTAGTCCCCAAACTCACATCTAAAAATGGCATCGTCCACTTGACATCGAATCTCATCTCTGTCTGATTTTTTTATCTTTCTCTTAATGCAGGTCATGCCGCCTTGTAGAAATCAGGCCACACAATAATTAAATGCAATGATGGCATTGATGCAAGATGTGCAACAAAGACAGCTAGCTCTTGAAGAGCGGTTCACCTGATCAAGTATCCGAGGGTGGGTCTGACATGGGTGGGGGAGGTGCAGATCCCCCACCACCACCTCCTCCTCCTCCTCCACCTCCTCCATCATCGCGACAGGAAGATGTCTTTTCAAAATATCGTAAGGAGAAGGTTCTGGAATTCTGGGGGAACACAAGCCCTAAGGAGGCAGAGAGATGGCTGAAGCGGGTAAAGAAGGTCTTGCGTACCATACATGTGCCATATGAAGAGAAGGTAACCCTAGCTACATACTCCTTAGCCGGATATGTTGAGGAATGGTGGACCTCTAAGGAGCCACAGATTGCAACGCCAGCTACTTGGGAGTTGTTTACTGAAGCCTTCCGAGGGCATTTCTACCTAGAATACTAGATAGAGCAGCGGCGTGTGGAGTTCACGCTACTAGAGCAAGGGAACAAGACCGTGACTGCTTATCTGAACAGATTTACAGAATTGCTGAAGTATGCTGCTAGCACTGTGCCAACTGAGTCTGACAAGGCATTCAAGTTCTTCCGTGGGCTTCGCAAGGAGATTTGTGAGAGATTGGTGCCCCTTCGTTTGGTCACAATGAAGGAAGTGATTGATGATGCTGCTCGTGTGGAGCAAGACTTACGTGAGAGTAAATCAATGCAGATGAGATCGAACTTTTCTGGCAGGATAGCCCGCAATAACAGAGCAGGAGTACGTGCAGGACAACGCTTCCACCCTCACCGTTTTGGGGTGTCGAATAGGGTTACTCACGGAGGAGCTCCTACCTTGTGGCAAGCACTTTCTGAGCCAGCAGGGACATCCCGTCCAATTTTGAGTACTGTTATAGATGCTCGTGTGGAGGATTGGATCTGCTATCGATGCAACCAGAAAGGTCACATCCGGTCCAATTGTCCCTTGGGATCTTCACAGTCTGGAGTTATAGTACGAGGAGGACGTCCCCATCAACGGGGGCGTGGCTTTACACCTCAGGGAGGTAGGGGACAAGCTTACCAGACTCGGAGCATGACATGCTCAAGTAGACCACAAAGAGAGGGACAATTGAATGCTATTAATGACAGACAAGCGCACGCCTCAGGATCGGTAGTGTGAGGTATGATTTCTGTAGGCGACTTTACAGCTCATGCTCTCTTTGACTCTGGTGCATCACATTCTTTCGTATCGTTGAGTTTTGCAAGTATCTTAGGCCGAGAGCCTACCACAGTTGCAAACCCTTATCTTATTAAGGGACCTGGAGGTCAGTTGTTTGTGGTCCACCGGGTGTTTCCTGATTGTCTGATATATATCGGAGGTTATATGCTAGAAACATACCTATTACTCTTACAGATGTAAGACTTTGATGTTATTCTTGGTATGGATTGGCTCGAGAATCACCATGCATGCCTTGATTGCTTTCAGAAACAAATCATTTTCAAGATTCCTGATTTACAGGAATTCGTATTTGATGGGAGTACCTCCTCTGGGGGAGTAGTATGCATATCAGCATTGCAAGCACATCGGTTGCTTGATCAGGGGTATGAGGGATACATTGCCCATGTCATTGGGGATCAAGTGTAGCGTGAGGAGATTTCTAATATAGAGATTGTTAAGAACTTTCTAGATGTTTTTCCAGATGAATTGCCTGGAATTCCTCTACAAAGGGAAGTAGAGTTTGAAATAGCTCTTATTCAGGGAACTCAACCAATTTCTATTACACCATACCGGATGGCGCCAGCTAAACTAAAAGAACTTAAGGTGCAGCTGCATGAATTATTGGAGAAGGGCTTCATACGCCCTAGTACATCTCCATGGGGGGCACCGGTCCTATTTGTTAAAAAGAAGGATGGATCTATGTGCATGTGTATAGATTACCAACAATTAAATAAGGCGACTATCAAGAATCGTTATCCATTACCTCGGATTGATGATCTCTTTGATTAACTACAGGGGTCATTTGTTTTCTCTAAGATTGATCTTCGGTATGGTTATCATCAACTGCGAATTAAAGATGTCGATATACCTAAGTCTGCATTTCGGACCAGATACAGACATTATGAGTTCATGGTAATGCCCTTTGGCCTGACAAATGCCCCAGCTGCTTTCATGGATATGATGAATCGGGTGTTCAGGCCATTTCTTGATAACTTTGTGGTGGTCTTCATCGACGATGTCCTTATTTACTCGAGCGATGAGGAACAACACCGAATACATTTACAAACAGTACTAGAGATGCTGAGGAAACATAAGCTGTATGCAAAGTATAGTAAGTGTGAGTTCTGGTTTCGACAAGTGGCATTCTTGGGTCATGTCATCTCAGGTGCAGGAGTTGTTGTGGATCCTGCAAAGATTGAAGCAGTTCTTAACTGGGTACAACCAATGAACGTGTCAGAGGTCCGTAGTTTTCTTGGCTTAGCTGGATATTATAGAAGATTCGTCAAGGCGTTTTCTCAGATTGCCCTTCCCCTTACTCAGCTGACCAAGAAGGAGACAATGTACACTTGGAAAGACAAGTGTGAGGAAAGCTTCCAGATGTTGAAGGACAAACTTACTACAGCTCCCATCTTAGTGATTCCATCAGGAACTGACGGATTTACAGTATACACCGATGCGTCAAAGGATGGATTGGGTGCCGTTTTGATGCAACATGGCAAAGTTGTTGTGTATGCATCTCGTCAGTTGAAATCTCACGAGAAGAATTATCCAACCCATGATATGGAGTTTGCAGCAGTTGTTTTTGCTCTCAAGATGTGGAGGCACTATCTATATGGGGTGGCTTTCGAGATCTTCACAGATCATAAGAGTCTTAAGCATTTGTTTGATCAGAAAAAGCTAAATATGAGGTAACGACGGTGGATGGAGATATTGAAGGATTACGAATGCACTATATCATATCACCCTGGCAAGGCAAATGTGGTAGCGGATGCACTTAGCCATAGGCCACACTCACGTGAATCCCATCTCCAGCTCAAGACATGGGATCTCCTTGCATCTTTTAGTGAGTGGCGCCCCTTCCAGAGTAGTCGAGAGACAGTTATAATTCCCTCCCCTTCCCGTCCTGAACTAGTAGAGAGGATCATTCGAGGACAACTTGTAGATGAGAGTCTACAGAGGCTCAAGGACAAAGCCCTTGCTAGGATTTTGGTTAGCTTTTCATAGAAGATGGTGTGCTACAAAATGGCAGCCGTTTGTGTGTTCCGGCAGATATGGAACTAAGAAATGAGATCATGCATGAGGCACATAGCTCTCGATTATCGATACATCTTGGTGGCACCAAGATGTATAAGGATTTAACGAAAAATTTCTGGTAGAAGCAAATGAGAAGAGATGTGGCTGATTTCGTGGCAAGGTGTATGACATGCCAACAGATTAAGGCTGAGCATAAGCGGCCACCTGGACTTCTGCAGTTCCTTCCAATTCTCAAGTGGAAGTGGGAAGACATATCTATGGACTTCGTTACAGGGCTTCCTAGAGCTTCTAGCGGTCATGATGCCATATGGGTAGTAGTTGATAGGCTTGCGAAGTCCGCACACTTCATACCCTTGAGCATGGCTTTTAACACCAATACAACTCACCGTGATTTTTATTAAGGAGATTGTCAGGCTTCATGGTATACCAAAGCAAATTATATCTGATCGTGATCCGAGATTTACTTCAAATTATTGGCGGGAGTTTATGAACTCTTTAGAAGTGCAGTTGTGCCTAAGTTCAGCTTACCATCCTCAGACTGACAGACAATCCGAGAGGACGATACAAACATTAGAAGATCTTCTTCGAGCATGCGTGCTGGAGTGGGAAGGGTCTTGGAAGGACTATTTATCATTAGCGGAGTTCTCATATAATAATAGTTACCATGCCAGCATAGGCATGGCCCCTTTCGAGGCATTATATGGGAGACGATGTACTACACCTTTGAGTTGGCAGGAGGTCGGGCATAACCAACTGCATAAGGTGGAATACTTGGAGGAAACTGCTAAAGATATTAAGACGACCCGAGAAAAGATGCTTATTGCACAGAGCAGACAAAAGATCTACAGTGATAAACAACACACCAATCTTAGCTTCGAAGTTGGGTTTTTCGTCTTCCTGAGAGTATCTCCAACCAAGGGAGTGCAGCGGTTTGGAGTAAAGGGGAAGTTAGCCCCACGGTTTGTTGGACCTTTTGAGATCCTTGACAGAATTGGCAATGTTGCTTATATGTTGGCACCTCCCCCTCACCTGTCGTGAGTGCATAACATCTTTCACATTTCCAACCTGAGGAAATATGTGCATGACCCATCACACGTGATCAGCTACGATGATCTTCAGGTGGACACAAACCTAAGCTACCCTGAAGAACATGTCCGAATCATCGATCGCTCAGTGAAGAGGTTGAGGCATAAGGAGATACCATTGATAAATGTCCTTTGGCAACGATATAACTCCGAGGAGGCCACTTGGGAGCCTGAGGCAGATATGCGATGGGACTACCCACATCTATTTGAAGGTAATCTCTAAAACATACTCATGTCTTTACCGGTCTCTCAATTGGCTTCAACCTTTTAAGGTTGTTATTTTACATCCCATACATCCTAAGTCTCGGGGACGAGACTGTTTTTAAGGTTGCTATGATATAACACCCCAAAAATTTCGGCTTTTTTCCAAAATATTAAAACATATACAATATCATACTCAAAGGAAGCATCTCGTCACAAGCTTTCCAACGAGACTAAGAATGCACAAATCCGAGTTCGTATGAGGAAGTTATGCCCTTTTTAGTGAACCATGGTCGGGGACTTTTATGGAAATTGGACCCACGGATTTTGATTTATTCTACACGTTATGAAGATATTTTGGAGTATTATTCACCTCAAAATTGACAACCATACTTCCTTATTTCACCCTTGAATGATCTTTAAGATCCCTTTGATCTCATTCCATTCTCACCCATTTTTCCAAGTTGATTTCTTCTTCCTTCTTCTCTAGAGAGACAAGAGCAAGAGGGTCCTTCCTTTGGTGAGACGCGAAGCTTCGGAGCTTCATTACGAGGAGTGGAGGAAGAACGTCACCACAAAGGGAAGGCGCCAGTTAGTTGAGATCGTTGACCGCGTGCACGGATCTAAGGACTCACATTTAGGTGATGGATCTTGACATTCTCCTTTATATTCGCGTACCTTGCGATGATGGAGTGTTGTTTTTGGGGTTTGACGTTCTGATTTTGATCTTTCCCTGGATCGTCTCATGCTGTTGGTATATCCTTATTCCTTGTTAGATAATCCCCTTCATGAAACACACACACACACACACACACATATATATAGATGGATAGATTAAGGAACGCTCTCATCATATAACAATCTTAGGCATATGCAATATATATATATATATATATATATATATATATATATATATCTTTTCAGGATTGTTTTATATAGTGGTATTGACAGTATTAAAGTCGAACATAAAAATATTAGATATCCTAACCAGGAGTTCTCGATGTCACTGGATTAAATAGAAAAAAATATATCACTCCCCCATATTTCTTGTTCAACGTAAATAACATTAGTATGGTTATTAATATCAAAACTTTTAGTAACATATATGCAATGATGTGTTAGTGGACATTTACGAGGTAGAGAGGATATGGCAATTAAAGTGGTCTGGCATTAGCCGTTACCACGGGTCATATTGTATGGCCGATGTTTTTTTTATTTCCAAATATGTTACCGGATATTATGTGGGTTTTATTAAATGATTTTCTTATTAGAAGACGTTGCATATTAATCATACAATCGGGAATATTATTGGTATATTAAGTAGTGCTTGGATGACTTTTGATAGCTTTTCGACTGCAGGTGGATACCGCCTCATGGTACTTAACCTATGCAAATTATCTTAACATTGTACAAGCACAATTGAATCTATATTGTCATGCATAAATGGTCACCAGTATTTGATATTTTTTCTCTAAGTTATATACAACGTGATCTCCCCTAAGAAATCCAACATTATCATATTTATTTTTTTGCCTGGTTCTCGGATTTTGCTTGGAATATATCTAATCCTTTATTACTAGGCACCACAACATGATTAATGGAAAGTCATGAGTTATAGTACTCTAGTTTTGTTTATAATAACCACAATCTAAACGTAGATCTAATGAAGTGGTTAATTAGTTCGCGTCCAGTTGAAGGTAATTGGGGACCTACTGGTCCGCTGTATGGACAGGTTTGGGGTGTAATATATTGTGATTCATGGCATATCAAAGAACAAGGCATATTGTTGGAAAGAATACATTGTGATATGAGGGTCTAAAATATTAAATGTGTGGTACTATTGAAAGCCATAGTGGTGACCAATAACTTATAACTTTCGAGCGAAGTGTGATTTACATGAAGAAATAAAGAGTAAATACTACAGGGTGGGTGCACACCCTTGTAGTCCGGCTGAGCCAACAGTGAGTCAACCTCACTCGAGGGGCATCACAGAGTGGGGTGGTGGTAGGTACTCTAGAGAGTTGGGTGGATGCACGCGAGCATCGCACTATATGGATGTGCTTTGTTGCACTTGTTTTGAGGGCGAGTAAGTCTCTCCTGGCAGACTCGGTTGACACAATCATGGTTCTTTGGGCTATATACCTCGTGTCTCGAGTGTCAGAGTACTACCAACCGGACTAGCTGAAGGATCACGCTTGCGCACAGGTCTTAGTTTGCACTCTGAATGAAGCGATGCAGGTTTCATTCCTAGTGTAGACTTTCTCCTTTGACGGGTGAGTCCGGGATTAATTAATTAATTAATTAATAAGCTAGACCAAAGAACTTATAAGTGGACTAAGTATGTAATTGTCAAAAATCTTCTTGTTGCAAGTAACTTAATTAGAGGCTTTCTACTTGCGTTTCTTAGAATGTTTTCATTACACCTATGTAGTTACTGCACTTGTATTACCTACCTGATTTATTATTATTATTATTATTGTTATATCCTTACCGGGTCATTTGACTCGCAAGTTACCCTCTTGGAAATCCAACAGGAAATCTGGAGCAGGAAACCGAGGCGAGAGTTTTTGGCAGCAACTGAGAACCATTTCAGAGGTTGTTACCTAGTTGGGCAGTCTACTTTTATTATTTCTCCATCTTCTCTATTGATAATGTATTTATAAGACCTTGGACTATGCATGTCTTCTTAAGTTGTGGACGGTTTTCGTTAAATGGATATTTTCTCCTGCCATTTTTTTGTATGAATGTTTTATCATGCATGTTGTTTACAATTGTTGTTGGGTAATAATTATGAATGGGCATTGAGATGCGCTCCTACCGAGGTGGGGCGTTACAATATTTACTGGTCATACCAGCATCAGGTACCTCATGGCAAAGAAGGATGCCAAAGTGAGATTCACTAGATGGATCCTTCTACTCCAGGAGTTTGATATTGAGATTAAGGATAAGCTTGGAGTCAAGAATGTGGTGGCGGATTATCTCTCCCGACTAGAGCATCATGAGGGTTCTGATCAGATTGACCCTATCTCTGAGACCTTCCCAGATGAGGCGATCCTTGCTATCGCCTCTCTCCCGTGGTACGCCGACATTATGAACTATCTTGTTGCCAAGAAAGTTCCATAAGGTTGGCCCAGGCAGCGACTTGAGACCTTCCTCGCGAAGGCCAAGTTCTACCATTGGGAGGATCTCGTCCTTTATCATGAAAGAGGGGATAGCTGAAGGATACGTGAAAAATCCTCAAGCGCATCACGGAAGCGTGATGATCGCATCGAATGCGATCGGGAGCGACTAGTCGCACTAGTTGCTCGATGCAGCGGAAATTAAAAATTTTATGTGACGAAGCCACATGATCCAAGAAAACTTCTTGGATCGTTTCGTCTAAACCACAAACAAGTAATAGGATTACCTCTTGAAGAGTGGTTGCGATCGAGTCTCTAAACAAAGAGACCTCCTGTCTCAAGTCCGATTCGATGGAGGAGACGCTTGCGAGCACGTGGATGAGACGCGTGCTTCTTGCAATCCATGTTGATGATCCAAGCCACAGATCTCCTGATCTCGACAAATGAGATACGTCGTCTTCTTCATGAGCAAGGCATGCCGAAGTAGACGGAGATCCACGAGCAAACTATCGGGCAACATAACGACGATGCTGCAATGATGGAGGATCTCTTTAGGGCATCCATAGTGGACGACCACATGAGAGATAGAGAGAATGGGCGTGTAGAGAGAAAGAGAGAGAGAGGGATCATTCATTGATGTCAAGTGTCATAGAAGAGCAAGGGGTGCCTCTTCTTATATAAGGTTTTAGGAGTCCACGGATCCCAATCCATGGACATCATACAATCAACGGATGAGATTGATTGTGTCCCTTTCAACGGCTAGGATTATTGTTGGTAAAATACAACAACAAGTGATTTAATTCAAATTAATTATCATTGATAAATCAATATAATTAATCTCAAATTAAATCACTTTTGACTAGAGATAGGATAATGAGAAGACCATGGTCCTCTCCTAAAAAGGGGGGACGGCTACTCTACTCCTCTAGAGGAGTTGTAGCCGTCCTCTCTCATTAGAGGGGAATTGGTCAATCTCATTGATATATCATGAGATCTCATTATCTCATGATATCTCATATAATTCTTGTTAAAATAATTTTCACAAAAAATAATTCCAAATTACCTTTTGGAAAATATCAATCAAGCCATTGAAAAAATGTGAATCTCATTCACAACCCAAAACTAAATGTAATTATATTTTCAATTAATCGTTCAATGTAAATCCAATTCACATTAACAATTAATCAACAAATATAAAACACAATATACTCTCTCTAATATATTATAAATCACATTTATAATATATATAATTAATACGGATAGTACTATCCCTATTCATATCCATAATAATTAAATCACATTTAATCATCTTGGATCTCTTTTCTCATGTGCCCAAATAACATGAATCACATTCACATTATTCATATCTTTGATAATTAAATTGCATTTAATTATTTTAGATATCTCTCCTTATAATATGAATCAAATTAATATTATCCATGATAATTAAATCACATTTAATTATTAATTTTCTCGATGCTTGGATACATGTATCAACAGTGAAATTATCCATGAACTCTTTCAAGGATAATGCGCTTTCTCCGCGGATACTTGAAGATAAGGACAGGGCGATTGTATTGTTCCACGTATAGTGACTTGGATATTGAGATCACATCTCAAATCCAGATCTCGGGCCTCCCACAGATGCTTGATTAAATCAAGACCGCAAATCTAATCTTCTCATTATATCTGAATCACATTCAGATCAATGTCCACCATTTGGACCAAGATCAGATTACTTCTCTACTGAGAGGAGTCACTAAAATCCAGACCCATTTCATCACTCCCTAGGAATGGAAGCATCATGGTTATACAATCGTTTATGATCACATCACCCTCAGGTATTCCCAATACCTGTACATCCTGCATACTGGAAGACTCCGAATAAACCCGAAGTATTAGATCAACTTTATACTGTCTACTTCAGGGTTTTATCAGTAAGTTTCTCATTTGATCATTGGGAGTTGGTATCGATCATATACTTTCCAAAAGCATATATCATACCTAGGTCTTGATCATATACTTTCCAAAAGTATATATCAAACCTACAAATTCAGTCAAGCTTCCAAAGCGAGACAACCGTGCACACAAAATTTGTTTCTTCCCAATATCTCATGAGTGAGCTCATGTCTTCTGGTTCAATAATGAACCTGTATGATCCCTTTGAGAGATTGTATTACTCATATGCCCTTGCATGCACACCAGCGCGCCGGTGTATAGACCTTGGTTAGGTCATCAAGCTATTGGTCTGCCAAATGTACATAGTCAGACATATAGTAACACATATGTCTTCGGTCAGAGGATGCGTGCCTGTATCATGACATCATACGATATAAGACTTTGGTTATCTCGATCTCGTTAAGTCAACTCTTTGACTTAACTAATCTGACACCTCCGAATCTTTATTCCCATGCAGAGGACCTGCATCAAGAGGTCGGTCAGATATCAGCCTATGTGAGAAAGGATTGTCATCTCCTACTCAGGCTGGAGATCAACTCTTAATGATCATTTGACGGTACTTGATGAGTCCTCAATCTGCTTTAGATATTCATCCAAGCACCAGCCTCTATGTTTCAATAGTTGAATCAACAACTGTATGATCATTAAGATGACCATGGTACATAACCCTAATTGTACTAAGGGACCTATTATGCAAATTATTTATTCTTCATTTCAGATCAGGGAATGATATGTGCAATAACATTTATTGCATAATGGCTCGCCAAGGGCTCGCATGTCCAACAATAGCGTCTGGTGTCGGTGCATTCCTTATGAGGAGCACCATAGAATCCTCACTTACTGCCACAAGCTTGAGGCAGGAGGACATCACTCCGGGAGGAGAACGACACAGAAAGTGCTCCAATCCGGCCTTTGGTGGCCTACCCTCTTCAAGGATTCTGATGAATTCGTGAAGAGGTGTACTGACTGAAAAGCATCCCACTACCCTTGTTAATTTGATCAAATTAATGGTGAAATTAATTAATAATGTTCGTTGTAGTCGGATAATGAGAGCAGATCAAAAACCACTTTTAATTAAAGCAAGTTAATCTCGAGCGGCAAATTTTTTTACTTGAGCAAGGCCAAGATCGAACTCAGGGAGGCAGCTGTCTCCTTAGGTAGATTTTTAGTAAAGTTCAAGGTTTGATTTTCAGAAAATAATTTTTTTGGTCTTTTTCGATTTTTTATGCAAGACACATGCACAATTAGGCCAGTTTACAGGTTAATTCAAGTTAGTGATCAAATCAAGTTCAAAAATTACAAAACTTGGTCAGATGGTGAAATGCAATGAAATGAGGCTACCCTAATTTTTTTGGAATTTTCTGACACTACATAAATTTATTGTGAATTAAATATGAATGAGAGGTGATTTTGACTAAATTAATTTTAATAAATATCAAATCACAATATTTTTAAGAATAAAAATTACTCTAGATAGATCTGAAGGTGAGGAATCTAGGAAAATTATTAAACCTAAATTTTGATGTGAAATGGGCCTATTAAAAATTAATTAAGGAAATCACTAAATGAATTATTTAGCCTCGGCATGCGTGTAATTGAGATGAAATTTTTAAAAAATGTCAAACTAATTATCCTAGATTTAATGTGATTTTTTGGGGATTTTTGGAGTCACAAAGAAATTACTATCAAGTAAGAGGCATAAATGGGCAAAATATAGCAAGATTGAACCAATTAATTATAGAAAAATCCATTGATATTACAAAAATATGTTATGTGTCACATAATGAAGAGGACAATGTAAGCTACACAATGCAATTTTCCAAACTGAAAAATGAATTAAGATGAATGTCTAAATATGCATGCAAAGACAGGGGTGTAAATGCAATTACAGGAATTAAATTGATAAAAATAAAACGTGCTAACAGGGACCAATATGCAATTACCTATAATGCTGAGGGAGTGGATGCAATTTCTCCATAGAACACGTGCTCCTCACGTGGAGTCTCCTAGCAGGGACTGAAATGCAATTCTGAAAACCTTCAGGGGCCTCGATGCAATTTACCTAGGACGCACGTGCAGATCACGTGGGGGGTCCCAGGCTCGGTGGTCTTCGGAGGCTGGAGCAAGGCTCGGGTGCCTTTGGAGGTTCGGATCTGGCTCGGAGCAGCTTCGGGTGATCCGAGCCTAGTGATCGGGGAAGAGGCTCGGATCGGACGACGTAGCTCGACATGGACCGTGGGATCAAGGATGATCCAACGGTAGCTGGCTACGGACGCGTGTCATGTCTGGGTCTGTCAGATCAGTGATCTATCCAACGGTGATGGGCCGATCCTGAGGCGAGGACGTGGTCGATCAGTGACCGTTGGATCTAGATTGATCCAACGGCACCTGGAGCGGGCGAGGGTGATGACGTGGCACGATCTGGACGCGTAGGATCTGCCTGATCGTACGGCTGCAGGATGTGGCGACGTGGATGGCTCCTGGCCGTTCGATCATGGGGATCGAACGGCTGTTGGCTGTCGTCTCCAACGGTCCTCCGCCTCCTACGGCGGAGAAGACTGAGCTCTGGCGAAGCTACCCAAGGTCCGCCTCGTCCTCCCGTCATCGATGAAGGGTGCTGGAGGGTCTGGCGTAGCTCGGAAGGTTCGTGGAGGGGCAGCGGAGCTTCCGGTGATGTTGGCTGAGACTGGAGTGGCCTGGAGGCCACTGGCAATGAAGCTCGAAGATGCGCCGGTGAAGTCTCCGACCAATGAAGGAGATAGTACCTGCAAGGGTTAGCGATATAGCCGAAGCATGCGAACTGTTTGTGGAATTGTCGGGAATGGAATGCGAGGCTTGTAGAGCAGTAAGGTGGTCCGGTGAACGAGCTCTGCCAAGGTGGCGGAGCTGGCGTTGGTGAAAGGCGAAGTACATCGTTGGAAGGAAAGAAGAGGCTCGTGAAGATTAGAGCTCCCTTGCGGAGCTCGAGGAATGGTTGGCGGAGCGAGACGATGCTTGTGGACGACGAATTAAATCGGAGAAGGAGAAGGAAAAATAAGAAGAAGATCGGGGGAGAGATGGAGGGATCTACCTGGGATCAGAAGCTCGGAGGGAGCTTCCAGGTCGTCGCTCAAAGGCCGGTAGGAGTCCTGAGCTCGTGTAACGTCGTGGAGGAGATGCGACATGACGATGGAGGGTCGTGGATCTCGCCGGAGGTGTTCTCGATCTTCGCTCGACCTAAGGACAAATTGATGTCATCAATCTGAAGGTGGGAGCTCGGACTCACTCTCCGTGGTGGCGGATGGGGGTGAAAGTGGCCGGAGGTGACTGATTTAGAGGATGAAGGTGACGACATGGATGGTGAGGAGGTGGTGTTCGTGGGTATCGTGGAGCGATGTTGAGGGTTGTCATGGAGATCGAGGGGGTTGGTGAAGATGAGGGGCGAGTGGGCTCCGTCGTGGTGGTGTCAGGGGTCGGAGAAGGTGGTCGGCGTGAAGCCCAAAATAGAAAGGGGGCGGCCCCCTTGCGTACGGTGGAAGACGTGGGCGCGGGGCGTGCGGAGGTAGATGAAGATGACTCGACCGTTGGATCTCGCGATCCAACGGTCATGATTAGGGCGCTATCAGGCGGTTGCGATCTGATCGATGGCGGCGTGATCGGAGTGCCCAGGATGCACCACGTGGTGAGCTGTGCAAACGGAGGGGACCAATGGCTCATATGAAAGGAGGGTGCGAATCGAACGGCTGAGAGCGCGATGTGTTTGAGCGGTTGAGATGGAGTAGATCGGGTGGTGCAAATGACGCCATGTGGCGTACTGTGGTGAGAGCGCTAGCGTGCGGTGAAGATGCGATCCAAGGATTGATCCGACGGTGTGGGATTAAGGCATACGTGGAAGTCATCGGGCCGTTGGATCTAGATTAAGATCCAATGGTCAGGGATGCGGGTGGACTGGTCAAAGGGAGCGGGCCGCGTGGCGCAATTAGAGGGTGCCACGTGGCCAACTGTGAGTGGCTGAGAAAAAAATAAGATTAGAGGGAGAAGGATGCCGAATTTGGAAAAACTCAAAACATGAAACTTGTAGATCGCGATGAGATCTACAATTTTTATGTTGACTGAAAATGGAGATGAGGTCAAATGTGATACAAAAATACAAGAGTACAAATATACATATGTATAGTATACAAGGAGGCCCAAAAACCCAAGTTTTGCCTACGAGCTCCGAATTGAATGAAATTAGTCTCATTTTAAAGGTCTCTAGATGTGTATTCATCTGGAGGTGAGTAGACTTAATTCAGAGTTTGTAAGAGAGAGAGAAATTGGCATTCTAAGGTCCAAGAGGTTTGGGTCTTTATTGGGTATTTTACAAGAGAGGGATTTTGGCCTTCTTCCTTATATTATTAACTAATAGTGTACATATTATAAGGAAGGTGTTATTTATTTTGGAGGGGATAAAATACAAGTAAATAGGTGGATATTTTACAAGTGGATTTTACACATGGATTGGCTTCTTATTAAATGCAAATATGAATGCTAAAATGCACATTTTGTGGATTGATGCATGAATGATATTTATGCAAGATAAAGGGAAATATGATGCTAAATACCCGGAGACAAAGCTCTATTTTCAACTTTAAGAGTGATGAATCATAGATTCATCACCGACTGTCAGAGGATGGGCACTTATGGACATCGTGATATGATGTCGATGCAGCCCATTCATTTCTGTGAGGTTTTTGACGCATGGGGCATCGATTTCATGGGTCCATTCCCTAAGAGTCAGGGATTCGAGTACATTCTGTTGGCCATTGATTATGTGAGTCGTTGGGTCGAGGCCATCCCTGCCCGAACCGCAGATGCTAGGACTGTATGCAGATTGAGGAAGAATATCATTTCACGGTTTGGGGTGCCTAGAGCATTGATATCTGACGGGGGATCCCATTTCGTCAATGACAAGGTAAAGGCCCTTGCTAGCGAGTTCAGCATTGACCATCGAGTAGCCACACCGTATCATCCTCAGACCAATGGACTTGCTGAAGTATTGAACAACGAGATCAAGACTATTTTGCAAAAGGTTGTATGCCCTGACCGAAAGGATTGGTCACAGCTTTTGGACTCGGTCTTGTGGGCATATTGGACGTCCTTCAAGACTCCTTTGGGTACATCTCCCTTTTGCCTCGTTTATGGCAAGCCCTGCCACTTACTTGTTGATCTGAGACATAGGTCACTTTGGGCAGTCACATATATACTTTTGGATCCAATGAGTGTAGGAGACCAGAGGAGGGCAGAATTGGCAACCCTGGAGGAGCTTAGAGATGCAACCTTTTCGAGCAGCCTACAGTATAAGGAGAGAGTGAAGGAGTGGCATGATTCTCATATCAGCCACAAGTAGTTTGAGCCAGGACAGAGAGTATGGTTCTTTGATGCCGGGCTTGGATTATTTCCAGGGAAGTTGTAGAGCAAATGGAAGGGACCATACCTGGTCCGAAAGGTACATGATAATGGAAGTATTGACATATCTGAGATGTCATCTGAGTCTACCTTTCGTGTTAACGAGCAGCGACTCAAACCATATCTAGATCATGAGCCACTGGTCGTTGATGTCGCCCCTATTCATCTTGCATGAGATGTGGTCTTTTGACTCACATCTATTGCATCTCACGCCTGATTATCACTGTCTTCCGCCTTGTATAGATCCAGATGTCCATATCACACCATTCTTCAGTCCAACACCCCATTTACATCCTTGATTATGCTATACTTAGGGTGCACTTTACCCTAAGTATGGGGGGGGTGTGAGACTTTTGATTTTTTTTCTGCCTCTGTTTTGCTGCCTATACTTAGGGATATTTTACCTGAAGTATAGGGGAGGTAGACCCTGTACATTCTTCCACTTGGATTTCCCTTTGTGTACAACCTGCTATACTTAGGATTACTTGATCCTAAGTATAGGGGGAAACCTCGAGATTCTTTTCCATTCTATTCTTTCATTTGTCGTTGTAGTATAGTTATCCTTTTTACTTCCCTATAATAAGCACGAGTTATGTCTTCTTCATCGCTCTTGATTTACTCTGAGGACATCGTTCGAGCTAAGTATAGGGGGGTGTCGTATATATTTCATATATACTTTAGCCATAACTCGTACTTTGTGTGAGTGTGTTAATAAATAAAATGGCTAAAATCCATAAAAATTAACAATTTTTCTTGCACATAAAAATCTTTATTGCACATACATAGCTATTTACAAAATTATTTTTGTAAAAATATTTTTAAAAATGTTTTGTGTAAAGGTTTTGTAAATATTTTGATAGCAAAATTATGTATATAGTACAAATTTTTTGTAAAATGTTTGAAAAATAAAAAGTTTGCAAAAACCCTTTTATAAATGTGTGTAAATATTTTGCAAAATTTCTGCATTCATGTATGCATCCATGTGTTCAAACATTTTTCAAAAATCTTGCACATTTTCAAACTTGTACAAAAGCATCTTTGTATATATATTTGTATAGTTTTTCTGAATCATATTTGACATTTAAATTAGCCTGGAATTAAATTGAAAAATGGAGCTTGGTTAAGATTTTAATTCGCCTAATTCCAAGAGGGACCTTATAGGGCTTAGGGTTGAGACTCTTCAGGTCCATGGTGACTTAATTCTTTGAGTCCACTAGGCTATGATCATATGTCATCTTTATGAGCCTAAGTAGAGCACTTAATAACACACACATGACTCTCACAGACAATGGCTTTACTTGCACCAGCACTTTACACCTAGCTCTCTACGGATGAGGTGATGAGGAGGCAGTCTTCTTTGACTTGGGGTAGTACATGAGGGTAGTACTTCTAGGCGGAACCTCTCTTCTTCTTTAGTGAAGGAAGTGTGTCTCAACTTGGTATGGTAGCATTGAGGTCTAAAGACGGGAGTTGTGGGTTGCAATAAAGCTTCAAAAGAGGGATAGTCTACTGGCTCAAGAGGAAAAACTCCTTATGTATATATGCTGCACCATGTAGATACGTTGTACATATGCACATCAAAAAAAATGTGCAAAAAGAAAAACTCCAAAAAAGTGGTGGGTCTAATAGAAAATGAAATATCCACCGGAGTGTATATAGTCAAATAAAGCAAAGCTTATGTTACCCATGCCCATCTCATGAAGCTTGCAGCAGGGAGACTTAGCTACACTGGTTGGGCTCCCTAGGATACATGGCTACACTGGCCATGGTCCATTCTCTTCTTCCTCCTCTTCTTGAGCCAGTTGAACTTGAACTAAGAAGGGAATACCCCGCTCCTCGAGGAAAGAGTTGCCAGACTAGGGTATTAGAGTTACCTTCTTGGGGAGGGTTGTCACTTTGCCATTTCTGAGGTGGGGAGCTACATATCACTTACACAATACAAGAAAAGGTTCATGGTCATCAGAGTTTGTGTATGTAGACTTGTTCTAATCTGGATTGTTGAGGAGTCTTGACCATAGATTGGTGGAACTTAGAGGCTGTTGAGTTTTAAACCTAAGTCCAAATAAGGTTCCGACAAACTAATAATCCAAAGATCTGACTGAGCTCCATACATCAATTTAATGAAGACAAGTTTAATAATCATCCTTGATTCACCTTCTTCCTTTTCTTTTTCTTTTTCTTTCTCTTTCTCTTTTCACTTCTTTTTCAAATAAGTGTTTGCTAAGGGACTAGCAAAAGTAAAGTATAGGGGATGATGAATACTCATTCATCACTCTTTATTCTTTTATTTTAGCTGATTATCTTGGAAAAATACCATGTATATAGTTGTAAATACAATAAATTATCAACATGCATGCATTTGTTAAATATTAATAATTAGCATGTATTTGTGCAAAAATAAAAGAATAAAAGAAAAATAAGGAAATATTTAGAATAAATATTGAGTGACTTGAACCCAAGATAAGGCCCAATATGGGCATGATCGCCAAATAAAATAAGTAGAGAGAGATAGGGCCACTCAACCTTGTGTATATTCTTTCTTGTATGTATATATTTTATTTTCACAAAAATAAAAATAAAAATGTCTTTATATTCCCTTGTATATATTTCTAAAAATAAAACAAAAAATTATAAAAAACAAAAATAAAAATAAAATAAAATCACTCTCACCTTGTACGTATTACATGTATATATGTATCATATATCTATTTATTTCACACTTGTAAATAACCAATAAAAATAAAATAAAAATTATTTTCTACTTAAAATAATATGATGTAAATAAATAAATTATAAAATTGGGGTATTTATATAAAAATAAGAAAATAAAAATAATTATATAAAATACCTAGGTATTTTATACCTGTATATAAAATAATATACTGTATATAACATAAATTATTTTTCATAAAAATAAATAAAAATAACAAAAAATAGTTCAGAAAATAATAAGCATTTTTCATTTTGAATATTTTTTATTTTGAGATCATTTTCTATTTTTAATTTATTTTACAAATATTTTTGACCGTGTTATTTTCTGATTGGTCCAGGAGGAATGTTGACTCTAAGCAACATCCCCTCCCGGACCCTCCGGCGCCTGGATCCGAGTTTCACTTCGTTTTCTCCCAATTATCCCACTCGGATCTGGCTTGTTCTTGCCCCGATTTCACTGCCCGCTTCTCCCCCATGGATCAGCGATCCTCGCGGATCCCTAGGGAGTTGCGGATCATCTTTGGATTACGCGCTCCATCCGATTCTCTCCAACCATCTGGGAAGGCCTATAAATTCTTCCATTCCCCAGAGAAGTAGCTCACGCTGTACACTCTCTTGATACCCTAGACCTTTTCCCCTTGGTGACAGCAACCGAAGGAGCATCTTGGTGATCGGAGAGAGCCGCTGCCGCCGACGCTTAAGCTTCGTGGACGGAGTTCCGCCGCGACGAGCCTCCCCCGCCTTCCGCAGCAAGGTCGAGGTGAAGACCCCCTTCGACTTCATCCCCTGGAGCTCATGATCTCGTTAGGACCCTCAGGTAAACCCTTCATCGTTCCTAGCTCCCTTATCTACCCAATCTTTCATTTGCCGCCTTCCGCCGCTCTGCCTGCTCCGACCCACCATTGGAGCCTTGCCGTCACCCTCCACCCATTCAGATCGACTCATCCGCCCATCGTCACCCTTCTTTCACATCCTGATCACCCGAACCTTGGTTGTACGAGCTGAGATTAGGCTTTAGGTTTCCTCCCTCGTTTGCCGAAAACCCCTGACTCCACCCACCGTCGCTTCCCTTTATTTCAAGTCAAATAACCTTGATCGAAGTACTCCTCTGAGTCGGAGCTTTACCCCGCAGGTCTTCTCGTGTGTGGATTCGCCCCACTTCGCCTTCATCTAGCTTCACTAGAGCTATCCCAGGTGACATGTCGCTGAATACGATGTTTAATTCGACTTCGTTGTAGCAGTGTACTTAGCGATTCGGTCAGAACCGAGAGAAGATCTCCGTGAATAGTGTCTCGGCTTTAATTTATATCCCGGGCAAGTTCGGGGTCGAACTCAGGGAGGCAAAGGAACAACTTGGGGGTTAATTCGCAAATTTAAGATCTAGATTTCAGTGCGTATTTTTTTAGATTTTTTTTTGATGCAAGAAGAAATGCCAAAAACAAAATGCGGGTGAATTACAACACTAAGAAAACATACAACAAGGCCAAATTAATTTTAATGGAAAAGAAGTCCAAATTAGCCAATTCGTATTTTTCCTAGAGTCCTAATCCAGAGATGAACACAAAACACATTTTTTTAGAATTTTAGGGGTTAATATGCAATAAATAAAAATGCACACTTTTTATGGGTTTTTTCGCAATTTATCACACAAACAGTAAGCAAAAATTATGAAAAAAAATACTGGAACTAAAACATGATGCAAGGCGACTACAGTAATTTTTTTGGATTTTTTGACAATATATGATTTTTTATGAATTTTTTAGTGAAAACAGAGTGATAGTGAGTAAATAATTTTTAATAAATCCACATTGTCAAGTTAATCAGAGTGCGAATTATCTTAGAAAGATATTTAGATGAGCAATCCAATAGAGTTGAAATTTCGCAAAAAGAATATTCGTGGATTTAATTAAAAATCAAATACTAAATTCACTCTACAATTTATTTCGGGCACAAGACAAATCCAATGGATGTAAAATTTGGACTGTAACTTTATCACATTTCAAGGCATCATTCTTAATTTTTGTGGATTTTTTAGAGCAACCTTTTGTGAGATATCAATTTATGATCACGGTTTGGGTAAAATATGCAATATTTCAGTTAAACAATTATATTTAATTACCCAAGGACCACAAAAATATAAATAAATATTCTGATGGAAGACAATTAGTTGCTCAAGACAATGCCATTTTTCATTGAATAAAAAGATGTAATATCGATGTCCAAACTTAAAGTCAAACACAGGGGTGTCTTGGCAAATTCAGAAAATTAAATTACAATGCAAAATATGTACAAGGACTAGCATGCAATTACATAAACATGAAAAGATATATATGCAATTTTTACAAATAAAAAAAAATTGAGAAGCACCTTTCTTCTTCCTGGATTGTGCGCAGGTGGTGAACCCAACTTGAGGGGGGGCTCAGCCGGCGGTCGGCGGCGGATGGCGGCGCGAGGGGGCCGCGCGCGGCCTGGGGAGGCGCGGCGGCCGGCGGCCCGCGCTGGGGAGGTGGAGATGGCCGTGGAGAGGGAAGGGCGGCGACCGACGCTGCTTGAAGGTGGGGACGTGACGGAGGCAGGCCCGCGCGCGGCCGGCGAAGGCTGCGGCGGCGTCGTGACAGCAGCGGGGCCGCGCTGGCGGCTGGTGGGGGCACAGGCGTCGGCCGCCGGCTGGGCGCGCGGGTGGCCGCCGACTGTTGAAAGAAGGGCGGCGGTGGTGGGTGCTCCCACCGCTGCTGCTTGCTCTGTTTTTTTTTGTTTTTTTTTTGAATTTTTTTTGTTGTAAAAAAAGGATCTTTTTGTTGTTTAATTTTTTTTTATTTTTTTTTAAAAATTTCTTTAGACAGGAAATAAAAACACAAACATATGGGAAAAAAATATGATGATGATGGTTATGAAGATGAAGATGGAGATGAAATAAAATGGAAAAAAATGCTATGATGATGGTGTTGTAATAAAAGGACTTTTTTTGTTTAAAATTTTTTTATTTTTTTAATTTTGTTTAAAACAGGAATGAAAATGATGGGAAAAAAATGATGAGGTGGGTGGGTGGTGGTGATGATGATAGACTAAACAAATGGGGAAAAAAAACAAATGGTGTGATAAAACAACAAAGAAATAAAATATTAGATAAGATAAGAAAACAAGAGGATGATGAGGAATACTTACCTGGTCTTCGCCGGATTGGCGGAGCAGCTACGCTGGACTCCTGTCGTCGCCTCGATCCGATTGGCGAAATGAAAATCGGAGAAGCTACGCGAGCTCGACGGAGAACTCGTGACGCGAAGCGGAGCTCCGCGGATCTCACCTGAAGGAGGTCGTCGCTTGAGGACGATGCTTCGCCGCTGTCACCAACAAAACACTCCAAGCTCTCTCCTTATTCTATAAGAATGGTGGATGGGGAAAAATGTGGATGTGGAGATGATTATTAAGAGATGAATAATGGGAGTTAGAGAGGTGGTGGTGTTGAATGAGAAGTTAGATTATTGGTGGAGTTGAATGGGAGGTTATATGAAGAATATGGAGTGGAATGGAGGTTGAAAAGAAGACTTGGAGGTTAATGGAGAAAGGGAAGTTATTGTAGAGAATGCTATTAAATAAATAAAAAATGAAATGAAATAAAGGAGGCTACTAAAAAGAGAAAATAAAATAAAGAGAAGAAAAAGAGTGGGGAATTTACAAAAAGAAGTATACAACATGTACAATTTTTTTGTTTGCTTTTCTTTTTATATTTTTTTGTCTTTTTAATAGTAACTATGTACAATAAGAAAATACAATAAAATAGTACAATCAAAATACAAAACCACAATGATTTTTTTTGGATTTTTAGTAATTAAGAAAGATAAAATAAAAAATGAAGAAAGAAAGAATATATACATAATATACAATGTACATCTAGGTCCCAAAACCCAACTTTTGCAAACGAGCTCCGATTTTAATGAAACCACTTCCGATGGATAGATAATTTTCTAACTTGAACTTTAAAAGTGAGTTTGGTGAATTTAGAGTTCATACGGAGCGGGAATTTAGCTTGGAAGTTGGTCTTTACGGCTTTTTCCCATTGGGATCTAGGAGCATTTATTTGAGATATAATTTATTTTGTATTTTTGTATTTTTATGTACATTATTATGAACAAGTTATAGAAAGAATTAGCCAAAAAGGAGTTGAAATGAAATTATTAAAAATAAATGAAGTTTTGGGCTATTTACAGGTATAAAACTCCTTTGATTTTGCGGCTTTTTATGTGTAATTTATTTTGTACAATCTAATATAAAATAATTAGTGTGTTTTATTTACAAGACTTATTTTGTTAATTTATTGATTTTATGGACATTTATTTGGGATTTTACTCATGGATTTTGCTAAGATTAAGATATTACGATGATGAATCGTGGATTCATCACCTCCCTATACTTAAACTTTGCTAGTCCTCGAGCAAATAAAGAATGAATAAGTTGGGTTAACCCCTGACTGTGCATGTGAATATAAGACTTGATCCGTTCAAGAACTCTCGGTTTTAGAGATCCTAAAATTCTAAGCTGAACCAAGCTCTAGTCAAAAGGTACCCAATTTCCCTAATCATCAGACTCTCTTTGTATACATATATATAAGGGATATGACATTAAGTGTTGACCACAGTTACAAGAGTAGAGTCACAACGTCACCCAAGGTTCCAGTCCAAGAGACTCTCCTAAGAACCCGATCATCAACACTAGGGAATAAATCATTTCTTGCATCCAATCCACCGTCTCTTTAGTTGTCAGACTTAAAAGTGTAGATGGAAGGCCAGTTGATGGAGGGCATAGGATTGTGTCATTTCTTCTCTCCCTCTCATTGGAACAAGGATCCTCTCAAGTGCCTTATTACGCAACGCAATTTTTTTGGTGTTGATCAGTGCGTCTGTCAAGAGAAGTTGGAGCCGTCTGCACTTGTTTTCCTGGGAGTACACCGGGGTGTGCCTTTTTTGAGTACCTATCGTACCTTCTACACCCAGACTTGTAGCATTTACGATGCAGAGCCCTTTTTTGGTGCAAACCTGACTCCTGGTCCTAATAGCGGTGGTCCAAGTGGACACTTTGAAATGGTTGGGAGCGCTCGCCTTTGGTGGAAGCTCTTTTGATAATTGACTTTGTGGAATGGGAGCTTTTCTTTGACATTTCATTGCTTTGTAGTATTTGTGGCTAGCTCCACTGCTTTTACCAAAAGTTGGCGCACACTGATCAACATTTTTTTATCACACCCTGGCACATAGGTAAATATCAAGAGATAGTACAAGAACCATGTTCTCATACTGGCTAAATATGCTGACACTCAGGTTTCATGAAGCCTTCATTGATTTTATCCCATCCTCGAGCATCAACAAATCAAGTCCAAACTCAAATCCCTCATCCCAGTTCCTCAAGTGAAATTACAACTCATCTCATCATAACTGTGGTCGTGTATGTGAGGTGCTGATCATATTCTTAAGGTAGAGACTAAGCATGCAATATAGCACACAAATCTTTCAAACTAGGGAAATGTGAATAATTAAGTCAAGGACCCTAATGACTAAGGCTGGTTAACTCAAAATCTCAAGACCTCATAAACCAAGTGTTCTTGAACATCACTAGTCTTGTGTGAAAGTGGATTGTGTCAGGGATTAAACCAACTTATTAGTTAGTTTTTTTTTAAGTTTTAGAAAAAGTTTTTTTTTTCAAAAAGTTTTTTTTTACAAACAAAGGCAAAGAAGTTTTTTTTTTGTTAGAAAAAGTTTTGCTTTGTTTTTTTTTCAAGAGTTTTTTTTGAAAAAGATAGGTAAATAAGAAAAGAAGTTTTTTTAAAGAAAAAGTTTTGTTTTTTTTGTTTTTTTAACCCATCCCATAATTATTGTATAATATATACAAAAATACGTGAAAGTACGAGGTATGGGTAAAGTATATATGTAATATATACACGCCCCCCTATACTTAGCTTGTGCTATGTCCTCATGGCACTAGGTGACAAAAAGACATAGCTCGTACTAAGCGTAGGAAAGCTAAAATAATAAAAAGTATAGAAGTCGATCCGGCCCCCCTATACTTAGGCTCTGGTCAGCCTAAGTGTAGAAGAAGAGAAAAAATGGGGCAGACGAGGTCAAGAGGAGAAATGATGAGTAAATACACATGGCGGGCATCGGTCCCCCCTATACTTAGGCTTTGGTCAGCCTAAGTATTGGAAAGAACACAAGATTGGAAGACCGATGAGAATGGGAAAGAATATACAAAAAGAAAATAAAAAGAAGAGAAGGAGCAAATCGGGTCACTCACCCCCTATACTTAGGATCTAGTCATCCTAAGTATAGCCACAAAATGAAAACGATATGGAACTGGGGCGAGTGATGTGAATCATGAGGGAGGGAGGTGAATAAAGGAAGGAAAATATGTACAAGGAGGAGGGAGAATATACAAGGATCAAGAAGGTTTGTGACGAACCTTCTTGCGGGAGCGATGGGGTGGGTAGTATACACATGTGTCGCTGTCAGAATCGTCCTCCGAAGAATAATAGTGAGGTGTGGGGAACGTCCAACGGGGGTCGACACACGTCTGCTTGCTCAAGTATGGCTTCAGAACAGCCGAACTGAGCTCACTCATATAGATCACCTCATCCGGACCTGATGAGGACTCCTCAGAAAGTTCCTTCTCTGAAACATCGATGGTAACCTTCTTTGTCGGTTTTCTAGAACCTGAAGCATCAAGAGGAAGAGGAGATTGATACGTCTTAAGGAGTTCGGGAGAACACCTCAAGGAATCAACACTCGTCTTCTTCTTACCAGATGACCGACTAGAGGATGGAGCAACCGATTTATCAAGATTGGTCAATTTGGTCCCAGTTGTCTCCTTTGGTGTATGTCCTGAATGTGGTATGTGTGAGGTTCTGACCAGAGGTTCATCATCAGATGAGTCACCATATGCATTGTAATACTCCTGCAGGGTCAACACACGTCTCTGATAAGGCACATTGTTCTCAGTTGGCTTGATATTGTTGGGTTCTTGTGTCGGATCATCGAAATAATCAAGGCAATCCACAAATGTCATGTCCGACTCAATGATAGCTTCTGGTCGTGAGTCCTCTCTAGAAGCTGTCGCGGTGGTGATGCAAGCAGTAGGCGGTGTGTGGTTGTAGGAAGTCTCTAAACCAATGGTCGTCTGGACAGTCGGTATCTTAGGTGTAGTAGAGAGATGGGACTCAACTGTCTCTCGAATGTCACGACTGTCTGCAACTTTACGGGTTACCTTGGAATATCGTGTGTCCTCAAAGATCGGGTGAGGTCGGAGTGCTCCCAATGCAGAGAAATCGATCTCCCGAGTCTCACAATCTATAGTTGCCTTAGCCAAGGCTAAGAACGGCTTCCCAAGAATGATCGGAGACTGGGTGAACTCTCCTCGGTGCTCAATGTCAATGATCGTGAAGTCTATCTCCAGTAGAGCACCTTGAAAAGTGACGATGACTGAAATGGTTCCTCTCGACCGTTTAATGGTCCGATCTGCCAACTGAATGATATCTCTTGACTTCTTGGCAGATCCGAGTTTGAGCTTGGCAAACACGGAGGTCGGGAGGATATTAATCGGTAAGTCATCATCGATTCTTGCATGGGTGAATGTGGTATCTTTGATTTCACAATCAAATCTAGGTAACCGCTTTACTCTGCGACTCTTGGTTTTTCTCCCTATCATCAAAGATGTGGCCATAGACACTATATGTATCTCAGTCCTTGTTCTCTTATTGCCCGATCTTTTAAGCATCAATTTACTTCTCACAAATCTTTTAAGGTCGGGAAAGTGCTCAATGGCCATTATTAAGGGAAGCTCAAAAATCAACTTTCTATCCAATGCTTCCCTAACTGCAGGATCCAAACTTTTTAGATCTTTTCCTTTTTCAATTTTTATGGTATTTTCCGAGTTTTCAATTTTTTTGGTCTTTTTGGTAGGTGAAGGAGGACTACGAGAATGTACAGACTCTGGTTTGGAGGGAAAGTGGTTAGTAGAAGAGGGAGGTAGAAGGGACTCCAGCTGTACATGATGTGTGGTCAATCCAGTGTCTTCCAGGTTTTCAAGATTCAATCCGCAAAATCCATGATCCACATTTATACCTGGACTCTTGATCGGTCTACAAATGTCATCCTCCAATAAGTTCTCATGACACTTCATGAGAGAAGTCGACGCAATTGGAGGATATTGCTGAGAACTCGGGCTCTTATACTCAACACACCTTGACTTGAGTGTGCAATACTGGGTTGAGTATGGCCCATATGTATGGCAGTTGTTGGTCGGAGCCTCATCATGAGGAGTTAGTAGACAGGGGTTCTGTAAATCAGTCGCATGAATCCAATCCCTTGTATATGTCGGCTTTCCAAATGGGTGATATGAAGGTTGATCAATGTAGTCTCTATCACTCAGGTCAATCAAGTCAGGAAGATCATACGGTGCAGGCCTCTCCATTCGGTTTGTCTGATCGACCATGTTGTACCCTAAGGTTAAAACGAGATGTGTATATAGCAATTGTTGTTCTGTCCCAACTCGAGGTGAAAATGAGGTATGTGGGGTCAACTGATTATGCCAATCATTCATCTCAGCAGTCGCTTGCTCTTCGATTGGTTCCTTGATTCCAGCAAGCAGACAAGAATATGGTGAGTCAATACAGAGTGGTTGTGGGTCATGGGTGTAAGAATGTGGGGTAGGTGAGAAGGACGAAGAAGTGCGGAAGTCAGTCGGAGTTCTGACTTCGCGGTTGGGGTGTGGGTATGAGAAGGAATGAGAGGGTGGAGATGATCGAAATATGGTCGAAGAAGAATGACGTGGATGTGATGACCAATATTCTGACATCTTGGAGGGAAAATGGGAGAATGAAGCAGATCGAGGAAGAAAGCGTGCAAGTGCACCGAATAACACACAAGACAAACAAACACAATAGCAAACCCTGAGTTCACCTACTCAACACAGTGATGGTCGCAAAAGTCCGACCGTTTATCTTTTCAGTTTTAATTAGGTGATAAATCAAGATATCAATCCAATTACGCAAGGCTCAAAAGTAGGTTTTGGGCACTATCCTAGGGATGCGTCCTCACCTCTCAACAATCACAATTAGCCAAGCATACAATGAGGGTTTTGCTCTCCCAAAACAAGTGTTAGTTTTAATCAGTTTTTTTGGTCAACTCTGATTAGCAGTCCCGGTTTTAGGTTTGGTTATCACTTGATTAGTCCACCAAACAAAGCACGCCTAACGATCAGTCCCGATTTCCTTTTAACCTAAGTTTCAAAAACCAAGGGGAGGGAGTCGAGAAAAACCGATGCAAATAATGAAATCAATGATGCATGCCCAGTTCAGAAGACTTACAGTGATCCTCGCGCTCTACATGCGGGATGCAAGGCAGAATTGAAATTTTAAACTATATGAATGCAAACGAGAAAACCGTTCCTAGACAGGCAGTTCTATTAGCGAGTGATGAACAAGTTAAATTTGACTAATAGTCCAGCGGTCTAAGTGCGTCTCGTTAAATGTGATGTGTGGTCCTAAATATTACGAGCACAAGCAATCAAGATAATCTAATAAAAATGCTCTAAGAGCCGCGAGTGCAAGTCCTATTCTACGTCAATCAACCACACAACCACGAGCGGGTCAAAAGTCCAGTCCGGATACAAACGCGAGCTCTCAAATAAGAGCCGCTGGAAAAAGCGAATTACCTAAGTTATTACAAAAAAATTTTACAAAAAATCTCTCGAAGATAAATAAATTCTCCAAGCTCTTCAGCAGTCGGCGCGCGTCGCGTCCGTCGACCTCCGATGCACTCCAAGTCCACCGGGCCCTCGCAAGGAAAAAGAGATTTATATTAGAGAGATAAACAACAAAATATATACAAGAATATGAAGACAAATAATTGAAAGGAAATGGATTAATTACAAGTGGGCTCGGGGGTCAGACTACCCGAGTAAATGAAAATCTAAATCTAAAATTTTAAACTAATCCCTAAGCCGTTTGCCTCCCCGGCAACGGCGCCATCTGACGTATCGCTGAATACGATGTTTAATTCGACTTCGTTGTAGCACGTGTACTTAGCGATTCGGTCAGAACCGAGAGAAGATCTCCGTGAATAGTGTCTCGGCTTTAATTTATATCCCGGGCAAGTCCGGGGTCGAACTCAGGGAGGCAAAGGAACAACTTGGGGGTTAATTCGTAAATTTAAGATCTAGATTTCAGTGCGTATTTTTTTAGATTTTTTTTTGATGCAAGAAGAAATGCCAAAAACAAAATGCGGGTGAATTACAACACTAAGAAAACATACAACAAGGCCAAATTAATTTTAATGGAAAAGAAGTCCAAATTAGCCAATTCGTATTTTTCCTAGAGTCCTAATCCAGAGATGAACACAAAACACATTTTTTTAGAATTTTAGGGGTTAATATGCAATAAATAAAAATGCACACTTTTTATGGGTTTTTTCGCAATTTATCACACAAACAGTAAACAAAAATTATGAAAAAAATTACTGGAACTAAAACATGATGCAAGGCGACTACAGTAATTTTTTTGGATTTTTTGACAATATATGATTTTTTATGAATTTTTTAGTGAAAACAGAGTGATAGTGAGTAAATAATTTTTAATAAATCCATATTGTCAAGTTAATCAGAGTGCGAATTATCTTAGAAAGATATTTAGATGAGCAATCCAGTAGAGTTGAAATTTCTCAAAAAGAATATTCGTGGATTTAATTAAAAATCAAATACTAAATTCACTCTACAATTTATTTCGGGCACAAGACAAATCCAATGGATGTAAAATTTGGACTGTAACTTTATCACATTTCAAGGCATCATTCTTAATTTTTGTGGATTTTTTAGAGCAACCTTTTGTGAGATATCAATTTATGATCACGGTTTGGGTAAAATATGCAATATTTCAGTTAAACAATTATATTTAATTACCCAAGGACCACAAAAATATAAATAAATATTCTGATGGAAGACAATTAGTTGCTCAAGACAATGCCATTTTTCATTGAATAAAAAGATGTAATATCGATGTCCAAACTTAAAGTCAAACACAGGGGTGTCTTGGCAAATTCAGAAAATTAAATTACAATGCAAAATATGTACAAGGACTAGCATGCAATTACATAAACATGAAAAGATATATATGCAATTTTTACAAATAAAAAAAATTGAGAAGCACCTTTCTTCTTCCTGGATTGTGCGCAGGTGGTGAACCCAACTTGAGGGGGGGCTCAGCCGGCGGTCGGCGGCGGATGGCGGCGCGAGGGGGCCGCGCGCGGCCGTGGGGAGGCGCGGCGGCCGGCGTCCCGCGCTGGGGAGGTGGAGATGGCCGTGGAGAGGGAAGGGCGGCGACCGACGCTGCTTGAAGGTGGGGACGTGACGGAGGCAGGCCCGCGCGCGGCCGGCGAAGGCTGCGGCGGCGTCGTGACAGCAGCGGGGCCGCGTTGGCGGCTGGTGGTTGCGCAGGCGTCGGCCGCCGGCTGGGCACGCGAGTGGCCGCCGACTGTTGAAAGAAGGGCGGCGGTGGTGGGTGCTCCCACCGCTGCTGCTTGCTCTGTTTTTTTTTTGTTTTTTTTTTGAATTTTTTTTGTTGTAAAAAAAGGGATCTTTTTGTTGTTTAATTTTTTTTATTTTTTTTTTAAAAAATTTCTTTAGACAGGGAATAAAAACACAAACATATGGGAAAAAATATGATGATGATGATGGTTATGAAGATGAAGATGGAGATGAAATAAAATGGAAAAAAATGCTATGATGATGGTGTTGTAATAAAAGGACTTTTTTTGTTTAAAATTTTTTTATTTTTTTAATTTTGTTTAAAACAAGGAATGAACATGATGGGAAAAAAATGATGAGGTGGGTGGGTGGTGGTGATGATGATAGACTAAACAAATGGGGAAAAAAACAAATGGTGTGATAAAACAACAAAGAAATAAAATATTAGATAAGATAAGAAAACAAGAGGATGATGAGGAATACTTACCTGGTCTTCGCCGGATTGGCGGAGCAGCTACGCTGGACTCCTGTCGTCGCCTCGATCCGATTGGCGAAATAAAAATCGGAGAAGCTACGCGAGCTCGACGGGGAACTCGTGACGCGAAGCGGAGCTCCGCGGATCTCACCTGAAGGAGGTCGTCGCTTGAGGACGATGCTTCGCCGCTGTCACCAACAAAACACTCCAAGCTCTCTCCTTATTCTATAAGAATGGTGGATGGGGAAAAAATGTGGATGTGGAGATGATTATAAAGAGATGAATAATGGGAGTTAGAGAGGTGGTGGTGTTGAATGAGAAGTTAGATTATTGGTGGAGTTGAATGGGAGGTTATATGAAGAATATGGAGTGGAATGGAGGTTGAAAAGAAGACTTGGAGGTTAATGGAGAAAGGGAAGTTATTGTAGAGAATGTTATTAAATAAATAAAAAATGAAATGAAATAAAGGAGGCTACTAAAAAGAGAAAATAAAATAAAGAGAAGAAAAAGAGTGGGGAATTTACAAAAAGAAGTATACAACATGTACAATTTTTTTGTTTGCTTTTCTTTTTATATTTTTTTTGTCTTTTTAATAGTAACTATGTACAATAAGAAAATACAATAAAATAGTACAATCAAAATACAAAACCACAATGATTTTTTTGGATTTTTAGTAATTAAGAAAGATAAAATAAAAAATGAAGAAAGAAAGAATATATACATAATATACAATGTACATCTAGGTCCCAAAACCCAACTTTTGCAAACGAGCTCCGATTTTAATGAAACCACTTCCGATGGATAGATAATTTTCTAACTTGAACTTTAAAAGTGAGTTTGGTGAATTTGGAGTTCATACGGAGCAGGAATTTAGCTTGGAAGTTGGTCTTTACGGCTTTTTCCCATTGGGATCTAGGAGCATTTATTTGAGATATAATTTATTTTGTATTTTTGTATTTTTATGTACATTATTATGAACAAGTTATAGAAAGAATTAGCCAAAAAGGAGTTGAAATGAAATTATTAAAAATAAATGAAGTTTTGGGCTATTTACAGGTATAAAACTCCTTTGATTTTGCGGTTTTTTATGTGTAATTTATTTTGTACAATCTAATATAAAATAATTAGTGTGTTTTATTTACAAGACTTATTTTGTTAATTTATTGATTTTATGGACATTTATTTGGGATTTTACTCATGGATTTTTCTAAGATTAAGATATTAAGATGATGAATCGTGGATTCATCACCAGGTCACGTCCACCTTCCAGGAGATCCGACCAATGGCGAGCTGATTAGACCCGTCCACCCAACGCAGAGGAGCCTTGCGAGTCAACCACCGTCGTCCGATCGTTCATCAGAGTGCCGGATCACCGCCGGTTCTCCGGTGAACTTTGCCTGGGCGGAGTTCGTCCAGCACCCTTCTCAGCCGTTGGATTACGCCAGTCGCCCAGATTCGATCACAGCCGTCTAGAGCCTGTCCTTGTCAGACCGTTAGATATGACATCTAACGGCCTCTGTACGCCCACGTTCGTACCCTCCAGACAACCGTTGGATTCACCACCTGTACGTGTCAGAGCCGCACATCGTCAGCCAGTCAGAGCGCGCCGCCTGTTCCCCCCCACGCGCGACGCACGAGCGGCTGGGTAATTTGCTCTGCTTCCCCTGCAGTTATTTCCCTTTATTATTTAGTCTGTAAAATAAAAAGTACACAGTAGGGTAATTTACACATGTGATCCTACAGTTTTAGACATTTACATTTTAGTCCTTATTGTATGGTTACATGTGCTTCATCAAGTGCTTTGTGGGTTATTTGCATGTACTGCCTTGATTTTAGTATATATTATTGAATGAACTTTTAGTTTCAATATTTGCATCCATACCCCTGTCGTGTTGATTTTGGACATGTGCGTGAATTTGTGTGAAAATTATAGATATGCCCTTGAGCTTTTTACATGTGTTATCATTTAGCCCCTAGAACATGTTTTCTTTACAAACCAGTCCCTGCGTATTGTGTGCTTTATTTAAGTTCGAATAAATAGCAAATTTGATCTAAAAATCACGAAATTTCGATACATGGCTCCTACCATGGTGTATAAATTTCCTTGAATTTTTGGTTGCTTTTTATTTTCATTTAGTATTTTAAAAATTCAAAAACCCTAAAAATTGTCATTGTCTATTTTTAAAAATCAACTAAAAATACTAAAAAACCTTTAAAAATTCCAAAAAATTTGATGTTTGTGTGTTTTGCCTTGTTTTGATTTCAATTCAATTTTTATTGAATTTGCATTTATGAAAACCCTAAAATTGAAAGACATTAAAAACCTTAGAAAAATCATTAAAAATTCATAAAAATAAAAAAATGCATTTTCAGTTTCTGTAGTTAGGTTTTTATTTCTAGTTTATTATAAAATTGTTGCTCGAATTTTATAGGCATTTTAAGTATTTTTAAGGTGCCCTTAGATTCTGGCTGCACACTGTTTAGCATTTTTGTCCTTCTTTCATTTTTAGAAAATTAATTAAAAATCAGAAAAATCCAAGAAAATTACCAAAAACATTTGAATATTTCTAAAATCCAAAAAATATTGTTGTTTGAATTTTCTGAGCATTTTTGATACCTTAAATAATTGCTTGATTGTGACCTTTTGATTTCTTTAATACTCTTTCTTAATTTTAAAAATTACAAAAAAAATTGAAAAATATAAAATCCACCATTTTATTTTATTTTCTTTTTTTATTTAGATTTTCGACTACTCCGTAGCCTAGGCATACCGTGCTCCTTGTGTTCGACCCTTGTAGCTATATCAGGTAAAATAAAATAACGAGACCGCTATTTGTGCTTGATATCTTGATTTTCGTATTTGGTGGTCTTTGTTTTCTTGATTGACTTAGCCTCGCAGTTCGGGTCACAACGACCTTATTTACACCTTAACCCGAGTAGCTGAGGCATGTCATCAGGCGTCCCTTATTTACTTATATAACATTTCTAATTACTTACAACACGTCGAGTGTTACTGATAGCAATACGTAAGTTACTGGTCTCGTGTTTTTTTAATTATTCGAAGTTACCGATTTCATTGTCTTCTCTTACTTTACAATTTATTACATGTTACTGATGCTTTTCTCAATCTTACTTATTGTATTATCTGTTTTGAATTACTATCAAACCACCCCCTCTTTACTTAGGTAACTTATTTTATTACTTGTAATACATCAAGTGTTACTGATAGTCGCACGTAAATTACTAAATTATATGAAATTAAAATGCCTTGGATAAAAAAATCAATTCTGACTACAGATCATGAATCATAAACCATTTGCAGGTCATCCATCGCCACTCCTTCTGATATGAACTTCATTCATGATACGATCCACTGAGGAAAGGGAAGCATCGCTCATAATGTCTTCAGATACATAACGATCAAAATGAGATCAAAATATGAATCAATAATGATAACTCAAGAATAAAAAAAGAAGAAACATAAATTTTACAATGAACGATCGATTAAAAAAACTTCAACAAAAATACCTTGGAAGATCGAAGATCTTGCAATTTCAGAAGCTTCGTCATCACACGAGATCGATAAGAATGTGTTCGAAATGACCAAATCAAACACCACACGAAAACATTAACGACCGCTAAATTTAGAAAGTCTGAAAATACCATTTTTAAATACACACCAAATTATGTGACGTGATCCTAAAGTTAAGGGATTGAAATTATGCTAATCCAACGGCTGTGGGGATGGGCTCATTACAACTCAAATGAGCTTAGAACTCATTGGATAAATTCCCTATACATATGATTTATTTTCAATAATGTGCACCTTTCCTTCAATTCTAGAAATCCACGTATCCTGACCTTTTAAATCGCATCCACAATCATCATTTGTTGATCTTATCGCACTGAAAACTACTGCAAATACCACTTCCTGATTTTCTATTTTTAGTATATGTGTTGATTTCAAAATTAATCGTTGCGAATATCCCATTTATTATGGATGTTGTTAATACTTTCCATTTTCATTTCGAGACTTTCTTCGTACCTCTGTTCACGTTGAGCACATTCCTTTTTTTTGCGTTCTGAAGTGATTCTTACCATGGACGATTCGACATATTCATCCAACAATGATTCTGCTTCTGAGTTTATGTCTGAATATTTAGAATCGGTGTTTCAGGTTTTTATTTTTTCAATGTATTTTCTTTATAATATATTTGTATCTTACTTTTCTGTTCTAATTTGTAAAATTTTTAATAGGATTCTCACATCAACCCCATACAGTCAAATCTTTTGGATATCGATGCATTTATTTCAGGTTTCATTCTTACATTACAAGTAGTTCATTGTAGTTCAATATATATTGACTCTCTTTATTATTTAATAATTTTTTACATTTTCATTATATCAATCTTTTTTCAATGTTAATGAAATTGTGTAGTTGAATTTTCGAAGCTTCAATTTTAATTTATCTTTCTTTATATTACAATAGTACCATTTCAATTTACATTACATCACTCAATTTCAGTTAATTTTTTAGGCTTTAAATTTAATTTAACTTTCAATTTACAATTCAACGCACAAAACTTCAATACATTTTAAGTATAACAGTTATTCATTATATTTCATTAACATCCGTACAAAATTATATTTCATTATATTACAATAGTTCCATTTAAGTTTACAATACCATTTACAGTCGTTCAATATAGTTCAGTCACATTCCATACTGCAATATTAATACAATTGTTTGTTTCAATTTACAATTAATTGAACTAGTTTACAATAAAAGTTTAAATTCATTTATCCATTATTTAAATGATCAATGTAAATATTGAAACTTCTTTTTTTACATGAATGTTCTTTAAGTTGTAATTGTTAGATATCAAAATACATAGTAATAATGCTGCAATTTGTACTACAGTTGTTTGTTTCAATTCACAATTAATTGAACCAGTTTACAATAAAAGTTTGCATTCATTTATCCATCTCTATAAATGATCAAGGTAAATACTAAAATTTCCCTTATATTTGACTTAAATGTCAAGTTGGAATTGTTAGATATCAATATACATATTAACATATGGTCTTCATTATAGATCGATATACTGTACCACCTTCTTCTAAATTTATTTCATAAAATATTTAACCAAATATTCAGGTAATGAAATGGTTCTGCTTCTGAGTTTATGCCTGAATATTTGGAATTGGTGTTCTAGTTTATTATTTTTTTCAATGTATTTTCTTTATAATATATTTGAATTTTACTCTATTTTATCTAATCTGCAAAATTTGCAATAGGTTTCTCACATCAACCCCATACAGTCAAATATTTTGATATCGATGCACCTATTTTATGCTTCATTCTTACATTACAATATTTCCATTACAATTTACATTTAAATATAAGTAGTTCACTATAGTTCAATATATGTTGACTCTTTTTATTATTTAATAAAATTTATAATATTTGAATATCACAATCTTTTTTCCATGTTAATTTAATTATGTAGTTGAATTTTCAAGGCTTCAATTGTAAATTCTTTCTTAATATTACAATAGTACCATTTCAATTTACATTACACCGCTTAATTTCAGTTGAATATTGATGAATCCATGATTCATCGCCTTTATTCTTTCATTTTAGCTAGAATCCTTGGTAAAATACATGTAAATAATCACTAATTCACATTAATTAACATTCTAGCCACATTTGCTAATATTATATATTTAACACTTTTTATATCCAACATAAAAGAATAAAGAGAAAAATAAAAATAAAAGAAAAGAAGGTTGTACATAAAATATATACAGACTGATCCTAACCTTGAGACCATGTCTATATTGACTTGCCCGACATAATAAATAAGTAGAGGAAGATAAGGATCCTAACGTATAAAAATATCAATAAAATCAAGACCAAAAATATAATTTACCCAATTTTACACAATGTAAATATTTCACCTATTTTATTCATCACTTATACCATCTCAAATCAAATCACTCTTTTTATAAAAATTGTTCGTAAAAATATATATATTATTTTATAAAAATATTAGAAAAATAATTCGACACAAAAAATAATTAACCGCAATGAACCGTAAAAGCCGCAACAGCCAACTTCCTAGGTTCATAACTATTTATAGAAAACTTCAAATGGACCAAACTCACTTTTAAAATCCGTTTTATACTCAGTTCTATTTATTAAAAATATCAAAAAAATATTCGAATAAAACATGTGAGTTTTGGCGTTTAGGTCCCGTTGTATATGTGTACTATATATAGAAACCTCTCAGATTTTTAGTTAAATAACCGTAAACCCGATTAACTTAATTTCTTTTCCTAAAATCTTCGAAAAATGTATAGAAAAATATAAAAATAAAACTAAGTTAAAATACCAATAAAATATGAAGCCTCGAAGCCGCTACCTAAATTTTCCGGACCTCACAACTCGGCCGTATGAACTCCAAATTGGGCAAACTCAGTTTTAAAATTCATATTATTCAATATCCACAAAATGCCACTGATTTCGCTAAAATGGAACTTTGTGTGAAAAATACGGGTTTCGGACCCGTATTGGTATATTATACAATGTACCATAATATATTATATTTATATACTTTAATAATATTTAATTATTAAATTAAATTAGATAATAATTAATTTTTTAATTTTCTATAAACATTTATTTATTATTTTGTAATTTGTATTTAAATTTTTTAATTATTTAAATAAATATATGCTTAATAACTTAATCATCTACTTAATTATTAATAAATTAATTATCTATTTAATTATCCTTTCATTAATTTAATTATTATAATTATTAGTTATTTATATTATTTATGGACGGAGGAGCTCAGCGGGGCCGAGCGGCGCGGTGGCACGCCTGCGAGGAGGAGGCGCGAGTGGCGGTTCCTGGCGTTGCGGAGTGCGGCGGCTTCGACGGTGGATGGCACATGAGATCGCCGAGGGGTGCGGGAAAGGAGTTGGCGACTGGACTAAGGTTCAGCGCGGAGGAGCGGGCGGCACTGCCGTGGTGGGTCCGCCGCGCGGGTGGTCTTCGGTGGAAGGTTGGGGTCGTGCGGGGTTACCGGTGGATCTGAGAAGGGGGGCGCGGGTTGTGGAGGCGCTTGCGAGCGGAGAACGTGAGCTGGAGGAGGTGCGGGCCGCCGCGGATTGGAGGATGGCCGGCGGCGACAGTGGCAGGGGATGGCGGCCCTGCTGCCGTTTCTTCCCCTTTTTTGATTTTTTTTGTAATTTTTTGTAATGTAAATAGTGAATAATAATTTTTTTATTTTTTGTAAATCCGAAAAATACGAAAAGAAAGAGATAAAGAAATTCTTTTTTTATTTTTTTTCTATTTTTTTTATTTTTATATGATCCTGCAAAACAAATGTTAGAGAACAAAAAGAAACAAATGCCTTATTTATTTATTTACAAATCAGAAAAATGAAAGAGATTCGACGGAGATGAGGGATTCGAATCCGATTCTCCAACCACTGTGCGTGGTCGAAGTTGATAGATCGTGGGAGGTAGAAATTGAAGGCAGAGAGATCGAGAAGATGAGATGAAAATTCGAGTATGTGGCGGATCAAAAACGTGACGGATTTTTTTAATGATCTAGAAAAACAAAATGACGATGAATAAAAAAATGCGACGAAGTAAACTATGATTAACCTAGATTAAAAAAATATGAAGAAAAATGTGGATCTCACCTTAGGAGCGGAAATGGACCGTGATCGCCTCGACAAGGCCGACTCGCTGTCACCGGACGGCTTGGAGGCTAGGAAACTTTCTCGACGAAATTTTCTCTCGGAGATCGGGCTCCTCTTTCTAAAGATTGATCGAGTTGGAATGAGAGAGAAGGAGCCATATAAATAGAGAAGATAGAGATGAAGTTTCAATTTTGAATTTGTTGATTTTTTTGGTGGAAGAGATAAGAGATGAAATTTGAAATGAATTTTTGAATTTTTTTGGTGGAAGAGATAAGAGAGATGAAAAAGAGGCAAAATAAAGGAGATAAAAAATATTTACAAAATTATTTAGTTTTTTTGAATTTTCGTCACTTTATTGATTTGAATTAAAAAATGTTATTTTTTATTTTTTTATGGAGGTTAATAAAAATAGCAACTATATACATATTATACATATATGACATTATATACAAGGGTAAATGAGGAAATTAGCCTTTTTTGTTTTTAAAGAATTTTAATTATTTTTATTTTTATTTCAAAAATTAGTAGGAATATTTACAAATATATACAAGTATAGTATTTACAAAATACATGGGAAAATTGCACAAACCACCCTAGAAAATCAACTTTTCAACCGTAACTCCAAAAATTATGAAAATACATCCATTTTGAAGATAATTTAATTTAGAATCTAATGAAAGTGGTATTGGTTCAATTTGAGTTCATATGAAGCCAGAATTGGTCTTTCAATTAGTGCTTAGTGGCTTTTTTCAAGTGTGGCTAGTTTTATTCTGTACATGATTTAATTGTGCAATCATTTTTATTAATTAGGACACATTTTTGTTTACAACTTTGATTTTGAACGTTATTCGATTTGAGGTCAATTAATGTACAAATAAATAGTGTTAGTTTTATACAGATATACACAAAATAGGTGAGAAATATTTACAACAACACACACAATTTTTTTTGGATTTTCTGTTTAAGGACCCTATCTCCTCCTACTTTATTCCTGATCGATTAGGTCAAATCTTGACCTTCTCTCGGGGTTCAGGTCAGCCTGTATACAGTCTTCCTTTTTTTATTTTCTTTATTTTTTCTTTCTTTCTTTCTTTATTTATTTTAGGTTAAAATTAGTAAGAAATATACAATATTTAGACACAGATGCAAGTTAGTAAGAAATGGAGTTAGTGTTTTATGCAGGTGTTTTATAAGGGATTTTAAGCTAAAATAAATGAATAAAGATGATGAATCGTAGATTCATCAACCGTTTACCTTAGGTAGTCTATAGTTTAACTAGAGTTTTCAACAGTTTGCCTCCCTGAGTTCGACACTCCCGTGCTTAACCGCTATACACTTTAGTTTAGGAGTATAAATAGAATAAAAAGAAGACTAACTAAAAATTAATCTTTTTTTGATAAAACTCACCTGGTCGATACAACAACCGCGTGCTCTTCTGTTTTTCTTTTGCAGGAATCAGAAGAAGAATTTAGACCAGGGATTTATGGGTTTTTCAAATATTGAGGCTTTAATTTTAATTAACTTTCATTATAATACAATAGTTTCAGTTCAATTTACAATTCATCGAACAGAATTTCAACACATTTTGAGTATTGCAGTTTTCCATTATATTTCACTGACGTCCATACTAAATTATATTTCATTATATTACAATAGTTCCATTTCACACATCTCAGACTGTAAAATAATACATTTCTTTTCAATTTACAATTAATTGAACATTCGACATACTTTCTGAAAAAAAAGTCGTAGGACTATTCTAATCAATTACTACCTTTCAACCCCAACTCAATCTCCGCTAAGAAAATGAGTAGTGGGCATGATACTTAATTAGCCCTACGAAAGCGGGTAGACTTTTTTGCTCATTACAATAAAAGTTTATATTTTTATCCATTTCTTTAAATTATCAAAGTGAATATTGAAACTTACTTTTTTTCACATGAATGTTCTTTAAGTTGTAGTCGTTAGATATCAAATTACACAGTTTTAATGCTGCAATTTTAATACATTTGTTTGTCTCAATTTACAATTAATTGAACTATTTGACATTAAAAGATTTACATTCATTTATCCATCTCTATAAATGATTGAGGTAAATATTGAAATTTCCTTTTTACTTGACATGAATGTTAAACTGGAATTATTAGATATCAAATTACATATTAATGTATGATCTTTCATTATAGATTGATATACTGCAGCACCTGCTTCTAAATTTATTTCAGAAAATATTATACCAATTATTTAGGTAATGAAATGGCTTACAATGTTTATTTTTAAATTTAAATTTGTTTTTTTATGCAATTTCATGTTTCTGTAAATTTTTCCTTAAGATTCTGGTATCAACCATATTTCTTCAGAGTACACTAACACTAATGCATTCAATTCAGTTTATAGTCGTGTTAAATTTCCATCCATTTTTTACAATTATTTATTCTGTATTACATTTTTTTATAATTAATGTATTTTTCGTACTAATTCGATGCAAATAAACCTTTTATTTTCTCTCATCTTTTAGTCATTATTTTCAACATGATTCTTCCAAATTAACACATTTAACTGGTTAGAAAACTTATCCCACTCTTTTTTTGCAGTTCATTTCTGCTTTTATTTATGTAGTTCAACAAACATCCCCTCATACTCATGGTCATACGCAACATCCTACCCCCGTTGTTGGTATGGTTTTTGGCTCTATTGAACATGAATATAGTTTCTATTAAACATATGCTACTATATTGGGATTTAACGTACACAAAAGTAGCACAAGACATAGAGTTGATAGATTAATCAAGAACAAGACTCTTGTATTTAAGAGTTTTGTCTGTTGGAAAGAAGGAAAATCAAGAGCGTCTTCTTCATCAAGAGAAGTTTTTTCAGTTGACAGTGATCACAGTGATAAAAGTATGTTTGAAAGAGGAGAGAGAGCCAAGGGTATTGTTCGAACTAGTTGCAAGGCCATGATGTCAGTAAAATATAAGTTTGATGAACATGATTGGATCGTATTTTCTTTTCATGAGGAACATGATCATAATCTTGTATCTCCAAGCAAACAGATATATCTTCGTCCCAATAGAAGATTTTCAAAAGATGCTAAAATGCAGATCAAGACAATGACGGATGTAAATATCCATGCATCGAAACAATCCGCATTTCTAGACAATGTATTCATCACAAATAACAAAGTTGGTGAGATCGAGTATGGAATTCTGTTTACTCACTTTAAATTGAGTATCTGTTTCCTTCATTTTCCTGCTAGGATTAGAAATCCTGTATTTTTCATATCCATACGATCGACTCCTTGGGTTCTCGAAATAGTTTAAAGAAGTGCTTCGAATCATTGTTATTTGGTTTGGACCTATTCTAAAAAAGTCAGGTATTTTGAATTGTTTGTTGACATGGACAAAGTAAGGGAAAACCTCTGAAATGATTTCAATATTGGACCATGGACATAGAAAAGTTCTGAATCGAATCTCACTAGAAAGAAGTTTTTTTCTCATAGTAGCCTGCTCCAATCCCCTTACAAAACTTTCGTTATTGGGTTAGCCATACACTACACATGTTTCTCGCGATTTACATGGCATCATTAACCAAGTTGGTGGCATAGTGTCTGATATATATAATCTTAATAGGGATGAGAGAAGACGTTGTGATGGCCTGGACACAAAACTCGTGTTAGATCTTTTCGATAATTACAGGAAGATGACCATGGATTTTTCTATCATATCGAACTGATGATTATTACAGACTCATTCATTTATTCTGGATTGATAGTATTTCTATAGAAGATTATAAGGTTTTCGATGATACAATTACATTTGACCATTGACGCATATTTATAAATGTTTTTGATATTTTAAAATCTTACAATAAGAATATCCACATTATATATCAGTATTGATTGTTGTTTGACAAGTCATGATCACTTATGTCGGTTATTGATTGTTGTTATGTTCAATCATTCAACATTATATGGTATTTACCACAGAGCATTTTGATGTCAAAACGCTGTCGTTGATAAAAAATAGCAGCAGATGCTTCTTGTGTATTGGTCTAATAGTTGTTAAATGTCATTTGTTACAATCTTTCATTGATTTCAAAATCTAGTTAACCTTTTTCAATAAAGGAAATTTTCCAAGTCATTATACTAATATGTGTATACTGAATTCTAATAATCTGGAGCACAACACTATGCAACAAACAAATATTTCATAACACATAGAAATTGTATCTAATATGAAAATTTCATAACATTAAGTACGCAATTAGAGACATTGTTCTTTAAGCATGACAGAGTTGTGTCTAAGTACATACTACTCAAGAATGTTTCACAAAAGTAAACATCAATACATGCTATCTCCCCTAAAAACCTTCAAAGTCATTGCATTTAAAAAAATCATCTACTACCCTAAGTTATGAAATAGATGCATTATCCACATGTCCACATGTTAACAGAGTACATGCTATCTCTGCCCTGAACCTCAAAATATTATCATAGTTGAAATCTAAAGCTCTTCCTTCGCATATGTATTCCAATGCCTTCATGACATAAACTCCGCAGTCCAAGCAATGAGGAGTTTGTTGCGAATTGTCAATAACATCTACTATCTCCCAGTCATTTATTGTTTCATCGACCAAATTCATTTGAAGTATTCATACATCCAGCCATGCTATAATAATTCCTTTATAAATCATTTCATATAAATTTTAAACGTAGACGATAAGTGTCATGTTCGATGATACTTACCCATTTTTGTGCATCTTTCTTATGATGTCTTGATCCTCTCACTGAATTGTATGCATAGAAATTCATTACTATGAAGTCTGTAACTGATGAATCTACGTTTCATCATCTTTATTCTATCATTTTGGCCTTAAAAACCCAAGTAAATGCGTGTAAATAGCGTTAATTCATGCATTTTAGCATACATGCATTATTGTGTAAATAGTGTAAAAATACGGTTTTTAAAGCCAAAATTATAGAATAAAGAAAAGAAAAGAAAAAGAATAAAATATTGTAAATATTTTATGACCCGAAATCCCGAGACCTAGGCATCTCGATGACTAGGTGATGAGGCTAAAAAAATCGGTTTCACGGCTTTTTATTGATGAAAGTGGTCGGTGTAGCAAAAGCCGCGAAATAAGTTCGATTTTTAAAACCTATCAAACAATTACGATTTTCGTTCGGAAAACCGTTCACTAATATTTAACCAGGCAAGTGTTCTTGGGTCGAACTCAAGGAGGCAGAATAAATTCCTTCGATTTTAATCTTCGTAGTTTTATTTTTAATCTTCTCTAAGTGATCAAGTCAAAACACCTCTTTTTATTGATTTTTATTTTGATTATTTTTATTTGATTTTATTATTTTCAAATTTTTATTTAATTTTCAAAAAGGGAGATTTTTCAAAAAGATTTACTTATTATATAATAGGGGGATACTAGATAGGTGATACTATATAGGATAGTGATCGGGGTCAAGCCACGAGCTCGAACTACACAAGAAATCCAAACAAAACAAGACGATCTTCGATAAAATCAAAACATGTCGAAAACTCGTCAAAAATCCACGAAAACTTTATACTAAGTAGGTGGGGTAGTTGTGTAACTACCATCAAGAAATCGTCAAAAAACGAAGTCACACGGAGTCAAAATAACCCCTACAGCCCAGGGGCACAAGTGCAAAGAAAAGCTATTTAAATTGTTCTCAAAATGGTCCTCAGGGACTGTTCTGTAGAGAAAATACACAAATGTTTATGTTTAGGTCCCTGCGGAGGGACCTAAATGTAATATCAGGAAACCTGGGGGGCGGAGTGAAATTTCTGGAAGCTGCTGGATTTAATATGCAAATTTTCCACCGGTTCGCAAGCTACGGCTGAGATTAGAACTCGCTGGCGCGGATCGGACGCTCACGGGTGCGCCACGTGTCGCGCACTTGTGCGTCCCCCTATTCTTGAGTTCGTTGGAGCTTCTGGCGATGGCACCTCTTCTCGGAATTTTCCCGAGCAACTGGAGAGTCCTTCGGCACTCCGGCGGGGCCAGAGGGGTGGCGCCTCCACCCCTCGAACTCGCCCGCGGTAGGGTGATGGCTGAGGGCGATCCGAGCGGCGGTGGCGCGGTGGTGAAGTTGGTGGTCTCGTCCACCTGGAGGATGTTTAGAGCCAACGTCCCATCTTTGGAGGTGAAGTCTGACGGCGATTGATGGCTTCCAGATCCTGAGGATGGGTCGCGATGAAGATGGATCTGCAAGAAACAATATAGCTTGCTCGATTCTTCAAGAAATCGGCCGATGGATAACAAATTATAGATCAAAAATAGATGAAAGTTAAGTTTCCAGACAACCACCCAGATGCATGAAATCGATGATGGAAAGATGATGCGATTTGAATCGAAATGGGAACGAATCGAAAGGGGATTATGAATGGTGTTTAAGCTAAAGGATTAAACTACCTAAAGAAGCGATTAGCCACGCTAATCGTGGCTCAAATATCGAGAATAAAAAACGAAGGAAATGGATGAACAGGTCTCTGAAAGTCTAGGTATATTACCTGGACAAAGTAGCTCGACGGCAGCCAAAGTCCGGAGCGGAACGCGTCGAACGTGGCGATGCAAGGCTCGACTAAGCCCTGGAACGATCCTCCGACGTGCCCTCCTCCTCGCTAGCTCCTCCACGGCGCTGTCACCGCCTCAGTTTGGCCGGAACAAGGCTTGGAAGTAGAGGGATCGAACAACCTAGAGCTGGGGCTCTGGGTAGTTGGAAAGTTGGTTGTTAATGGCGACCTTGGAGGGCTTTTATAAGAAGGTTGGAGTGGGCTCCAAGTCGAGATCGACGGCCGACGATGGAGGTGGTTGTTAGGAGGAGAGGTTCAACGATTGAGATCGGTCAGAAGCTTCTCGAATGGCGCGTGATAAATGCTTGAAGTCGGGAGGTCGAGCAGGGGCACCATACCAGATTCTTGGGGGAAGAAGACCCAGGTGCTGACAAGTGTCAGCACCTGGTTGGCCCAAAGATGAAAATATCTTATAAATTAAGTATAAAATAGTAAATTACATTATTTTAAATAAGTGTAAATATAAAAAGTGTAAATAAATTAATTTTCTAATTTATGGACTAATTACATTTAATAAATAATAAATATTTTTCTAAATATTAATATTATATTAATAAATATGTATATATAAATAGGTTTTAGATTTTTAATTTAATAAATAAATAAGTAAAAATTAATTTTATATTTTCTTAATTATTAGAATATTAAATAAGTTTTACATGAATTTTTATGGATTTTAATAAAAATAATTTGTATATTTTAATAAATAAGGTTAGTATCTAAGTAGGTCAGTTATACCTATATTTTGGGGTTTTTTTGATTTTATTAAAATAATAAATAGTCTCCAAAAATTATGAAATAAATTATGGTGAAACTACAAGATCATGAAATAATTTAAAAATTATAAAATTAAGAAAATGATAAATAGTGTGTGTTACAGAAAATAAATAGCCCAGAAACCCCGTTGTCTTTTGGTCCCAAAACCGACTTTTTGCAAACGGACTCCGAATTCGATGAAACCACCTTTATTAATTAGAGAATATTATTTTATGAACTTTAAAGGTGAGTAGAGTGAAATTGGAGTTCGTATGAGGAAGTTTTGATGTTCGGAAGTTGAGATTTTGACAATTTGCAAACTGAGTTTCTTGGCATATATACAGGGTAATATTTTTAACTTATTTTTATATTTTTATATACATTTTTAGAAATAATTAGGAGAAGAGTTTGGTGAAAAATATGTTCATATGAAATAATTAAAATTCTTTGAAGTTTTGTATTTATTTTATAAATAATGAAAGGTATATATGTGTGTGTTAATTTATTTTTTTAGGTTTTCTTTCCTTATCTCCCCCTACTTTTTGGTTTGTCGACCAATCCATGCTGACTTGGTCTCGGGGGTTAGGTTATAAATATATCTTACAGCTATATTTATATTTTAAGTTATATTGTATATATATACATATATTCAATATGCCTTTTTCTTTATTTTTCTGGTTCTTTATTTATTTACATGATTTTAGTGGTTAAAACTGAATATTTACACATGAATGGTGTTTTGTTAAAAGATGAGAATTAATGGATATTTACATGTATTTGTCATGGGTTTTAAGACAAAATGCGACAGAAAAGTTAATGAATCATGGATTCATCACTAGGTCGACAAGGAATAAAGTAGGGGGAGATAAGGCCCAAAATACAATACAAATACCTTTTATTTTATTCATTCTTTATTCATTTTGGGACCTATTTTTGGTTTCACTTTTAATACTTCAAACAAAGAAATTTCTACATAAAAGTAGATAATTAAATATATAAAAATCAAAATTAATTTCATATAAAAATAATATACAGATCAAAAGTTTTGATCCGAATAAGATTCTAAAATCCCAACTTCCCAGACTTGTATCTCTCAAATAAAAACTCGAAATGTATCAAAATCACCTTTAATTGTGTATAATTTTTAATAAGCTATTTAATGAAGGTGGTTTCATATTTTTTGGAGTTACGGTGCAAAAGTTAGGTTTTGGACCCCTGATGTACAATAGTTTACGCCTTTTCTTTCTTTTGTATAGATTCTTTTTTTAACTCTTTTTCCTTTGATTTCAATTTTATTTTGTTAGTTGTATATTCTAATTTCTATTAAAAATATAAAATCAATTAAAAAATATAAATCAAAAAAAGATACAAAAATAGATCTTCTCTATACTGTTAGATTAAACAATACTCTGATGATTATTCCATAGAGCCCTCGGGTCTCTTATATAGAGAGAAAACGCTTGGGTAAATTACAGAGACGTACAATATATAAATAGAAAATACGAAACAGTACATCGTAACATATATAAACCTCTACACTCCCCCTCAAGATGGAGCATAGATATCTATCATGCTCAGCTTGAAAGAACATCTCTGGAAAGGTCCTCTGAGCAGTGGCTTGGTGAATATATCAGCAGTCTGGTCCTCTGAACTGACATGAGAAGTGGAAATGAAGCCCTTCTGAATCATGTCCCTAGTATAATGACAATCCACCTCTATGTGCTTTGTTCTCTCATGAAAGGCTGGATTGTTGGCAATAAACAATGCTGCCTGATTGTCACATTGGAGATTCATAGGCAATGGGACATCTACATTCAAATCTTCTAAGACTGCTCTAACCCACATCATTTCTGCGCTTGCTTGTGCCATGGCTCTGTACTCGGATTCAGCACTGGATCTCGCCACAACAGTCTGTTTCTTGCTTTTCCAAGAAACTAAAGAGCTTCCTATGAAGATAGCAAATCCAGAAGTAGATTTACGATCCCTTGGACATCCTGCATAATCTGCATCTGCACAAGTTGAAATAGACAGATCTGTATCTTTCCTGAATAGTAACCCTGTGCCTAGGGAAGACTTCAGATATCTCAATATCATATACAAGGCATCCATATGAACTTGCCTCGGCTGCTCCATAAATTGACTCACCCGGTTTACTGCAAAGGCAATATCCGATCGACTTATAGTAATGTATAAGAGCTTACCCACCATCTCTCTGTACCTTCTTCTGTCCACCTCCTCGGTATCATCGTCGTACAGCTTCATGCTTGGGTCCATAGGTGTACTTGAAGGTCTACATCCAGTCATTCCTGTTTCAACTAGCAAGTCTGTGACATATTTTCGTTGAGTCATCACCATTCCTTGTGCATTTCTTGCAAACTCTATCCCTAGGAAATATCGTATCGTGCCCAGATCCTTCGTAATGAACTGGCTTCCCAACGAGGACTTGGTTATCTCAATCCCCCGAGCATCATCTCCTGTAACCAAGATGTCATCAACATATATCATAACAACAACTGTACCTCTAGGAGTCTTCTGGATGAATAGTAAATGGTCCGCATTTGACCTCCTGAACCCCTGTCGTTCAATTAACTGGGAAAGCTTCTGGAACCATGCTCGGGGACTCTGTTTGAGGCCGTAGATAGCCTTATGAAGTCTGCACGCCATGTGAGTCTCCCCCTCAGCAGCAAACCCAGGTGGCTGCTGCATGTAGACTTCCTCCTATAGGTCACCATACAAGAAAGCATTCTTGACGTCAAGCTGAAAAATGGTCCAGTTACGTACCACAGCAACAGATAGGAGGATGCGAAGAGTGGAGTGTCTAGCCACTGGTGAAAAAGTATCCAAATAATCTACCCCATAAGTCTGGGTAATTCCCCGTGCTACAAGTCTTGCCTTTACCGGTCGAGACGTCCATCCGCATGATATTTCACCGTAAACACCCACTTGCAACTCACCACTGAGGCACCTGGAGGAATGGGGACAAGAGACCAAGTCCCTCTAGACTGTAAGGCACGCATCTCCTCTTCCATGGCTAGGTGCCAGCAATCAATCTTCATGGCATCCTGATAGGTCCGTGGAATCTCAACGGACGAGACAACAGCTGCAAACTTCTGGAAATCCCCATTGAGACGATGAAATGAGACTTGAGAGGCAAGAGGATATGAAGCACATTGTCTTCGCTGCTTCCTGTGAGCAATGGGCCGATCCAGATCATCCACCATTGTGTTGACCGGTTGATCTTCCTCCTGTAGTAAAGGCGCCTGCACTGGTGCATTATCTAACCCATCAGTAGTGATAACATCAGAACATACCTGAGGCGTGTTGGATGGTTGACATGTAGCTTGAGCAGGGCCTGTCCGCCTTGTATAGAACTTAATAAAAGGGACGTTTGGAGGTGGTGGTGGCGGTGGTGGTGGTGGTGGTGGTGGTGGTGGAGTAGAAGATTGACCCAGACTTGGAGGTGGAGGCACATAGACATTAGAATCTGTGGATGTGGAGGAAACCAATCTATCACCTGCAGGGGAGAAGTACATGACGGGTTTGAAAAAAGTAACATCAGCGCTCACATAGTACTTGTTATGAACAAGGTCATAGCAACGATATCCTTTCTGCGTCCTGGAGTAGCCCACAAAAACACACTTGATAGCCCTAAGAGATAGCTTATCAAGTCCCGGAGATAAGAGGTGGACAAATGCAACAGTGCCAAAGACCCGAGGTGTAAGGGTAAACAAATCTTTGTCTGGAAAGAGAACATAGATAGGAGACTTTTCCCCAAGAACAGTTGTAGGCATGCGGTTGACCATATAGCATGTTGTAAGTATAGCATCTCCCCAATAGGATAATGGGGCACAACTCTGAATAAGTAATGTGCGGGCAATATCAAGGAAATGTCGATGCTTCCGTTCTGCAACCCCATTTGTTGAGATGTGTATGCACATGTTGTTTGGTGGATAATGCCTTTAGAAGAAAGAAAGCGAGCAAGGGAACGAGTGCAGAACTCCAATGCATTATCAGTACGCACATACTTAACAGTAGACGAAAAAACATTGTGAACTTCATTGATAAGATTTTCAATAACACTTCCTGCTTCAGATTTATTTTTAAGAAGAAACATCCAGGACACTCTAGAGAAATCATCAACGACAACTAAATAGAACCTGTGCCCCTGATGATCTGGGACACGACTGGGACCCCAAATATCTATGTGAAATAACTCAAATGGGGAGCGACTGCTCCGACTCTAACGACTGGGGAAGCTAGACCGATGGTGCTTCCCTAGCTGACAAGCTTCACAACGAAATGACGAACTCGGAGAGATCTGAGGCAGGAGGTGACGCTTTTTCTGAAGCGGCAGGTGACCAAATCGAAGATGCCAGGTATACGGAGATACGGAGCCCTAGGAATGTAGTGAGACGCCAGCGTAAGAATTCCGTACGAGACGATAGAGGCCATTGTGCTCAGAACCACAGCCAATCACCCTGCCCGTCAGTATGTCCTGAAAAATAACAGACGATGGGTCAAAAATAGCACGACAGTGCAAATCTCGTGTAATCTGACTAATGGATAAGAGATTCATAGAGAATTCTGGTGCATGTAGTGTTAGCAATGTGAGCCCGAGGCGAACCATTCCTACAATAAATATTGTAATAAATGATTCATCAATAAAAGTTATTGATTTTGTTTCACTCCCTTTCTGATGTTGAATGAATGAATGCACTATAAGGTCCCTCTGTACAATAAGGGTTATGTACCATGGCCAACTTGATAATCATACAGCTGTTGATTCAATGATTGAATCATAGAGGCTGATGCTTGGATGAATATCTAAGGAGTTAGATAGAGGACTCATCAAGCATCATCAATGATTAACAAGTAGTGATCTCCAGTCTGAGTAGGAGATGGTAATCCCATCTCATTAGACTGATATCTGATCGACCTCTTGATGCAGGTCCTCTGCATAGGAATATTGATTCGGAGGTATCAGATTAGTTAAGTCAATGAGTTGACTTAACGAGATCGAGATAACCAAAGACCTATGATGAATACTGTCACATCACAGGCAAACATCCTCTGACCAGAGACAGATATATTACTATATGTCTGAGCATGTACATTTGCCAGACCAATAGGTTGATGACCTAATCAAGGTCTATACACCAGCGAGCTGGTGTGCATGTAAGGGCATATGAGTAATATGATCTCTCAAAGGGATCATACAGGTTCATTTGTGAACCGGGAGACATGAGCTCACTCATGAGGTATTGGGATTGACCAAATTCCATGCATGGTCATCGTGCTTTAGAAGCATGATATGAATTTGAAGGTAAGATATATGCTTTGTGAAAGCATATGATCTGTACCATATCCCAAGGACCAAGATTGAGAAACTTAATGATCAGACTATGAAGATGACAGTGTAAAAGTGATCTTTATCTTCATGATGATCATGAGTCTTCCAGTATGCAGGATGTGCAGGTATTAGGAATACCTGAAGGGTGATTTGATCATAAACGATTGTATAACCATGACGCTTCCATTCCGAGGGAGTGATGAAACAGGTCTGGATTTTAGTGACTCCTCTCATGAGAGAAGTGACCTAATCTTAGTCCATGTGCTGGACATTGATCTGAATGAGATTCAGATGCAATGAGAAGATTAGGTTTACGGTCTTGATTTAATCAAGCATCTATGAGAGGTCCATGGGATCTGGATTTGAGATGTGATCTCAATATCCAAGTCACTATACGTGGAACAATACAATCGCCCCGTCCTTATCTCCAAGTATCTGAGGAGAATTAGCATTGTTCTTAAATGGTTTAAGAGCAATTCCATAAGATCTAAGCAAAGAGAAGTTGATAATTAAATGTGATTTAATTATCATGATGTATGAGAAATTATCCAATATGATTAAATGTGATTTAATTATTATGGATAAGAATAATGTAGATAGTAATATCCAATTATTCCTAATATATTATAAATGTGATTTATAATGTATTAGAGAGAGTTCAATATAATTTATATTAGTAGATTAATTATTAATGTGTATTGGATACACATTGTTTAATTAATTGAAAATGTAAATTACTTTTTGTTTTGGGTTGTGGATTTGATTCACAATATTCCAATGTCAAGATTGCAATATTCTCAAAATTAATTGAGAATTATTTTGGTGAATTAATATATCAACAAATTGTTGTTGGTAAAATAAGTAGAGAGAATAATAAGGAGATTGGACTCCTCATTTGGAATGAGGGGGGCGGAACTCAATTCCCTTGGGGAATTGGTGGCCGTCCCCTCTTCCAAATAAGGAGAGTATCTCCTTTGTCTTCTCTCTCTCTTATTTGATTGATTTAGATTTGGTATTAATATTTATTTGATTTATCAAATATATTTTATCAAATTAAATCACAAGTTGTTGGCTTTTACCAACAACAATCTTGACCATTGGATTGACATAAATCAATCTCAACCATTGATTTTATGTGACACATGGATTGAGATCCATGGATCCCAAAACCCTATAAATAGAGAGGCACCCTTGGCTCTCTCTTTACACATGCTATTGTAGCAAAACTCTCTCTCTCTTTCTCTCATACTCGACAGCCCTCTCTCCCTCTTCCTCTTGGTGGCCGTCCACCCTAGTGGAGGGAATCGTCGTCGCCCTCGCCTTCGTGCTACCGCTTCGACGCTCTGCGGTTCTCCGTCTACTTCGAGTGCTTCGCCCGCGAAGAAGACGTTCGATCTCGTGCGACGAGATCAGGAGCAACCGCGCTTGGATCAACTTCTTGGATTGCGAGGACACCGCGGTTCATCCCCGCGCTCGCAAGCGATCTCTCCAACGATCGGACTTGAGACAGGAGGTCTCTTCTCTTAGAGACTCGATCAACCACGCTTCAAGAGGTATTGCATTATACTTGCTGTGGTTATAGATGAAACGATCCGAGAATGGTTCTTGGATCATGTGGTTTCATCGAATAAAAATTTTTAAATTCTGCTGCACCGAACAACTAGTGCGACTAGTCGTTCTTCGTCGTATCCGATACGACGCTCACGCTTCCGTGATGCGCTTGAGGATCTCTCCATATCCTTCAAGTGGTATCAGAGCCTTAGGTCGACGGTTTCGAATAGTGATTCATTAACCAAGGACGACTTGGGTTCGTTTAGGTCGCGAAAGTTTTCATCGCATTTGATTTCGCAGATCTGTTTAGTAAATAAATTCGGTACTGTCTAAATTGTTTAAACACGAATTTTATACTTGGATTATGTTCCCCATTAAATAAGGAAACCATAGGATCTGAGTTTGCGTAAATCGGATTTCGTATGCTCGAGATATGGTCGTTTTAATGGACATGTATGCACTGTTGCGGGAACTGTGAATCTGAACGTGATTAAAATGTTAATTACTGTTTAGACTTGCCTCGAAATGCGTGAAACATCACTTAGATTCTGTCCTAAATCAAATTAGCAAACTTTAGAAATTGACTTTGCTTAATTTGGATTTAATATGATTGAGATATGTCAATTTTAGTAAGTAGGGGTCACTGCTGAAATTGCTTTCCTAATCTAGAACCAAGTGATTGTCAATTAGAGAAATTAATTGTTAATTTCGTGAAATAATCTTGAAAAATATTTATGAAATATTGAAACATGATTATTTATCTAATTGACTTGGCCCCAACCAATTAGTTGATTAGATTTGATCTAAACCTTAATTGGAATTTCAATCATCAAACTTCTTGCTTGAATAGGACTTGGGAATTTGCCTAGCAAATTTCCTTAAAATCAAAATTGTTTTGATTACTATATGGTATAATTTCGGTTGAAGAACCGATGATCATCTCAAGTACAAAATAATCAATTTGGCATTATCCTTTCCCGAGGTGGATATGGTGTCTAGTCGGGGATCGCTGGGTCAGCGGGTTGCAATGTATGTGGTCCGCCCCACTCCCGCCGGTACTGGCCATGACAGCGGGTAGGGCCGGGATAATGTCCGAGGGATTATGATGTATTTTTCTAATTATTAAAATTCTAATTAATACGTACTTTGAGAATAATATCATATATGTACATTCAAGCATAAAATTAAGTTTGATTGATTAAATTGGATTGATAATTAATTTAATATGATTAAGTTAATTATATCCAATTGAAAATACTCTAATATGATTAGAGTTAATAATTCCCTTGGAAGAATTAATTATATGAATGAGATTCATAGTAATTAATTAAATTTGAATAAGAGATGGAGGATCACATAAGTGACATCCATGGTCTCCCGTCAAGGCGAAGGGTTTCGTCGCCAAATATTATATGTGGGAGACGCCTGTCCGAAGTGACAGCTCCGACATATGATCCGTTTGGATCGGGCTCGTCGCTTCTCGAAAGAGTAAGGACATATGCGTAGTGACCCCAATATCGGGTCCTCATATTATTGGGGCGATATTGGATTGCGCATAGCGAGTTGTATTCCTGTTGACGGTTGGTTCAATTAATAACGAGTCAACATCACCTTAGGGGTGGTGGGCTCGGGTATTAAAGACCGAATTGGGAAATGCAAGTTGGACTTGCAAGGCGGAATGTGTTCCCGCTTCTCTTTATCAGAGTCATAGGTTCTCATATTATTGGGATATGACAATGATAAGAGGAGATCCCAGTTCTTGCTTGAGATATATTGGTAAGTATATCTCCTACTTTGAAAGTGAATAAGGGAATAAACTTTCATAGTTGACATAGCAAGACTAATTTGATTTAAAATGCCTTAATCAAATAAAATTAAATTGAATATATGATTATATGTTCTAATATAGTGCATTCTCAATTTCAGAAAATGAAGGCCATGAACCCACTGAACAGACTTCTGGAGGTCAACCAATTGACCGGACCAAATTACTCAGATTGGATCCGTAATTTGGAGCTTGTGCTTTCGGCGGAGCGCATCAGTTATGTGCTCCATGATAACAAACTTGAAAACCCTAAATCTAAGGAAGACAAAGCATATAATGACAAGTATGATGAAGATCATGTCTTGGCTAGATGCTATATCTTGGGTTCTCTCTCCAATGTTCTTCAGAAGCAACATGTGGAGATGAGCACTTGCCAGGATATCATGCAGAATCTAAAGGATATGTTTGGTGACATTAACCGCACCCAGAGGTACAATGTTATGAAAGATCTTCTTCGCTGTAAGATGCAGGAAGGGACCTCAGTCCGCGATCATGTACTCAAAATGTTTGGGTACTTGTCAGAGCTTGAGACTCTGGGGGCAACGATGGATGCAGACATGCAATCTGATTTCATTCTGCTGTCATTGCCCAAATCTTTCAATAACTTTGTAGTGTCATTCTACATGAATAAGCTGGAACTGACAAATGCTGGGCTTCTTGCTGCATTAAAGTCTGCAGAAGACGTAATGAAGAAAGATGGTCCCTCTGGCACTGCAATGGTTGCACAGGTCAAAGGGAAGCGCGGTCGGAAGCAAGGTTCTCGGAAGGGCCCGGCCCAGAAGAGAAAGAAGAAGGGACAAAGTGTTGCCTCATCTTCCAATGCATCCACTTTAATGGCGTCGAAGAAAACCGACGTTTGTCACCACTGCAAGAAGCCGGGGTACTGGAAGCGTAATTGCCCAGATTACCTGAAGTCGGTCGACAAAGGTAAAGCCCCAGCAGGTATGAAATCTACTCTTATCATTGAAACCAGCTTTCTCGTTGGACGAGAAGGAAGTTGGGTAGTTGATTCTGGTGCTTCTGTTCATGTATGCAATTTGTTGCATTTGTTTCAGGAAACTAGACAGCTTGAAGAAGGGGAGATAGTCATCTAGATGGGATCTGATGCAAGTGTTGCAGCAGTCGCCGTCGGGACCTGCAGACTATCATTATCTAGTGGAAGAGTCCTAGTACTTAAAGAGTGTCTTTATGTACCTGAAGTCAGAAGGAATTTGATATCTGTATCTAAGCTAGTTAGAAGTGGATATTCATTCCTATTTTGTAATAAATTAGTCATAAATCATTATGATAAATATATTGCAGAGGGTATTTTGACTTCTGGAGGACTCTATGAATTGTGCATTAATGAACATGTCATGAATGTTACAACCACTAATAAAAACCCTAAAAGATCCAGGAGTAATATAAATCATTCAAACATGATTTGGCATCAAAGGCTTGGTCATTTATCTGTTGATAGGATCAATAGATTGATAAAGGATGGACCTTTGGATTTTCTACAGGTTCAGCCTTTACCTACCTGTGAACATTGTATTCGAGGTAAAATGACCAGGATGCCTTTTCGTAACAAGGTTACAAGATGTGAAGGTATTATTGACCTAATACATACTGATGTATGCGGTCCCTTCAGTACCGCGACCCGAAATGGATATCGATATTATTTGACGTTTATTGATGACCATTCGCGATACGGGTTTATCTTCCTATTACGTCATAAGTCTGAAACCTTTGAAAAGTTCAAAGAATTCAAGATTTTGGTTGAGAACCAAACCGATAGGAAGATTAAACGAATTCGATCTGATCGAGGTGGCGAATACCTATCAGATGAATTTAAGGAATACCTTAAAGAGAATGGAATTATTTCCAATCTCACTCCTCCTGGAACTCCCCAACTTAATGGTGTTGCTGAAAGACGCAACAGAACCATCATGGATATGGTTCGTTCAATGATGAGTAAGGCACATTTACCACTTAGTTTCTGGGGATATGCAGTAGAGACTGCAATATATATCCTAAATAAGATTCCTAGCAAATCTGTACCTAAGACTCCTCATGAGCTCTGGTATGGAACCAAACCTAGTGTTAATCACTTGAGGGTTTGGGGTTGCTTGGTCCATGCAAAGAATGTGGATGCAAGTAAGCTAGAATCTCGCTCTCATGAGTGCTACTTCATTGGGTATGTTAAAGATGGTATTGGATATCAACTTTATGACCCTGAGACCCAAAAGGTTTTTGTCTCTAGAGATGTGAAATTTCTGGAGGATGATTTCCTTAAAGGTCAAGACAAAAGTGAAGTAGAGGAACTCATTGAGTCCCCTGAGGACTCTGAGCTTCCTGAACCAGAAACTGAAGAGATAAATAAAGATGAAACACCTATACCTCTTCGAAGGAGTTCGAGGGTGGTTGCACCACCTGAAAGGTATGGATTCCATGTGTCAGGTGAAACTGACAGTGATCCTACTTCATTTGATGAAGCACTCGCGGATCATGACATGGATAGATGGATGCTAGCAATGAAGTCAGAAATTGACTCCATGCATAAGAATGGTGTATGGACCCTAGAGGATCCACCTAAAGGGGTAAAACCCATTGGGTGCAAATGGATCTTCAAGAGAAAGAGGGGACCTGATGGGAAAGTAGAGACTTTCAAGGCACGGCTCGTAGCCAAGGGCTACACACAGAGAGAAGGCATCGACTACGATGAGACATTCTCTCCTGTGGCTATGCTTAAATCCATCAGGGCACTGCTAGATATAGCTGCATATCTTGACTACGACATCTGGCAGATGGACGTCAAGACGGCTTTCCTCAATGGATACCTCGAGGAAGATATCTACATGGAGTAGCCCCAGGGCTTCATAACTGAGGATGGCAAAGTATGCAAGCTGAAGAAATCCATCTATGGGCTCAAGCAAGCTTCTCGTAGCTGGAACATCAGATTTGACGAAACCATAAAGAGTTATGATTTTGTGCAGAATCCTGATGAACCTTGTGTGTACAAGAAGCTTAGTGGGAGCGCCATTGTGTTCATCGTGCTTTATGTAGATGACATCCTTATCATTGAGAATGATACAGGGATGATGACCAGTGTGAAGATTTGGTTGTCCCATACCTTTGAGATGAAAGATCTTGGAGAAGCCTCTTACATCTTGGGTCTGAAGCTGTTCAGAAACCGAGAGAAGAGGATATTGGGATTGTCACAACAAGGATACATTAAGAAGATTCTTGAACGATTCCGTATGGATAGTTCCAAGAAAGGATTCCTACCCTTAAGACATGGTATCCACCTGTCTAAAGGAATGGCTCCTCAAACTGTTGAGGAAAAGAAGGCCATGGCTGGATGTCCTTATGCATCAGCTGTAGGAAGCTTAATGTATGCCATGATGTGTACTAGGCCAGATATCTGCCATGCAGTGGGAGTGGTAAGCCGTTACCAATCCTGCTATGGAGAACAACACTGGAATGCAGTAAAGAACATATTCAAATATCTTAGACGGACGCTAGATTACATCTTGGTCTATGGAGATGGTGATCTCCAAGTCTTGGGATATACAGATTCTGACTTCCAATCAGATATTGATGATCGAAAGTCGACATCAGGGTTTGTGTTCCTGTTGAACGGTGGTGCTGTGAGCTGGAGAAGCAAGAAGCAGGACACTACGACAGATTCAACAACAGAAGCCGAATACATTGCCGCATCAGATGCTGCAAAGGAGGCGGTGTGGTTGCGCAAGTTCGTCCAGGAACTTGGCGTAGTTTCCTCTGATACTCCCATCCCGCTACTCTGTGATAACACGGGAGCCATTGCCCAGGCGAAGGAACCCAGATGGCATCAGAAGAGCAAGCACGTAGAAATGAAATACCACATCATTCGGGAGATTCAAAAGCGTGGTGACATCATCATCACCAAGGTGGCCTCCGCCGACAACGTTGCTGATCCTCTTACCAAACCTCTGACACAGAAGGTTTTTGACCAGCATGTAATGAGTATGGGTTTAAGGCTTGTTCCTGAATGGTTCTAAGGGCTAGTGGGAGATTGTTAGCAATGTGAGCCCGAGGCGAACCATTCCTACAATAAATATTGTAATAAATGATTCAACAATAAAAGTTATTGATTTTGTTTCACTCCCTTTCTGATGTTGAATGAATGAATGCACTATAAGGTCCCTCTGTACAATAAGGGTTATGTACCATGGCCAACTTGATAATCATACAGCTGTTGATTCAATGATTGAATCATAGAGGCTGATGCTTGGATGAATATATAAGGAGTTAGATAGAGGACTCATCAAGCATCATCAATGATTAACAAGTAGTGATCTCCAGTCTGAGTGGGAGATGGCAATCCCATCTCATTAGACTGATATCTGATCGACCTCTTGATGCAGGTCCTCTGCATAGGAATATTGATTCGGAGGTATCAGATTAGTTAAGTCAATGAGTTGACTTAACGAGATCGAGATAACCAAAGACCTATGATGAATACTGTCACATCACAGGCAAACATCCTCTGACCAGAGACAGATATATTACTATATGTCTGAGCATGTACATTTGGCAGACCAATAGGTTGATGACCTAATCAAGGTCTATACACCGGCGAGCTGGTGTGCATGTAAGGGCATATGAGTAATATGATCTCTCAAAGGGATCATACAGGTTCACTTGTGAACCGGGAGACATGAGCTCACTCATGAGGTATTGGGATTGACCAAATTCCATGCATGGTCATCGCGCTTTAGAAGCATGATATGAATTTGAAGGTAAGATATATGCTTTGTGAAAGCATATGATCTGTACCATATCCCAAGGACTGAGATTGAGAAACTTAATGATCAGACTATGAAGATGACAGTGTAAAAGTGATCTTTATCTTCATGATGATCATGAGTCTTCCAGTATGCAGGATGTGCAGGTATTAGGAATACCTGAAGGGTGATTTGATCATAAACGATTGTATAACCATGACGCTTCCATTCCGAGGGAGTGATGAAACAGGTCTGGATTTTAGTGACTCCTCTCATGAGAGAAGTGACCTAATCTTAGTCCATGTGCTGGACATTGATCTGAATGAGATTCAGATGCAATGAGAAGATTAGGTTTATGGTCTTGATTTAATCAAGCATCTATGAGAGGTCCATGGGATCTGGATTTGAGATGTGATCTCAATATCCAAGTCACTATATGTGGAACAATACAATCGCCCTGTCCTTATCTCCAAGTATCTGAGGAGAATTAGCATTGTTCTTAAATGGTTTAAGAGCAATTCCATAAGATCTAAGCAAAGAGAAGTTGATAATTAAATGTGATTTAATTATCATGATGTATGAGAAATTATCCAATATGATTAAATGTGATTTAATTATTATGGATAAGAATAATGTAGATAGTAATATCCAATTATTCCTAATATATTATAAATGTGATTTATAATGTATTAGAGAGAGTTCAATATAATTTATATTAGTAGATTAATTATTAATGTGTATTGGATACACATTGTTTAATTAATTGAAAATGTAAATTACTTTTTGTTTTGGGTTGTGGATTTGATTCACAATATTCCAATGTCAAGATTGCAATATTCCCAAAATTAATTGAGAATAATTTTGGTGAATTAATATATCAACAAATTGTTGTTGGTAAAATAAGTAGAGAGAATAATAAGGAGATTGGACTCCTCATTTGGAATGAGGGGGGCGGAACTCAATTCCCTTGGGGAATTGGTGGCCGTCCCCTCTTCCAAATAAGGAGAGTATCTCCTTTGTCTTCTCTCTCTCTTATTTGATTGATTTAGATTTGGTATTAATATTTATTTGATTTATCAAATATATTTTATCAAATTAAATCACAAGTTGTTGGCTTTTACCAACAACAATCTTGACCATTGGATTGACATAAATCAATCTCAACCATTGATTTTATGTGACACATGGATTGAGATCCATGGATCCCAAAACCCTATAAATAGAGAGGCACCCTTGGCTCTCTCTTTACACATGCTATTGTAGCAAAACTCTCTCTCTCTTTCTCTCATACTCGACAGCCCTCTCTCCCTCTTCCTCTTGGTGGCCGTCCACCCTAGTGGAGGGAATCGTCGTCGCCTTCGCCTTCGTGCTACCGCTTCGACGCTCTGCGGTTCTCCGTCTACTTCGAGTGCTTCGCCCGCGAAGAAGACGTTCGATCTCGTGCGACGAGATCAGGAGCAACCGCGCTTGGATCAACTTCTTGGATTGCGAGGACACCGCGGTTCATCCCCGCGCTCGCAAGCGATCTCTCTGACGATCGGACTTGAGACAGGAGGTCTCTTCTCTTAGAGACTCGATCAACCACGCTTCAAGAGGTATTGCATTATACTTGCTGTGGTTATAGATGAAACGATCCGAGAATGGTTCTTGGATCATGTGGTTTCATCGAATAAAAATTTTTAAATTCCGCTGCACCGAACAACTAGTGCGACTAGTCGTTCTTCGTCGTATCCGATACGACGCTCACGCTTCCGTGATGCGCTTGAGGATCTCTCCATATCCTTCATGTAGAACATTCTGTAAGTGCATAGAGGGCAGTAAATCCGTCTCCCCCTGACCAATAATCGGCGAATGAGTGCCATCAGCAATGAGTATAGAGCGACCATGCTGAACAGCTCTATAGGACTGTAGAACATCTTTCTCACGACAGAGATGATGGGTGGCTCCAGAATCGACAATCCATCCTGTGAGATCATGGTTATGATATGAGACTGAAGGACTACCTGAGGCACTGGCTGAAGCCGATGTACTAGCTGATGCCGAAGCCGCAACATCAGAAGCATCAGCACCCTCTGACGATGACTGTGGCATGATATCACGAAGCCGTGCCACTAGCTCCTCGAACCTGTGATCTGGAGTAGATGTTGGTGGACCTTGAACATGATCAGCGACACGTGCAGAAGGAGGGAAACCATGCTTGGAATAGCATGTATCCTCTGAATGACCAGTACGACGACAAAATGAGCACGTAGAGCGTATGCGACCTCCACGGCCACGTCCACCACTTCCTCTGCCACAAAATGAGGAGGAACTACCTCGTCCTCTGGAGACCGCCATTTTCGAGGGCGGTGTAGTCGATGTGTTCGATGGAACTGGGACACGACTGAGCCGTCTGTAGACTTCTTCCATCGGTGGAATGGTGGCATCAGCAAGGATCTGAGAGCATGCTGCCTCGTATTCCGGATCAAGGGCAGCAAGTAAGACACCAACCATAGTGGCGTTGCGGAACGTCTTCTGCTGTTCTGGCGTGGCTGTGAGTGGAATTGTGCTATAGAGTTTCTCGAACATTCCACGAAGAGACGTATACAGAGAATGAAGAGGCCTCCCATTTTGCTTCGTGGTAAAGATATCATGCTGCAACTGTAGCATCTTGGTCTCATTCCGTACCTGAGAGTACGTCGTTGCCAAAATATCCCACATCGCCTTGGCAGTGGGTTGATGAAGGACATCATTTGCTATCTCCGTTGTGAGGGTACCTGACAGCCAAACTTTGGCATACGCGTCATCAGCCTCCCATGAGGCATATATTCCCGTCTTCTCCGGCGGTTCATCTTCGGTAAGAATATGCTTCTTACCACACGACTTCATGAGACTGAGGAACTGCATAGCCCACAGTTCGTAGTTCATCCCGTCCATTTTGACGATAGGTGCCGAACCCTTGAAGGCACCGATGGCGGGCATTTCGACCTTTTGATCTGACATAATGTCGGAGAAGAACAACTATGGATGATAGACAAATAAATTGGTGTCTACCGGGACTGTTGAGGATTCAAGTGCATATGTAGACGTTATGCACTTGAACCCATCATCAATCCGAGGCCGACCTAAGCGAAACGGACGGCGGGGAGGCTGATGAAGCCTCGCCTGTGAAGAGCCGGCGGGGCAAACGGCCGGCAGGGGCCTGGCGGGGGCTGGCTGGGGCTGGCAGAGGCCTGGCGGAGGCCTGGCGGGTGCTGACTGGGGCTGGTTGGCGCTGGTGGAGCCCTGGCAAGGGCTGGCGGTGGCCTGGAAGGCCTGGCGGAGAGGGCTGGGGGCCCGGCGGAGGGCTTGGGGGCCCGGCAGAGGGGCTGGGGGGGGCGGCGGAGGGGCGGAGAGGAGGCGGGGCCCTGAGGGGCTTGTGAGCGGCGGTGGGGCGGTGGGGGGGGGCTTGGAGAGACCGGCGGCGGCGGGGGGAGGGGGCGGGTGGAGAAAACCCTAGGTTAGGGTTAGGGCTCTGATACCATGTTAGAGTAAACAATACTCTGATGATTATTCCATAGAGCCCTCGGGTCTCTTATATAGAGAGAAAACCCTTGGGTAAATTACAGAGACGTACAATATATAAATAGAAAATACGAAACAGTACATCGTAACATATATAAACCTCTACATATACAAATCAATTTAGCTTATATTCTATCTTTATCACTTTTTTATCTTATAAAATTAAAAATCAACAAAAATATTTCAAATTTTGTATATTATTAACAAGAAAATAAGACTTAAAACCATAAAAATCCAAAATAGGTATTTTATACCTTAAAAAACATGTTCTTAATTTACATCTTTTGAAAAAAAGAAAAAAAACTTTCTTCTGCAATATTCTAGATAACATTAGTTTGAGATAGTTTTATGATTTGAGTTTTTAAGGTCTCTTATTATTCATTTCAAACATATTTTCATTGGGAAAGACCTCTCTTTTTTTATTAGTACACATGAACATAAAGACAATCACTAGTGTCCAAAAAAATTGAAATAGTCCACTCCCATTGGTGGAGGCCTCCCCCAATAACCATCATCTCTTCCATTCCTCCACCAAATAAAAGAGCTTCATCTCCTATTTTTGAATTCATCCACCATTAGAGTCTTCATTCTAGCTCCTCTACCTCCATTGTGACAGAGTGAAGGTTGGAGACGAAGCCACGACGAAGGGAGGATTCTTTGGCTTGATCCCTTGGTGTTCTTGCTCCATGGTATCACAAGCTCTTAGCTTGTCGAGCCTCTTCTCCGCCGGAATCGAGGCCATGACCGGTCATTCTCATCGGAGAATCGATCACCATAGGCGACTACCTTCACATGCTACGTTTTTCTTCTTGTAGGTAACTTTTAAATTTAGTTTTTCTTCTTGTTGTAGTGTAACAACCCATCATCTTCAACTTTTCTCCATCCTCATTCGTCGCGGCTAACCACCTCATCGCCGCCTTCATCCACTTCTTCGTACTCCCTTCACGCAACCTCAACCAACTCCGACCACGCACGGTGGCCGGAGACCATCTCCTTCTACCATTTTCGTAGGAGAACCCATACACCCCATATATTTTTTTGTGTGCATAACACAAGCCGAGCCCATGCTTGAGCTTTCATTTCTACTCACAGGTATCCGTCCGAACGTCCTACAGCCGCACCACCATCTCTCACGTAGAGCTCCACACCGTGGCTCTTCGTCGGCCCTTGGATTGGCGTTTTTGTTGCTGTTTTTCGAAGGAAGAAGAAGAAGGGAGGGAGTGGATAGCAGCCACCGTTGGATCTATCCCCCTTCTTCTAATCTTAACCATCCAGCCAAGAGGTAGAAGTTTTATGCATAAGCCCACACCATTTTGAAATTTCACGCACATACCCTTACTGTCTAAGAGCATCTTTATGCCACCTGGATTAGTGGGACATTTTGCAACCAAGTCCCCTCATTTTTGGCATATTTCGGGAAGTTTTCGAGTATCTTTTGAACTGCACTTTTGTTTTTATATTTTTATCTGTACCCCTACACTTAAACACTCATAAATCATTCATCTGAACTCCTTTTTCTATGAGATTTTTTTAGAAAGTTGCTTTAAATGTCTACATTATATCCGAATTTCAAAATTTTCTGATGTACGAACTATTTATGGTGAATTTATGAATGCATAGTACTGATCTTGCTTGTTTTGTTAATAACTCTTTAAAGACTCAATATCACTTGCTCATTTTGGATATGTTGTAGGAATTAGTAGGACCAAATTTGTGCTCAAATTTCATCAAAAGATATTTCGATTTATGTCCTGTAGAATTTCTACAATATTTCGAGTGATTGATTTATTTCTGGAGCATTATTTATCTATTTAAAAATCTAAAAATATGTTTGTGTGCCCCTTAGCTTGTTAAACAATCAGAGATTTTTGTTGTATTTTTATCATGTTGTTTAATTAGTCAAAAAAATCAAAAACATCATTTCTATCTTCCTGCTGTCTTTTATTTTTTAATATATTCATTCTCTTTTGAAAAATTCCCAAAAAAAATATATTTTGTTTATTTTTGTGTGTTTTATTTTCATCCAAAAATCACTAAAAAATACAAAAAAAAACTCATAAAAATAGAAAAAAACTCTAAAAACCTTCACAAGAATTTATAAAAATCATAAAAAACCTAAAAATTGTGTTTTCTCTTCCTGAATCTTCTTTATTTTATTATCTTTAGTTTAAAATTAATTTGGAGAACTTTTGACACTGTTTGATATTTTTCATCTCCATTTTAATTTCGACCATTAATTTTGTTCACTGTTTTCAATATGTTTTATTTTTAAAATACCAAAAAATTAGGAAAAATATAGAAAAAATTACAAAAATATTAGAAAAATATAAAAAGCCTAAAATTATTTTATTTCCTGAATTTTCCTTATTTTTACCTACTTTTATAAATTACTTATTCCTCTCCTCTCTTATATTGCATATATATTCTACTTAACGAAAAAGAAAATATAAAAAATATAAAATATAAAAGGAAAATATAAAATCAGAAATTAAAAATCAAAATATAAAAATATAAAATTAAAAAAAAATAAAATAAAAGATAGAAAATTAAAAACCCACAAAAAATGGCATAAATAGACATTTGATCACATTCACATTTTGAGCAATTTGCCCCGTTCTACCTGTCCGCTCCCTGTGTTCGACCTCTACACATACTTGCACCTATACACATCTTGTTGTAGAGTTATAATAAATTTTAACTCCACATATTGCTTTTCATTGTTTGATTGTTGTTGTGGGTTAATTGTTGATTGTAGTCGGGATTTACCGAGGGTCGCCACAACGACTTTTCCTCCGCCTTATGTGAAACATTTTTAGACCTTCGTGATTCCCGCTTCATCAGTAACCAAAAGGTATCAATGATTCTTCATATGAATTACAGTCACTACAACAAAATTGAGCTATAGTGACGATTTTTTCAAAACCCGTCACTAAATCAGCCGTTGTTAAATATATAATGACGATATTATTCATTGCGAAATGAGTTTTCGTACCCAAAATTAGCAACGAATATCATATCTGTCGTTATATGATTAGCAACGGTCCATATAGTGGCGCTTATCCATTGCTATTTTTCAAAATATCAACTAATCGTCGCTATTTTTTTAGTTCAAAATTTAGCGACGATTAATTAGAAGTTTGAAAAATAGCAACGGATAAGCATCGCTATATAGACCGTTGCTAATCATATAACGACAGATATGATATTCATTGCTAATTTTGAGTACGAAAACTCATTTCCCATGATGGATTTTAAAAAAATCATCACTATAGCTCTTTTTTTGTAGTGAGTGAAAACCTTTGTCAATCCCATGAGCCTTGCATCTTCCACTTCATAAAGCTTGTCCAACTGATTTATCTCCCCTTCTGTCACTTTATCAACACTATTTACAAAATATTATTGTTTTTAAAAGAATTTGTTATGTGATTTTTTTAAAAAATCATATAAGGTATTTTTTCTAACCATCTTGTAAATAGTTAGGAATGGGATTGTGTCCCAGCTACAATAATGATGCCTTAGAACATCCACGAAGATTTCCAATATTTGTATTTGAAATAATCATAACATTATTTTCATTTTTCTAGTTATATTTAAAAAATGTATGAAAGGTAACACTTATGATGCATTCTATTATTTTTTTCATACAAGAAGTGATGTATGTCTTTCCCCTTGCAAAAATTACCAAGTGGGGGTAAAGTATGTTGTGTTCAACCTACATTTTTAATCAAAATAATAATGGTATGTTATTGCAGTTTTTTTAAAATATGTTCAATAACGTAAATGTTTACTTACTTATCATCTGGGTCTCTTAAAACATTCCGAATCAATGACTTTTGATCCTTGTTGATGTGCTCATACCCGATGAAAATTAGTCGGAGGATCGCAGAGATAGTGGAAGTTATAATTAGAACTCCTTGTGTTTATATAACAATATCTATATCTCTTTTTCATATATTAATTTCCTGTTACATTCCATGTCAATTGCACACATCTAAATAAATTACATACCTCAAAGTCAGTTTCAGTGGCAACAATTACCTCCTTTCCTTTTGCATCCCTTTTAGCTGCATTTCTCTCATTGACTCGTTTTGTAAGAGAGCTGTGATTCACTGTAGATCTTTGCTTTCATTTTTTCCTTGGTGTGTAAACATTTTATCAATAACAACAGATCCATGCTCTTCAAATCCTAGATCAAAACATGGAACGAATTTTTTAGTGATTTTACACCCCCTTCATTTTCCATCTCCTCCTTGTCTCTGGTATCTACATCATTTTTGTCTTTATTGAATTTCATTTGCTCTTTATCCACAGTGTCACCTTTGACCCGACAAATGTCACTTATATTTCCTTTCATTATATCATCTTCTTCTACCATTCTCCTTTCTCCATCTTCTATTTGTTTTGATGTTTCATCAATTTTGTCTTCCTCCTTTTCATCATTTTTTCTTTAAGCGGTTTACATTTCAGTTCTTCACTTTCCTTTTCCAATCTTTGATTCAGATCTTCATAAGAAGATATCTTTCCATCCATTTATTTTTGTATTTCGTGCGTTTCTTAACTTTTTTTTGCAAATTATCTATTTCTTTGGAGAATTCTTCACACATGCATTGCTTTCCTTTGACTTTATCAACACGACTATTTATTTCTAAATTTTCAGCTTTAAAAAATTGAAATATGTCCTTCTTGAATCCCCCTCGACTGGCATGCCTGTCTTCGGGTACTACAATGTCTACACGGATGTTTATTTGTAGCCTTATAATTGTGAATCCATTTAGCATGAACCATTCATATGTATTGATATATTCTTCGGTCCCGATTTTAAATATCTCATTTTCTATGGTTGCAGTCCTCCCACTATCTGTCAACAATTCATTTGTTAATCTAAGTTCAATACTAATAAAACAATTTATTCAATATTCAGTTTTAAGTTGACATATAGATGTTTGCATAATGCATATTTTTCATACATGTTCATTTGTGAGTGATGCAAGGCATCTCGACAATCCTTTTATAGACCCTACCCATTTCCTTATACTTGGATGTAGATCTCTACTTACTGCAAGATCCTTGCAACAATATTCCAACATCCAAACCTATTTTTAAAAAATAGCATTAATCAATATCATTTATATTGAATAATGATAACAAATTATTTACTTACATATAGGCAGGCAACACATCCTGTGAGATACCAAGCATCGTTCTTGTTGATCCTTGTCTCCTTTGATGGATTCTATGCCAAGCACCGTTCTTGTCGATCCTTGTCTCCTTTGATGGATTCTATTAAAGACGTCTTCCATGTTAAACAATATTATTCTGACAACATCATCTGTCCAATTAAAATATATGGTATCCTCCAAAGACTCCACATAATGTATCAAATCCTTAAGAAAGGAATATCCACAATCTGGGAATAAGAACGTCAAAAACATGAACAATATCAAGCATGCCACGTAGACAGCTACCGAATCATCATTGTCCCTGGCGTAGAAATCCATCAATACGCTCACTATTTTCTTCATATTGTAAATCATTCCAGCTTCAAACATTTCTTATGAAATGAAGCTCTTCCATTGCAGGTGATGCCCTCTTGCCGATACCGCAAACCTCATGCCTAGTATTCCCAATATTGCTCCTATGTCTTCGTCACTGAAGCTCAAAACTCTATTTCCAATTCTAAATTCTCAACCTCCTTGATACTGTTCCACGATCCACTGCATATTTTTTCTTTGTTTATCCACCTTTCCAATGTTTATTATCTTGCAAAATGTCGTCTTGTTAATAAGTGCATGTTATCTTGGTGTTGGTCTGAGGGCATCGATGAACTGTACAAAATGCTCTATAAAGCATCTATGATGGATGTATCCTTTACCTTATAAATTTTCAAGAGCTTGATTCAATTTATTGTATATAAAAATTGTAGTACGTACTAAAGAATGAAGATTAAATTAAAATGAAAAAAATAATATAGATCATCATCTTACTTCCGTAGTTTTCAGTCAGGAATTCATATGTAGCCTCATTTGCTGATTGTAATAATTTTTATGTCCTCTACTTTTAGTGCATTTTTGAATTAATTACGAGAAATGTCTTAATAAAATATATCGAATAAATAAAATTTATCTTCTAACAACTGAAAGTGATTTGCTTGATGTATCAATATATCCCTTTTATCATAACCATGCAAAATGTCTGGCCAATCTTCACTCCTTTAATCTTTTCCCATACTTTCTTCAAAGTCTAAATCATTGCTGCTCATGTCTTCCAAACTTTGTTACATCAAAAAATAGAATATTTATCAATACATGTTCTTTTAGTTTTAAACTGGACATGTTTAATTCTTGTAGTGTTAAAGATTCACAATATATGTTGTATGGCTACTTCATTGCCTAACATAAGTTGCTACTAAAAATAAAAAAAATAATTTTTGGAAGTTTTGCTTTGTAAACGTTTGTAATATATTACTCATTAGCTACATGATAAGTTAGTATTTCATACCCCATAGTAGGTCAAAAACAAGTTCATATCAAGTCCATCATTATACTATAATTATAATTTTTCCAGATCATATTGAAGCCACCCCTATACTCTAATGTATTTTTCCAAAGAATGTTTACCGAACCCAAAAAAATTGTTGATTTAAAACTCGATCATCTACATCTGATCATATTCCTTTAGATGCCATCAGTCGTGTTAAACATAATACGTAATATACAATCTGTAATGAACAACTAATGAAATATAATTAAGCACTTAATCGAAAAGTATTTCACACTCTTGTACCGTAAGCGGAGTATCTTCCGACTGAGAATGATCCTGATCGTCATCACTGTCCTCTCCTGTCCACTCTCCAACCCCCCTTTCTTCGTCGTCACCCATGAGTCTTACAAGAGTATTGCAGTCCACTCTGAAGGTTATCAGAAAAACCTTAAGCATATCATAGAAGTGTGAAGATTGTATACTATGCAATCAAGAGTGACTAGTCATACTAGTTGCTCGGGGCAACAGAATTAAAATTTTTTTATGAGATGAAATCACTTGATTCAAGAACACTTCTTGAATCATTTCATCAATATCACAAACACGGATTAGGGTTACCTCTTGAAGCGTGCTTGTGATTGTAACTTTAAATGAAGAGACCTCCTGTCTCAAGTTTGATCCGATGTAGATCGCACTTGGAGACACGAGGATGAATTTTGTGCATCCTGCACCATGTTCATGATCCGAGCAACGAATCATCTGATTTCATCTCACGAAATCCGACATCTTCTCCACGAGCGAGAGGCATCGAAGAAGGCGGATATCCACGAGCGGTCGACACGGTGACACAATGACGTAGCGACAACAATGACTTTTCTCCAACACAATGTGGACTACCACAAGTGAGAGAGAAAGAGAGAGATGACATGTAGAGAGAGAGAGAGTTCCTCAAGGGAATGTGTGTAAGCACAAAAGGCTAGGGCTACCCCTCCGTTATCCTAATTAGATGTCCATGGATCTCAATCCATGTGTTCATACAAATCCAATGGTTGACATTGATTTGTGTTTTCAATCAATGGTCATGATTTTATTATATAAATTTACAGCAAAAAATAATCGATTTGAAATAAATTAAATATCTTGCAACTATATTCCCAACACATTTATATTAAAATCAAATCAATCTTATGTGGGAATAAAGGAAAGATAATAGCCTCCTTCCCCTTTTAGAGTGGACGACCATACATGGAGAAGCACTCCATGGCTGTCCATCCTCTTAAAAAGGAAGGTGGCACTCCTTTCCTATTTGGTGAGATCTCAATCTCTCCATAATTTCCACATGTGAAACAACATTTGTTGCATAATTATTCAACAAAATATTTCTAAATTATTTTGTCTAATTTCAATATTGCCATTGATAAATTGTGAATTATATTCACCCAACTAAAATAAAATGTAAATTACAATTAATTATTTATTGTTAATCCAATTCACATCAATTATTAATTCGTAAATACAAAGTGCAATTATCTTTGTCTAATATATTATAAATCACATTTAAAATATCCGTGAATAATATGGATAGTGCTATCCATATTATTCATTACCTTGATAATTTAATCATATTTAATCATCTTGGATGTCCATTCTCATGTACCCAAATAATCTGAATCAAATTCATATTATTCATAATAATCAAATCACATTTAATTATTCATTTTGCTCAATGCTCATAGACATTATCAACAATAGAATTATTCTTGAACTCTTTTAAGAATGCGCTTTCTCCATTAATACTTGGAGATAAGGACATGGCGATTATACGTACCATGTATATGACATGGATATTGATATCATATCTCAAAACCAGATCAAGGGGACCTCTCAAAGATGTTTGATTAAATCAAAACCGTAAATCTTATCTTCTCATCACATCTGAATCACATTCAGATTGATGCCCAACATTTGAACTAAGATTAGATAACTTCTCTAGTGAGAGGAGACACTAAAATCCAAACATGTTTCATCACTCCCTCGGAATGGAAGCATCATGGTTATACAATTATGATCACATCACCCTCGAGTATTCTTAATGCATGTACATCCTGCATATCAGAAGACCTAGAATAAACATGAAGTTTTAGATCTTATTTAGACGATCTTCTTTAGGGTTTTATCCTTAAGTTTCTCATTCAATCATTAGGAGTTGGTATCGATCATATGCATTCCAAAAGCATATATCATACCTAGATATTGATCATAGACTTTCCAAAAGCTTATATCAAACCTACAAAAAGTCAAGCTTCCAAAGCAAGACGACCATGCACGAAATTTGATCCCAATATCTCATGAGTGAGCTCATGTCTTCCGGTTCAGTAATGAACCTGTATGATCTCTTTGAGAGATCGTATTACTCCTATGCCCTTGTATGCACACCAGCTCACTGGTGTATAGATCTTGACTAGATCAACATATAGATCTATCAAATGTACATACTCAAACATATATTAATACATATGTCTCCGTTCAGAGGATGTGTGCCTATATCGTAATAGTATACGACATAGGTCTTGGTTATCTCGATCTCGTTAAGTCAAATATTTGACCTAACTTATCTAACACCTCCGAATATCTATTCTTATACAGAGAACATGCATCAACAGGTTGGTTAGACATCAGTCTTTAGAGAAGAATTGTCATCTTCCTCTCAGGCTGGAGATCCTCTCTTAACAATCACTTGACGGTGCTTGATAAATCCTCAATCTAACTATTTAGATATCATCCAAGCACCAACTTCTATGATTCAACATTTTAATCAGCAGTTGTATGATCATTTAAGATGGCTATGGTACATAACCCTAATTGTACTAAGGGACCTATAATGAAAATTATTTGTTCTTCATTTCAGATCATGGAATGAATTGCATTAACAATTATTGCATAATGGCTCGCCGTGGGCTTGCATGTCCAACAATCTCCCACTAACCCAAAGAGCCATTAATGGGCTAATCTTTAAACCCACACTCTTGTGTTAATCGTAAGCTATTTAGAAAAATAGCTAGGCAAGCTGACTAGTCACTATGTTCCTGAGAGACTACACCAAGTCCTTTTACGGTACTTGCATATATCCTAATAACAATGCTCGCCTCCAATGCGAATGTTGCATCTTATGCAACCAATACTCAATCTTGTTAAAGCAATCATATTGCATTTGACACTACAATTCAATAATCATTATAACCCATATGTAATTTATTTATCCTTGTAAAAATACTCTTATTCCTTGAGTTCTCTATCCTCTAAGACTAAGACTTAGTCTTAAGTCTTACAAGGTATCTACAGTTAAGATCTTTTAGATCATTATGCATCTACAGTTAAGTTCTTTTAGATCACTGTCTATAGAGTCTTAGGTTCTTGAAGATAAGACTTTTTAGATCACTATCTCAAAAGTCTTGTCATCTTTGAAGGTGTTTTTATTACTGCAAATAAGTATTTTATCTCCCAATGAATCTCCATTTCACCACTTTATTCTATCATTTTGGCCTTAAAAACCCTAGCTAATGCATGCAAATAGCATTATTTATACATATTGACATTCATTATTTATTCCAATTATTGTATATAAAATAATGTTTTTAATGGCAAAAATTATAGAATAAAGAAACACAACAACAAAGCCTTTTCCCACAATTAAGTAGGGTTGGCTACATGGATTCTTCACCTCCATTCAGATCTATCTTGGGTCAATCCCTGGCTTATATCCAAAAAACTAAGATCCCTTCGTATCGTCTCTTTCCAACACTTCTTGGGTCATCCTCGCCCTCGCTTAGCTGACTCAACATCCCAACACTCGCATCTCCTAACCAGTGCATCTGTTGATCTTCTTTGCAAATGACCAAACCATCTTAAACAGTTTTCTTGCATCTTATCCTCGATCGGAGCTACACCAACTTTCTTTCTGATTGCCTCATTCCGAATCCGATCTTTACGTGTGTGTCCACACATCCACCTTAGCATTTTCATTTCTGCTACACCCATTCTCTTCACATGTCCATGGTTCACAGGCCAACATTCAGATTCATAGAGCATAGCAGGTCTCACGGCTACTTTGTAAAACATTCCTTTAATTTTTAAAGGAATTTTCTTATCACAGAGAACAACAGAGGCTCCTCTCCACTTTAGCCAGCCTGTATTTATTCTATTAGTAACATCTCCATCAATTTCCCCATCCTGTTGCAAAATAGATCCCAAATATCTAAAAGAATCTCTCTTTCGAATGTTACTAGCACCAATCTTCACCTCAGTTCCTTCACCATTGCTTCCATCAAAGGTGCACTCCATATATTCCGTCTTAGACCTACTTATACGAAATCCTTTAGTCTCCAATGCATGTCTCCAGACCTCAAGCTTCTCATTTACTCCATCTCTAGTCTAGTCAATCAACAAAGACCCATAAAGAAAAGAAAAGAAAAAAGAATAAAATACTAATGGTATTTTATGATCCTGAACCCCGAGACCAAGTCAAAAATTGAATTGGTCGACAAGGAATAAAGTAGGGGAGATAAGGGCCAATAATATAATAAAAACCCAATTCTTTTAATTAATCAATAAAGTATTTTTGGGACCTATTTTATTTTTCACTTTTTATACCTCAAATAAAGAAACTTTGTACATGAGAGTTGTAGATAATAATGTATAGAAAAATATAAAATTGAGTTTGCACAAAAAGAATATATGGTGTACATTCTATACCCAAACTTCCCAGACCTATTGATAGTTCACGAATTGCCCTAGTTAAAATGTATCGCATATTGGATTATCGTTCACTTAAAAATATGTGTCGTTTCATTGTAGGCGGGCAATCAGAAATCGTCAAGAAATAACCATACGAGGAATTTGTCAATTTCAATCAATGCGGTTCTATGTTTATTTTACTTGGGTAAGTCCCAAGGTCAAACACAAGGAGGCAAATGAACGACCTAGAGTTATGTCTATCAAAATTCGTGCACGATTTTCGAGGCGGTCTTTTTTTATATATTTTTTATGTAATTAGAAATGCAAAATGCAATTTTGGCCTATTTTAGGGACTAAAATGTAAATATCGATCAAACAGCGGCCTCCGGGGGGGGTCGGGAGGTCGCGGCGGCCTCCGGGGGGGGGGGGGGGGGTCGGGAGGCCGTGGCGGCCTCCGGGGGTGTCCGAACAATACGAAACTTGGCGAAGATGATAATCATGATGAAATGAATGCACTGTAATTTCTTTTGGAATTTTTGGATGCAAGATGAATTTTTTATGGATTTTTAAATGCAACAAAGTGAATTTCAATATTTAATTATAATAAATATTAAACCTGATTATTTTCAAGGGATAAAATTATCTAATTTCTATCACTAGGTGATGGACCTCAGAAAAATCCTAAACCTCGAACATACAAGATTCGATACCTATTAAAAGTCAAAATTGAAATATGAAAAATGATTTTTACAAGACAAACTATGTACGCAAACGAAATTCTTTTTGGGCACAATATTAGCCACAATTAATTCTACAATTCATGATTTTTCAGGAATTTTTAGAGCAACGGTTATAAAAATTAGTGCACAAAGCGGGCAAAGTATGCAATTTTCCACAAATAAATTAACTAGTAATTAACCATTGATCCCAAAAATGTCAGACATATGCCATAATGTAGAGAATTAATTGTAGAACAAAATGCCTATTTTTGATAAATAAAATAATACAATGTAGCCATCAGAAACAAAGGGGGAATACAAGGGTATTTATGCAATATATATAAATATAAAATAAAATACAAAAGAGGACTCAAATACAATTACCAGAACTCCTGGGGGGTCGAGCATAAAATTTCCAGAGGGGCACGTGCTGGTCGGCAGGACTGAAAAGAGAATATGCGGAACTCCGGGGGGCGATCAACAATTTTCCTAAGGTCATGTACGAAGCACGTGACCCATGGGGCTTCTGGATTGATCTGAGATATGGAAATTCACCGAGGGCCTTTATGCAATTCTTCACCCCAAGCACGTGGGGTCACATGCGGGGGTTGTCTTCCTCCGTCCTTCCCCCAGCCCATGTGCGTGGCACGTGGCGGGGGCCTCGGGGTTGAAGCCCGACGACGAAGCATTGTGGTGAAGTGTCACTGCCTCCTGCGGTGGTCGTCGGTTAAGGGGGAAGTGCTTGTGGCAGTGGCGGCTCATGTTGACGCTGAGGATCGGAGGAGAATGCACGACGTCGCTGGTGATCAAGGCGGAGCGCTGTCGTGGATGTTGCTCTGGATGATCGTCGGAGTAGCGTTGATGGAGAGATCGTTATGAATGAAGTCAGAGACGATGGTCGATGTTGGCTCAATGACTCGAAGGCCGGAGAAAAGCAGCAGATGTGGGGCGGTGCTGCAACGAGCCACAACGGCTAGGATCTCGCTGGAGAGGTCGACGCGGTGTTGTCACCGCCGCGAAATAGATCCTGGTGCAATCGACGGATGAAGTGAGGAGGGGCAGCGATGCATCTTTTATAGCTGGCGGACAAGGGCTGGTAATGGCAGGGTATCGACGGGAGATCGACAAGATTTGATGATTGACGAGATCGGAGGAAGATGTTGCAAAGAGGCGGCCACAAGATACACAAGGAGGACAAAGATCAGACGAGGATTCGACGAAGGGCGGCGCGCAGCGATTAAGGGAAGGCGGCGGAGATTTCGCGGGGCGGCGGTGAAATCAATGGGCGGCAGGCGGTTTTTGGTGGTGGAAGATGAACAGTGGTCGTCCGATCGGCCGAGATCGGACGACCACGATGGGTGCACGTAGCAGCGAAACGGTGAAGGGGCAGCACGTGTGTGGCGCATGCCTAGGAGGCACGTAGGAGACTTTAATTTAATTTTTTTTATAAAAATGAATAAATAAAAACTCAAAAAATGGCTGACACGTGGTGGCTCCAGGAGCTGCCACGTGTTAGTGCCACAAAAATCGAAAAATAAAAACTTTGAAAAATAGAAAAGCAATATCAAATGACCTCAGATCGAAAAGTTTCTTCACGAAAATTGCTCGTCTCGATGAGATATACAACTTTCATGAGGACATCAAAAACAAAATCGATCATTTGCACAAAGTAATATTTTTGAGGTATCCCTTGTACATAGAATACCTTGATTTTTGGGTTTTATAATTTTTTTGTCATTTTTAAATCGGATAAAAATTCAGAAAAAATATGGTAAAATCAAAGATAAATATTTACACATTAATCTATTTTTTGGATTTTTATTAATTAAGAAAAAGAAGAAATAAAATAAAACACGAAAAAGACAACTTTTGTACAGACAGTTAGTGAAGACTTGGACTCAATTTGTTTCTTTGATTTCAAGCTTAGTTTGAATTTGGATTTTTACGTATTTTAATAAAAATTTTATCAAAGAAGACAAATGAAAAAGAAATATAATAAAATAGGTCAAATATGTACATAAAATAATAGGTCAAAATCAGCTAAAATACAAAATATAAAAAAGAGGCCCAAAACCCAACTTTCACATACGAGCTCTGATTCACTTGAACTCGGTCTTGTTTTGAAGGCAATTGAATGTTCATTAGTTCAAAAGTGAGTAGGATTAAAACGGACACTGGATGGGGAAGATATGAGGATTTTAGTCCGGAAATCCTGATACTAGGGTTTGGATTTTCGGTCCACTTATTTGGGTTAATGATTTTTTTATTTTTCATTTATTCTTGTTAGTGATATGTACACAGTGGAGGTGGTTTTGGCTTCTTATTTTGTGCAAAAACAAGTGAAAATGCAATTCTTATTAAAACATGCATGAATGCTAATTATGCAAAATAAATGCAAAAATGCTGATGATTTTGAGGGATTTGAGCATAATTAATGAGATTTAGAGTGATGAATATAAGATTCATCATCCCCCTATACTTAAACTATGCTCGTCCCTGAGCATCAAAAGAAATGCCATGAGGTGAAATGAGATTGGGTTCCATAACAAGACCATGAGCTGAAGGTGAAAATGAAACTAGACTCGACCTTTGGATTATTAGTTTGGCGGAACTTCTGTGAGACTTAAATTTTAAAATCAACAGCCTTCAAGTTCTACACATCATTGTCACAGTTTCGGCTCAGAAGTCATCTTAGATCAATCCTCTTCCCAAAGCATACCCTATGAATATTGAATAATCGACTCATGTGTGTGAAAGGTTTAGCTCTTTCCATCCAGAATGCCGGACTACCATGCAAACCTCCTCTCCAGTAACTCGTCCTCGGGGAGTCAGGTATTTCCTTCTAAGGTCTGCCGCGTTGAGTTCACAATCGAATTGGGGAGAGAAGTTAGAAGAAGGAGAAAAGAACTGGAGGGTGGCCAGCGTAGTCACCTCTCCTTGTGAAGCTGGCCAGTGTAGCCGAGTCTCCACCAAGATCTGCAGGTTTTCTTGAAGCTTGAACCTTTTTGGTCGGATATTTATTTGGTAGTGGCTTCTTTGTATTTGGGTTTTTGGTGGTTCTGCTTGGATCTTGTTGTGCCCCTACGGATATAGAATCTTTTTGTTTCCGTGCATGTTTTGGGGTCTTAGAAAAAACTGTGCCCAACCGTCCATCCCTTTTCCGAAGCTTTATTTCAACCTGTACTCCAATATTTAGATTTCCACACTACCAGAAAAGAAACTCACACAGTTTTCCAACATCCTGTCTGAGTTGAGCTAAGTGCATAGTGCGAGAGTACAAATTGATTCCCTATTCCAGAGTTGTACCCAGAATGAAGAGACCAGGTTAGACACTAAGAGTCAAACGCTGCATGTTGTCATGTTGAACTCGAAGAATTAAGTCAAAGACATGAAGTTTATAAAATCCTATTTCTCGGTGAAGTTCCTCTGAAAATTAGGTGGATTAAGGTCAAGTCCAGACCACTCTCGGTTTCTGCTCATAACTCGATTCAAAACCCAAAGACTTTTCACAGATGCAAATGAAATGCTGGATGAAGTGCAGATGTGCGAAATACAGACACACTTTTCCTTTTGTGAATATTTTTATTTTTTTATGCAACGAATTTTTTTTTAAGTTTTTTATGCAAAAAATGAAATAAGAAGCCATTTTTTCAAAAATTTTGGGTTGGACACAGTCAGTGTTACTAGCAAAACTTTTTTTTTTGTTTTTGTTGTTTTTGGTTTTTTTCAAATTACCCACCCTGTAAATACATATAAACTTACGTGAAAGTATGAGATATGGGTAAAATATATACATAGTATATATACAGACCCCCCTATACTTAGCGAGTGATGTGTCCTCAGAGCACAAGAAGTGTAAAGAAGACATAGCTCGGGCTAAGCGTAAGAGAGTGAAAAAGAAAAATAAAAAGATGGATCGGACCACCCCTATAACAGTCTAAGTATAGAAGAAGAGAGAAAAAAATGAAGTGGTCGGGATATGTGGATGAAGTGAGTATATACAAATGGGCATCGGTTCCCCCTATACTTAGGCTCTGGCCAGCCTAAGTAAGGAAGAAGGGTGGAAATGAGGCGATCAAGAGAAGGAGTTTAATGAGGGAAATGGTATATACAGATGGCATTGGTCCCCCTATACTTAGGCCATGGCCGAAGTAGAGGAAGAAGATGTACAAGGAGACCGATGTGGTCTGGAGGGAGGGTGGGCAGCCGATGATTAAGGCGGTTTTCGACCAATCTTTTGTGATCCTGCAGTGGGAGATCGTAATGACGAGACGGAGATGAAGCATATGATTCCCAACTATTATTAGTGTTATCCTCAGAAAAATAATGATGGATAGTAGATGAAGCGTATGAGTCAGATGAAAGGTAACCATCATCGGAGTTATCCTCAGAGGAATAGTATTTGAAAGTGGACACATTCCAGATATTCTTGTCTTTTTATTTCTTCCGTTGTTTTCTCAGAATTCATTCCTTTTTAAGATCAAGCGGTTTGTCCTCGGGTGAATACTCTGAAGCACCAGTCTCAGTCAGCTCATAAGAAATAATTCCAGTGTATTTGATGAGAGCAGGAGCATCGGCTTTTGATGAATAATAGTTAGGAACGGGAGTCGTCCAACGAGAATTGAAGTTTGGATCCTTGCGAAGATATGGTTTTAGAACTGCCGAGCAGACCTCACTCATGTAGATTACCTTTTCCGGACCTAATGAGGGATCACCAGCTGATTCCTCTTCCGGAAGGTCAAAGGTGACTTTCTTTTTCGATGAAGGAGTAGTCTTTTTGTTTCATGAAGGTGTCGGTCCACTTGAGTCTCTAGATGAATAACCATTGGAATTCTTCTCCTTGGTCAGTGTTCGTCCTGCATGTTTGTTCTTAGTCTTCTTAATATTGGTGCACTCTTGAATTGGGAAGTTTTGGTCAAGGTATTCAGAGTAGGTTGCCCCAGGGTACGACCATGTATATGTCTCAGGATCATATAAGAAACATTCTTCTATCGTGAGATCCGCGGGAATTGAAATACTAGAGAGAGTCTCTGCATGTTCGTTTTCAATTGATTTGATGTTGGAGCATTCCTGTATCGAGTTGATGTGATCAAGGTAGTTAGAATAGGTTGACCCAGGGTGCGATCATGCATAATTCTCTGGATCATATGATTCGTATACTTGATTATCCATGGTGAGAGCGGATGGGAGTGGAGCAGGGGGAGAGTCTCTAAACCAATAATCTCATCAACAACCATTATCTGAGGTGTAGCAACGGGGTAGGGCTCTTCTACCGCTTGATGGTTACGGTTGTCGAGGACTTCGTGGGTTACCTCAGAAAATCATGTTTCCTCAAAGAATGGGTGAGATCGAAGTGCTTCCAATGCTGTAAAATTGATTTCTCAGGTCTCACACTCAATAATTTCCTAGCCATTGCTAAGAATGGCTTTCCGAGAATAATTGGAGACTGGATGAATTCTCCTTGATGCTCAATATCAATGATCATGAAGTCTACTTTGAGCGGAGCACCTTGGAATGTAATGATGACCGAAATGGTTCCTCTCAGTCGCTTTAACGATCGATCAACCAGCTGAACAATCTCTCATATCTTCCTGATCGGTCCGAGTTTGAGTTCGTGAAATATAGAGATCGGGAGGATATTGATCAGTGAATCATCATCAATTCGAGCATGGGTGAAAATTGAGTCTTTAATTTCACAGTCAAATCTGGGCAACCGCTTCACTAGGAGGCTCTTGTTTTTTCTCCTCAACACCAAGGAGGAGGCCATTGACAAGATATGTCTTTCAGTCTTTGTTCTAATCCTACCCGACTTTTTCATCATTAATTTATCCATTACAAATCCTTTAAGGACGGGGAAGTGTTCAATAACATGTATGAAGGGAAGTTCAAAAATCAATCTTTTCTCCGGTGCTTCCCGTACAACAGGATCCAAATTCTTTAGATCTTCTTCAGTTTCAATTTTTAATGTAATTTTCTGGATTTTCGATTTTTGGGTGTTTTTGAATATTCCAATTTTTTGGTATTTTCTATCTGGTGTGGTGATGTGGTGTCGTCCGTAGATGAGAAGGGGATTTGATATTCCGAATAAGGGTCGGAGGCATAGTCATTCCTAGGGGAGTAATACGCAGAAGTGTCGTTGTCAGAATCGTCCTTAGGTTTCTGAATATCCTCAAAATTGTTAACATGAGATCCAATCTTTTCCTCATCCATTTTTATGTCCGAGTTACTAGAGAGTGAAATTAATCAGTCGGCAAATTTTTAAAATCTATCCTCCATTAATTTGAATCTCTTATTTATCCTCAAAATATCATCCTCAAAATTCTAATCATGGTCAATCATGGGAGCAGTCGGAGTGTGTTTTTGCATTTGAGATTCAATAATTTCATCTTCCATTTTCCTGTATATGCTGAGAGGAGAGTTTCTTGGAATATCCGATATATGATCATTATTTTCTGAAAATTTATTCTAAAAAATTATGGAAGGAGGCTGCTCAGTGGAAGGATTTTATAGGAATGTGTAGGTCTCATACTCAACATGCCATGACTCAGGCATGTAATGATGATTTAAGTAGAGTCTATTTTCGTGGTCATGATTGATCGTATCCTCAAATAATGGAGTCATACAGGGTGCATATGTGTCGATATCATTCATTTGGTCCTCTGTATGTATCTGCTGATCAAAGGAGTTGTAATCGGGTTGGTCAATAGAGATTTGATCGTCATGGTCAATCCAATGCCGATGATCATGCAGTGTGTGCCTCTCCATTTGGTATGATCTGATTTGGTCTCTTGGCCAATCATGACTCTCAAAAGTGATTTGATCTTGGAATGGTTCGTTGGTTTTAGTGAGAAACCGAGAATAAGATGGGTCAGTCAAGGATGGTAAGTGGTCATGCGTGGTCGGATGATTCGAGTAGAAGGACTTGGAATTCAATGAGGGGATCATATTCACTTGAGAGTGAAAATTTCCCTCAGATGTTGGAGGATTATTGTAAGAAGAGGATTCGGTTGATTTGGGCATGATCGAGACAAATTCATTTTCATAATATAGGTCAGATGGGTATTCGGACCATTGTCCAGTTTTTGTCAAAGGAAGTTGATGAATCTCCATGGTTGATCTTGGTGCAAGTGCACAGGATAGTCAAAAGAAATTTTTATCAAGGAGGTTGAGGGTGCAAGTGTGCGGTTTTTTATTTTCGAAATCGGTTCATACACACCAATGCAAACACAAATCAAATCCCAAGTTCACCAACTCACACAATGAAGCCGTAAGAGTTCGGCTATTATCTTTTCAATTTTAATTGGTGATAAGACAATCTTGGAAAGAATTTAGCGAGCTGTTAGGTGCCGGAAATTTTCCTAATGACTGACCCTAATTCTTACGACTAGTTGCACCTACTTTCAACCAGTATGGGAGTAAGTACGGATCATAGAACATCTACCCGTTACTTGAGGATGGAGCCTTACGCAATGCCCTCTAAACCACCCACTCTGTTAAGGAAATCCGGACCGTTTACCGGCTACCCTCAGATCCTCACTGAGAAGTAGCTAATCGTTTTTGGTAGAATCAGTAGTCAATATGAAAATCCAGATTTAGGCTCTAGTCTTAAGTGTCATCTCTCGCTCACTCAGAAAAATAAAAGAATCCAAGGTTGGGGTTGCTCTCCAACAAAAAATCTTGATTTTATGGATTATTTAAAATCGGTTATATTTAACAGTCCCAATTTTAATTAGGCGATCACTAAAGAATTAAGTGAGCACAAATACGCATCTACCGTCCAGTCCCAATTTCCTTTTAAAAATATGTGACAAAACAGGAGGAAGAAATTTGGGAAAAGCCGATGCACGCGAAAAACAATGATGTATGCTCAGTTAGAAGACTTATAGTGAATCCTCGCAATCTCCATGTGGGATGCAATACAAGAATTGAAAGATTATTCTAAATGAATGCAAGCTGATGAAAAACCACACATAGCAGAAAGTTCTATTAGCGGTGAAGAATTGAGTTGTATTTGGCTAAATTGAACGATCTAATGTGCGTCTCAATTAAAGTGAAGTATGGCTTTAGATCCTACGAGCACAATCAAAAAATTTAAATTCTTTAAGAGCCATATGTGCAGGTCTATTCTAAGCGTCACTCAAGTCAATCCCCACCCTCACCAGAGAGTGAAACATGCCACAACACACCACAGAAAATTCAAGGTCTTTTTACACACGCGAAAGTCCAAACGGATACTGCTGTAAATGAGCAATTAATTACATAAATTTAAAAAATTGCAGAAAATAAAATCCTAAACTCTACGCTCTCTCACGACTCGACTCAATCTTAAATTAAATGTGGCTTTTTCGGAAGTCAGTGAAGATGCGTCGGCTCTCGAAAAACCACTACACGTACGCCTGATACCTCGCAAGAAAAATAAGAGAGAAAATGTAAGAGAGTGACTCAAAAAATAACAAAAAATAAAACAAGAAAATAAATGTTGAAAATGAAAATAAATACAGGGAAAAAATGGAATTTATAGTGGCAAATTTGGGGGTCAGACTACCCGAATGCAGAAAACCGAACAAAAAGTTTAAGACAAAAGACTAAGCTGTTTGCCTCCCCGACAACGGTGCCATCTGACGGTTCGTGATTTTCCCTACTTAAATTGTACTGCGTATTGGATTATCGTTCGCTTAAAAATTTGTGTCATTTCGTTGTAAGCGGACAATTGAAATTCGTCAAGAAATAACCACACGAAGTTTTTGTCAATTTTAATCAATGCGGTTCCATGTTTATTTTACTTGGGCAAGTCCCAAGGTTGAACACAAGGAGGCAAAGGAACAACTTAGAATTATGTCTATCAAAGTTTGTGCACGATTTTCGAGGCGGTCTTTTTTTATATTTTTTATGTAATTAGAAATGTAAAATGCAATTTTGGCCTATTTTAGAGACTAACATGTAAATATTGGTCAAATGATGTCCGAAAAATACGAAACTTGACCAAGATGATATAATTATGATGAAATGAATGTACTGTAATTTTTTTGGAATTTTTAGATGCAAGATTAATTTTTTTTTGAATTTTTAATGCAAACAAAGTGAATTTCAATATTTAATTAAAATAAATATTAAACCTAACTATATTCAAGGGACAAAATTATTTGAGTTCTATCACTTGGTTATGGACCTCAGAACAATCCTATACCTCGCAAATACAAGATACAATACCTATTAAAAATCAAAAACTGAAATATACAAAATAATTTTTACAAGACAAACTATGCATGTAAATGCAATTCTTTTTGGGCACAATGTTAATCACAATTAATTCTATAATCCACGATTTTTCAGGATTTTTTAGAGCAACGGTTAATCAATTATAAAAATCAGCGCACAAAGTGGGAAAAGTATGCAATTTTCCATAAATAAATTAATTATTAATTAACCATTGATCCCAAAAATGTCAGACATATGCCATAATATAGAGAATTAAATGTAGAATAAAATGCTTATTTTTGATAAATAAAATAATGCAATGTAGCTATCCAAAACAAAGGGGGAATACAGTGGTATTTATGAAATATATAAATATAAAATAAAATGCAAAAGAGGACTCAAATGCAATTACTAGAACTCTTGGGGGGTCGAGCACAAAATTTCCAGAGGGGGACGAGATAGTCGGCGGGACTGAAAAGATAATATGCGGAACTCCGGGGGGCGATCAACAATTTTCCCAAGGTCACGTGCGAAGCACGTGACCCCTGGGGCTTCTAGATTGAACTGAGATAAGGAAATTCACCGGGGGCATTTCTACAATTCTTCACCCCAAGCACATGGGGTCATGTGCGGGGGTTGTATTCCTCCATCGTTCCCCCAGCCAACATGTGTGGCACGTGGTGGGGGCCTCAGGGTTGAAGCCCGACGGCGAAGCAGTTGTGGTGAAGCGTCACCACCTCCTGCGGTGATCGTCAGTGAAGGGGGAAGTGCTTCTGGTGGTGGCAGCTCCTGTTGACGTTGAGGATCGGAGGAGAATGCACAGCGTCGATGGTGATCGAGGCGGAGCGTTGTCGTGGCTATTGCTATGGATGATCGTCGGAGTAGCGTTAATGGAGAGATCATTGCGAATGAAGTCGGAGACGATGGTCGACGTTGGCTCAATGGCTTGAAGGCCAGAGCGACGCAGCAGATGCGGGGCGGTGCTGCAACGAGCCATGACGGCTCGGATCTCGCCGAGAGGTCGACGCGGTGTTGTCATCGCCGCGGAGTAGCTCCTTGTGCAATTGGCGGATGAAGTGAGGATGGGGCGGTGGTGAATCTTTTATAGCTGGAGGACGACGGCAGGTAATGAAAGGGTATCGGCGGGAGACCGGCGAGATTTGATGATTGACGAGATCGGAGGAAGATGTTGCGGAGAGGCAACTGCGAGATACGCGGGGAGGACGAAGATCGGACGAGGATTCGACGAGGGGCGGTGCATGATGATTAAGGGAAGGCGGCAGAGATTTAGCAGGGCGGAAGCAAAATCTATGGGCAGCGGGCGATTTTGGGAGGTGGAAGATGAACAGTGGCCGTCCGATCGGCCGAGATCGACGGCCACGATGGGTGCATGTGGCAGCGAAACGGTGAAGGGGGCAGCACGTGCATGACGCGTGCCTGGGAGGCACAGGTTACACACGTGCGAGACTTTAATTTATTTTTTTATAAAAACGAATAAATAAAAACTCAAAAATGGCTGACACGTGGCAGCTCCAAGAGCTGCCACATGCCAGCACCACAAAAATCGAAAGATAAAAACTTTGAAAAATAGAAAAGAAATAACAAACGACCTCGGATCGAAAACGTTTCCTTACAAAATTTGCTCGTCTCGATGAGATCTACAACTTTCATGAAGACATCAAAAACAAAATCGATCATTTGCACAAAGTGATTTTTGGGGTATCCCATGTACATAGAATACCGTATTTTTAGGTTTTATATTTTTATCATTTTTAAACCAGATAAAAATCTGGAAAATATGATAAAATCAAAGATAAATATTTACACATTAATCTATTTTTTGGATTTTTATTATTTAAGAAAAATAAGAAATAAAATAAAACACGAAAAGATAACTTTTGTACAGACAGTTAGTGAAGACTTGGACTCAATTTGTTTCTTTGATTTCAAGCTTAGTTTGGATTTGGATTTTTATGCATTTTAATAAAACATTTATCAAAGAAGATAAATGAAAAAGAAATACAATAAAATAGGTCAAATATATACATAAAATAATAGGTCAAAATAAGCTAAAATACAAAATGTACAAAAGAGGCCCAAAACCCAACATTCACATACGAGCTCCGATTCACTTGAACTCTGTCTTGTTTTGAAGGTAGTTGAATGTTCATTAGTTCAAAAGTGAGTAGGATTAAAACGAACACTGGATGGGGAAGATATGAGGGTTTTAGTCCGGAAATCCTGAAACTAGGGTTTGGGTTTTTGGTCCACTTATTTGGGTTAATGATTTTTTTATTTTTCATTTATTCTTGTTAGTAATATGTACACAATGGAGTTGTTTTAGGTCATTCGGAGTTAGCATGAATGAGTTAAAAATCATGGAAGTTAGGCTATTTACAAGTCAATTTTGGCTGGGATTTTTGGCTTCTTATTTTGTGCAAAAATAAGTGATAAAATGCAATTCTTATTAAAACATGCATGAATGCTAATTATGCAGAATAAATGCAGAAATGTTGATGATTTTGAGGGATTTGAGCCTAATTAATGAGATTTAGAGTGATGAATATGAGATTCATCACCTATATCTCCTAAATAAAAAAATCAAAATGTATCAAAATCATCTTTAATTGCATATAACTTTTAACAAGCTATTTAATGAAGGTGGTTTCATATTTTTTGGAGTTAAGATGTGAAAGTTAGGTTTTTGACCCCTATTGTACTATATACCTGAATGAAAAAATCATTTTATCTTATTCTTTATTATTTTTATAATTTTACATTTTTGTAATTTTGTAAATATTATTTATAGTATATGTACATATTAAAACTAGAATAAAACCATAAAGAAAATACAAAATAAAATAAGTATACAAAATTATATAGATGAAATACCTATACTTATACCTCTATAATTTATACCCCTATTTATTTATCTATATGAATAACATCAAAAAACATAATAAAATATATTTATATGCCTAATAACAAGTTATAATATATAAAATAGGATAATAAAAAAATGAAATCAAAAATAAAAAATAAAAAAAATGTACAAAACATAGATGAATGTACTTATAAATACACCCCTAAAAATTAACTTGTTAAATAACATAAAAAATAAGTAAAAATCATATTAAAATACTACATAAAATAATAAACATTTTTATTTTATACCTAAAAATAATAAAATCATCTATTATTTTTTATTAATTATTTTCAAATGAATTGGACTCCTTTGTCCTGTAGGGGGTTGACGTAGCCCAACCACATCCTAAGGATCCATTCCTTCGCCTTCTATCAAAGTCTTGAGCGACCCACCTCAGATTTTTCCTTGCCGCTCCATCGCTCCATCACCCTCGATCCCTTCTCCAATTTTGATTCTTTCTCATCCGTTACCTCGTCGTATCTTCATATTAATTGCACATAGATTTGATTCTTGCCAAATCATCATTCAATAAGGGTGCCAACCAATGTCTTTAAATAAGAACGTCCTTCCTCCTCTTCCATTTTGGTCTCGTTCCAAGTCCTAAACCCCCTAACCTCGACGTAGCAAGTCTCCAGGTGATATGTGGAGTACCCTGAGGGGCCCGCATGGACAGCCGCACACCAACCGCCCTGCTTCCTGGTCTCTCAGCCAGGTATAAAAGCCATGTCTCTACCCTTTTTTAGATAGAATTTAGTTTTAGCTTTTATTTAATGCATTTAGGTTTGTGTTTCAGTGAGTCTTTTAGCGTTAATCACCACACGTAGTTCGTCGGAGCTGAGCTCCGGCAAACTCATCCTCCTATCTCCAACAGTGCTTCGAACCCCATACCACCTTCATTTCCTTCCCCAAAACATTCCGTTCATCCTAGGCCTTCCACTTTACCCAGATCCCTAACGAATCTGGAGGTCCGTGTCTCCCCTCCTCCGCTTGTCGGAGACACTCCACTACAATCAACCAACACCTATTTCGAGTGTTAAGGGTCGAGACAATTTGCCCTCGACCCAGCAACATTTTTTTACAGGTCTCGTGAGTCATCAAGCACAACTGGAGCCATTTTGAGACTCGTTTAAGGTACCTGGAACTCTTCTTCGTCTCCAACCATTCTAGAGAGCTCACGTGATCCTCAGGCCATTTTGAAGCTTCTAGCGGAAAGAGGGACCTCCTTCTCCCTTTTGAAGCTCTTGGAGAAGACTCAGACCGTCATAGTTGTGTCGTACTGCCAACCGAAGCTCGCCACCGGCTCTGTTCTTCCCTGTTCTTATAGGAAGTTTAGAGCCGTCGGATCGAGCCTCGTCTCCAGGTTCTCCAGGTACTATTGGATGCAGTCATCCATGACCGTTGATCTCCCGCATGGGATCTAATCCTGATCGTCCAAGGTTGAAGTGGTACCAACCGCCCAGATGAAGACACGTGTTTAAATTAAACGATCTCTACCGTCCGATGGTGCACCTATTTGGGGTAATTTGCATAATTCTCCCCACATTTTTTTGTATTTATTTATTAGTCCTATAAATAAAATATATAATGTAAATATATACGTACTTTTGCATTAAAGTCCCTATTGTTTATTGGTATTACAAATGGATCCAGTCCACGTCACCTCACATGTCGTTCCACGTGAGGTGGTGAAATTGCATGTATACCCTTGGTAGTTTCTGTATTTGTATTTAATATAATATTTTTTAATATACATTCTAAATTTTTGGGAAAATTGCTTGTATTCCCCTGAATTTATTTTATTTGCAAATATACCCTTCCTAGTTCATGTATTTTCGGTGCTTGGATTTCATTTATTAAAAATAACATACATGCTCAAGAAATAATGCAAAAATAGGGTTAGATGCCTGCTAACATGTATTTTCAAGCTCCATTTTTATGTTGACAATTTTGGCATTTTAACTATTTATTAAAAACTAAAATGAACACATTTTTGTCCTTATTTGTATTAGAAAAATACCAAAAAAATAAAAAAATGTTTTGAACAATTCCCAAAAAATAGATGTTGTCTATATGAGTATTTATTAACTCCAGATAAAAATCCCTAAAAATAGGAAAAAAAGATTAAAAATAAAAAAACCTCCAAAATCCTTTATAAAAATATTAAAAATCACTAAAAATTCTAAAAATAGTTTTTCTGTTTCTAAATTTTATTTACATTATATCTATTAAAATTGATTTTTGGAATTTTGGATTTATTTGATGTTTTTAATCTCCATTTCAATTTTGGCCTATTATTTAATACCTGATTTGGGATATTTTTTTACTTTAAAAAATGCATAAAAATTAGCAAAAATTCCAGAAAAATCACAAAAATATTAGAGAAATATCTAAACCAAAAAATTATTGTCTATATCTCATCTATTTTTATTAGTACATATAATTTTATTACTCTCTATGGAATACATAGCCTTATATAGTGTAGTATACATTAAAAAGAAAAATAAAATATAAAAATCAGATAATTAAAATCTTAAAAAAATGTATATAATATATTTTAAAATTAAAAATTTTAAAAGGGAAAAATATATATAATTAAATACCCGCAAAAATAATAAATGGACAAGAGAAAAGAACAAATTTTCTGAGCTTAATTGCCCCGATCTACCGTTTGCTCCCTGAGTTCGACCTCTACACATGCTTAGTACTATACACATTTGTTGTAGAGTTATAATAAATTTTACTTACATATTGTTCTATTTATTACTAGATTCATACTATCCCTCAGGCACTGGATCTCATGAAGTGGAGTGAAGCAGAGTCCTATTTATTACAATAAATGGGTCTCTCTCTCACTCACTTAAATTACACAAAAATAAATACACAAAAATGCTCAAAAAGTGACTGTCTTCTCAAGTCCTCCAAGCCTCCTTTGATTGCTAGGTCAGAAGCTCCCATCGCCTTCACGTGGGTGACGAGTCCGGAACTACGCATGTTAAAAATAATGTGTGTCGTGTCGTGCGTAAAAATGATTTGTCATTTCGTTGTAGGCGGCAATCGGAATCGGTCAAGAAAATAACCACAGTTATTTCGTCAATTTTTAATGGCGTGGATTTATGTTTATTTTACTTGGACAAGTCCCAAGGTCGAACACAAGGAGGCAAAGGAACAACCTAGAATTATGCTATCAAAATTCGTGCACGGCTTTCGAGGCGGTCTTTTTTTGTATTTTTTATGCAATAAAGGATGCAAAATGCAAATTCGGTCTATTTTAGGGACTAAAATGTAAATTATGCCCAACGATGTCCGAAAAATATAAAACTTGGCCAAGATGCAAATTATGATGAAGTGTATGCACTGTAATTTTTTCGGAATTTGTGGATGCGAAATGGATTTTTTATGAATTTTTAAATGCAAACAAAGTGAATTTCAATTTTTAATTCTAATAAATAATAAACCTAATTATTTTCAAGGGATAAAATTATTTAAGATCTATCACTAGTTAATAGAACTTAGAAAAATCCTAAACCTCGAAAATATAAGATTTAATACCTATTAAAAAACAAATATTGAAATATGCCAAATGATTTTTACAAGACAAACTATGCATGCAAATGCGATTTTTTGGCACAATGTCAAGCATATTTAATTCTACAATATGTGATTTTTTGGGAATTTTTAGAGCAATAGTTAATCAAATATAAATTTCAGAGCATGAAATGGGCAAAATATGCAATTTTCCACAGAACAATTAATTATTAATTAACCATCGATCACAAAAATATCCATAATAACTGTAGAGAATTAAATGACAAACATCATGCTATTTTTGGATAAATAAAATACACAATGTAGGAGTCAGAAAACAAAGAGGGACACAGGGGTGTAACTACAATACAATAAATAAAAAATGCTGGGGGACCTAGATGTAATTACCGCAAACTAGGGGGTGTCTTTGCAAAATTGCTAGAGGGGCACGTGCGCAGCACGTGCCCTCTGGTCGGCAGAGTGATGTGTAAATAGGAAAACGACCGAGGGCGTCCTTGAAAATTCCCCATGAGGTCACGTGCAATGCACGTGACCCTGGGCTCTAGTGAAAAACGTTGATTCTTCAGGGGCGCGGTGCAAAAGTTCTCAGCAGGTCACATGCGAACGTTTAGCTGACGTCCCCCCACGCACGTGCGGAGCACCTGTCGGGCGTCTCGGGGTTGGAGCCCGGCAGGCGAGGGGCGGTGGTATGCAGAGTGGTGGCGCCCGGCGTGGCTGGCAACTGGTGAAGCCAGAGGCGGGGGTAGTTGACGTTGGACGATGGCTTTGCTAAGCAACGGTCGTTGGCGGCGTTGGTGGCTCCGGTGGTTGTCGAAGAAGCATTGGCGGAGAAGCGGGGTTGATGGCTTAATTGGAGGCGAAGCGTCATTGGCAGTGAAGCGAGTCAGAGGAGATGGTGGTCGACGTTGGCGGTGGCTCGACGGCACGAAGCGGCCGGAGCTGGAGCAGAGCAACACAGGGTTGCACGCTGCGACGGCCACTGAGTAGATCATTCCTCATCCAAAGCTTTATTTCGATCCATTCTCCATTCATTATATGTTCATGCTACCAGAGAAATAGGGGGTTGAAGTATCGATTTCATCTATCCCCAAGAATGCTTCCTAAGCCACTCTTGATGAAGCGACCTAGTATCGTCCTAACTTAGACTCTAAGATCTTTCAACAAATCTATCTTAGTTGAGCTACGTGTTGAATGTGAGGTATCAAGCCATGCCATTGTCTCAAGAGTCGTATGGATGATATGAAAGGTTCTAGTTAATCACATTGAATCGACTCTTGAATATAGTCTCATAGAACTTAAAGAATTAAGTCAAAGTGACTTGAGACGTCCCAATTCCAGTCCTTAACATGTTACTCTGAAATTACACGAATTAAGATTTAGACCACACTCTAATCTTCATATTTTATTTAGACTTATTCAATTGGAAAATCATTCAGACTAATGCATATGCAATGCAAGAAAATATTTTTCTGAAAATATTTTATAATTTTGAAATTTTTATGGAATTTTCAAAAGTTACGCAAATTTTTATGAGATTTCTTGAAAAGATTTTTCAAATTTTTAGGTGTTTTTTATATTTTTTATATTTTTATGAGATTTTAGAAAAAGCAAAAGAGTTAGTGAATTAGAGGTATTCTTAGTTCACAAGAATTCTATATATGGTATTGATTGTGCAAGTGTTGTGAAAGCGGATTAGGGGCTTGTAAGGGGGACTGACGGGGGGAGATGGGGGAGTGGAGGAGGGGCGAATGGGGTTGGAGGGGGGTAGAGGAGGGGTGTAGGAGGCTAGAGGATGGGGAGAATGGGCTTGGAGGAGGGGGTTGGAGGGGGTAGAGGAGGGGGTGTAAGTGGCTGGAAGAGGGGGTTGTAGGGGGCGAAGGAGGGGGTTTGATGGGGGCAGACGAGGGGGCGAAAAAGGATCCAGGATCTCGATCTCCTCGCCTTCTCCATTGACAACTATTTCTTCTGCAAACTCTACCTTTGCAGCGCAACCTACCTCATTGGTTGTGTCCTCTACTCAGAGCCCAATACGCCCGCCATCCCTATCTCATATGCCATATCCACCGCCCTCTGGACCATGCTCCTTCGCGTAGAGGGTTGTCGGGACTATAGGGAGGGTTTGTTGATGGTGATGTGCACATTTTCTCCAACGCACTTCGAGAATGGTGCATAGGACAAGGGTGGAGTGTGCAATAGGACAACGCCGAATTTGGTATTCCAACTAAGGATAGGAAAATGCTAGATAGTAAGTCATATAAAACTAGATGTGAGACATATTCATATTTATCCAGAAAATAAAACAATCATGAATCCAAAAACATAGATAGATTTATTTCACATGGGAAGATAAGATTCATAACCATAATTACAGGGGAGAATTATTGCAGAATGGTAATTAAAGGTGGACGTCCATTAAAGATAAGATTCATAACCATATAAACTCTATCTTTGTTGCGCAACCTACCTCATTGATTGTGTCCAATACTCAGAGCCCAATACGCCCGCCATCCCTATCTCATATGCCATATCTACCGCCCTCTGGGCCATGCTCCTTCGCGTAGAGGGTTGTCGGGACTACAGGGAGGGTTTGTTGATGGTGATGTGCACATTTTCTCCAACGCACTTCGAGAATGGCGTGTAGGACAGGTGTGGAATGTGCAATAGGACAACGCTGACATGGAGGGGGAGATTGATAATGGGATGACGGTAAATATCGACAGGTCGCATGCGACGGAAGTGGACAAGAGGAGGAAGGGTAAGGTGGAGGTTACGGGTATGATGGCAATGAGGGGGGATGAGCACATGTTGAGGAGTGGGGGAAGAGGGGAAGAAGAAAGAGAAGAGTTCATCTTTATTGAAAAAAGTTAAAAAGATGAGAAAATGGCAACCCTTGGATGTGATGTGGTTAGAATAACTTACATGAATGGTTGAATTAATAGACCAACTCAATGAAGGTTATGTATGTGGGACAGAGTGATTATTCGGATTCTAGGTGTAATTATGAATTATCAAGGGTTATGTACGTAACTATTAAACTACTCATAGTTATGGGTGTAAATATCTCCTGTATTTTTAATTCATATTCCAGTATTGAAAATTTATCGGTTTGATTTCTATGGAAAATTAATTGAATTTGGTATTCCAATTAAGGATAAGAAAATGCTAGATAGTACTTTATATAAAACTAGATGTGAGACATATTCATATTTATACAGAAAATAAAACAATCATGAATCCAAAAACATAGATAGAATTATTTCACATGGGAAGATAAGATTCATAACGATAATTGCAGGGGAGAATTACTGCAGAATGGTAAAAAAAGGTGGATGTCCATTGAGAGCAGCCCCTAGGGTGAAGGGTCTGAAGGACAAGGGCATGTTATCCATCCACTACCACGAGCGGGAGCTGGTCGCTTCTCTATGCACATTTTCTCCAACGCACTTCGAGAATGGCGCGTAGGACATGGGTGGAGTGTGCAATAGGACAACGCTGACATGGAGGGGGAGATTGATAATGGGATGACGGCAAATATTGGTAGGTCGCATGCGACGGAAGTGGACAAGAGGAGGAAGGGTAAGGTGGAGGTTACGGAGATGATGGCAATGAGGGGGATGAGCACATGTTGAGGAGTGGGGGAAGAGGGAAAGAAGAAAGAGAAGAGTTCATCTTTATTGAAAAAAGTTAAAAAGATGAGAAAATGGCAAAGCCTTGGATGTGATGTTAGAATAACTTACATGAATGGTTGAATTAATAGACCAACTCAATGAAGGTTATGTATGTGGGACAGAGTGATTATTCGGATTCTAGGTGTAATTATGAATTATCAAGGGTTATGTACGTAATAATTAAACTACTCATAGTTATGGGTGTAAATATCTCCTGTATTTTTAATTCTTATTCCAGTATTGAAAATTTATCGGTTTGATTTCTATGGAAAATTAATTGAATTTGGTATTCCAATTAAGGATAGGAAAATGCTAGATAGTACTTGAAGGATATGTTTTGATCCTCAAGCGCATCACGGAAGCGTGAGCGTCGTATCGAATACGACGAGGAGCGACTAGTCGGACTAGTTGCTCGATGCAGCGGAATTTAAAAATTTTTATACGACGAAACCACATGATCCAAGAACACTTCTCGAATCGTTTCGTCTAAACCACAAACAAGTAATAGGATTACCTCTTGAAGCGTGGTTGCGATCGAGTCTCTAAACGAAGAGTCCTCCTGTCTCAAATCCGATCCGACGGAGGAGACGCTTGCGAGCGCGGGGATGAACCGCGTGCTTCTCGCAATCCATGTTGATGATCCAAGCGGCGGATCTTCTGATCTCGACACACGAGATCCGACGTCTTCTTCACGAGCGAGGCGCACCGAAGGAGATGGAGATCCACGAGCAGAAGAACGGGCAGCATAACGACGATGCCGCGGCGATGGATAACCTCTCCATGACATCCATGGTGGACGGCCATGAGAGGGAGAGAGAGGGCTGACCTCTAGAGAGAAAGAGAGAGAGAGATGCTTCTCAAGCATTGTGTGTAAAGAGAGAGCATGGGTATGCCTCTCTATTTATAGGGTTTTGGGATCCATGGATCTCAATCCATAGGACATATAAAATCAATGGATGAGATTGATTTATGTCAATCCAATGGTCAAGATTGTTGTTGGTAAAACCAACAAATTTAGGTTAAAATATATTTGACAAAATCAAATATAAATTAGTCCTAAATCAAACCAATAAATAAGGAGATAATACATACATGGAGATCACAATTCCATGTATAACATGGTGGACGGCCACCCATTCCAAATAGGGCATGGGTGTCGCCCACCCCTTTCCTAATGGAGGGCAATCTCATGATAATTCATGAGATTGCATATCTCCATGGAAATTCTCTCTCTTTATTCATTTCCAACAACTTTTGTTGGGTTTTATTCTTCAAAAATAATTCACAATTATATTTGAGAATATTGCAATCTTGCCATGAAAAAATTGTGAATCAAATTCACAACCCAAAACAATATATAATTTACATTGTCAATTAATTACACAATGTGTATCCAATACACATAATAATTAATCAACACATATAAATTATAATTAACTCTCTCTAATACATTATAAATCACATTTATAATATATTATGAATAATTGGATATTTCTATCCACATTATTCTTATCCATAACAATTAAATCATATTTAATTACATTGGATAACTTATTCTCATGTACCCAAATAATATGGATCTCATTCACATTATCTACATCTTTTGATAATCAAATCACATTTAATTATCTAATATAATTCTTCTTATAATTATGAATCAAATTCATATTATTCATGCTCAATGCTCGGATACATATATCAACAATAGAATTATCCATGAACTTTTTCAAGGATAATACGCTTTCTTCGCAGATACTTGGAGATAAGGACAGGGCAATTGTATTGTTCCACGTATAGTGACATGGATATTGAGATCACATCTCAAATCCAGATCTCGGGCCTCCCATAGATGCTTGATTAAATCAAGACCGTAAATCTAATCTTCTCATTGAATATGAATCACATTCAGATCAATGTCCAACATTTGGACTAAGATTAGATTACTTCTCTACTGAGAGGAGTCACTAAAATCCAAACCCGTTTCATCACTCCCTAGGAATGGAAGCGTCATGGTTATACAATTGTTTATGATCACATCACCCTCAGGTATTCCCAATACCTGTATATCCTGCATACTGGAAGACTCAGATTAAACCCGAAGTATTGGATCAACTTTATACTGTCTAATTCATGGTTTTATCAGTAAGATTCTCATTCGATCATTGGGAGTTGGTATTGATCATATACTTTCCAAAAGCATATATCATACCTAGGTCTTGATCATATACTTTCCAAAAGTATATATCAAACCAACAAATTCAGTCAAGCTTCCAAAGCGAGACGACCGTGCGCACGGAATTTGATTCTTCCCAATATCTCATGAGTGAGCTCATGTCTTCCGGTTCAGTAGTGAACCTGTATGATCCCTTTGAGAGATCGTATTACTCATATGCCCTTATATGCACACCAGCGCGCCGGTGTATAGACCTTGATTAGGTCATCAACCTATTGGTCTGCCAAATGTACATACTCAGACATATAGTAACACATCTGTCTCTGGTGAGAGGATGTGTGCCTATATCATGACAGCATATGATATAGGACTTTGGTTATCTCGATCTCGTTAAGTCAACTCTTTGACCTAACTAATCGGACACCTCCGAATCTCTATTCCTATGCAGAGGACCTGCATCAAGAAGTCGGTCAGATATCAGCCTAACTGAGAAAGGATTGCCATCTCCTACTCAGGCTGGAGATCATCTCTTAATAATCATTTGATGGTACTTGATGAGTCCTCAATCTAACCTATTAGATATTCATCTAAGCACCAGCCTCTATGGTTCAATAATTGAATCAACAGCTGTATGATTATTAAGATGGCCATGGTACATAACCCTAATTGTACTAAGGGACCTATTATGCAAATTATGTATTCTTCATTTCAGATCAGGGAATGATATTCGCAATAACATTTATTGCATAATGGCTCGCCGTGGGCTCGCATGTCCAACAATCTCCCACTAGCCCAAAGAGCCATTAATGGGCTAATCATTTAAACCCACACTCATGTGACAATCATAGGCTATTTAGAAAATAGCTAGGTAAGCTGATCAGTCACTCTATTCCCAAGAGACTACGCCAAGTCCTTTTACGGCACTTGCATATCTCCTAGTAACAGTGCTCGCATCCAATGCGAATGTTGCATCCTATGCAACCAATACTCAATTTTGTCGGTTATAGTGTCATTGACACTACATCTTATTAATTATCATAACCAGTATTCCCATGATCCTTATTAGAATACCTTCATTCCTGGAGATCTCTATCTCCTAAGGTATCTACAGTTAAGACCATTATATATCACTATCTACAAGGTCTTAAACCTTTGAAGATAAGACTTTGAGATCACTATCTCTAAGTTTCATCATCTTTGAAGATATTGTTATTACTGCAATCAAGTGTTTTATCTCCATAGTAGGATTAGTAACAGTTTACTACTCGCACTGCATGGTAGACATCTGGTTCTCGTACACATCTAGCATACATTCAGCTTCTCATAACTGATGCACAAGTGCAAGCAGTTCTAGCATTCACTTCCTCAACTCTTTGAGGTGCAATCCCTTTAGATAGGTCAGTACCATATCTTAAGGGAAAGAAGCCTTTTCTTGGAATTTTCCAGAAAATGGAATAAGTCCAAGGTGTACTACTAATGCGACAGTCCCAATACCCTCTTCTCTTTGCTTCTGAATGACTTCAGAATTAAGATCTAAGAGGTATCCTTGAAATCGTATCTCAAGGTATGGAACAACCAAATTATAAAACACTTATTATTATTCTTATATCATTCTAAATGATTAGAATAATATATATATATTTAGCACGATGAACACAATGGCATTCCCACTAAGCTTCACATGGTTCATCAAGATTTTATCTGAAATCACAACATTTATAATTTCATCAAATCTTATGTTCCAACTACAAGAAACTTATTGGAGTCCAAAGATGGAGTTCTTCAGCTAGCACATCTTGCTTTCCTCAATTTTGAAGCGCTGGGGCTACTTCATATGAATATTCTCAGAGAGGTATTCATAGAGGAATGCAATCTTGACTCACACCATGAAGATGTCATAGACAAGTTGTGTAGCTATAGTTAGCAATATTCTGATGGGTTAAAGCAAGGTCACTGGAGAGCAAGTCTTATCGCAAGCGATGCCTTCTCTTCGGTGTGTAGCTCATGGCTACGAACCGTGCTTTGAAGGTCTATACCTTCTCATCAGGTTCCCTCTTTCACTTGAAGATCCATTTACACCTTAATGGGACTGACCCATATAGGTGGATCCTCGAGGTCCATATACAATACTTGTATATAAAGTCTATATTAGACTTTTATTGCTAACATCCATCTTTCCATGCCATGATCACATGAAGTCTGATCATTTTCACATGGAATACATCCTCAAACTCATTTGAAGAGGTATTAGTGTTTCATCTTTAATTGTCCTTTTAGTTTCCAATTTCAGGAGCCTCATTATCTTTTCAAGATTAAATGAGTTCCTTCACTTCATTTTATCTTGATTCTTAAGAGAGTCATCCTCTAAGAATCATATTCTCAGAGATGAGATCCTTTAAGAATCTCAAGGTCATAAAGTAGGTATACAATACCATCCTTTATTTTCCTAATGAAGCAGCACTCTCTAGTGCTAGATTCCAGCTTACATGCATGGAACCTTATTATGTATATAATATAGTCTCTACTACATATATACCTTGGAGACTAAGAGATAATTATGCTAGGATTAATCATTGATTAAATCATGTCACACATGATCAATTGTATCTTCCTACAACTCCATTGAGTTAAGGTTTATTAGGAGGATTGAGATAGAAATGATATTCATATTTCCATAAGGTATTTCTTGAATTCATCTAATAGGTACATGCTACCTTGGTTAGATCAAATTCATTTTATCTTCCTTCAAACTTTGGTTCTAAACCAAAATTGTGAAATCTTTGAACATTTCAAAGTTTTCTAAGTGAAGAAAAGAAATCTCATATCAAATAATCACTAATAGATATCACATATCCATAATGTTTATTCTGATATAGATGATTCTCATACATTAATATGTATGAGATCTTGAATACCTTAATCTTACACCTTTCCCAAGGAAGGGTGTATTGGACATTTTACTTTGAATACAATATTCACAAGTATGTGAGATTTGAATCTTTAGACAATCTAAAGTTTCATGTCTTACCAGTCCATTGATTTCATAGACATATGTCCAAAATTTGATGCCAGATCATTGTCAAATGATCTTCATCCTCATATTGATCTTTTAAAGGTTTAATTTTCAGTATTAGAAATCTTAATGAACATTCAATAATTTTCTAATTTAATAGAGTCCTCTAGATTTTAGATTACTATCTGAAATATTTCCATCATAACTCTTTATGATAGATTTATTACAGAATTCATGTTTATATCCAACAATTAGAAATAAACAATGAGTGTATTCTAATATCTAGGTCATAGAGACATTCTCCAAGACTAAGGGCTCCCACTGAAAATATGAAGTCTATTGATCTCATGGAAACTGTTGCAACACTTGCATCACTTTCAACATGGATGATCAATAAACCTTAAGATCAAATTTCTAATATTCTAATACATATGCATCCAATTGCAAGTGTTATTAGAAGATTGAGATACAATTATTAGACTTTATCTTATCAAACAAGTAAGTCAATTTCAATGATTATATGTAGATTATTCTGATGTACTATCTGATTCCTTCTCTAAGGATTCTAGATAGATTTGATAGTCATAATATCAACACATCAACTTATTGCAGTATTGGCATTCATTCAATTCTTTGAATGTCATATGGAAGTTACAAAAATACAGTCAACCTTTTGACTATATTTCTTACTTGGGTCCAACCCATGCTTCCACTGCGCTCCCTTTATCTATAAGCAACCATTACTCAAGACTAAGGATCTCTTATGTTAAAATCAAAATTCAATATAAGAGCATTTCAACATTTATACAAGCTTCACCCAATTCATACAATATGAATATTATGAAGCTTCATGAATGACTAGAGTATAGATAGTAGAATGATGACACTCATCATCTACATCCATCTAAACTCTTAAACATAGGTTCAGGTAGGTACTCAAACAATTTGAATACATCATCTGTTATAGAGCTACCATTCTACATGATGTAGAGAACCATGTCATTCATGATTAAATGTCAAGAGCACATATGTATGCCAGAAAATCTTTATTGTTTTATAAGGATTATTTGATAATTACAATCATCATCGACATGTCACTTCCAAAGTACATTCAATGAGATCAAGACTTATAGAGACATACAAACCCTAGGGTTTCAGTCCTATTGTCTTATTTAATTATCACTTCTCATTATTATGAGGAAACTTGCACATTGCAAACACATACATTATGTGTCCAATTGCAAACACAATATCTGGATCAAGGGTCCAATCCATGATATTCTACTGGTTATTAATTAGTATAACATTGAGTGGGTTTAATGAAGGATTATCTGAAATAAGTAATTTGCATAAGGGTATATATTTATATATATACATGTTTTACTTTGAATTAGGAATTTTATATCAAAGTTGTCTTGCCATGTCAACAATGAAAGTCCATTCCCTTAATCACTTTCAATGTAAGAGATATACTTACCATTATATCTCAAGCAAGGATCTGGGGTCTCCTTCCTTATCTTTGTTGCATCCCAATAATATGAGAACCTACAACTCGGATAAAAAGAAGCGGGAACACATTCCGCCTTGCAAGTCCAACTTGCATCTCCCAATTCGGTCTTTAACACCCGGGCCCACCACCCCTAAGGTGATGTTGACCTGTCATTAATTGAACCAACCGTCAACAGGAATACAACCCGCTATGCGCAATCCAATATCGCCCCAATAATATGAGGACCCGATATTGGGGTCACTACGCATACGTCCTTACTCTTTCGAGAAGCGACGAGCCCGATCCAAATGGATCATATGCAGGAGCTGTCACTTCGGACAGGCGTCTCCCACATATAATATCTGGCGACGAAACCCTTCACCTTGACGGGAGACCATAGATGTCACTTTTGTGATTCTCCATATCGTATTCAAATTATAATTAATCATTATGAATCACATTCATTACGATTAATTCTTCCAAGGGAAATAATAACTCTATTCATAATAGAGTGTTCTTAATTGGATATAATTAACTTAATCATATTAAATTAATTTCATCCAATTCAATCAACAAACTTGATTTTACTTGAATATATGGTATTATTCTCAAAGTACGTGTTAATTCGTATTTTAATAATTAGAAAAATACATCATAATCCCTCGGACATTATCCCGGCCCTACCCGCTGTCATGGCCAGTACCGACGGGAGTGGGGCAGACCACATACGTTGCAACCCGCTGATCCAGCGATCCCCGACTAGACACCATATCCGCCTCAGGAAAGGATAATGCCAAATTGATTATTTTGTACTTGAGATGATCATCGGTTCTTCAACCGAAATTATACCATATAGTAATCAAAACAATTTTGATTTTAAGGAAATTTGTTAGGCAAATTCCCAAGTCCTATTCAAGCAAGAAGTTTGATGATTGTAATTCCAATTATGGTTTAGATCAAATCTAATCAACTAATTGGTTGGGGCCAAGTCAATTAAGGAAATAATCATTCTCTAATATTTCACAAATATTTTTCATAATTATTTCTCGAAATTAACAATTAATTTCATTAATTGACAATCACATGGTTCTTGATTAGGAAAGCAATTTCAGCAGTGACCCCTACTTACTAAAATTGGCATATCTCAATCATATTAAATCCAAATTAAGCAAAGTCAATTTCTAAAGTTTGCTAATTTGATTTAGGACAAAACCTAAGTGATGTTTCACGCATTTCGAGGTAAGTCTAAACAGTAATTAATATTTTAATCACGTTCAGATTCACAGTTCCCGCAACAGTGCATACATGTTCATTAAAACGACCATATCTCGAGCATACGAAATCCGATTTACGCAAACTCAGATCCTATGGTTTCCTTATTTAATGGGGAACATAATCCAAGTATAAAATTCGTGTTTAAACAATTTAAACAGTGCCAAATTTATTTACTAAACAGATCTGCGAAATCAAATGCGATGAAAACTTTCGCGACCTTAGCGAACCCAAGTCGTCCTTGGTTAACGAATCACTATTCGAAACCGTCGACCTAAGGCTCTGATATCACTTGAAGGATATGTTTTGATCCTCAAGCGCATCACGGAAGCGTGAGCGTCGTATCGAATACGACGAGGAGCGACTAGTCGGACTAGTTGCTCGATGCAGCGGAATTTAAAAATTTTTATACGACGAAACCACATGATCCAAGAACACTTCTTGAATCGTTTCGTCTAAACCACAAACAAGTAATAGGATTACCTCTTGAAGCGTGGTTGTGATCGAGTCTCTAAACGAAGAGACCTCCTGTCTCAAGTCCGATCCGACGGAGGAGACGCTTGCGAGCGCGGGGATGAACCGCGTGCTTCTCGCAATCCATGTTGATGATCCAAGCGGCGGATCTTCTGATCTCGACACACGAGATCCGACGTCTTCTTCACGAGCGAGGCGCACCGAAGGAGACGAAGATCCACGAGCAGAAGAACGGGCAGCATAACGATGATGCCGCGACGATGGAGAACCTCTCCATGGCATCCATGGTGGACGGCCATGAGAGGGAGAGAGAGGGCTGACCTCTAGAGAGAAAGAGAGAGAGAGAGAGAGAGAGAGATGCTTCTCAAGCATTGTGTGTAAAGAGAGAGCATGGGTATGCCTCTCTATTTATAGGGTTTTGGGATCCATGGATCTCAATCCATGGGACATATAAAATCAATGGATGAGATTGATTTATGTCAATCCAATGGTCAAGATTGTTGTTGGTAAAACCAACAAATTTAGGTTAAAATATATTTGACAAAATCAAATATAAATTAGTCCTAAATCAAACCAATAAATAAGGAGATAATACATACATGGAGATCACAATTCCATGTATAACATGGTGGACGGCCACCCATTCCAAATAGGGCATGGGTGCCGCCCACCCCTTTCCTAATGGAGGGCAATCTCATGATAATTCATGAGATTGCATATCTCCATGGAAATTCTCTCTTTATTCATTTCCAACAACTTTTGTTGGATTTTATTCTTCAAAAATAATTCATAATTATATTTGAGAATATTGCAATCTTGCCATGAAAAAATTGTGAATCAAATTCACAACCCAAAACAATATATAATTTACATTGTCAATTAATTACACAATGTGTATCCAATACACATAATAATTAATCAACACATATAAATTATAATTAACTCTCTCTAATACATTATAAATCACATTTATAATATATTATGAATAATTGGATATTTCTATCCACATTATTCTTATCCATAACAATTAAATCATATTTAATTACATTGGATAACTTATTCTCATGTACTCAAATAATATGAATCACATTCACATTATCTACATCTTTTGATAATCAAATCACATTTAATTATCTAAGATAACTCTCCTTATAATTATGAATCAAATTCATATTATTCATGATAATTAAATCACATTTAATTATCCATTTTCTCAATGCTCGGATACATATATCAACAATAGAATTATCCACGAACTTTTTCAAGGATAATGCGCTTTCTCCGCAGATACTTGGAGATAAGGACATGGCAATTGTATTGTTCCATGTATAGTGACATGGATATTGAGATCACATCTCAAATCTAGATCTCGGGCCTCCCATAGATGCTTGATTAAATCAAGACCGTAAATCTAATCTTCTCATTGAATCTGAATCACATTCTGATCAATGTCCAACATTTGGACTAAGATTAGATTACTTCTCTACTGAGAGGAGTCACTAAAATCCAAACCCGTTTCATCACTCCCTAGGAATGGAAGCGTCATGGTTATACAATCGTTTATGATCACATCACCCTCAGGTATTCCTAATACCTGTACATCCTGCATACTGGAAGACTCTGATTAAACCCGAAGTATTGGATCAACTTTATACTGTCTACTTCATGGTTTTATCAGTAAGATTCTCATTCGATTATTGGGAGTCGGTATTGATCATATACTTTCCAAAAGCATATATCATACCTAGGTCTTGATCATATACTTTCCAAAAGTATATATCAAACCAACAAATTCAGTCAAGCTTCCAAAGCGAGACGACCGTGCGCACGGAATTTGATTCTTCTCAATATCTCATGAGTGAGCTCATGTCTTCCGGTTCAGTAGTGAACCTGTATGATCCCTTTGAGAGATCGTATTACTCATATGCCCTTATATGCACACCAGCGCACCGGTGTATAGACCTTGATTAGGTCATCAACCTATTGGTCTGCCAAATGTACATACTCAGACATATAGTAACACATCTGTCTCCGGTCAGAGGATGTGTGCCTATATCATGACAGCATATGATATAGGACTTTGGTTATCTCGATCTCGTTAAGTCAACTCTTTGACCTAACTAATCTGACACCTCCGAATCTCTATTCCTATGCAGAGGACCTGCATCAAGAAGTCGGTCTGATATCAGCCTAACTGAGAAAGGATTGCCATCTCCTACTCATGCTGGAGATCATCTCTTAATAATCATTTGACGGTACTTGATGAGTCCTCAATCTAACCTATTAGATATTCATCTAAGCACCAGCCTCTATGGTTCAATAATTGAATCAACAGCTGTATGATTATTAAGATAGCCATGGTACATAACCCTAATTGTACTAAGGGACCTATTATGCAAATTATGTATTCTTCATTTCAGATCAGGGAATGATATTCGCAATAACATTTATTGCATAATGGTCCGCCGTGGGCTCGCATGTCCAACAGTACTTTATATAAAACTAGATGTGAGACATATTCATATTTATCCAGAAAATAAAACAATCATGAATCCAAAAACATAGATAGAATTATTTCACATGGGAAGATAAGATTCATAACCATAATTGCAGGGGAGAATTATTGCAGAATTAAAAGATCAACTCAATGAAGGTTATGTATGTGGGACAGAGTGATTATTCGGATTCTAAGTGTAAATATGAATTATCAAGGGTTATGTACGTAATTATTAAACTACTCATAGTTATGGGTGTACATATCTCTTGTGTTTTTAATTCATACTCCAGTATTGAAAATTTAACAGGGGAAAATTATTGCAGAATAGTAAAAAAAGGTGGACGTCCATTGAGAGCAGCCCCTGGGGACAAGGGCCTGTGTTTTTAATTCATATTCCAGTATTGAAAATTTATCGGTTTGATTTCTATGGAAAATTAATTGAATTTGGTATTCCAATTAAGGATAAGAAAATGCTAGATAGTACTTTATATAAACTAGATGTGAGACATATTCATATTTATACAGAAAATAAAACAATCATGAATCCAAAAACATAGATAGAATTATTTCACATGGGAAGATAAGATTCATAACCATAATTGCAGGGGAGAATTATTGCAGAATGGTAAAAAAAAAGTGGACGTCCATTGAGAGCAGCCCCTGGGGTGAAGGGTCTGAAGGACAAGGGCATGTTATCCATCCACTACCACGAGCGGGAGCTGGTCGCTTCTCTGTGCACATTTTCTCCAACGCACTTCGAGAATGGCGCGTAGGACATGGGTGGAGTGTGCAATAGGTTAACGCTGACATGGAGGGGGAGATTGATAATGGGATGACGGCAAATATCGGTAGGTCACATGCGACGGAAGTGGACAAGAGGAGGAAGGGTAAGGTGGAGGTTACGGGGATGATGGCAATGAGGGGGATGAGCACATGTTGAGGAGTGGGGGAAGAGGGGAAGAAGAAAGAGAAGAGTTCATCTTTATTGAAAAAAGTTAAAAAGATGAGAAAATGACAACCCTTGGATGTGATGTGGTTAGAATAACTTACATGAATGGTTGAATTAATAGACCAACTCAATGAAGGTTATGTATGTGGGACAGAGTGATTATTCGGATTCTAGGTGTAATTATGAATTATCAAGGGTTATGTACGTAATTATTAAACTACTCATAGTTATGGGTGTAAATATCTTCTGTGTTTTTAATTCTTATTCCAGTATTGAAAATTTATCGGTTTGATTTCTATGGAAAATTAATTGAATTTGGTATTCCAATTAAGGATAGGAAAATGCTAGATAGTACTTTATATAAAACTAGATGTGAGACATATTCATATTTATCCAGAAAATAAAACAATCATGAATCCAAAACATAGATAGAATTATTTCACATGGGAAGATAAGATTCATAACCATAATTGCAGGGGAGAATTATTGCAGAATAAAAGACCAACTCAATGAAGGTTATGTATGTGGGACAGAGTGATTATTCGGATTGTAAGTGTAATTATGAATTATCAAGAGTTATGTACGTAATTATTAAACTACTCATAGTTATGGGTGTACATATCTCTTGTGTTTTTAATTCATACTTCAGTATTGAAAATTTAACAGGGGAAAATTATTGCAGAATGGTAAAAAAAGGTGGACGTCCATTGAGAGCAGCGCCTGGGGTGAAGGGTGTGAAGGACAAGGGCCTGTTATCCATCCACTGCCGCGAGCAGGAGCTGGTCGCTGCTCTGTGATACCAGCCTCATGCGGTCCGCCCCGCTTTATGGGTGTACATATCTCTTGTGTTTTTAATTCATACTCCAGTATTGAAAATTTAACAGGGGAAAACTATTGCAGAATGGTAAAAAAAGGTGGACGTCCATTGAGAGCAACCCCTGGGGTGAAGGGTCTGAAGGACAAGGGCCTGTTATCCATCCACTGCCGCGAGCAGGAGCTGGTCGCTGCTCTGTGATACCAGCCTCATGCGGTCCGCCCCGCTTTATGGGTGTACATATGTCTTGTGTTTTTAATTCATACTCCAGTATTGAAAATTTAACAGGGGAAAATTATTGCAGAATGGTAAAAAAAGGTGGACGTCCATTGAGAGCAGCGCCTGGGGTGAAGGGTCTGAAGGACAAGGGCCTGTTATCCATCCACTGCCGCGAGCAGGAGCTGGTCGCTGCTCTGTGATACCAGCCTCATGCGGTCCGCCCCGCTTTATGGGTGTACATATCTCTTGTGTTTTTAATTCATACTCCAGTATTGAAAATTTAACAGGGGAAAACTATTGCAGAATGGTAAAAAAAGGTGGACGTCCATTGAGAGCAGCGCCTGGGGTGAAGGGTCTGAAGGACAAGGGCCTGTTATCCATCCACTGCCGCAAGAGGGAGCTGGTCGCTGCTCTGTGAAACCAGCCTCACGCGGTCCGCCCAGCTTTAGGAGCAATGTGGCCCGAGCCTTCGCCCAAGCACCATGACTCAACTTGCAGCTTGGATCGGGCAGGTCCAATTGAGAGCAGGAGCTGGTCGCTGCTCTGTGATACCAGCCTCATGCGGTCCGCCCCGCTTTATGGGTGTACATATGTCTTGTGTTTTTAATTCATACTCCAGTATTGAAAATTTAACAGGGGAAAACTATTGCAGAATGGTAAAAAAAGGTGGACGTCCATTGAGAGCAACCCCTGGGGTGAAGGGTCTGAAGGACAAGGGCCTGTTATCCATCCACTGCCGCGAGCAGGAGCTGGTCGCTGCTCTGTGATACCAGCCTCATGCGGTCCGCCCCGCTTTATGGGTGTACATATGTCTTGTGTTTTTAATTCATACTCCAGTATTGAAAATTTAACAGGGGAAAATTATTGCAGAATGGTAAAAAAAGGTGGACGTCCATTGAGAGCAGCGCCTGGGGTGAAGGGTCTGAAGGACAAGGGCCTGTTATCCATCCACTGCCGCGAGCAGGAGCTGGTCGCTGCTCTGTGATACCAGCCTCATGCGGTCCGCCCCGCTTTATGGGTGTACATATCTCTTGTGTTTTTAATTCATACTCCAGTATTGAAAATTTAACAGGGGAAAACTATTGCAGAATGGTAAAAAAAGGTGGACGTCCATTGAGAGCAGCGCCTGGGGTGAAGGGTCTGAAGGACAAGGGCCTGTTATCCATCCACTGCCGCAAGAGGGAGCTGGTCGCTGCTCTGTGAAACCAGCCTCACGCGGTCCGCCCAGCTTTAGGAGCAATGTGGCCCGAGCCTTCGCCCAAGCACCATGACTCAACTTGCAGCTTGGATCGGGCAGGTCCAATTGAGAGCAGGAGCTGGTCGCTGCTCTGTGATACCAGCCTCATGCGGTCCGCCCCGCTTTATGGGTGTACATATGTCTTGTGTTTTTAATTCATACTCCAGTATTGAAAATTTAACAGGGGAAAATTATTGCAGAATGGTAAAAAAAGGTGGACGTCCATTGAGAGCAGCGCCTGGGGTGAAGGGTCTGAAGGACAAGGGCCTGTTATCCATCCACTGCCGCGAGCAGGAGCTGGTCGCTGCTCTGTGATACCAGCCTCATGCGGTCCGCCCCGCTTTATGGGTGTACATATCTCTTGTGTTTTTAATTCATACTCCAGTATTGAAAATTTAACAGGGGAAAACTATTGCAGAATGGTAAAAAAAGGTGGACGTCCATTGAGAGCAGCGCCTGGGGTGAAGGGTCTGAAGGACAAGGGCCTGTTATCCATCCACTGCCGCGAGCAGGAGCTGGTCGCTGCTCTGTGATACCAGCCTCATGCGGTCCGCCCCGCTTTATGGGTGTACATATCTCTTGTGTTTTTAATTCATACTCCAGTATTGAAAATTTAACAGGGGAAAACTATTGCAGAATGGTAAAAAAAGGTGGACGTCCATTGAGAGCAGCGCCTGGGGTGAAGGGTCTGAAGGACAAGGGCCTGTTATCCATCCACTGCCGCGAGCAGGAGCTGGTCGCTGCTCTGTGATACCAGCCTCATGCGGTCCGCCCCGCTTTATGGGTGTACATATCTCTTGTGTTTTTAATTCATACTCCAGTATTGAAAATTTAACAGGGGAAAACTATTGCAGAATGGTAAAAAAAGGTGGACGTCCATTGAGAGCAGCGCCTGGGGTGAAGGGTCTGAAGGACAAGGGCCTGTTATCCATCCACTGCCGCGAGCAGGAGCTGGTCGCTGCTCTGTGATACCAGCCTCATGCGGTCCGCCCCGCTTTATGGGTGTACATATCTCTTGTGTTTTTAATTCATACTCCAGTATTGAAAATTTAACAAGGGAAAACTATTGCAGAATGGTAAAAAAAGGTGGACGTCCATTGAGAGCAGCGCCTGGGGTGAAGGGTCTGAAGGACAAGGGCCTGTTATCCATCCACTGCCGCAAGAGGGAGCTGGTCGCTGCTCTGTGAAACCAGCCTCACGCGGTCCGCCCAGCTTTAGGAGCAATGTGGCCCGAGCCTTCGCCCAAGCACCATGACTCAACTTGCAGCTTGGATCGGGCAGGTCCAATTGATGCCAACAGACCCAACGAGGAAAACTGAACCTCGACGTCCGAACACCTTAATGCCCCCACTCGGGTTACAAGCACACGTTACTGGGGTGAAGGGTCTGAAGGACAAGGGCCTGTTATCCATCCACTGCCGCGAGCAGGAGCTGGTCGCTGCTCTGTGATACCAGCCTCATGCGGTCCGCCCCGCTTTATGGGTGTACATATCTCTTGTGTTTTTAATTCATACTCCAGTATTGAAAATTTAACAGGGGAAAACTATTGCAGAATGGTAAAAAAAGGTGGACGTCCATTGAGAGCAGCGCCTGGGGTGAAGGGTCTGAAGGACAAGGGCCTGTTATCCATCCACTGCCGCGAGCAGGAGCTGGTCGCTGCTCTGTGATACCAGCCTCATGCGGTCCGCCCCGCTTTATGGGTGTACATATCTCTTGTGTTTTTAATTCATACTCCAGTATTGAAAATTTAACAGGGGAAAACTATTGCAGAATGGTAAAAAAAGGTGGACGTCCATTGAGAGCAGCGCCTGGGGTGAAGGGTCTGAAGGACAAGGGCCTGTTATCCATCCACTGCCGCAAGAGGGAGCTGGTCGCTGCTCTGTGAAACCAGCCTCACGCGGTCCGCCCAGCTTTAGGAGCAATGTGGCCCGAGCCTTCGCCCAAGCACCATGACTCAACTTGCAGCTTGGATCGGGCAGGTCCAATTGATGCCAACAGACCCAACGAGGAAAACTGAACCTCGACGTCCGAACACCTTAATGCCCCCACTCGGGTTACAAGCACACGTTACTGGGGTGAAGGGTCTGAAGGACAAGGGCCTGTTATCCATCCACTGCCGCGAGCAGGAGCTGGTCGCTGCTCTGTGATACCAGCCTCATGCGGTCCGCCCCGCTTTATGGGTGTACATATCTCTTGTGTTTTTAATTCATACTCCAGTATTGAAAATTTAACAGAGGAAAACTATTGCAGAATGGTAAAAAAAGGTGGACGTCCATTGAGAGCAGCGCCTGGGGTGAAGGGTCTGAAGGACAAGGGCCTGTTATCCATCCACTGCCGCGAGCAGGAGCTGGTCGCTGCTCTGTGATACCAGCCTCATGCGGTCCGCCCCGCTTTATGGGTGTACATATCTCTTGTGTTTTTAATTCATACTCCAGTATTGAAAATTTAACAGGGGAAAACTATTGCAGAATGGTAAAAAAAGGTGGACGTCCATTGAGAGCAGCGCCTGGGGTGAAGGGTCTGAAGGACAAGGGCCTGTTATCCATCCACTGCCGCAAGAGGGAGCTGGTCGCTGCTCTGTGAAACCAGCCTCACGCGGTCCGCCCAGCTTTAGGAGCAATGTGGCCCGAGCCTTCGCCCAAGCACCATGACTCAACTTGCAGCTTGGATCGGGCAGGTCCAATTGATGCCAACAGACCCAACGAGGAAAACTGAACCTCGACGTCCGAACACCTTAATGCCCCCACTCGGGTTACAAGCACACGTTACTGGGGTGAAGGGTCTGAAGGACAAGGGCCTGTTATCCATCCACTGCCGCGAGCAGGAGCTGGTCGCTGCTCTGTGATACCAGCCTCATGCGGTCCGCCCCGCTTTATGGGTGTACATATCTCTTGTGTTTTTAATTCATACTCCAGTATTGAAAATTTAACAGGGGAAAACTATTGCAGAATGGTAAAAAAAGGTGGACGTCCATTGAGAGCAGCGCCTGGGGTGAAGGGTCTGAAGGACAAGGGCCTGTTATCCATCCACTGCCGCGAGCAGGAGCTGGTCGCTGCTCTGTGATACCAGCCTCATGCGGTCCGCCCAGCTTTATGGGTGTACATATCTCTTGTGTTTTTAATTCATACTCCAGTATTGAAAATTTAACAGGGGAAAACTATTGCAGAATGGTAAAAAAAGGTGGACGTCCATTGAGAGCAGCGCCTGGGGTGAAGGGTCTGAAGGACAAGGGCCTGTTATCCATCCACTGCCGCAAGAGGGAGCTGGTCGCTGCTCTGTGAAACCAGCCTCACGCGGTCCGCCCAGCTTTAGGAGCAATGTGGCCCGAGCCTTCGCCCAAGCACCATGACTCAACTTGCAGCTTGGATCGGGCAGGTCCAATTGATGCCAACAGACCCAACGAGGAAAACTGAACCTCGACGTCCGAACACCTTAATGCCCCCACTCGGGTTACAAGCACACGTTACTGAGCTGGTCGCTGTGTTTTTAATTCATACTCCAGTATTGAAAATTTAACAGGGGAAAACTATTGCAGAATGGTAAAAAAAGGTGGACGTCCATTGAGAGCAGCGCCTGGGGTGAAGGGTCTGAAGGACAAGGGCCTGTTATCCATCCACTGCCGCGAGCAGGAGCTGGTCGCTGCTCTGTGATACCAGCCTCATGCGGTCCGCCCCGCTTTATGGGTGTACATATCTCTTGTGTTTTTAATTCATACTCCAGTATTGAAAATTTAACAGGGGAAAACTATTGCAGAATGGTAAAAAAAGGTGGACGTCCATTGAGAGCAGCGCCTGGGGTGAAGGGTCTGAAGGACAAGGGCCTGTTATCCATCCACTGCCGCAAGAGGGAGCTGGTCGCTGCTCTGTGAAACCAGCCTCACGCGGTCCGCCCAGCTTTAGGAGCAATGTGGCCCGAGCCTTCGCCCAAGCACCATGACTCAACTTGCAGCTTGGATCGGGCAGGTCCAATTGATGCCAACAGACCCAACGAGGAAAACTGAACCTCGACGTCCGAACACCTTAATGCCCCCACTCGGGTTACAAGCACACGTTACTGAGCTGGTCGCTGTGTTTTTAATTCATACTCCAGTATTGAAAATTTAACAGGGGAAAACTATTGCAGAATGGTAAAAAAAGGTGGACGTCCATTGAGAGCAGCGCCTGGGGTGAAGGGTCTGAAGGACAAGGGCCTGTTATCCATCCACTGCCGCAAGAGGGAGCTGGTCGCTGCTCTGTGAAACCAGCCTCACGCGGTCCGCCCAGCTTTAGGAGCAATGTGGCCCGAGCCTTCGCCCAAGCACCATGACTCAACTTGCAGCTTGGATCGGGCAGGTCCAATTGATGCCAACAGACCCAACGAGGAAAACTGAACCTCGACGTCCGAACACCTTAATGCCCCCACTCGGGTTACAAGCACACGTTACTGAGCTGGTCGCTGTGTTTTTAATTCATACTCCAGTATTGAAAATTTAACAGGGGAAAACTATTGCAGAATGGTAAAAAAAGGTGGACGTCCATTGAGAGCAGCGCCTGGGGTGAAGGGTCTGAAGGACAAGGGCCTGTTATCCATCCACTGCCGCAAGAGGGAGCTGGTCGCTGCTCTGTGAAACCAGCCTCACGCGGTCCGCCCAGCTTTAGGAGCAATGTGGCCCGAGCCTTCGCCCAAGCACCATGACTCAACTTGCAGCTTGGATCGGGCAGGTCCAATTGATGCCAACAGACCCAACGAGGAAAACTGAACCTCGACGTCCGAACACCTTAATGCCCCCACTCGGGTTACAAGCACACGTTACTGAGCTGGTCGCTGTGTTTTTAATTCATACTCCAGTATTGAAAATTTAACAGGGGAAAACTATTGCAGAATGGTAAAAAAAGGTGGACGTCCATTGAGAGCAGCGCCTGGGGTGAAGGGTCTGAAGGACAAGGGCCTGTTATCCATCCACTGCCGCAAGAGGGAGCTGGTCGCTGCTCTGTGAAACCAGCCTCACGCGGTCCGCCCAGCTTTAGGAGCAATGTGGCCCGAGCCTTCGCCCAAGCACCATGACTCAACTTGCAGCTTGGATCGGGCAGGTCCAATTGATGCCAACAGACCCAACGAGGAAAACTGAACCTCGACGTCCGAACACCTTAATGCCCCCACTCGGGTTACAAGCACACGTTACTGAGCTCCGCATTTGCATACGCGTGTATGAAGAATATAAGACAGTAATATTTTCTCTTGTTAAGCGATGTGGGACTAAATCATCCAAAAAACTCGTAACAAGTCCCACATTCCCACAGTCCTATCGAGTGTACAAGCTCTGTGAAACCAGCCTCACGCGGTCCGCCCAGCTTTAGGAGCAATGTGGCCCGAGCCTTCGCCCAAGCACCATGACTCAACTTGCAGCTTGGATCGGGCAGGTCCAATTGATGCCAACAGACCCAACGAGGAAAACTGAACCTCGACGTCCGAACACCTTAATGCCCCCACTCGGGTTACAAGCACACGTTACTGAGCTGGTCGCTGTGTTTTTAATTCATACTCCAGTATTGAAAATTTAACAGGGGAAAACTATTGCAGAATGGTAAAAAAAGGTGGACGTCCATTGAGAGCAGCGCCTGGGGTGAAGGGTCTGAAGGACAAGGGCCTGTTATCCATCCACTGCCGCAAGAGGGAGCTGGTCGCTGCTCTGTGAAACCAGCCTCACGCGGTCCGCCCAGCTTTAGGAGCAATGTGGCCCGAGCCTTCGCCCAAGCACCATGACTCAACTTGCAGCTTGGATCGGGCAGGTCCAATTGATGCCAACAGACCCAACGAGGAAAACTGAACCTCGACGTCCGAACACCTTAATGCCCCCACTCGGGTTACAAGCACACGTTACTGAGCTGGTCGCTGTGTTTTTAATTCATACTCCAGTATTGAAAATTTAACAGGGGAAAACTATTGCAGAATGGTAAAAAAAGGTGGACGTCCATTGAGAGCAGCGCCTGGGGTGAAGGGTCTGAAGGACAAGGGCCTGTTATCCATCCACTGCCGCAAGAGGGAGCTGGTCGCTGCTCTGTGAAACCAGCCTCACGCGGTCCGCCCAGCTTTAGGAGCAATGTGGCCCGAGCCTTCGCCCAAGCACCATGACTCAACTTGCAGCTTGGATCGGGCAGGTCCAATTGATGCCAACAGACCCAACGAGGAAAACTGAACCTCGACGTCCGAACACCTTAATGCCCCCACTCGGGTTACAAGCACACGTTACTGAGCTCCGCATTTGCATACGCGTGTATGAAGAATATAAGACAGTAATATTTTCTCTTGTTAAGCGATGTGGGACTAAATCATCCAAAAAACTCGTAACAAGTCCCACATTCCCACAGTCCTATCGAGTGTACAAGCTCTGTGAAACCAGCCTCACGCGGTCCGCCCAGCTTTAGGAACAATGTGGCCCGAGCCTTCGCCCAAGCACCATGACTCAACTTGCAGCTTGGATCGGGCAGGTCCAATTGATGCCAACAGACCCAACGAGGAAAACTGAACCTCGACGTCCGAACACCTTAATGCCCCCACTCGGGTTACAAGCACACGTTACTGAGCTGGTCGCTGTGTTTTTAATTCATACTCCAGTATTGAAAATTTAACAGGGGAAAACTATTGCAGAATGGTAAAAAAAGGTGGACGTCCATTGAGAGCAGCGCCTGGGGTGAAGGGTCTGAAGGACAAGGGCCTGTTATCCATCCACTGCCGCAAGAGGGAGCTGGTCGCTGCTCTGTGAAACCAGCCTCACGCGGTCCGCCCAGCTTTAGGAGCAATGTGGCCCGAGCCTTCGCCCAAGCACCATGACTCAACTTGCAGCTTGGATCGGGCAGGTCCAATTGATGCCAACAGACCCAACGAGGAAAACTGAACCTCGACGTCCGAACACCTTAATGCCCCCACTCGGGTTACAAGCACACGTTACTGAGCTGGTCGCTGTGTTTTTAATTCATACTCCAGTATTGAAAATTTAACAGGGGAAAACTATTGCAGAATGGTAAAAAAAGGTGGACGTCCATTGAGAGCAGCGCCTGGGGTGAAGGGTCTGAAGGACAAGGGCCTGTTATCCATCCACTGCCGCAAGAGGGAGCTGGTCGCTGCTCTGTGAAACCAGCCTCACGCGGTCCGCCCAGCTTTAGGAGCAATGTGGCCCGAGCCTTCGCCCAAGCACCATGACTCAACTTGCAGCTTGGATCGGGCAGGTCCAATTGATGCCAACAGACCCAACGAGGAAAACTGAACCTCGACGTCCGAACACCTTAATGCCCCCACTCGGGTTACAAGCACACGTTACTGAGCTGGTCGCTGTGTTTTTAATTCATACTCCAGTATTGAAAATTTAACAGGGGAAAACTATTGCAGAATGGTAAAAAAAGGTGGACGTCCATTGAGAGCAGCGCCTGGGGTGAAGGGTCTGAAGGACAAGGGCCTGTTATCCATCCACTGCCGCAAGAGGGAGCTGGTCGCTGCTCTGTGAAACCAGCCTCACGCGGTCCTATTGCAGAATGGTAAAAAAAGGTGGACGTCCATTGAGAGCAGCGCCTGGGGTGAAGGGTCTGAAGGACAAGGGCCTGTTATCCATCCACTGCCGCAAGAGGGAGCTGGTCGCTGCTCTGTGAAACCAGCCTCACGCGGTCCGCCCAGCTTTAGGAGCAATGTGGCCCGAGCCTTCGCCCAAGCACCATGACTCAACTTGCAGCTTGGATCGGGCAGGTCCAATTGATGCCAACAGACCCAACGAGGAAAACTGAACCTCGACGTCCGAACACCTTAATGCCCCCACTCGGGTTACAAGCACACGTTACTGAGCTCCGCATTTGCATACGTTACTGAGCTGGTCGCTGTGTTTTTAATTCATACTCCAGTATTGAAAATTTAACAGGGGAAAACTATTGCAGAATGGTAAAAAAAGGTGGACGTCCATTGAGAGCAGCGCCTGGGGTGAAGGGTCTGAAGGACAAGGGCCTGTTATCCATCCACTGCCGCAAGAGGGAGCTGGTCGCTGCTCTGTGAAACCAGCCTCACGCGGTCCTATTGCAGAATGGTAAAAAAAGGTGGACGTCCATTGAGAGCAGCGCCTGGGGTGAAGGGTCTGAAGGACAAGGGCCTGTTATCCATCCACTGCCGCAAGAGGGAGCTGGTCGCTGCTCTGTGAAACCAGCCTCACGCGGTCCGCCCAGCTTTAGGAGCAATGTGGCCCGAGCCTTCGCCCAAGCACCATGACTCAACTTGCAGCTTGGATCGGGCAGGTCCAATTGATGCCAACAGACCCAACGAGGAAAACTGAACCTCGACGTCCGAACACCTTAATGCCCCCACTCGGGTTACAAGCACACGTTACTGAGCTCCGCATTTGCATACGTTACTGAGCTGGTCGCTGTGTTTTTAATTCATACTCCAGTATTGAAAATTTAACAGGGGAAAACTATTGCAGAATGGTAAAAAAAGGTGGACGTCCATTGAGAGCAGCGCCTGGGGTGAAGGGTCTGAAGGACAAGGGCCTGTTATCCATCCACTGCCGCAAGAGGGAGCTGGTCGCTGCTCTGTGAGACGTCCATTGAGAGCAGCGCCTGGGGTGAAGGGTCTGAAGGACAAGGGCCTGTTATCCATCCACTGCCGCAAGAGGGAGCTGGTCGCTGCTCTGTGAAACCAGCCTCACGCGGTCCGCCCAGCTTTAGGAGCAATGTGGCCCGAGCCTTCGCCCAAGCACCATGACTCAACTTGCAGCTTGGATCGGGCAGGTCCAATTGATGCCAACAGACCCAACGAGGAAAACTGAACCTCGACGTCCGAACACCTTAATGCCCCCACTCGGGTTACAAGCACACGTTACTGAGCTCCGCATTTGCATACGCGTGTATGAAGATTATAAGACAGTAATATTTTCTCTTGTTAAGCGATGTGGGACTAAATCATCCAAAAAACTCGTAACAAGTCCCACATTCCCACAGTCCTATCGAGTGTATGATTCTTATCCATTTAACTTGCCCAGCAATAGTATGGATAACTGACAAATTGTGTTCACGCGAGTTATTAATGGTAAGATAACTAAAAAAGAAGATTAACTAAATGATAGCGAGCTGAGAGAGTAGTCATCTATCTTCAGTTGGGATCTCCACGAGGTTGACTCATTTCAGTATCGGTGAATCTGATGGATGCAGATACGAAAAACACGCACCTTCCTTTGTATTCGCATTGCTTGACTTTTTATCCTTGTATAGAAAACTTGCACAAACATATGCATCTTGATGCACTTGAGTTTTATTATATGCAATATTCATAGAATCGACATTCATTTCTTCTATTTTCATGCATTGAGTTTAAGATTGATTGTAATAAAATTAGTTTATTTTTTCCATGTATTTGTAGATACATGATTAAATTCCCTAAAATAGTTAAAGTAACCATATATAATATTTTGCAATTTTTATTCTTGTTCAAGCAAGTATGAGGCACTAGTCGCATCGACTTATGTTCGTGCTCTCTAAAACAAGAATTCAACAAAAGAGGTCACTAGTCTAGTGACACTCTTGAAGAACCAAAGAGATGATAGTAAATCATAACAACTCAATTAATAAGTATTTGAGTATTTGGTTATGTGTCAGTTATGTGGGAAATGGGTAACCCATCCAGTTGTTTAGTCCCACATCTACCAGTCTAGAGATGTGAAGACTCGGTGGGTGTTATATATAGACCCCCATACCCATTGTGTTCAGATGAGAAAAAGCAATAGACTATCAGCCCTTTGAGGTATTCTCCCGTGGTTTCATCCCGTTCCTTATGGAATAGGGTTCCACGAAAATCGTGTTCTCCGTGTTTAATACTTCTTGATTTAATGCACTGTTTATCAAATCGCTTCTGCATTCCTATTTTCTAACAATAAGGCTCACACCTTGAACACATTCCAGGAGTAGGTTCGTGTGTGATTTTCCCTGTCAATTATAGGGAAGAACTAGAGACGAGAGATGTACATGCATTGGCTTAATGGTGCTAGTGCGAAAAAAAGAGATTAATTCATCAACTACACTCAATTCATCTACTATTGGTTATACTAAGAAACAACATAAATAATATTCAACAGCAATATTTCGGATTCACGTGATTTATTTCAACGATATAATAGATTAACACGATAGTAAGCAATCATTTAAAAACCATAATCCGATTACAGATATCAAACATCAAACAGGAACCAATTCAATTTTAGATACAATGTATTAGGGTTAGATCTAGAAAAGGTAAAGAAATAAACAAACTGCAGATGCTAAGATAGAAAAAAGATTAGGAAAGAGATTGTTGAAGCGTTCATGTAGTGGACTGTACTTAGAGAAAATATAGCCCCAAATACCAGTGCGTAAGTTACTAACTTTTCCCTTGATGTTTGTATGTGTGTGTATGTTAACACTTTGTTAGATTTGTCCCATTGTCCAAGTCTAATGTTTAATATCTATTTTTTCTTCATAGTTAGAAGATACTGCGACACAATAAACAACTTGGTTTTTGAAGAAAAGAGCAAAAGGGAGATAGTCTTTTCAATATATGGAGCAAGTCAGTGAAGTCACTCATATGTGAAAAAAATGAACAAAAAACAAACATTAAAAAAAAGAACTATTTGAGTCAAATTGATAACCAACTGAGATGCTCTAACTTCTAAGCTAAGTGGGCTTGCATAACATAAAATAAATCAAACAAAGTAGCATATAGGAACTTAATAAACCACGTGCATCTTATTTATTCATTTTATTAGTTTTTAATTATTATATTATTAATTAATGTATCAAATATATTATTTATTGTTGATATATCCACACACAATTTGTTAACTTGCAATTGACATATGTAGTATAATTGCTAATATTAGTTATTTATAATCTATTTATATTTCAGAAAAGTGAAGTTCTTCCGTGGAGTAGCTAAGTTGGCTTCTCGATGGAGCATTTTCTCTCTTTTTTATTTTTTTTTGAGAAAATCCACTATATATTTTCATCACTAAATCCCTCTAATATGTCATTCTAATTTCGTCAGAAATGGAGACTCATATACCCTTCATGTAGAACAGCTAATTTTAACGATCTTAAATTTGTAGTAATCGACTTGTTCTAGATGGAGGGTATAGCAGTCTCAGTTTCTGATGAAATTGAAATGACATATTAGAGGGATATAGTAATGAAAATAGATGGCAAAGTTTCCTAAAAAATAAAAAAAATGAGGGAAAATGCTCCTTAGAGCACTCTCCCCATCCTCATTATATTTTTGTTATATATAATTATATTTATAATTCTAGACTATATGATTAAAACCAATCGTTATTAAACATTCATTCTTTTTATCTATAATATTTTTAAGTATTAGTTTTTTTCTCAAAACTAAAATCATGTGCATTATTGTTACGAAGAAAATTGTCATTGCATTCATCAAACAAGAAAGATACAAGGGACCATATATGGATTTAAGAGTTCCATAAATTTGCGCAAATAATTATCTTGAGACCAAGGAAAACATTTAAAAACTTACAGTCCAAAACCAAAAGAAAATGAATAACACCAGAAATAAAAAGAACACCGAAAACATACACGAACATTACAATGCACCATTTGTCATCTTTACTATAGTCATGTCAGCATCAAGTCATTGTGAATTCTACATGTTGATTGTATATTGCTATATTATAAAAATATACCAGTAATAAAATGCCAAAATTATTACATTTTATTGGAAATTTCTCAGTTGGTTTCTATTTTATATTCTATTTTCAATAGATTTTATATTGATTTTTTTAATATAAGAAAAAAAGATAAAATAAGAATAAAGACGTAGTGAAATATAGATCTTGAAGCGACATTCATCAGGAGGACCAGAAATAGAATGGAAAAAAAGAAATGAACACTGATCGATGGAAAATGCAAAAAATAAAAAAATACATCATATAAATTAAATACGAGATATATTCATCTTCATGGAAATGCTATGAAAATAACATATTCGTGAAGCAATAACTTAGATGCATCCTTAATGACTATTAATTAGAATTAGTTGATTTGAAATGGAATATTTTGCGCGTTCAAATTTTAATAAGAAAATGTTTTATTAAAACGAAACAGATTGTTTTTTAGAACGTTTACATGTTTTCACTTACATTTTAATCTACACGTATTATGCTTTTACGTAAAAACGGAAGTTCTCTCTTACATTTTTTAGAACGTTTACATGTTTTCACTTACATTTTAATCTACACGTATTATGCTTTTACGTAAAAACGGAAGTTCTCTCTTACGTAAAAATAGAAGATAGAATCGAGTAGTACAGAATCACTGGTTTTATGTTCTCACAATTTTTTGTGTTGTTACTAGGATCAACCATGCATATGTTAAACAGTGATTACACTGATTTAGATGAACTAACAGATAAACATTAACGATTAACATCATGATAGTCATGTATGTGTTTCCCATTCATTATCCGATTACAGAATGCAAACAGGAACCGATTATATAAACAGAAACATAAATTAGGGCGAGATCCAGGAAAGGTAAAGAAATAAACGAATTGCGGCAAACAAAATAAAAGAAGAATAAGGTTAGAGATCACCGAAACTTAGAGAGGATATCGCCCCCACAATACCGGTGCGAAGGGTACTGGCAATCCGCTCCCGGGATAGGACGGTCCACGGTCTTCGTCCGCACACACAGACGAGACCGTTCTCGAAAGTACCTCGGAGAACTTGCAGTCGAAAAGAAAGTGGTTGAAAACGGAGAGCACAAGAGGCGGCGTGAGAGAGTTTCTTGCGAGTGAAGAAAATCGTCGTCGGGGGAGGGGTATATAAAGGGGAGCTCACATGTCCTAAAGCGCGGTGCCTTTTGATTTCTGAAAACGCCCCTCAACAGGCGTGTCCCTTCGGATTCCAAAACCACGGCTAAAACGAGTCGTTTGGATCGAGTCAGATTCCCAATGTGATCGAATCTAAATTAATTTATTTGATTAATTTAATCGATCAGCCAAATGAAACACGCAGCAAAAGTATCAAGATCCGAATTGACTCTCCCGAACCGGAGCCGGAGATGGAGACGGAGCGAAGCGTACGCGCGCACGTGTGTGGTCATCCATTCCTCCTCTCTACTATTGCTACAAGAGCTTGGGGTGTGAACTCATATATAAGCCCACAAAAAGTTTAGAGATACTATGTATGATACTAAACTTCTACCCAAGCTTTTACATGTTTCAAATTTGGGAATTCCCAACTTTCCCTTCAAGCTATTTGGTTTCCTAATTGAAAACAAATTAAGTTCAATTGTAATTACATAAACTTTCTAATTAAAAGTCTAATTACAATTCTAAATACAACAATCCCCCACGAATTCACCAATTTGAAAAAGAGATTCAAAGAGAGTTAGAACACATCTTTCGGTTGTCACACTTTACGTTCAATAAAGGTACCCTCCGGTTTGAACCTCTACCTGAGTTTACTACTTTCACTTTAACAGGAACGAAGTGAACTAAGTCTTGAACTTCAGACCTTGGTGTTAAAGTATACGGTAGAAATAACAAAGCGTTGTCCTTGGTACAATCTTCAGGGTTGGTGCTCTTAAAGGTCATGCACCCTTATCATGTTTCATGAGTGTATTCAGGAAAGACCCTCTTACTTTAACCGCGGCTCACAGTAACACTCACATAGGTGGCGTTCTCCAAGGATGCACTTCTAAAATCATATTCAAAGGCTTGAACCCATTCAGAGCATACGCTCTTCCTAAACTTGATGCTTAAATGGCACTCATGCTTACAGGAATAAGACACTCGTGCATAAGCATTAAACTAAGAGTGCCAACCAGTTCTCCAAACAGCTTGTTATTACCACATTGAACCTATTTTGTGGGATCTCCACTCAGATAGGTTGGGTTGCTAATGTAGAGGAACTCCCAATAAGTCTCAGTCTCATCCCAAGCATGGACTTTAGGACTAAAGATATATCAAGTCCCTTAGTCAACAGATCTGCCGTGTTGTCCTTAGATCTAACAAAATCCACAGCCAACACCCCTCGAGATACCAAATCCCTTAACGTCATAAGTCTGATTTGTATGCGTCTTCTTGTTTTTTGATTGAACTTTGAACTCTTGATCTTGGTAATTGTGGTCATATTATCACAATGTACCGAGATCGTAGGAACTGGCTGACCTACCATAGGAATTTCAGACAGAAGTTCCTTAGTCATTCAACATCAATTCCAGTGGTATCCAAAGCACACGGCTCGGTCTCAAAGGTGAATTGAGCTAGAATGGTCTGCTTCATAGATCTCCAGGAGACTGCACCGCCTCTAAGGATAAAGACATACCTAGTAACACCATTACTCACAGACTCCTCTATTTTCCCTATCCAGCTTGCATTACTATACTCTTCTAGTACATATGGATGTCTACCATAATGCAAACTAAGGGAAATAGTTCCCTTCAAAGACTTCAGTACTAGATCCAGAGCCTCCCAGTGAGTACGACCAGGATAGCTAGTGTATCTACTCAGCTTTGCAACCAAGAATGAAATATCAGGCCTCGTGCAATTTGCAAGATACATTAAACTTCCTATTACTTCTGAAAACCTTAGCTGAGCTACAGGTACTCTACTTTTATTCTTAAAGGATTTTTACACCCATAACTCTGAGTAATTCTGTAATTACATTCATAACCCTGCATACTCGCGAATTACACAAGAAACTCTTGATAGTTACTCTGTCTCACACCCATAACCTTCTGTTAGTTTCAACCGTTAATTCCAACAACACCAGTTAATTCCAACCACACCATTGAGTTAATCTAACCTGCTATTAATCCAACGGCTAAAATAAATCAAAAAGTAAAAAAAGAAAACCCCTCCCTTCCAGCAACGCCCCCTCCCCCCAACCCATCGCCGAACACCTCCTCTAGGACCCCCACCCCCCGCCAACCCCCTCCCACTTTCCTTCTTCTCCTCAGCCTCGTGCACACCTTCATGTGATCGAAGGTTGCCAAACAATGGGGGTTGTAGGGGCAGCGAGGCTCGATGGGTTGCGGGGGTTTGGGAGGTGCGTTTCTATGGGTTGGGAGGTTCGGGAGTTGCAGGGCACGTCCTGGGCTGGAGGGGCTGCGGGTCGGGGAGGGTCGGGGCCGATTCGATCGGGGGATATCAGGGGCGATTCAGCGGGGTGGGGGTGTTCCTGGGCTGGTGGGCGGCGGGAAGGTCGAGGGAGATTCGTCCGGGGGGTCTTGGGCTGGTGGGCGGCGGGAGGGTCGGGGGGCGATTCGACTGGGGGGTGATGTCGTGGGCGATTCAGGGGGGTGTCCTGGGCTGGTGGCGGCGGGAGGGTCGGGGCCGATTCGGCGGGGAAGGGGGGGAGTCTGGGGCGATTCACCGGGGGGGTCGTCCTGGGCTGGAGAGGCCGGGGGGAGCTTCGATGGGGACTTCCTAGGGGGGCTCTGACGGGGGTGTTGGGGAAGGGGGGCTGGGGGCTGCCTTGGATGGAGGAAGAGGTCGACAACGGTGGAGAGGAGGGGCTGGTCGACAGGGAGGAGGGGAGGAGGTTATTGTCTAGGAGGAGGAAGTTGTCGAGGAGGAGGACGTGGTCTTGGTGGAGGGGGAGGAGGTGGGAGTGTCCTCATTTGTAAATTATAGAAATTAGATGATAGAAATTGTAAAATATTTAACGGATACCATCACGGTTAACGGAATATTGGATGGAAGTTAACTTGGGGGTTATGGGTGTAAGAGTTAAGATTATTGAGGGTTCTGGATGTAATTCACGATTACACAAGGTTATGATTGTAATTGCAGAATTACTCAGGGTTATGGGTGTAAAAATCCCTATTCTTAAATAGTGTTTTGGATGAATCAAAAGGAGTGCTTACAGCTTTGCAATCTTGATATCCAAATTTCTCAAGTACCTTCTCAACATAGTGAGATTGAGTAACTACATTCCCATCAACTAACCTTGTCAGTTTGGGACCCAAGATTACATCAGTAACACCCATGTCCTTCATCTCAAACTTGCTATTTAAGAATGCCTCAGTCTCATTAATAATCCTCACATGTTATCCAAACAATAATATGTCATCAACATACAGGCACAAGACAATACACTCATCACCTTTCACCTTGGAATAGACACACTTATCAGATTCATGAACCTTAAAGCCATATGACAAAATAGTTTTGTCAAATTTTTCATGGCACTGCTTTGGTGCTTATTTCAATCCGTAAAGGTATTTAACAACCTTGCAAACCGTTCCTTCATTCCCAGGAGTCACAAGTCCATCAAGTTGATCCATATAGATCTCCTCCTCAAGATCGCTATGTAGGAAGGCGGTCTTCACATCCATCTGGTGGATAGAGAGATCATATACATAGGCCAATGCTATGAGCATCTGAATTGTGGCCATCCAAGTCACATGGGAATAGGTATCAAAATAATCGATACCTTCCTTTTACCTAAAGTCCTTGGCAACTAATCTGGCTTTGTACTTTTTAATTGATCCGTCAGGCCTAAGCTTTCTCTTAAACACCCACTTCCACCCAATGATAGAGCACCCTTTGGGTAAATCAACCAACTCCCAAGTTCTATTAGTCATAATGGAATCCATCTCATATTTGACAGCTTCCTTCCATTGTTTTGCTTCAGATGAAGCTATGGTTTCCTTGTAACTTGGTGGATCACCCTCGATCTAATAGACAATAAAGTCGTTATCCAGATCCTTGGCTATTAGAGGTCTTTTACTCCTCCTTGCTCAATTTCTTCTGAAAGATCATTGGGTTCGGGTTGAGTCTCAACCCCCACATTCATTATCCTTTTCACTTGATCTGGAATAGATCTTGATGCGGAGGCATCCTCAATGGTCAGATTCTGAGGAATCTCAGTCTTCATCGAGAAGACATCCTTAAAGAAGGTAGCATCACGGAGTTCAACAATGGTATTGATGTCTATACCCGGTATCTCAGACCGAATTACCAAGAACCTATATGCATAGCTATTTTCCAAGTAACCTAAGAAGATCGCATCAACAGTTTTAGGACCAAGCTCTTTTCTCTTGTGTTCTGGGACTAAAACCTTAGCGAGACAGCCCCACACTTTGAGATACTTTAAGCTCGGTTTCCTATTTCTCCAAAATTCAAAAGGACACTTTTCCATATGCCTTGGAGGAACTCTATTCAGAATATGGCAACCTGTATTCAAGGCTTCTCCCCACATATATGTTGGAAATCCAGAACTCTGTAGGAGAGCATTGATCATGTCAGTTAAGGTTCTATTTTTCCGTTCAGCTATCCCATTTGATTGCGGTGAATATAGGGTCGTAACTTCATGAACTATGCCAAATGATTTGCATTTTTCATCAAACAAGTTAGAGGTATATTCACCTCATCTATCTGACCTAAGGTGATTAAGTACTTTTCCTGTTTGTATCTCAGCCTCATTCTTAAATATAAGAAATTTCTCTAAGGCTTCATCCTTGATTTTCATTAAATATACATAGCAGTATCTACTACCATCATCTATAAAGGTGATAAAGTATTTCTTATTCTCTCGAGTCAACACACCATTAAACTCACAGATATCCATGTGCATTAGATCCAAGATCTCACTATCTCTAGAGACAGACTGAAGAGACTTCTTAGGTGTCTTAGCTTGCACACAGATTTCACATTTTTTAGTTTTATCAATAGTGTGTTTAAGGATCAACTCTAAATTCATCATTTTTAATTGAATTTAAGTTTACATGTCCCAATCTACTATGCCACAGATCATAAGATTCTAGATTATTCACAACATGAGACACGGAATTAAAACATTCAGAATTTAAAATATTTATTTCATCAATGTTTACTGAATCACATCTAGATCTAAACAACAAATCAAAATCAGCCAAATAGCCTTTTCCATAAAAAATGCCATGTCTCAGAATGACAACTTTATTAGATTTAAAGTTTAATTCAAAACCATTTCTAACTAAGATAGAGTCAGATAAAACGTTCTTCTTAATGTCAGAAACATGCATCACCCTGTGCAATGTCCAGACACGTCTAGAGGAGAACCTCAAGTAGACTTATCCCGACCCTAGCACCCTAGCTGCAGAATCGTTCTCCATCTTCACAGTCCCACCGCTGCAGATCTGATAAGAAGAAAACAAAGTTCTGTCGAAATAAATATTTACATTGGCTCCCGTATCAACGAGCCACTCATTTGGATCATGGATATGGTATTGTTCAGGTTTTACAGAGAATACTCCTCGCTAGCCCCAAATCCAACAGTGATCATATTCACTTGTGGACTCCCATCTGCAGCCTTAGGTTCAGCCTTTAAGGACGGACAGTCCTTCTTCCAATGGCCAACCTGATTATAGTGCCAGCAGGGTTTATTCTTTGCCTTTTTTCTAAATCTTGCCCTTTGGTTTCATTTTATTGTTGTTCGAACCATTTCCTTTCTTATCCTTGCCCTTCGAGGTCATTAAATTTACCTTAGCCTGAATATTAACAGGAAGTACAGGCTTTTATTTAATGTGTTCCTCCTCTATGACAATTGCCACCACCAAGTCATCCATAGAAATTTTCCCCTTCCTGTATTTCAGATTCATACCGAAGTCTTCCCAAGACTTGGAGCATTTTTTTATGATGCACATGACTTGAAACTCTTCAAGAAGTTTCATTTCAGCATCATCTAAACCACGCAACAGGAGTAAAAACTCATGTGCTTGTTTAGATACTGACTTCCCTTCGATCATAGAAAAATTCAAAAATTTGGCCACAGAGTATTTCTCAATACCGAGGTCTTCGGTATTATACTTCCGATTCAAATCTTCCCATAGCCCCTTCGCAGTACGTCAAACAACGTGTTGGATAGAGCCAACAAGATGCAACCATGACATATACGATCGTGTTCTTTCTACGCAGATTGCGCCTTCTGGCTAGCGGGTGAGGGATTTTCTTTTTCTATCATAGGATAATCTATTTCAAGCATAGAGATTAATCCTATAGTGGTTAACCAGATCTTCATGCATTGTTTCCAACGCTTGAAATTCTGACCATCGAATTTTTCAGGCATACCCGTCATATCCACCCTCGATTTGAACATTGTTTCCGACATTATTTTAAAACCAGTTCCTGATATTCTCTCTAAGATTGTTGCTACCAGGATCAACCATGCATATGTTAAACAGTAATTACACGGATTTAAATGAAGTAACAGAGAAACATTAACTATTAACATCATGATTGTCATGCGTTTTCCATTCATTATCCGATTACAGAATGCAAGCAGGAATTGATTAAATAAATGGAAACATAAATTAGGACGAGATCCAGGAAAGGTAAAGCAATAAACGAATTGCGGCAAACAAAATAAAAGATGAATGAGGTTAGATATCACCGAAGCATCCATGAAATGGACTGTCCTTAGAGAGGATATCGCCCCCACAATACCGGTGTGAAGGGTACTGGCTATCTGCTGCCAGGATACGACGGCCCACGGTCTTCGTCTGCGCAACCGACGAGAAGTGGTTGAAAACGGAGAGCATAAGAGGCAGCGTGAGAGAGAGTTTATTGTGAGTGAAGAAAAACGCCGTCGGGGGAGGCGTATATAAAGGGGAGCTCGTGTGCCCTAGCACGCGGTGCCTTTTGATTTCCGAAAACGTCTCTCAACGGGGTATCCCTTCAGATTCCAAAACTGCGGCTAAAAACGAGCCGTTTGGATCGAATCAGATTCCCAATGTTATCGAATCTAAATTAATTTGTTTGATTAGTTTCATCTATCAGCCAAACGAAACCCGCAGCAAAAGTATCGAGATCTGAATTGACTCTCCCGAGCCCGAGCCCCGGACGGAGACGGGGCGGAGCGAAGTGCGCGCACGCGCGCGTGTGTGGTCCTTCATTCCTCCTCTCTACTATTGCTACAATAGCTTGGGATGTGAACTCATATATAAGCCTACCAAAAGTTTTGAGATACTGGGTATGGTACTAAACTTCTACCCAAGCTTTTCCACGTTTCAAATTTGGAAATTCTCAACTTTTCCTCTAAGCCATTTGGTTTCCCAGTTAAAAAACAAATTAACTTCAATTGTAATTACATAGACTTTCCAATTAAAAATCTAATTACAATTCTAAATACAATATTTTGCTCTTACAAAATCACTCCTATCTATATATAATATATTATATTATATATATATATATATATATATTTGTTAAGTATACAATAGAATCATTATCCTTAAAGTTATGAAATATATAAATTTAAGATATTTATCTTGTCTACATAACCCTTACACCAAATTTAATTTGCACACACTTATGGATACGTCTATATCCGATCTCTTACCGTGTGTGTGTATGATCCACTATCATATCCATTTTACATATATTTTGGGGATTTTTATACTACGAGCCATAAAAACTTTATCAAATACTTTTTCGAACCTCTATTTATCATGATTATCGCCTAAAACTTGCAAACTTATTAACTCTTACGCAACGAATATATGGTTAGCTCCCATCCATTTTTCATTAAAACCGTCCACTCCTTCCTCAAACCATTTTCCTCATGTACCAACCACATGCCATAGGCAAGTGAGAAGAAACTTGGAGTTGTCGCATCACAAGCCTCTTTATGATGCTTGTCACCACCACCTCTCGAGTAATGGAGCAGTACTAAGCACCAAATATCTGGGTCAACGAGTACACGACTTGACCCATTCATTTTGACCTTAAAATCTAGGGTACCTGTTAAAAATGATGGGTCGGGTACTCACTATACCATGACCCGTACTTCATACAAATAATCCAATGGGTACCTGTGGGTACCCGATTGAAAGCTAAGAAAGGCATACATGCATTAACGACTGAAAATTATATAAAAAAATACTTGTTTATATTTATTCTCTATTAAATATAAAACTTGTGATTTGTTTAATTATTTATTTGTATTGATTTTTGAGGTTAAATCAATCGAACAATAATCTTGATCGAATCTTGATTGTTGCAAAGTAATAGCATACACCTCTTGAATGCTTGTTCTCTTAAGCCAGTCTATTGACACAAAAGTAAGCACAAACACGGTAATATTGAATGATTATTTGGTATATTTATGCCAACCTTTAGAACTTCACGAATCCTGGTAGAGCCGGATTGAATTAAATTGTTGAATCAAATTGAATGAAGTCGAATCTCAACACAATTTTTGTGTTCTTGAACTGAATCAAACAAGAAGACCTAAAGGTATGAAGATGAAATCCAAATGAGGCAGGTTAAATCGAATTGAATCAAATCGAACACTAAAACAGAAATGTATGTGTGTTTATGCCAAACTTTAGAACTTCGGGAATCCAACACGAGCCGGATTGAACCCAATTGAATCAAATCGAATCTCAACACCGTTTTTGTGTTCTCGAATTGAATCAAACGCAAAGATCGGAAGGTGTGAAGATGGGATCCAACACAAGCCGGATTGAATCGGATTGAATCAAATTGAACAGGAAGATTGAAAGGTATGAGTGTTTACGTCAAACTTTAGAAATTCGAGAATCCACATGAGCCGGATTGAATCGAATATAAATGGTCACTCAAGTTCATAAGTCCACAAATATAATTATTTTTACCGTAGAATTGGTCAAAATAATATTTCATTTGAATATTAAGTAATGAAATAGCATAAAAATTAATTTATCAAGTTAATGTCCGAACAAATTAAATCATGAAGGAGTTATGACAAAAATCCGTGAGTTTCAAAGTCGATATATAAAGTTCAAAATATATGTATTTATGTTATCCTTTTTATGATACTTATCTATTAGGTGAGCAAATATCTTTTAGTAAAGGTGGAATCCCCACGAGTACCACGGGTATTTAACATCCATTAACATTAACTAGATATATGTTGCAATTGGGTACCCGTTGAAATAATGTGGATCGACTGTTAACACGATAACAACGGAGCAGGACGGGTCATGATCAAATTAGAGCGGATACCTGCCCCCATGGACACCCCTAGCCAGTGGGGAAGTCCTCTGGAGATTATCCAACAACGACTCGATATCCATGACAAACATAGCCGCAACCTCCACGAACTCGCCCACAACGACCTCTCCACCACCTCCCACTAGTTGGATGAGACAAAGCAGAGTTGGCTGCTCGCCGGCCTCGACGACCAGGAGAAGAAAAAGAATAAGTATGTGGAACTCGGTTGTGTCATCTTTAGCCACCAAATCTCATATGGACCCTCGTTGCCCTCCTCCAGTCTACATTCCTCGCCACCTTCGTCGCCCTCATCGCTCTTGTCGCCATGGTCGTGCTCCACTGCCGTGGCACCCCCCATCCTCCTCTCCTCCCGAAGACCATGACCTCCCGACCTCCCCTCCCCAACATTGCCCCCACAGCCACTTCCTTTCCCACATGCCAATCCCACCACCCCCTCTCCTCCCATGTATCAACCAAACTGCACCCTCCCTTCCCTACGCCGCCCAGACCTCCCCCCCCCCCCCCCCCCCACAGCATGGCACGGACCTTCGCCTGCCCCTTCCCCATGCCTCTCGACCTCTACCCTCTTCCCCAACGCAATCCAAACCTCCTCCCCCTTCCTTGGCACTGCCTCGATCAAGGGAACTACCAAGCTCTAGGATCTCACAAGTACCTCCAGGATTTTTAGGCTGAAGAGAGATTCATGGCAGACCGCAACAGCCTCTCAACCTGAACTCATTCATCTCTGACGCGAATCACCCCTACACCGAGACTCCTCCATTACAGTTGAAGCAGCAACGGCAGCAGATCACCACCTTCAAGACACCGATTTTCAATAGGTAGACCTAACCAAAATGCGGGCTGGATCGAACGAGTCGAGTTTAAAAAACCTTTGTCCAAATCCCGCCATGGGCCGGCCCATGGCCCATTAATGGTATTTAATATGTATAAATGATTTTATTAATATCATTTATACTTTATATAACTAATACAAGTAGTATACATGTTACTTGACATGTAAACTATTGAATTTTATTTAAAACTAGTGTCACATATGAAAAACTTGAAGTGTATCATATTAATACATGTATTACTCGGTATATATTTATATATTTTTTATTTTTTACGGGTACCAGCCCATGCCTAAATCTCCTAGCCCAAGCCCAACCCATGAGCGGGCTGGGTGGGTTGGTCGGACGGGCCCCCAACCCGTTGACCAGGTCTAATAGAGGGGCATCCATCCGACCTCAACTCTGTGATGTGCCTCTGTTGGCACTTCCACTAACATTCCATTTCCTGAAATGGAGGGAAAGAAGAAAAGGAAGAAGAGGGGAAAAGGAAGGAGAGATGGATTAAAATGCACCATTGATTTTAGTGAGATTTGAATAATACATCTTTAACTCAAAAAAATTGACTCAAGAAGAGTCAAATTAATGGCACGATTTGTTGTGCTAAACGAATCAAGTTTGCTGGTGTAGGTGTAATCATGAAGTATACAGGGTCGCGAAGGGAATTGACAAAGTTTTAAGATTCATAGTGTATATTTGCTTATATTTTGATATAAGTATCGATATACATTTTAAAATGAACATAACAGTAAACATATATATATATATATATATTCATATATTCATGTTTTAAATAGATAAGGATAGGTTATGCAACTGTAAGCATCCCTATATAGATATATTTATAACAATGGTGTATGAATTTAAAAATATTAAAGAAGTATATTCTATCGCATTTAAAAGGAATGGAATCCCAATTCCTATAAGGAACTTAGAAATAGTTATTCCCACATATGAAGGAATCAGATTTCTATGGTTTTTATTCCTACATTATTATGATTTAACAAATACATGAATGAAATCAAGAGGAATGGTGATTCCAATACCCCCTCTAATCTAGTACTCTAATTAACGGGGCTTAAGTGTATCTCGGGAATCACGTATCTACTTTTTTTGCAATATCACTTGTGCCTCTATTTCTTTGCACCATTAAGATGTTCATTTCGTTGGTTTGGTCACCTATTACATTAGCAAAACCATAGTTTATACAAAAGAAAAACTCTGGTGAAGAAAAAATCAATTACAATTGTTGCACCTCCCATTTTATGCCAAGTACGCTTGTGCAGGGCTTGGCCCCAAGCTCCCCCCAGCCCTCTCCATCATCTCCTTGACCTCTACCCCACCCCCCCCCCCCCCCGCACAATCCCAAGCTCCCCACAATCGCCTCCCTTTCTTACGGGCTCCTTGTTGTTATCAGGGATATTAAAGTGTATATTAAACAACAATTACCAAGATTAAAATGAATCAATGCATTACAGATAAACAAAATTATAATCAAGCATATCTGATTCATATAGTAATTACGAGATGCACATAGGAACCAATCAAACCATTTAAACAACATTTTAGGGTGAGATCCAGGAAAGGCAATATAATAAATAAATTACGGCAAACAATAGTAAATAAATTAGATAAGAGATCACCAAAGCCTCCATGAAATGAATTGTCCTTAGAGAAGATAACGCTCCACAATATCGGTGTGAAGGGTACCAACGATCCGCTCCCACGATACGACGGTGTATGATCTACATCAGCGTACACCGACGAGATCATCCTTGAGAGTATCTTAGAGAACTTGCAGCCGAGAAGAAGAAGAAACGCAAATCGCAGATGCGGTGGGAAAAACAGAGAGCAAAAGCGACAGTGTGAGAGTTTTCTTGCGAGTGAAGAAAACGACGTCCAGGTGATGGATATATGAAAACCTAGGGCATGGATTTTCTCTTTCCGAAAACACCCTCCAATGGGTGCCTCTTCGCCTTCTGAAACGACGCCTAGGTCAAAGTTGTTGGAGTCGAGTCAGATTCCCTTAATGCGGTCGAATCACAATTAATTCGCAGAATTAATTCATTCGATCGCTAATGATACCCGCAGCAGAAGTGTCGAAATTCAAATTGACTCTCCCGAGCCCAAACCCGAGCCGGTGTCGGTGCCGGAGCCGAAGACAAAGAGAAGTGGAGCGCACATGCGCATGTGGTCCTCCATTCCTCCTCTCTGTTATTGCTACAAGAGCTTTGGTGCGAACTCATATATAAGCTCAGCAAAAGTTTAGAAATAGTAGATGGGGTACTAAACTTCTACCCAAACTTCATCTTGTTTCAATTTTGAGAATTCTCAACTTTTCCTCCAAGGCTATTTGTTTTTCCAATTGAAACCAAATTAAAGTCTAATATAATTGCATATGTTTACCAAATTAAAACCTAGTTACATTAACATTAAATTCAAGAACTCCTCAAGAATTCATCAATTTGAAAAGAGATTCAAAGAGAGTCAAAAGACATCTTTCGACAACCACATTTTACTTTCAGTAAAGGTACCTTCCAGTTGAACCTCTACATGAGTTTACTACTTTCACTTTAACAGGAACGAAGTGAACTACATCTTGAACTTCAGACCTTAGTGTTAACAACAGAATGTTATTTTTGGTACAATCTTCATGGTTGGTGCTCTTAACGGCCATGCACCCTTATCATGCTTCATGAGTGTGCTCAAGAAAGACCCCCTTCCTTTAATTGCGACCCACAGTAACACTCACATAGGTGGCGTTTTCCAAGGATGCAATGCCAACATCCCGCCTAAAGGCTTGAACCCATTCAGAGCCTACGCTCTTCCTATACTTACAGTTTAACTAGCCAGGCTTCCACGGATACGACACTCATACATAAGTATTAAAATAAGAGTGCTAACCAATTCTCGAAATAGCTTGCTATAACTACATTGAACCTACTTTGTGGGATCTCCACTCATATAAGTTGGGTTGCTACTGTAGAGGAACTCTCAATGGATCTCAGTCCCATCCCAAGCCTAAACTTTAGGACTAAAAATTTATCAAGTCCCTTAGTCAATGGATATGTCGTGTTATCTTTGGATCCAACAAAATCCACAACCAATACTCCTCGAGACACCAAATCTCTTAACGTCTTAAGCCTGATTTGTATATGTCTCCTTATTTTTTGATTGAACTTTGAACTCTTAATCTTGACAATTATGGTCATGTTATCATAATATACCGAAATAGCAGGAACTAGTTGACTTACCATGGGAATTTCAGAAAGAACTTCCCTTAACCATTCATCCTCAATTCCAGTGGTGTCCAAAGCACACAGCTCGACCTCAAAGGTGGATCGAGCTAGAATGGTCTACTTTATAAATCTCAAGGAGACTACACCGGCTCCAAGGGTAAAGACATACCCAGTAACACCATTACGCCCAGACTCCTCTATTTTTCCTATCTAGCTTGCATCACTATATCCTTCTAGTACAGATGGATGTCTACCATAATGCAAACTAAGGAAAGTAGTTCCCTTCAAATACTTCAGTACTCGATCCAGAGCCTCCCAATGAGTGCGATCAGGATAGCTAGTGTATCTACTCAGTTTTGTAACCGAGAATGAAATATCAGGTCTCGTGCAATTTACATGATACATTAAGCTTCCTATAACTTGTGAGTATCTTAGTTGAGCTACAGGTACTCCACTTTTGATCTTAAATAGCATTTTGGAAGAATCAAAAGGAGTTCTTATAGGTTTGCAATCTTGATATCTAAATTTCTCAAGTACCTTCTCAACGTAGTAAGATTGAGAAACTACAATCCCATCAATTGAGCTTGCAAGTTTGAGACTCAAGATCACATCAGCAACACCCATGTCCTTCATCCCAAACTTGCTACTTAAGAATGTTTTAGTCTTATTAATAATCCTCACATGTGATCCAAACAATAGTATGTCATCAACATACATGTACAAGACAATACATGTGCCACCTTTCACCTTAGAATAGATACATTTATCGGATTCATGAACCTTAAAGCCACATGACAAAATAGTTTTGTCAAATTATTCATGCCACTGCTTTGGTGCTTGTTTCAACCTATAAAGGGATTTAACAAGCTTGCAAACCTTTCCCTCATTCCCAAGGCTCACACGACCATCAGGTTGATCTATATAGATCTCCTCCTCCACGTCACGATACAAGAAGGCGGTCTTCACATCCATCTGGTGGATAGAGAGATCATATACATATGCCAATGCTATGATCATCTGAATTGTATTCATCCAAGTCACAAGCGAATAGGTATCAAAATAATCGATACTTTCATTTTGTCTAACGCCCTTAACGACTAATATAGCTTTATACTTTTCAATTGATCCGTCGAGTCTAAGCTTTCTCTTAAACACCCATTTACACCCAATGGTAGAGCATCCTTTGGGAAAATCAACTAATTCTCAAGTTCCATTAGCCATAATGGAATCCATCTCAGATTTGACGGCTTCCTTCCATTATTTTGCTTCAGATGAAGCCATAGCTTCCTTGTAACTTGGTGGATCATCCTCGATCTTGTAGACAATAAAGTCATTGCCCATATCCTTGGCTATCCGTGGTCGTTTACTCCTCCTTGGCTCAATTTATTTTGAAAGGTCGTTGGGTTCAGGTTGAGTATTAACCCCCACATTTGTGATCCTTTCCACTTGATCTGGAATAGATCCAGATGTGGAGGCAACATCAATGGTCAGATTCTGAGGAATCCTAATCTTCATAGGAAAGACATCCTCAGAGAAAGTAGCATCATGGAGGTCAACAATAGCGTTGATATCTATGCCCGGTATCTCAGACCGAAGTGCCAAAAACCTGTATGCATAACCATTTTTCAAGTAACCTAAGAAGACTACATCAATAGTTTTAGGACCTAGATTCTTTCTCTTGTGTTCTGGGACCAAAACCTTAACGAGACAACCCCGCACTTTGAGATATCTTAAGCTCAGTTTCCTATTTCTCCAAAGTTCAAAAGGATACTTTTCCATGTGTCTTGGAGGAACCCTATTCAGAATATAGCAAGCCGTATTCAAGGCTTCTCCCTACATATAGGTTGGAAGTCCATAACTTTATAGGAGAGCATTGATCATGTTAGTTAAGGTTCTATTTTTCTGTTCTCCTATCCCATTTGATTGTGGTGAATATGGGGCAGTAACTTCATGAACGATGCCAAACAACTTGCATTGTTCATCAAACAAAGTAGAAATATATTCACCCCACCTATTTGACCTAAGGCATTTAAGCATTTTTTCCGTTTGTGTCCCAGCCTCATTCTTAAATATAAGAAATTTCTTTAAAGCTTCATCCTTGATTTCCATTAGATATGCATATCAGTATTTATTGTCATCATCTATAAAGGTGATAAAGTATTTCTTATTGTCTGTGGTCAACACAACATTAAACTCACAGATGTTCGTATGCACTAGATCCAAGATCTCACTATATCTAGAGGCAGACTGAAAAGACTTCCTAGATGCCTTTACTTGCACACAAATTTCATATTTTTGAGTTTTATCAATAGTGTGTTTAGGGATCAATTCTAAATTCATTATTTTTTAATTGAATTTAAGTTCACATGTCCCAATCTACAATGACACAGATCACAAGATTCTAAATTATTAACAACATGAGATAGAATCAGAACATGCAAAACTTAAAACATTCATTGAATCAATTTTACTAAATCACATCTAATTCTAAACAAGAAATCAAAATATGCCCAATAGCCTTTTCCATAAAAAAATATCATAGCTCAGAATGACAACTTTATTGCATTTAAAGTTTAATTCAGAACTATTTCCAACTAAAATTGAGCCAGATAAAACATTCTTCTTTACGTCAGAGATATGCAACATCATGTGCAAAGTCCAGACACGTTTAAAAGGAGAACCTCAAGTTGACTTGTCCTGACCCCAACACCCAGACTGCAGAATCGTTTCTCATCTTCACAGTCACTCCATTTCTGATAAGAAGAAAACAAAGGTATGTCAGAACAGATATGTACATTAGCTCTCGTATCCACGAACCACTCATTTGGATCATGGTTATCGTATAGTTCAGGTTTGACAGAGACATACCACTCGCTAGCCTCAAGTCTCACAGTGATCATATTCACTAGTGGACTCCCATCTGCAGCTTTAGGTTGAGCCTTTAAGGACGGACAATCCTTTCAGTGGCCAACCTGATTACAGTGCCAACGAGGTCTATTCTTTACATTTTTCTATATCTTGCCCTTTGGTTTCATTTTATTGTTGTTACTACCATTTTCCTTCTTATCTTTGCCCTTCGAGGTCATAAAATTGACCTTAGTCTGAACATCAACAGGAACCATATGCTTTTGTTTCATGTGTTCCTCCTCTATGGCGATTATCATCATCAAGTCATTTATAGAAATTTTCTCCTTTTTTGTATTTCAGGTCATACCGAAGTCTTCCCAAGACTTGGGAAATTTTTCTATGATGCAAATAACATGAAACTTCTCAGGAAGTTTCATCTCAACATCTTCTAGACCATGGAGCTAGAGTAAAAACTCATGTGCTTGTTCAGAAATCGACTTTCCTTCGGCAATGGAAAACTTTAAGAACTTAGCAATGGAGTTTTCCTCAATACCGAGATCTTCAGTATTATACTTCTGGACTAGTTCTTCATAAAGCCCCTTCGCAGTCTGCGTGGACAAACAATATACATCAAACAACGTGTTGGACAGAGCCAACAAGATGTAGCCATTACATATATGGTCGTGTTCCTTCCACGCAGATTACGCCTTCTGACTATCAGGTGAGGGGTTTTCCTTTTTCACCGTAGGACATTTGATTTCAAGCATTGAGATTAATCCTATGGTGGTCAACTAGATTTTCATGCGTTATTGCCAACGCTTAAGATTTTGACCATCGAATCTTTCAGGCATTCTGATCATGTCCACCCTCGATTTCAACAGTGTTTCCTACATGATTATAAAATCAGTTCCAGGTAATTTCTCTAAGATTGTTGTTACCGAGAACATTAATGTATACATTAAATAGTAATTACTAAAATTAAATAAATCAATGCATTATAAATTAACAAAATTATAATCAAGCATATCCAATTCATAAAGTAATTACAAGATGCACACATGAACCAATAAAACCATTTAAACAATATTTTAGGGTGAGATTCAAGAAAGGAAATACAATAAACAAATCACGGAAAACAAAACAGTAAATAAATTAGATAAGAGATCACTGAAGTGTCCATGAAATGGATTGTCTTTAGTGAAGATATCACCTCCACAATACCAGTGCGAATAGTACTAGCAATCCGCTCCCAGGTTACGACGGCACATGATCTGCGTCCATCTACACCGACGAGATCGTCCTCGAGAGGAGCTTTGAGAACTTACAGTCGGTAAGAAAAAGTAGCACACGTCGCAAATGCGGTGGGAAAGACAGAGAGCAAAAGCAACAGCGTGAGAGTTTTCTTGCGAGTGAAGAAAACGACATCCAGGGGATGGGTATATGAAGACCTGGGGTACAACTTTTCACTTTCTGAAAATGCACTCCAACGGGCACCTCTTCGGCTTCTAAAATGGTGCCTAAATCAAAGCCTTGGAGTCGAGTCAAATTTCCTTAATACGGTCGAATTAGAATTAATCTGTAACTCGCTAATGAAACCTGAAGTAAAAGTATCGAGATCCGAATTGACTCTCCCAAGCCCGAGCCGGTGTCAGAGCAGAGCGGAACGCGCGCACGCGCGTATGTGGTCCTCCATTCCTCCTCTCTATTATTGCTATAAGAGCTTGGGATGTGAACTCATATATAAGCCTAGCAAAAGTTTAGAAACACTAGATGTGATACTAAACTTCTACCCAAACTTATCTTGTTTCAAATTGGGGAATTCTCAATTTTCCTTCAAACCTATTTGGTTTCCCAATTGAAATAAAATTAAAGTCTGGTGTAATTGCATGGGTTTATCAAATTAAAACCTAGTTACATTAACATTAAATTCAACATTCCCCATATCATCCTTCATGTCGCCCCTGCAATCCGCACATCCCTTTGTCAACCATGATGTTCCACCACAGCCCCTTAGGGCAAGGAGTACTGTTTCCCCTTGAGGGAGGGCTGAGTGCATAGGAAGAGGTCGGAAAGAGGGTGGGGATGCAGAGGACAGGTGCATAAGAGGGGGATGAATTAAAGACTGAGGAGAGGGGTAGAGGAGAGGAGGGTTGTTGGTTGTTGTGGTGAGGGTGGTTGATGAGTCGACCATGATCTAGAGGGAGAGGAATGAAGAAGAAGATGAGTAATAAGGGGGGAAATAGATAATTACACATGTTACCTTATTTCTTCATTCTAATTACACTTGTACACTTGAGATAACGTCCATTTGAGAAAGGAATGAACAATAACTAATAGAGGGACATAATCGTTAGTCGTCCAAAAAGGTACATAATGCAAAAAAAGTAAGAGCATAACTATAATTGCATAATCTCGAAAGGATACAAATGCACAATAACAGAGCTTTTTTCCACATTAAGTAGGGGTGTATACATGGATTCTTTACCTCCATTCAGATCTATCGTGGGTTATTCTTGGGCTAAGATCTGAAAAACTAAGATCCCTTCATATAATATCATTCCAACACTTCTTGGGTCTTCATCACCCTCTCTTAACCGGTTCAACATCTCAAAAATGCACATCTCCTCATCGGTGCATCGATTGATCCCCTTTGCAAATACCAAATCACCTTAAGCAATTTTCTCACATCTTATCCTCGATTGGAGCAAAACCAACTTTCGTTCTGATTTAATCATTCAGAATCCGATCCTTACATGTATGTGTGTGTGTGTTCACACATCTACCTTAGCATTTTCATTTCCGCTACTGCCATTTTTTGCAAATGTCTATGATTCACATGCGAGCATAGCAGGTCTCATGACTACTTTGTAAAACTTTCCTTCGATTTTCAAGTGAATTTTCTTATCACAACAAATAGCAGAGACTCCTCTCCACTTTAGCCAACATGCATTTATTCTGTTAGTAACCTTTCCATCAATTTCCCAATCATGTTGTGAAATAAATCCCAAGTATCTAAAAGAATCTCTCTTCTGAATGCTATCGTTACCAATCTTCACATCGATTCTTTCACCATTGCTTCCATCAAAAGTGCATTCCATAAATTCAGTCTTAGATGCAAACCAAGTAGAAAGGGATGGACTCAAAGCTGAACCTTGATGCAGACCAATGTTGATCTCAAAATAATCAGTCTTCATATAATGTATCCTTGCACATGATCAAGCCCTATCATACATATTTTTTATGAGGTTAATGTATAGGACAAGTACTTGTCTCTACTCCAAAACTCTCCACAATATCTCACATGGTACAAAATCATAAGCATTCTCCAAATCAATAAAAATCATATAGAGGTTCTTCCTTTTAGCTCTATAAATCTCAATTGTTATCCTCAGCAGGTGGATGGCTTCAATAGTTGAGCGGCTTGGCATGAATCCGAATTGGTTTCTTTTACTTTGGAAATTTAGCTCAACCTTCTTTCAATCACACATTCCCAAATTTTCACAGTGCGATTCAGCAGCTTGATACCTCTATAATTTGAACAATTTCGAGTGTCTCCCTTATTCTTATAAATAGGCACCACGAAGCTTCTCCTCCAATCTTTAGGTATTTTCTTGCTTCGCCAAATAACATTGAATAACTTTATAAGCAAAGTCAAACCACACTCGTATAAAACTCTCCAAACTTCTATAGGAATGTCATCAGGTCCTACACCTTTCACAGGTCTCATAACCTTCGAAGTTTCCTCTATTTCCTTCCTTTGTATTCATTTATAGATTGCATAATTCGAGTAACTTTCATTACTAGTTAGATCTCCCAAAGTGATCTCCCTATTTCCTTCTCCAATGAAAAGCTTATGGAAGTATTGCCTCCTTCTGGTCTCTATATCTTTCTGAGTAACAAGCGCGTGACCTTCATCATCCATGATGCATCTTACTTGGGAAATGTCTTTGGTATTTCTTTATCTTTCTTTAGCCAACCTGAATATATCCTTCCGACCCTCCTTAGAGTCAAGATTTTTGTACAAACTTCATAAGCTTTTGACTTAGCTTCGCTTACAACCTTCTTTACTTCCTTCTCCGCTATTTTGTAGTTTGTGATTGTTTCATTTGTTGTATCCTTAGACATAGCTTTAAGGCATGCTCTTTTAATTTTCGAGCTTCTCTTGCACCCCTCCACACCACCAAAAAGCCTCCTTTTGTCTTGTAGCTGCTCTCTTTGACTTGCGTAGCATCTATTTGACTATCCTTCGGATACAAGATGCCACGACCTCCCAGATCCCATTTGCACTTCCGCTACAATCTCAGGATAAGTCTTCTAAAACCTTCTCCATGAAGTTTGATTGCTTCGATTGACGATTCCACCATCTAGTTCTAGTTATCTTGGACACTATCCTTTTCTTTACCGACTATTTTATTTGCACATCCATGATTAACAAGCAATGTTGGGTGGTCAAACTCTCTCCCGGGATTATTTTACAGTCTCCGCAACACAACTCTCCTCCCTCTTCTCAAAGAGAGTGTTTGCAATGAAACGATCATAGGTCATTACAAAATCCAGAATGACTTTCCCTCTTCATTTCTATCCCTAAAGCCATGTCCTCCGTAAACACTAGCATACCTTGAAGCATCCTTTCAACATGTCTATTAAGATCTCCACAAAGACAAATCATCTCTCTTTCTAGGATTCCTTACATAATCGTATCCAAATCCTCTCAAAAAGCGTGTTTAATCCTTTCATCTAAACTATTGTGTGGTCCATAAACTGAGATGATATTAAGAACTTCTTCGAGCACCACCTTTAGCAAAATAATCTGATCCACGAATTTGTACATCTCAACTACACAATCCTTCAAATCTTTATGAACAGCCATTTCATTTATACCACTATCTTTACCTGAATACCAAAGTTTAAAGCATGTCTTCTCGATCTCCCTTGCTTTCTCTCCAACCCATTTTGTCTCTTGAAGACAGTATCTAAATCTTCCTTCTTTCCATCATATCTACTATCTCTATCTATTTACTAGTCCAAATGCCAATATTCCAACTATCTATCTACAACTTCCTTTACAACCTCTTTTGGACTAACTTCTTTGCTCACTTGTGTCCATGCAATAACCCTTGCAAATTTTGATCCGCAATCGGACAACAATGCAGCGAAATTAGCTTATTTACCCGCATGTGTTCCTCATGCGAGAACCCTTGCAAATTTTGAGCTACATCCAAGCAACGATGTAGCGGCCCATGCCAACTTTCATTGCATTCGAGCGACGCAATGCATCACTAGTATAAAAACTCTAACGAAATCTAAATGTTTGCTTAAATCCATGTTGAAAAGATCCGAACTATTTTTGAGACAAATTCCTAAATATTGTTCCTAAAAAGAACACTATTAGGAATCTCTCTTTCCTTGATTGTCAACTATCTAACACGCAACCCTCCTCGATTTCCCGGGCGAAAGAATACAAATGTACCTAATTTAAAATTAAAAAAATTGCCGCATCCCATGCTGACCGCTAAGTGCTATGAAATCAGTCCCTTCTGCATGACAGAATTCTTCCATTACTAAGGTGAGCATGCTAAGGAAATATCTTACATGTGTATTTTCTACATTAATAGGTTCACAAGCATGTTATATATGTAATAATTTTCATGTTCATTGATTTCCGTTTACAACGATAATCCGATGCATGTCGATGCGCCAAAAAAACTAAGCAGTCAACTTCTACATTACTCATTAATACAAGAACAACATTCACGGCTGCGTACAGTTCGGTAGAGATAACCGGGTAACAATACATCAAATTTAAATTAACGGTTACAAAACACACTAAGACTGAATCCATCAGTTCTACAAAAGGAATGAACCCCCTCTTCCGGCTAATGAAGAATTATCAGGGTAAATAAATTTGAACTGTTTCGGGATTCAGTCGTGCATCTCACTTTACTTCTACCAAGCAATTTCTAGAGGAAGGAATGTTCGTTATACCGTAATCAAGAGACCTTCATTACCTGGATAGACTGCAACATGTCAGATACCGCGATGACAAGATCGCCGGATTGTATCATTCCCCTGGCCTTCAACAGGGAGAACGTACGGTTTAGATTGCTCTCCATGTCATCAGAAAAATCGATGCGGAATGGTATCAAACCCCACTGGAGGTTCAGCCTTCTTCTAACAGAAGTGGCGGTTGTGAACGCGAAGATAGGGCAATCTGGGCGGCATCTTGAAACAAGAGATGCCATGTGGCCTGTCTTTGCGAAGACAAAAATCGCGTCTACCCCCAGATTATTTGCTGAAAAATCGACTATGAATTAGTAAAAAATCAATTGAGATAGTAATAGGATTGTGATGTAATTTAGGCTATGCTAATTTAAACACCTCTACCAAGTGCTTACCCATTTTGGCAGCAGAATTGCATATCTCCTCCGAAATTTGGTCCGAGTAGGTAGAAGCTATGTGTTGAAGTTCCGTCCCTTCATATTGCTTCTCCTCCCTCCACCACCTCTCGATTCTAAGGCTCACACTTCTAAGAACGGATAGTGCCTTCTCTGGGTACTGACCCATTGCCGACTCGCCAGAGAGCATCAGCGCATCTGCCCGTTGCCTGACTGCCTCCGAAACATCAGCAACCTCAGCTCTAGTAGGTGTGGGGTACTCGATCATCGATTCAAGAAGCTGAGAAGCCACAATCACTGGCTTATTTAGTTGCCTGCAGAGTTTGACAATTCTTTGCTGCTCCGAGGGGACCTGTTCCAGTGGTATCTGTGCACCCAGATCACCCCTAGCTACCATAGCTCCATCTGATGCAAGAATGATCTCCTCCAGATTTCTCAAGGAATCTGTACTCTCGATCTTGGCTATCACTGCGATATCTCTGCGAAAAACTCCTTCAATAAGATTGTGGTAGAAAGTAAATTCGATAATTAGGAATCCGTAACTTCGTATTTGTCAATAGAGATTAGCAACCAATAGAGATTAGCAACAAGATTGAAAATCAAACTATCACTCGCTCCTGATCTTCTTTCATACATGAGGGCATTATGTGACCCTAACAACTTGGGTTTATCCTTTTTCCTTGATAACTTCGGTTTAGGAAAAATGGTCCCAAATCATCAAGTAAAACAGACTACACCAAACTCCAGTCCTCCCTTGTCATCGTTTCGTCTTTCTCAAATGAACTGTCTAAAACGCAAAGATGTTGCACTGGCGTTAAACTACTTGTGAGTTGTGACACATTTGTAATACTTATATTGGTGACATGTTTATCAATAAGATTACAGTCGTCATTAAAAGTACATTGGATTTTTCTTTGAAAAACCAAAGGATGATTCTGGTCATCTCATCATGACAAGAGAGGGACGAATAAAAGTACGTAATCAACAGATCTACCTTTCCCGAGAACGTGCAGCAATGTAGCTTTTGAGATGATTAATCACTTCTGCAGATTTCACAAAAGAAACGGCTATAAAGTCTACACCTTCTGCAATCCCAAAATCAATATCCAGCCAGTCCTGCAGAGATCTCAACTTGAATATATAGCAAAGTGGAAAATAATTTCAAAAATGAATGAGTTTGTACTTTTTTGAATGTCGATATATTTACTAATTTATAAATAAAATACCTGGTAAGAGAAAGATGAGAAGATACCGAATAAAACAAAGATAACAAGAGACATCTAGTTTTACGGGGAGTGACTGGTAATATATTTATTAACTTAAAAAATATATAATAAAACGGAAATAATAAGAGTGATACATAACAGATATCCAAATGGTAAAACTTCAGAATTCGAGAAGAGGGAGGAAAAGAAGAGGTGGCGCAACAGGCGCAACAGATAACTGAGCATCAAGCTTCAGGGAGAAGGTTTTAGAAGACTTATCTTGAGATTATAACGGAAGTGCAAACGAGATGTGGGAGGCGGTGGCATCTTGTATCTAACGAGTAACCAAAGAAATGCTAGACAAGTCAAAGGGAGAAACTCTATGCCAAAAGGAGGCTTGAGGTGGAGTGAAGGGGGGTGCAAGAGAAGCTCAAAATTAAAAGAGTGTGCTTTAAAGCTATGTCTAAGGATAGAACATAGAAAACTGTCACAAACAACAAAATAGCGAAGAAGAAAGCAAAGAAGGTTGTAACTTGTAAGCGAAGCTAAATCAAAATTTTATGAAGTTTTGTACAATAATCTCAACTCTAAGGATGGCCAAAAGGATATATTCAGGTTGGTCAAAGCAAGAGAAAGAAAGACCGAAGACCGTTCTCAAGTGAGATGCATTAAGGATGAGTAAGGTCACGTGTTTATTACTCAGAAGGATATAAAGACTAGATTGAAGCGGTATTTCCATAAGCTTTTCATTGGGAAAGGAAATAGAGATCACTTTGGAAGATCTAGCTAGTAGTGAAAGTTACTTGAATCGTGCAAGCTATAGATGAATACAGAGAAAGTAGATGAGGCTTTGAAGGTTATGAAACCTAAGAAAGGTATAGGATTTAATGGTATTCCTATAGAAGTATGAAGAGTTTTAGGTGAGTGTGGGTTAACTTGGTTTACAAATTTATTCAATGTTATTTGGCGAAATAAGAAAAAGCTTGAAGATAGGAGGAGAAACATCATTGTGCCTCTTTATAAGAACAAAGGAGATATTCAAATTTGTTTAAATTACATAGGTATCAAGACGATGAGTCACACTATGAAAATCTAGAAACGTGTAATTGAAAGAAGGTTGAGGAAAGTTTTCAAAAGTAAAAGAAAACCAATTCGGATCCATGCCAGGTTGCTCAACTATTGAAGCCGTCCACTTACTGAGGAGAGCAATGGAGATTTATAGAGCTAAAAGGAAGAACCTCCATATGATTTTTATTGATTTGGAGAAGGCTTATGATTCTGTCCTACGGAAGATATTGTTACGAGTTTTAAAGAAGAGACAAGTGCATGTCCTATACATTAACTCCATAAAAGATATGTATGATAGGGCTTCATCTTGTGTAAGGATCCAGTGTCAGAAGACTGATTATTTTGACGTCAACGTTGGCCCGCATCAAGGTTCAGCTTTTAGTCCATTCCTTTTTACTTTGAATATGGATAAGTTGACAAATCACATTCAGGATGTGAGGAGACGAAAGAATGAATTGCATTATTGAGAGGTCCTAGGTTTCTCTTATATATAAGAGAAACATGGGAGCATATTGCAAGAAGAGGGATTACATATAGTAAAGATGGGGGCTAGGGCGCGACTCCGTGGGGGCGACTCCGTGGGGGTCCGTCGCGCGTCTCCGTGGGAGCGCCTCCATTCGCGTTCGCGAGCATTTGGCGGCGACTCCGCGTGGCTCGGGGGGTGGTGAGAGGCGATGCGAGCTTCGACGCGCGGGTGCAGCTGGGAGCGGCGCCAGCGCGCGAGGGCAGCTGGGTGCGGTGCACTTCTACCTGCAAGGTCGCCAGCGCGCGAGGGCTGCTGAGTGCGGCGAGCTCGGTGGCGAGCGAGAGCTGCGTCCAGGCGCGACTCCTCCGACGAGCGGTGGGTTCGGAGAGCGATACAGTCAATGGCGACGAGGTGCGGGTCCTTGCAAGATTGCCAGTGAGGCCTCGGATGCGAACGAGGGTTGGCATTTGGTGGAAGGGCGTCGGAGATGGCGGATCTTTGCTGCTTCTAGGCGAGGGCGTGGCCCACCGCCGTTCTCCCCATTCGATCGGGTTTGCTTTCGCTGCGGTGGTCTCAACCATAGGGCGCGGGCATGCCGTAAGCCCTTACGATGCTTCTCGTGCCGATGCTTTGGCCATTCGCGAAGGTGTTGCCCGTTAGCTGAGCTCCATACAAACATGTTGGTTGGCGAGGGTGGTTGAGAAGGGGCGCTTTTCTCGGCGGCTTATGACGTGGGGGTCGTGTCCAAGGCTTCATTTAAGGGAGATGTGGCTCGGCTTTCACCGTGGAGGGTGTTGGCGAGGGGGCTCCGAGACTCCGAGGTGCGGAGTTTGTTGCATGGGTCGGAGGCTGGGTCTTTGCAGTTGAAGTGGAGGAGGTCGAGGAAGTGGGATGTCGCAGTGATGCCTGGCACGGTGGAGAAAGTCGTTGTCAGGGGGCTCCCGTTGGGGGCGAGGACGCAAGGGAGCATTTCAGGGTTGCTACGGGGTGTTCTTGAGGTCGTCTTCGTCGAGAGTTCGGGTTGTTAACCCGGACAGTCGTTGGAGGTCGTGCTTCGGGTGAGGTCGGTTGGGGCAGAGAAGATGGGTTGGTGGGAGGTGCGGCTTGATGGTAGGCGGTTGCTTCTTGAGTTGGTGGCCGCGGATGTTTGGGCGGCTTTTCAGGCGGCTGGTTGTCACGGGCGGGAGATCCAGTTGGCCGACGTGTCGTCGGGAGGTGGAGAGCCGAAGCAGCGGTCTCCGTTTCAGCATCCGGTGGGGGGGGCTCGACTCCCGAAGATGGAGCAGCCTTGTGCGGGTGGACGGCATCCGAGCGTGGCGCGCTCCCCGATGGAGGCGATTCGGCACCATATCTGCGGTGGGGCTTCCGAGATTGGTGGCGGTTCCTCTGCCTTAGCGTCTTGCGGTTGACACACGAGATGCGTTGGAAGGTGGTGGGGTCCGGCCTGATGGTGCTCAAGAGGTTCTGCGTTCTGTCGGGTTGGACCTTGATCGATCACGGTACGATGGTACATGTCACTGCCCGGGTGGCCGGTTCGGCTCCGCCGCTTCGACTCCTGCTAGTAGGGCGGTGCATGCGCTTCCGGAGTTGGAGGAGGAGGTTGTTGGTTCGGCCCGAAGTGCGGTGGGCCTTGCTCAGTTCGATGGTTGTGAGAGGGGGAGCTACGATCGAATCGCGGCTAGGGGTAACTGTGGGGGAGTTGCTTGCTGAGCGGGGGAGGGTGGGCTTGATAGGAGGGGAGGCGGGCGCGTCGGTGTTTGAAGTGTGGCGGAGGGGTTCGGCTGGAGTTGGGGCCGATCCAGCTGGTTTGGGGGTGGCGGTGGGGTCTTTGCCTCCGATCTTGGGAGCCACCGTTGTGGATGAGGGGGTGGGCTTTGGGTTGTCGCTTCAGGATGGGATGGGGCCGCAGGCCCGCAGCAGCGGCGTTTCGGGTTGGCGTATGAGAGGGGGGGACGGGGTGGAGGAGGGCAAAGAAGGTGGTGAGGGCTTCGTTGAGGGCCTATTTGGCATTGGGGGTGGCTGCAGAAGGTGTGAGTCTGGGGGAGACCAGCCCGTTGGTGGTGCGGAACCGTTTTGCTGCTCTCGACAGAGGTATTGCGAGGCGCTTGGGGGTTATTCCCTCAAGGAAGATGGACGCTCCCTTGCTTAAATGAAGTTGCTATCTTTGAACGTGAGGGGCCTGGGCCAGCCCGAAAAAAGGCTCGGGGTGCAGAATCTGGTGAGAGAGGCTGGGGCAGATATCTTCTTGCTTCAGGAGACAAAGATGCAGTCTCCGGACGATCAGGTGCGGCGGGAGATAAGTGGGGGGAGGAGGGTTCGCGGTGGCTGAGAAGGAGGCAGCAGGTGCTTCGGGAGGGCTACTATCCGGTTCGCGATCCGATTCGTTCGATCTGTTGGGGACTTCCGTCTCCTTGTTCACCTTGTCGATGAGGCTGCTACGGAGAGCGAATGGGATTTCTCTAAGCGTCACTAATGTCTATGGCCCGTGTAGGAAAGAGGATGGTTGCTTGGTTGCGAACTTGGCGAGTATGGTGCATGAGATTGGTGATGGTATATGGATCGTCGGTGGTGACTTGAATGTCACACTGTTCCCGGATGATAGGCCGGGGGGGCGGTGGTTCTAATCCTGGATCTGCCGATTTTAGGCAAGTGGTTCATTCTCTAGGGTTATCTGTTGTGGATGTGGCCGGATGCAAGTACACTTGGAGGAATACGAGATCGAGGTCCAGGCTTGACAGGTTCCTGATGTCGGTTGAGGCGGGGGAGGCTTTCCCGCTGGAGAGGGCTTGGGAACTTCCGAGGACTCTCTCTGATCACACTCCTGTTCTTTGATTTTCTGGGGAGGAGCGCTTGGTTCGGTTCTCCTTTCGGTTTGAGAAGAAGTGGTTGTTGGAGGAGGGCTTCCGGGACCCGGTGGCTGATCATTGGCGGGATTTTGTGGTATCAGGTTCGGCGGTGTCACGATTTGCGGCCAAACTTGATTCCCTAAGGCGGATGCTGTTGACTTTTGGGAAGGATGTCGCCAGGAGGCGACGGGCAGTCAAGACAGAGGCAGAGGCTGGGATAAGCAGGTTGGATGAGCTGGATGATGACCGGGGACTGACTTCGGAGGAGGTGGAGGAGAGGGCGGCATGGTTAGAGGCGGTGTTTCGGGAGGACAGGAAAGAAGAGGTTCATTGGCGACAGAGATCGAGGCAGAAGTGGCTAAAGGAAGGAGACGCGAACACGTGTTTCTTTCATTATGTGGCGTCCGGAAGGAGGAGGAGGAGTTTCTTGCATGAGGTGGAGGTAGGGGGACAAAGGGTGTCGGCCGAGAGGAACATTGGAGTCACCTTGCAGGAGCACTTTGTGAGGGCATCGAGGAGAGTAAAAGAGGAGAATGGGTGGGGCTGGATGGGCCGGGGGGCGGGGTCTTTGAGTGGGACCCAGGCGGATTTGTTAGTGGCCGATTTTACAGAGGAAGGGGTGCGCAGGGCGGTTTGGGATCTGAATGCGGACGGAGCTCCTGGCCCGGATGGCTTCTCTATATCCTTTTACCGGGAGTTATGGGATCTGCTGAAGGGTGACATTTTGGAGGTTCTGACTGAATTCAGGGGCGGCAACAGGGGTTTTGAGAAAGTTAACAGGGCCTTGATATTTTTGCTGCCGAAGAAAGAGACACCAGTAGGCGTTGGGGACTACATGCTGATTTATATTTCCAATGGCATTTATCGCATTGTCGCCAAGGTGCTGGCGAGCAAGCTTAGGGATGTCTTGGCCTCTGTGGTCTTGCCGGCACAATCTGTGTTCATCCCGGGACGATGTATGGCAGATGGTATGGTGACCGCCTCGAAAATCTGTCTTGAGTGGAAGAGGTCTACAAAGAAAGGGGCAGTTTGGAAGATTGACTACGCCAAGGCCTACGACTTTGTCAGTTGGAGATTCCTATGGACAGCGTTGCTGAAAAGGGGATTTCTGGAAGAATGGATTGCTTGGGTTAAGAGACGCGTCACCACTAGCTCTTGCTCTGTGTTGGTCAACGGGAGACCGGAGGGGGGATGGTTCCAACCGCAGAGAGGGGTGCGTCAAGGATGCCCCCTAGCTCCCCTGCTTTTTGTGGTGGTTGTGGATTGTCTTGCGGTCTTGTTTTGTGGATTCAATGAACAAAGCCTTGCTAGCTAAATGGGTGGTGCGCATTTGGGGTCCATCCGACTTGCCGGTGTTGCGGTTGCTGAGGGAGATTTATGGTGTCACAGGGGAGTTGGTGGCAGTGAGGAAGCGTCATGAGTCTTCGTTGTGGAGTGGGATCCGTGCCGTGATTCCGGGGCTCAGGCCTCTTCTTCGGCCGAAGTTGGGGAATGGTCTCCGCTTCCGTTTTTGGCAGGATGACTGGACGAGGGAGGGGGCGTTGGCCTACCGCTTTCCTAGGTTGATGGTGTTAGCTGTTGACAGGGGGCGCGGGTGGCGGAGGTGGCTGACTCAGGGTCGTGGGCGCCGAGGTTCCTTGCAGTTCTCTCGGATCAGAGGTTAAAAGAGTTTTTGCAGTTACTATCGGAGATTCCCCCAGTCGGGGAGATGTCGGGCGACCCCGATCATTTTGCGTGGGCAGACAGTAAGTTCTCGGTGAAGATTGCATACCGGAAGCTGAGTGGTAGTATGGTGGAGCGCGACGAAGACCTATGTGCTGACTTGAAGGTGATTTGGGCGGCTAAGATTTCTACTCGGGTTAAGGTCTTTCTTTGGTGTCTAAGGAGAGACCGGATATGTGACAAAGTGAGAAGAGGCAGACTGCTGGGTGCGACGGATATGATGTGTGACAAATGCGAGGACGGCGTCGAGGATGTGGACCACATTTTCTTTAGTTGCAGGTCTTCGGCCAATGTATGGGAGTCGTTGGGGCTTCTGTGGGTTCGGACATCCGATGCAGATCATTTTTGGAGATCTATTCGGGCGGTCGGTCTTGGATCATCCGGTGATGTCTGCAAGCCCTTTGCCGCGCTCTGGGCTATTTGGCTTGGCAGGAATGATACCACCTTCAAGGGGCAGTGGTTTTACTTTGAAAATGTACGTGCTCACTGTAATGTTTTGTACAATTTCGGGATATCCAACTGATGTACCTTCTCCTTAACTAATAAATACTTTGGTGTGGTAACGGGGTGATCGATCGCTTAATACGTGATTTAATTTGTGTTCGGTGCAGTACGTGTACTTAGCGAATCAGTCAGAACCGAGAGAGGAACTCCGTGAAGAGTGTCTCGACTTAATTTATATCCCGGGCAAGTCCGGGGTCGAACACAGGGATGCAAAGGAACAACTTCGGGTTAATTTGGATAATTAGGTCTATGTTTTCAAATGGGACTTTTTTGTATTTTTTTAATGCAAAAAATAAATGCAACAACAAAATGCAGGTGAAATAAGAAACTAAAAAAACACACAACAAGGCTAAATTAATTTTAATGTCAAAATCGGTTCAAGTTAGCCTAAATGTATTTTTCCTAAAATCCTAATCCATAGATGAATGCAATACACTTTTTTTAGAATTTTATGGGTTAAAATGCAACAATCACACTTTTTATGGGTTTTTTCGCAATTTTTCACTACTGAAAATTTAGCCATTTAATAGTGTAGAATTAACACTCAGATCGTCATTGCGGTCGGGCTAAATTTGGTCCGTCAAAAACCATTTAATTGATAAATCAATAAAATCAAATGGTCGTATTTATATTTTTTTTTTACTTGGGCAAGCCCAAGGTCGAACTCAGGGACACGAGCCTCTCTCGTAATTATTTGGGTTCAAATTAATTTAACTAAGTGTTGGATTAACGTAGGTCGATGAATGCATGAAGACCAATCAATTTGCTAAGTAAACATGAAAATATGCAATTTTTTATTTGCTTTTTATCATGCAAAGAGATGCAAAGAAATGCATAGACCCTAATTATAAAAATACTTGGCCATTTAATCACAAGTCAACTCAGAATCAAGTTCATGAAGCTACTTTCATTTATGTAAAAATAAGGCATGAGAAGCATTATACAAATGACACTTTATCAACAAAATAAGACTTCAAAACTCATAGTGTCAAATCTGAAATACAAGCATGCCATCAAGAAGACAATGAAAAGAGCTTCAAAACGCCACTGAAATCGACTCAATCGGAGCTAGTATGCTCAAGATATGCACGAGTGAAGCCAGAGGCATAAATGCAAGAAAACATGAAAGATAAATAGCAAACAGGTCCCTGGGAGGGACTAAAATGCAAATAAAAAAAGTTTGGAACCTTCCCTGTAAATAACCCACACGCGCAGGGGTATTTTTGCAATTATTAAAACCTGCGAGGGTATAAATGCAAAATACCCCAGGCGCACGTAGTCTGGTGAAGGTGCAGGCTCGGAGAGGTTCGGGGGAGGCTTGGGCTCGACTCTGGCTCGGACGAGATTCGGAGCTGGCTTGGTCACCCAGAGCATGTAGGTCTGGAGCCGAGGTTCGGTAGTGAAACATGGGCCGATGTGGACCATCTGATCATGGAGATCGGGGGGCTGTTGTACGCACCTAGGGAAGTGACGCGACCCTTTATAGGTCTTCCGATCTTGCCCATCGGACGGAGCCTGTACTTCGTGTTCTTCATCTCCGCCGCCTCCTGCGACGGACTAGGCTATGCTCCGGCGACACTCGAATAGCTCCGCCTCCTTCTGCAGCCTCCTCTGATGCTCTGTGAAGACGTCTGGAGGTGCCGCATCCATCGTTGAAGCTTGAGGAAGACGCTAGAGCTTCTGGATAAGGTCATCAAAGCTCGTATATCAGAGACGGGATTCGCAAAGTCAGCTCCGATGGAGCTCCGGCCATTGAAGGGCATTCACCTGCAGATTAGTTTCAAATAGCCTAGGCGTGCAGGTGAGTAGTGCACGTGAGTGTGAGTGAAGTGGACGGCCGTTAATGGGCAGAGAAGGCGGCAGCCGGTGGTCTTCTCCGATGAGTTCGGAAAAGGGGGGTCGGAGTGGATTGAGGTTGTGGAAGGCAAGAAGCGTGATCGGAGAGGTCCGCGTGGATGGTGAAGGGGTGGCGAAGCTTACTAGAGTAGAGGGTTAATGGAGGACGATGGTACGCGAAGAAGTCTAATTAATTACGAGAAAAGAAGTAAAAAAATGCAAATAAGATCAGAGACTTACCTGAGATCGGGCGGAGCGGAGCTTGGGCTCGAGCGTCGGGGAAACGCTCTAGTCATCGCTGGACCACCGCAGCTAATGGTGGCAGCTTGGCGGGGCGGAGCCACCGCAGACCTGGCTGACATCAGCCAGGGGTCGACACCGGGGGCACACGTCGTCTTCGCGCTCCATCTCTCTTCCTCGCTGTCACCGAGAGCTTTAGGAATGCTAGGTGTGGGCCCGCATAAAGGCGGACAGCTTGATCGTGGCTGGAGACGAGGTATTTGAAGGGGAAGATCTTGGTCTCAGGTGGTGGCCGATGTGTGTTGAATGGTGGATCTGGAGCTAGTGGGGGAGTTAGATGACATCCCACGATATGCGCGAAGATGAAGGATGTTAGGCCTTCATCGTGGGTTGTTCGGATGATGGAGAAGATGGTGGGAGGTGTGGAGGAAATTGAAAGGGCGGGGAGGTCCCGCGAGGTGGTGATCGTGGGAGAGAAGGCATCTGGAGGTTGACGACAGGTTCTTGGCCGTTGGATCTCGCGATCCAACGGCCACAATCGGAGCGCTGGGGAAGGCTAAGATTAGACCTAAGCTGCGGGATCGAAGGGTGTAGGAATCCGCACGTGTCATGTTGTGGGCGAGGCGCTAGGGGACAACCGAGATTTGATCTGGGGAAGATCGGATGGTCGAGATAAGATGCGGGATGAACGGTGGCGATGAGGAGAGAAGGCCATCGGACGGCGGAGAGCAAGCGACGCGTGGCGCGCAATGAAGCAGGCCGCGTGGCGCAACCAGAAGGCGCCACGTGGCCCAATCAGTTTATTGGGACAAAGATTTGAAGGAATGAAGGGGAAAACGACCGAATTTGGAAAAACTCAAAACATGAAAGTTGTAGATCTCGATGGGATTTACAAGTTTCATGTTGACCAAAAATGGAAATGAGATCAAATAAAGGCAGAAAATATTTTTGAGGGCGTTTTTAAGGTTAAAAACACCACGAATTTTAATTTTGCTATTTTTTTGTATTTGTAATTTATTCAAAGACTCTGATATTTACAAGATTTTGTCTGGTTTTTATTGAAACATGTTTAAGCAAGGGGGCTAAAATAGGCAAATTAAGATGACGAAATCGAGTTTCGAGTTTCATCACACCCCTATACTTAAACTATGCTCGTCCCCGAACATCAAAGAAAAAGAATGAACTGGATTAACCCCCTTGTACATGTGTGTACAGGATCCGATCTGTTCAAATCTTCTTAAATTTAGAGATCCAAAATCTTAGAGCTCAACCTAGCCTTAATCAAGAGGCACCCAATTCCTCTAACTATCCAGACTCTCTCTGATGTACATATAGACTAAGGGTTCGTTTGGTTGCAGGGTTGGACAGGGTTGGGTTGGGTTGGGTACTATTCACAGGGGTACCCCTTCCTCACAGTTTACTATTCACCCAGCCCTGTGAATAGTACCCAACCCTGCCCAACCCTACAACCAAACGAACCCTAAGGGTATGACATTTAGTGTTGAGTGTGTTCATGAGAGTAGAGTCAAAACATCACCCAAGGTCTTGGTCCAAGAAATTCTTCTAAGGACCCAATCCTCAACACTAGGGAATAAATCAAATCTTATGTCCAGTCTACCTTCTCTTTAGTTGTCAGACTTGAAAGTGTAGATGGAAGGCCAGTGATGGAAGGCATAGGATTGTGTCATGTCTTCTCTCCCTCTCATTGGAACAAGGATTCTCTCTAGTGCCTTATTACGCAACACATATTTTTTTGGTGTTGATCAATGTGTCCGTCAAGAGAAGTTGGAGCCTGCACTTGTTTTCCTGGGAATACACCGGGGCGTGTCTTTTTTTGAGTACCTATCGTACCTTCTACACCCAGACTTGTAGCATTTACGATGCAGAGCCCTTTTTTGGTGCAAGCCCGACTCCTGATACTAATAGCGAAGGTCCAAGTGGACACTTTGAAAATGATTGGGAGCGCTCGCATTTGGTGGAAGCTCTTGTTGAAATTTGCCTTTGTATGGAATGAGAGCTTTTCTTTGACATTTCATTACTTTGTAGTATTTTTGGCTAGCTCCACTGCTTTTACCAAGAGTTGGCGCACACTGATCAACATTTTTATTTATTTCACACCCTGGCACTTAGGTAAATATCAAGAGATAGTACAAGAATCATGTTCTCATACTGGCTAATGTGTTGACACTCAGGGTTCATGAAACCTTCAAAGATTTCATCCCATCCTCGAGCATCATTAGATCAAGTCCAGACTCGAATCCCTCATCCCAGTCCCTCAAGTGAAGAGTCAACTTAGTTCATCGAAACCGCAGTCGTGCATGTGATGTGCTGATCATATTCTTAAGGTCAGAGACTAAGCATGCAATATAGCACGCAAATCTAGAAATCTAGGGGAATATGGATGATCAAGTCTAGGACCCTAATGGCTAAGGTTGGTTAACCTAAAATCTCAAGACCTCGTAAACCAAGCTTTCTTGAACATTTCAAATTCTGGGTGGAAGTGTGAATTTAGAGGATTTAATCCAACTCCTTCATTCAAAACTTTTTTTTGAAGACTTTAAAAGACAACATGACTGCCTAAACTCAAATGAGTAGATGCATCTGCGTTCAGCCAGTATAGGTGTAAGTACAAGCCAGAGCCCGTTGCTTGAGGACGAAGCCTTACGTGATGTCCTCTAAACCACCTACTCTGCTAAGGGCGAACCCTCACTGAACGCCGCTACTTATTTGGGTTTAGTAGTCACTAATGACTCTTAAAGGATTTTGAATTTTTCTCATTTTTATGGAATTTTAATTAGAGGTTAGAACACATGTTAAACTCAACTTTCCTTGAAAAGAGTTTTCAATACTAAGTCACACAAATAAAGATTTTCAAAATATTTTCAAAAGATTTTTCAAAACAAGAGAAACTCATTTTTCAATTCATTTTCAAAAATATTTTTCTATAAAAATAGTGTAACATAATATAGAAAGTCTTGAAAATAATTTTGTCCACTTAGTTCAAAGGATTTTACTTTAACCAAAAAGTTTTAAATTTTTCAAATTTTCAGAATATAGCTAAAATACACATATTGTATAACTGTATACTCCCTTATACTTAAACTTTGCTATATCCTCATAGCACTAGATGATACAAGTCCACAGATCCATTTAAATATAGAAAAATATACGGGAACTAAGGAGGGCTCCCCCCATACTTAGGTTAGATATAACATAAGTATTAAGGCAAGGAAAGATGAGTATAGAAAATCACGGGGACCCGGGTCCCCCCTATACTTAGGATGAGAATAGCCTAAGTATAGAGATTGAGATTTGATGCGGGGAGAGACCCGTGGTGAACGAAGAAAACGGATGGATATACAAATGAGTGGATGAATCTTCGGAGATCAATGGAGTATCTAAGACTCAGGGGAGGATGTCGGAGCAAACAAGGCTCAAACAAGCATGCAAAAACCCTTTGATTCACCAACTCACACATGAAACCAACAGGGGTTAGTTTATTATCTTGTCAGTTTTATTGGTGATTAAAACATTCTATTTTACGTGAAAGAAAATGTCAAGTAGAATCAATTGCGTAAACGAGGGTGTTGCTCTCCCAAAACAAGATTTTACTCCATTTTTAGGTTGACTTGCAATTAACATTCCCAACTATTTTGCTTAAGGTTATCATTGAATTAAGGTGATCACATAAACCAAGCAATCATCGTCTACCGCTCATTCCCATTTTTCATTAACCTAGGTGATCAAGCTAGGAGGGAAAATCAAGAAAAACCATGTAATCGATAAAAATCATGATCTAGGCTAAGCGAGAAAACATGCAGTGCCTTGGCAAAAATACGTAAAAACTTGGATTGTTTTGAAAATCAAAATGATATGTACGCAAGTCGATAGAAAACCGCACCTAACATGCTTCTATTAGCGGAGAAGAATATCTTTTAATTTGGCTAAGTGAAGCGATATTTATGTGCGTCTATATTAGAAAAGTGTCCTACCTATGAGCAAACATGTAAAATAAAAATGTGAAAGAAGCTCGAAGAGCCGCGTGCCTGGTCCTAGGTCGACACTCAAGTGGGGACGATCCACACACAACCACATATAATTCGTTCACTTACAAGCGCGAGTATTCGATCGAAGACCGTTGTAAAGACGATTATTACATGTATATGAAATAAAAATGCGAGACATTTTTTATTATTTTTTTCAATCGAATCATCTCCAAAATTGTTCCACGGCTCCTTGCAGCGGGGAAGTACATGCTCCTCGCCTCCTTGAGCATCAAGAGCCCTGCCACAAAAGCAAAGGTTAGAAATCAATCGATAAAAATTTCACGATGCAAGACAAATGAACAAATTGATCTACATAAATAAAACACTTAATAAAATAAATAAAAATCCAAGCAAGACAAAAAATGAGTTGTGTCCTCGGCAACGGTGCCATTTGACGAACCGAAAATTTAGCCCTTTAATAGTGTAGAATTAACACTCAGATCGTCATTGCAGTCAGGCTAAAGTTGGTGCGTCAAAAACCATTTAATTGATAAATAAATAAAATCAGATCGTATTTATATTTTTTTTACTTGGGCAAGCCCAAGGTCAAACTCAGGGACACGAGCCTCTCTCGTAATTATTTGGGTTCAAATTAATGTAACTAAGTGTTGGATTAACGTAGGTCGATGAATGCATGAAGACAAATCAATTTGCTTTAAGTAAACGTGAAAATATGCAATTTTTTATTTGCTTTTTATCATGCAGAAAGATGCGAAGAAATGCATAAATATACCCTAATTATAAAAATACTTGAGCCATTTAATCACAAGTCAACTCAGAATCAAGTTCATGAAGCTACTTTCATTTATGTAAAAATAAGGCATAAGAAGCATTATACAAAAGACAATTTATCAACAAAATAAGACTTCAAAACTCATAGTGTCAAATCTGAAATACAAGCATCCCATCAAAAAGACAATGAAAAGAGCTTCAAAAAGCCACTGAAATCGACTCAATCGGAGCTAGTATGCTCAAGATATGCACGAGTGAAGCCAGTGGCATAAATGCAAGAAAACATGAAAGATAAATAGCAAACAGGTCCCTGGAAGAGACTAAAATGCAAATAAAAGAAAGTTTGGGACCTTCCCTGTAAATAACCCACACGTACAGGGGTATTTTTGCAATTATTAAACCCCGTGAGGGTATAAATGCAAAATACCCCAGGCGCACGTGGTCTGCACGTGGTCTCTGGACCTATCTACTATTTTGAAGAAGTTGGGGGGCTCCATGCAATTTATCGTGACCGCACGTGACCTGCACGTGCACTCCAGGCTCGGTGAAGGTGCAGGCTTGGAGAGGTTCGGGGAAGGCTTGGGCTCGGCTCTGGCTCGGACGAGATTCGGAGCTGGCTTGGTCACCCAGAGCCTGTAGGTCTGGAGCCGAGGTTCGGTGTTGAAACGTGGGCCGATGTGGACCATCCGATCATGGAGATCGGGTGGTTGTTGTACACTCCTGGGGGAAGTGACGCGGCCCTTTGTAGGCTGTCCGATCTTGCCCATCAGACGGAGCATGTACTTCGTGTTCTTCATCTCCGCCGCCTCCCGCAGCGGACTAGGCTATGCTCCGGCGACACTCGAATAGCTCTGCCTCTTTCTACAGCCTCCTCTGCTGCTCTGTGAAGACGTCTGGAGGTGCCGCATCCATCGCTGAAGCTTGAGGAAGACGCCAGAGCTCGTGGATAAGGTCATCAAAGCTCGTATGTCGGAGACGGGGTTCGCGGCCATTGAAGGGCATTCACCTGCAGATTAGTTTCAAATAGCCTAGGCGTGCAGGTGAGTAGTGCACGTGAGTGTGAGTAAAGTGGACGGTCGTTGATGGTCAGAGAAGGCGGCAGCCGGTGGTCTTCTCCGATGAGTTCGGAAAAGGGGGGTCAGAGTGGATTGAGGTTGTGGAAGGCAAGAAGCTTGATCGGAGAGGTCCGCGTGGATGGTGAAGGGGTGGCGAAGCTTACTAGAGGGTTAATGGAGGACGATGGTACGCGGAGAAGTCTAATTAATTATGAGAAAAGAAGTAAAAAAAAGCAAAGAAGATCAGAGACTTACCTGAGATCGGGCGGAGCGGAGCTTGGGCTCGAGCGTCGGGGAAACGCTCTGGTCATCGCTGGACCACCGCAGCTAATGGTGGCAGCTTGTTGGGGCGGAGCCACCGCAGACCCGGCTAACATCAGCCAGGGGTCGACACCGGGGGCACACGTCGTCTTCGCGCCCCATCTCTCCTCCTCATTGTCACCGAGAGGTTTAGGAATGCTAGGCGTGGCCCCGCATAAAGGCGGACAGCTTGATCGTGGCTGGAGACGAGGTATTTGAAGGGGAAGATCTTGGTCTCAGGTGGTGGCCGACGTGTGTTGAATGGTGGATCTAGAGCTAGTGGAGGAGTTAGATGACATCCCACGATATGCGCGAAGATGAAGGATGTTAGAGCTTCATCATGGGTTGTTCGGATAACGGAGAAGATGGTGGGAGGTGTGGAGGAAATGGAAAGGGCGAGGAGGTCCCACAAGGTGGTTATCGTGGGAGAGAGGGCGTCTGGAGGTTGACGACGGGTTCGTGGCCGTTGGATCTCGTGATCCAACGGCCACAATCGGAGCGTTGGGGAAAGGCTAGGATTAGACTTGAGCTGTGGGATCGAAGGGTGTAGGAATCGCCACGTGTCGTGCTGTGGGCGAGGTGCTAGGGGTCGGCCGAGATTTAATCTGGGGAAGATCGGATGGTCGAGATAAGATGAGGGATGAACGATAGCGATGAGGAGAGAAGGAAGGCCATCGGATGGCGGAGAGGAAGCAACGCGTGGCGCACAATGAAGTGGGCCGCGTGTCGCAACCAGAAGACGCCACGTGGCCCAATCAGTTTATTGGGACAAAGATTTGAAGGAAAGAAGGGGAAAACGACCGAATTTGGAAAAACTCAAAACATGAAAGTTGTAGATCTCGATGAGATCTACAAGTTTCATGTTGACCAAAAATGGAGATGAGGTCAAATAAAGGCAGAAAATATTTTTGAGGGCGTTTTTAAGGTTAAAAACACTACGAATTTTAATTTTGCTATTTTTTGTATTTTTAATTTATTCAAATACTCTGATATTTACAAGATTTTGTCTGGTTTTTATTGACACATGTTTAAGCAAGGGGGTTAAAATAGGCAAATTAAGATGATGAAATCAAGTTTCATCAGAGGGCTCCCCCGTTTTCTTATTCAAAAAAATATTGCAAGAAGACAAAGAAAATAGAAATTACATAAACAATACGAAAGATAACTAATATCTCAACACTCCTCCTCAAGTTGAAGCATAGATATCAATCAAGCTCAGCTTGGAGCAACATCTCTAGTAAGGCCCTCTGGCTAAGGCCTTAGTAAGTACATCTATTGTCTGGTCTCCAAAGCTGACGTGAGTAGTAGCGATGAGATCCTTCTATATCATGTCACGAGTGTAGTGACAATCCACCTCTACGTGCTTGATCTCTCATGGACAGCAGGGTTGTTTGCAATGAACAGAGTAGCCTGGTTGTCGCATTGAAGGTACATGGGAAGAGGCAACTCGATAATTAGGTCAGTAAGAACATATCTGACCCACATCATCGATGTGCTAGCATGCGCCATGGCCATGTATTCTGCCACATCACTAAACTTGGCAACCACAATCTACTTTTTGCTCTTCCATGATATCATGGAATTCCTATGAACACTGCAAAGCATGAAGTAGACTTCCTATCCTTGGGACACCCAGCATAATCTGCATTTGCACATGATGTAACTGAAAGAGATGTACCTCTGCTGAATAGAAGTCCAGTGCTAGGTGATGTCTTAAGATACCTCAAAATCATATGGACTGCATCCATCTATGCATGTCTGGGTTGCTCCATAAACGGACTCACTTTGCTCACGACAAAGGATATATCTGGCTTGGTAATTGTCACATACATGAGCTTGCCAACAAGCTCCATGTACCTCCTCTTGTCAACCTCCTCAGTGTCATCATCGTAGAGCTTTATGCTTGGGTCCATAGGAGTAGTGGCATCCATAGGAGTAGTGACATGTATGCAATCTTGCTATGCTTGTCTCAAAAAGAAGATCTATAACGTACTTCCTCTGGATCATCACAAGACCTCGATGGCTCCTGACAAACTCCAGTCCAAGGCAGTAGCGTAAACTACCAAGATTCTTGGTCATAAACCGTTGTCCTAAGAAATCCTTAGCAACCTGAATGCTCTGCTCGTCATCCCCTGTAATAATAATATCATCAACATAGACAAGAATGACAATTGTACCTCTCTAAGTCATGTGCACAACAGGGAGTGATCGACAGTCGATCGCACAAAAGCATGTTGCTCTATCAAGTCCAAGAGCTTCTGGAACCTTGCTCTTAGACTCTACTTAAGGCCATTAATAGCATTGTGAAGCCTGCAAACCTTCTGACACTCCCTCTCAGCAGCAAACCCAGGTGATTGCTGCATATAGACCTCCCGTAGATTACCATATAAAAAGGCATTCTTCACCTCAAGTTGGTAGAGAGGTAAATCTCGTGTCACAACAGCAGATAGAAGGATACGTAGAGTCGAATGTCTGGCAATTGGAGAAAAAGTATCATGATAGTCCACCCATATGTCCTGGTAAACACACATGCCACAAGTCTCGCCTTATAACAATCTACACTGCCATCCGTATAGTGCTTCACAGTGAACACCTACTTGCACCCAACAACGGATGCGTCAACTGGAGCTAAAACAAGACTCCAAGTGACGCCTGACTGAAGCACGACCATCTCCTCCTCCATGGCTAGACGCCACTGATTGTCCTGAATAGTCTCCTGATATGTCTGTGGTATCTCCACGGCTGATAGTGCCAAGGTAAACCTCCCGAAATCGCCTGACAGCCAGCTCAAGGAAACATGGACGGCAAGAGGATACGTAGCACGTGTATGTCTCTGCTTTCGCAGAGCAATCGGCAAATTAAGATCATCCGCCATGTCCTGAACCTGTAAGTTTCCCTCTTGAGAGGGCACCTACCCATCCTGTAGGGGTCTTGTTGCACAGATAACTCAGTAGTGCCATCAATAGAAACAATGTGCTTATGACATACCTGAGGCATGTTGGATGATGGGGAAGACATGTGAGCAGGGGGAACAGAACGAGACATGCGAGTACACACGTGCAAAAACTCAGCCAAGGTAGGTGGTGGTCAAGGAGCAACCACATGAGTAGATGGAGGAGCAGGCGTAGATAGAGGAGATGACGGTGATGGTGGAGGTAGTGGCGGTGGTAGTGGTAGAGCAGGAGTAGGTGTAGGTGGTATCACAGTAGGAGGTGGAGGCATGTAAATCTCCTCAACAGAGCGTGATGGGGCTAGTCTATCACCTGTAGGAGAAAAATACATGACAGACTCAAAGAAAGTAACACCAGCACTGACAAAATATTTCTGCCGAAGCATATCAAAGCAACGGTACCCCTTTTGGGTATGAGAGTAGCCAAAAAAATGTATTTGACAACTATAGGGGAGAGCTTGTCACGACCTAGCGAGAAATCATGAACAAAGGCAATGCATCCGAACACACGAGGCATAAGGGAGAACGGATCCTTCTCGAGAAACACAATTGAGAAAGGGACATTCTCTCCCAACACAGAGGAGGGCATGCGATTCACTAGGTAGCATGCAATGAGGACCGCATCACCTCAGTAAGCGTGAGGAGCACGACTTTGAATCAACAGGGTTCTGGTCACATCAAGTGACGGTGTTTGCGCTCAGCAATACCGCTTTACTAAGATGTATAAGCACATGAGGTCTGATGAACAATGCCAAGAGATCTAAGAAACTCAGAAAGCTATAAGGTGCAGAATTCTAAGGCATTATCAGAAAGCAGATATTTAACATTGGCAGAAAAATATTCTTTATCTCATTGATGAAAGATTTGATAACAAGCCCAGCCTCAGACGTATTCTTCAATAAGAAAACCCAGGAAAGTCTAGAAAAAACATCAACAACGGCCAGATAAAAATGGTGTCCTTAGTGATCAAGAACATGACTCAGACCCCAGATATCTAAATAAATGAGCTCAAACAACTAAGAACTGCTCTGACTCTGATGAGATGGGAAGAAGGAATGGCAGTATTTTCCAAGCTGGCAATCCTCGCACTGGAAGGAAGATCGCGTGGAAATATGTGGGAGGACATGACACAGGTTTTGCAGAGGAAGGTGACCAAAACGAAGGTGCCACATGAAATATGGCATTGATCCTGTATGAATAGTAGAGACACCAACATGAGGAGGTTGGACAGTCTATAGAGCACTCATTGCTCACGGCCACATACAATCACCCTGCCCATGAGTATGTCCTGAAACACGAGAGACGAGGGGTCAAAAATGGCACGATCATGTATATCCTTAGTAATCTTACTAAAAGAAAGTAAGTTCATCTGAAAATCAAGGGCGTATAACACATTCTAAAAGTGCATGAATGGTGTCAGATGTACCTCCCCCTATCATGTGATGGATAAGTAGATGAAGACTCGATCTGTCCTGTCACACGAGCAGATGTAGGGTATCCATGCTTATGGTAGCATGTATCCTCCGAGTGTCCCGGTCGACAGCAGTAGTTACAAAGACCATGCTAACATCCACCGTCTCAGTCATGAGGGGTACGCCCTCTGAACTAGGTGGACCCTCCTCTGCCCTGAGAAGCGACCATCGCTGAAGAGGGTCATGGGGTGGTAATAGGAGGAATACGAAGCCTGTTAAGACGATTGTAGGCCTCCTCCATGGGAGGTATGATTGCCTCAGTAAGGAGTCGTGCTCGTGATGCATCATACTCCGGAGCGAGCGCAGCCAAAAAGACTCCAACCATAATGGAGTTCCTATATGCCATATGCTGCTATGTGAATGTCGTAATAGGCATGAAGCTGTGAAGCTTCTTGAACATACCACGAAGTGAGAAGTAAAACGTGTGCAGAGGACGGCCATTCTGCTTGGCCATGAAAATGTCAAACTGAAGCTGAAGAATCTTGGCCTCATTCTTCGCTTGAGCAAAAGTGGATGCCAAAATATCCTACATCGCCTTGGCGGTGGGCTGATTCACGATGTCATTAGCTACCTCCGTGGTGAGGGTCTCGGAGAGCTAAATACGTGCATATGTGTCATATTGTTTTCACGAAGCATTATCCCCAGTCTTATCCATTCGCTCTGGCTTCATCAGAATGTGCTCTTTATTGTTGCATTGCATGAGGGTAAGAAACTACATGGATCATAACTCATAGTTGATCACATCCATCTTTACGATGGGAGTCAAGCCCTTGAAAGTATCGGACGAAGAAAAAATATCACCATTATTCTCTGACATGATGGAAGATCAGCCGAAAACGGAACTCGACTGCAAAAGTAGACCGATCTGAGAGAGTCTACACGATCATATGGAGGATTGGTTGTACGTGTAGACTCATACAACCATCCTCATCAATTCTCATGCGTTAGGGGCCGGAAAACGAGATTTATAAGACTGAAATCACGATTTCATGTCAAAATCAGATCGTTCAGCATATCTATGCGATGCTTAAAAGGGTAAGAACGACCCTTGAGGACTTATTAGCGATGAACGGTGACCTAAATCGAGTTGCAGTGGTGCCGAAGGTGGTTGGCAGCGCTACAACAGTGCTCCGACGGCCCAAATAGGTCTGGCGACGTCAATGGATGGCCCTAAGGCCCTTGGCAACATGCATGATGTGCCCTAGAAAGCACCAGCGGTTATCGGGGAGGGTTGGAAGCCCTCAGGCGACGTGTGAAGCTTCGTTGGAGATGCTCAGCCCTCCTTTGCAAGGTTGCATGCGAGAGGCTTCACAGCCTTCCTGGCAACGCAAGTGAGGCGTGGAGAAGGCCCTTTTTGTGGGCAATGGCGGCGGAGGTTGGTTGTGGCGGAGGAAATTAGGTAAGAAAACTGGTCTAGGATCGTTGTTATGATACCATGTGGAGATGAAAGAATGAATTGCAATATCATAAGGCCTTATGGTTCTCTTATATAGGAGAGAAACATGTTTGGAAAATTACAAGACAACAACAACAAAGCCTTTTCCCACAATTAAGTAGGGTCGGCTATATGGATTCTTCGCCTCCATTCAGATCTATCTTGGGTCAAGCTTGGGCTTATATCTAAAAACTAAGATCCCTTCGTATAGTCTCTTTCCAACACTTCTTGGGCCGTCCTCGCCCTCTCTTAGCCGGATCAACATCCCAACACTCGCATCTCCTAACTGATGCATCAGTTGATCTTCTTTGCAAATGACCAAACCATCTTAAGCGGTTTTCTCGCATCTTATCCTCGACCGGAGCTACACCAACGTTCTTTTTGATTGCATCATTCTGAATCCGATCTTTACGTGTGTGTCCACACATCCACCTTAGCATTTTCATTTTTGTTATAGCCATTCTCTGTACATGTCTATGGTTCACATGCCAACATTCATATCCATAGAGCATAGCAGGTCTCACGGTTGCTCTGTAAAACTTTCCCTTAATTTTTAAAGGAATTTTCTTATCACATAGAACAGCAGAGTTCCTCTCCACTTTAGTCAGCCTGCATTTATTCTATTAGTAATATCTCCATCAATTTCCATGTCATGTTGCAAAATAGAAACCAAATATCTAAAAGAATCTCTCTTCTGAATGTTATCATCACCAATCTTCACCTTGATTCCTTCATCATTGCTTTCATCAAAGGTGCACTCCATATATTCCTTCCTAGCTCCACTTATACGGAATCATTTAGTCTCCATACCTCAAGCTTCTCATTTACTCTATCTCTAGTCTCGTCAATCAACACAATATCATCAGCAAATAACATACACCAAGGTAACTCATCTTGAATGTGACCTGTCAACTCGTCCATAATCAAAGTAAAAAGAAATAGACTCAGGGTTCGTTTGGTTGCAGGGTTGGGCAGGGTTGGGTTGGGGTACCCCTGTGAATAGTAAACTGTTAGGAGGATTGGGATGTTTGGAAGGAGGGGTACCCCGAGTTGGGCCAACCCAACCCTGCCCAACCCTGCAACCAAACGAACCCTCAAAGTTGAACCTTGACGTAAACCAATGTTGATGTCAAAATAGTCAGTCTTCCCAGACGAGGTCGTTACACAAGATAAAGCCATGTCGTACATATCCTTTATGAGGTTAATGTATAGGACATATACTTGTCTCTTCTCCAAAACTCTCCATAATATCTCTCGTGGGACAGAATCATAAGCCTTCTCCAAATCAATAAAGATCATATGGAGGTTCTTCCTTTTACTTCTATAAAACTCCGTTGTTCTCCTCAGCAAATGGATGGCTTCAATAGTTGAGCGACATGGCATGAATTCGAATTGGTTTTCTTTTACTTTGAAAACTTGCCTCAACCTTCTTCGATCATACGTTCCCAAATTTTCATAGTGTGACTCGTCAGCTTGATACCTCTGTAATTTGAACAATTTTGGATGTCTCCTTTATTCTTATAAAGAGGCACAACGATACTCCTCCAATCTTCAGGTATTTTCTTGCTTCGCCAAGTAACATTAAATAGATTCATAAGCCAAATGAAACCGCGCTCACCTAAAACTATCCATACTTCTACAGGGATGTCATCCGGTCCTACACCTTTCCCAAGTCCCATAGCATTCAAAGCCTCCTCTACTTCCTTTCTTTGTATTCGTCTATAGCTTGCACGATTCAAGTAACTTTCATTACTAGCTAAATCACCCAAAGTGATCTCTTTATTTCCTTCCCCAGTGAAAAGTTTATGGAAGTACTGCTCTCATCTAGCCTATATATCCTTCTGAGTAACAAGGACATGACCTTCCTCGTCCTTAACGCATCTCATTAAGAAAGGTCTTTGGTCTTTCTTTCTCTTGCCTTGGTCAACCTAAATATATTCTTCTGGCCCTCCTTAAAGTCAAGATTTTTATACAAAACTTCATAAGCTTTTGACTAGCTTCGCTTACAACCTTCTTTGCTTCCTTCTTCGCTATTTTGTAGTTTGTGACAGTTTCCTCTGTTCTATCATTAGATATAGCTTTAAAGCATGTTCTTTTAATTTTTAGCTTCTCTTGCACCCATTCACTTCACCACCAAACCTTCTTTTGACCTGGAGCTCCTCCCTTTGACTCGTCTAGCATCTCTTTGGCTACCTTTCGGATACAAGATGCTACTGCCTTCCACATCTCGTTTGCACTTCCGCTACAATTCCAAGATAAATCTTCTAAAGCCTTCTCCCTGAAGCTTGATTGCTTCAGTGGAAGATTCCACCATCTAGTTCTGGTGATCTTAGGAACCCTCATTTTCTTTATCATCCCTTTTATTTGCACGTCCAAGACTAACAAGCGATGCTGGGTTGTCAAACTCTCTCCTGTGATTACTTTGCAGTCTTTACAACACAACCGATCTCTTCTCCTCAACGCAAAGTAATCTATTTGTGTTCTAGTTGGACTACTCTTATAAGTAATTAAATGCTCCTCCCTCTTCTTGAAGAGAGTGTTTGTTATGAAAAGATCATATGCCGTTACAAAATCCAGAATGACTTTCCCTTTTCATTTCTATCCCCAAAACCATGTCCTCTATGAACACTAGCATACCCTAAATCCATGACAGTCAGATCTTTTCAACATAGAAAATTACAAGGCAAAAAAAATAGAAATTACATAAACAATATGAAAAATAACTAATATTACAATAGGATGAGACACCTTGGTGTATGTTATTCACTGATGATATTTTGTTGATTGATGAGACTAGAGATAGAGTAAATGAGAAGCTTGAGATCTTGAGACATGCTTTGAAGACTAAGGGTTCGTTTGGCTGCAGGGTTGGGCAGGGTTGGGTTGGCCCAACCCGGGTTACCCCTCCAACCAAACGGTCCAATCCTCCTCACAGTTTACTATTCATAGGGGTACCCCTGCCCAATCCAACCCTGCCCAACCCTGCAACCAAACGAACCCTAAGGACCCATTCAGGTAGAGGGTTTAGGGAGTTTACCCCCCTTACCCCACTCCTCACTCTTACGTGGGCCCCACTTTTTATCTTTTTAAAAAAATAAATAAATCAATTCTCCACATTAATTCCATCAAAAAATAATATATTATACCATCGTATCATATAAAAATTATAAACTACTCCACTTCTACTCACTTTTTCAAACTTCGATACAATCATGTCACAATAACTACTCACTTTTTCAAACTTCAATACAATCATATCACAACAAACCCACTTCTAACCCACCCCCAGTTTAACCCTCTATCCAAACACCAAAACCCAAAAACTGGTTACCTTCTACCAGTTTAACCCGCCTTAACCCGTGTACCAAATGCACCCTAAAGGATTTCTTATAAGTAGGGCTAAGATTGAATATATGGAGTGTAATTTTGATGGATAATAGTGAAGTAATCGATGTGAAGATTGGGGATTCAGAAGAGAGATTTTTTTAGATACTTGGGATCTATTTTGCAGCTTGATGGGGAAATTGATGGAGATGTTACTGATAAAATAAATGCATGTTGGATAAAGTGAAGAGGAACCTTTGTTGTTCTCATGATAAGAAAATTCCTTTGAAAATCAAAGAAAAGTTTCACAAAGCTGTCGAGAGACCCGTTATGTTCTATAGATCTGAATGTTGGCCTGTGAACCATAGACATGTGCAGAGAATGGAAGTAGCGGAAATGAAAATGCTAAGGTGGATGTGTGGACACACACACGTAAAAATCGGATTCGGGATGGTGCAGTCATAAGGAAAATTGATGTAGCTCCAATCGAGGACAATTTGCGAGAAAACCGTTTAAGATGGTTTGATCATTTGCAAAGGAGGTCAGTTGATGCACCAGTTAGAAGATGCGACTTTTAGGATGATGAACCGGCTAAGAAAGGGCGAGAAAGGTCCAAAAAATATTGGAATGAGACTAATACGAAAGGATGTTAGTTTTTTGGATCTAAGCCTGAGAATGACCCAAGATAGATCTGAATGGAGCCAAAGAATCCATGTAGCCGACCCTACTTAATGTGGGAAAAGACTTTGTTGTTGATATTGTAGTTAGGTTTAAGGACGAGAATGGGGAGGTAAGATAAGGTTGCGCGGAGAGGGTGGTTTCTTTCATAGAGAGAAATTATTGGAGAGCAGAAAAGCGCAAGCAACAGTATAAAAGTTTTCCATTTGTTTACCATGCCAATCTGCCCAGAGGCATGTCAATCGCTAATCCTAATGAACACTTAAAACGATAAAGATATTTGCCATGTCTCATATCTATCTGACAAGAGGCATATACAACTGATGTCACTTTGGTGTCTACAGTGAAGAATTGCTTTTAAATAAAACTAGGTGAAAATTGATAATCTGATATCAAATAGAATTATCACTTTAGGAGAAATCTAAGAAGCACGCTGCACAAAACTTAAATGGGCCGATTGTAAGACCAATTAAATTCACATATGAAAAAACAAGAGAACATAACAGCTTGCAAGTCATAACCAAATGTTTAGACCTAATTTTCAAGGTAAACAAAAGCAAAAACTTCACTCTCTCCAAAGAGGGGTAGTGCTATAGAGAATAAGGGCGATGGCACAATGTAAAACAACTAAAGCAGAGAAATTCAAGATATGGAAAGAAAATAGTATAATGCACAGCACACCAACCCATGCATGTTCTGTAAATAAAAACGCACCTTAGAAGAAATTGTTGGAAGCATGGCATTACGTTCCCGAACTAGGCTACCATCCCGCCAAAAAGTGAGGTTAGCCCTTGGTAGTAATAAACCCGGGTCTGTACAACTGCATTTGACATCTGGACCAATCTTCTCAATCACGTCAAACCTCACCATTCCACCATCAACAAGCAGCTCATCACCTATGCGCACATCTGCACAAGTCCCGGTGCATCAACTACTCGGCAGACAACATATGAGCAATGGAAATGTCCAATTGCAGTAGCTCAAGTATAGAACTGCCTTCAGCGGAAAGAATAATTCAGATTATACTACCTTCTGCAAATCCATCGTAGTTAACACTAATTGTTTTATCTGGAAGGGTGGATGCAAATTGGCGGACAGTAAAAGTCCAAATCTCCCCATCCTGCACCAAATAAGCATGAGAAGAATGCAACCCCCGTATAACTTCCAACTCCTTTAAATGAAAGCCACTGAATTGGAGTATCAATTTTACAAGGGAAAAAATTTTCAGATCATTTTAGTAACAAATTGTGTAGTACAAAAAAATTAACATATTGGCTATTGAAATGAAATGAATTACATCGAAATGCGATAAGACAGAAAGAGAAGTTTATCCGATACAGATATCAAAATTCTCTGACTTTTTGCAAGACAAGTTCAGGCAAGAAAATTAGTATAAAACCCGTAGCATCAAATTTCAGCGAACTTCCACCATAACTTCGGTTTCGGTAACCCATCGATATCAAAACCACATATGCTTTTGATTTCAGGGATTTTGACGCATGTCAGCTAATATTTCGCCTCATTTCACTGAAATGTAAAAAATTCCTTAGTAAATTTCCAGATTTCATCCAATTTCGTCAAAATTTTTCCTAATTTACCCTTATAGTTGCTGCATTGTTTTTTCAAAAGAAATGGTTTCTGCCATTTCTTTGTTAAGTTCTTTTCCTCTTATAAGAAGCCCACGATCCACAATTTGTATAGCCTCATATTCCAGATCAAAGACAACTACGGGCAAAATCCCAAGATCAAAGACAACTACGAGGCTCGAGGGGAGTGTCCGATGGTGTGCTTGTTAAAGGTCATTTATAGCCTTAAGCAGAGTCCTCGAGCCTGGTTCAAGAAACCGCAGAGGTCCTTGGAACTCTAGGACTTTATAGATCATCAGGCAGTCATTTCTTGTTTGAGCGAAAGACCGGGAAGGCAGAGTTGTCATCAAGGTTGCAAAAAGCGGTTTATGCGGTATTCAGTCGGTAGGGCCACTGATTACTGATTAAATAGTATGCGGGAGTTTAAACGGAAATTAAACGGGTTATGCGGTTTTGTATTTTTAATTAATAAAAATTATTAAATACATATAATTAATAAAAAAAAGTATAAATAAATAAGAAAAATATAATCACATATTCACAATATATATCAAATATTGTCAAATTCAAGGAAATGTTTCATCTAAATGTCAAAATAGACAAGATAAATAATTACAATTCATAGCATGAATCCAAAAAGTCATGGATAATGGTGATCCTTTGAAAAAAGTAGATCCATGTTCTTAAAGGGATGTTTCAGACCGCTTAAAAGGCCGCATAAGACCGCTTAAGGCCGTTTAAACAACCGTTTAAGGCCGTTTATGCGGCCTGATCGTTTATGGGCCGCTTTTGGTTAAACGATGCGGTCAGGCACCGCATACGTTTAAAAGGCCGTTTAAAAGGCCGCTTAGACCGTTTTTTGCATCCTTGGTTGTCATACTCGTTTATGTGAATAGAATCATCCAGAATGGTAAGCACTAGGGATGGGCATCGGGCCGGGTTTGAGTTGGCCCAGCCCAAGCCCATTTAAGTATATGGGTTAATGGGTCAGGTCTAGGCCCATTTTATTTTCAAATTCCAGGCCCAAACCCGACCCAAACAAAATGGATCGGGTTCGGGTCGGGTCGGGTCGGCCCGATTTAACACCTATGTACACCACTACATGTGTTCCGTTCTTGAATTTGTCTGGTCGTTTCTTGTACATGTATGCATGTTTAAGACTTTAAGTACGTTAATTAATTTGTACATTAGTTGTATGTTGGAAATATAAATGTGGTAAAAAATATGATGACTTAAACTACAATTAAACTCACCATTACATACTTTTATTGTAGATACGAGCACTATGACCCAATACAGATTGGTTACTGTTATACATGATCTAACACTTGAGGACACAGATTCCATTCTTGCATATTAATGTAATAATGTCCTCTAACACGCTAATGGATATGATTATTAATGGGTCTAAGCATTTATTCTACACTCGAAATACGGATATTAAAGTTAGAACATGTTATTTGAAACGAACATGAATATACTGGATATAATTATATTGTATAGATCAGGCTATCGGGCTTTCGGGTTTGGGCCTTTTCATGCTCGAACCCGGCCCGATAATCAATACGGGCTCATTTTGGGGCCCACGGCCCGTCCACTAAATTTTAGGCATGGGTTCGCGTCGGGTTATGATGGTCGGATTTTGGGCCGGATCGGGCCGGCCCAGGCCAATACCCAATCCTAGTAAGGACTCTAAAGGCATTATGGAGGTAAAGAAACAACTGGGAGAGCAATTCTCGATCAATGACCTTGGACCAATAAGATGCATTCTTAGAATTGAGATTGTTCGCTCCAAACTAGGTTTGTTGCCTAGAGAAGGTATGCCACTAACCTACTGTTAGAGATCGGGATGTTGGAAACCAAGCCAACATCCATGGATACCAAGGGGTTACCTTAGATCTCATAGCCTACTCTGGGTGATGCACGTCGAATAGAAAATCCACTACTGATTATGCACTTGGCAGGAAAACTAATCACTAATAGGAGTAAGAAAAAAGTTATTTAGTTATTTCCTGCTTGATTGCAGAGAGCGAGTATATAGCAATAGCTCAAGCAACATCGAATACGCTCATATGAGGCAACTTGGCAACAATGCATAGTCAACAATCTCCCATTTCATGAATGCCCTAAACATGTGTAATGACGACCATTCAACCAGAGATGCGATTTAAAGAGGGGTTGCGATTTAAAGAGGGGTTGTTGCTCGCCCTTATTGTATCATTAGAAGAACAAACTGTCGATGTATTCACCAAGCTCAATCGTGTTTAGTTGGAGAGATGTTGTAACAAGTTGAGCACGGTTGATACATATGCTCTAACATAAGGGGGGTCTTGTGAGATTTTTTCTTAAGAGTTCACTTTTTTCCTCATTACTAGTGTCTCGTTGGTGTAAACCTAGTCCAAGGACTCTCCCTATAAGGAACTCTAGGGTACCCTGTTCTAATAAGAACCAAATTCTCATTCTCTACTAAAAAAACTTGCTACAACATGAAAAAGGCATGTATAAGGAACCCTAGGGTATTGTGCTTTGATAAGAAAACATCTCATTCTGTACTTAACAAAATGGCTCCAACATGGGAAAGGCATCATAAGGATCTATCTGATGCCCAATAGAGCATTGTGATGACCATTAGGTCCATTATACATCACATGTAAGATAATAATGACAAGCAACATAAGAAGAATGACAAATAACCAGCCTACTAAAAGAATTTTTTGAAAAACTAGCCTACTAAAAGATTGAACCAATAATGACTTGACGCAATGCTTTAGTTCAGAAGCCAAAGCAAGAAAGGTTATACATAATAGACTTTTGAAAGAAAAAAAAATGGAAGACAGAGATAATCCTCGTTCAGAAATTCACTAATGTCAGAAAAATCAAAAAACCCTTAAAAACCGACCATTGGCCCAACAAACCTTCACGTTGAAGAGCCGTGAGCAAGGTTTGAAAACACTAAAAACAGAACAAGGCGGTTTTCTTAAAATCGAGGCGAGTCGTAGCCTCGAGGCGGTCGAGGCGTAAGCCTCAGTTTATAAAGATAAAATACATATAAAAACACTATAAAATATATACTAATGGAATTATATGTGTCCGGACTAAAATTATTATATATATCACTATAACATATAATGAAATTATAAAGATAGGAACACCGAAAAGAAAAGCTATACAATTGCATATGCATGTTTACTAAATTTCCATCCAATCAGAGAATGAGTTTGTTTGATATCCCCAGAATTCTAACCATCTAACCCAGGTTCAGGTTGAAGAACCGTCATATGCACCCTTCACGCCATACCATACTCCAACAAGACGGGGGTCTTGTTGTTCTTCTCGGTATATTACATAGCTTATTATGTGACACCATTCCTTAAAAATAAGTGTATGGGCAATGTTTTCTATGATATTTGCGTATTTGTATATTTAAGGGCATAATGGTAAGAGTTTGTTAACATATTGGACATGTTTAATGGTAAATATGAACACTAAATCGGCCAAATTTAAGCAATCATCTTGCGTAATTATATCTTAAACAACTAGACCTTTATAAACATCTGAAATTGTCAAAAGGAGAAATGATTTCCATAAAAAATATTTTAAAATTAAAAAATACCTTGAGGATCGCCTCGTCTCGGCCACGACCGCCTCTAACAGTAATGGCGACCGTCAGCCGCATCTCAGAACCCTGTTGAGGTGGCCATTCTAGGGTGATTTCAGCAGCCTCGCCTCGAAGCGTACGTCTCATACGCCTCGAGGTGCGATTTTTTAAGCCACAACCATGAAGCAATTCTCCACATAACTCCGACCACTCCTAAATACACTATAAATCATTACAAGTTGAGCACTCCTAAATGAAGCATGATTCCTTCTTCGAATAAATAATTGATTGTTTAATTCATTATGAAAACCCTAGCATTTCTCATATGGAGGGTTAGACCAATAATACAAAATAAAAAAGTAAAAATAAAAGAAATAAGCAAAGCAAACAAATATATATTCTGATACTCATCCTTAAATCAGAAGGTGGATATCAATCAAGCATAACTTGTTGAAAATAGACAAACGTCTAGGGATGAAAATGGATACAGATATATCCAAATATCCGATTATCATATTTGAAAAAGTACCGAATACGAATATCCATATCCGAATATTAATTGAATACGAATTGAATATGGATATAGATTGTAAAACTTTTCCGGATACGAATATGGTAGTGGCTTGAATATCCAGATTCGGATATCTGAATACAATATTTAATATTATTTATATATTAATTTATATAATATAAGCCAGAACCCTGTGTTATTATATTAGTATTATACATTATATAATACAATATATTAATGATATTAATAAATTTCTATTTGTTTGGGGATGTGCAAGAACAAAACTTACGAATGGATATAGATTGTAAAACTTTTCCGGATACGAATATGGTAGTGGCTTGAATATCCAGATTCGGATATCCGAATACAATATTTAATATTATTTATATATTAGTTAATATAATATAAGCCAGAACCATGTGTTATTATATTAGTATTATACATTATATAATACAATATATTAATGATATTAATAAATTTCTATTTGTTTGGGAATGTGCAAGAACAAAACTTATGAAATCCTATCTCCTCCTTTTTGCTTTCGGTCAAGAATGAAGGTTACATTGACACTCCCTTTTGTCATGATGCAACTTTTTATATTCCATTGTCATTTTTAAAATCATTATGAACTTTAATAAAAATTCAATTCATATTCGTATGTGGTTTTATTCAACCCGTATTCGGATTCCATATTTATTGCATCCATATTTGGATTTCACTCTTTATTCGATTCATATTTGGATTAGCTCTTTATTCGATCCGTATTTGGATTTGATAAATATCCAATTCGGAATCGTCTCCGTATTTTTAAGGACATGGTTTCTTTAATGCATATCCGAATCATATCCGTATCTGTATTTGTATTCGATAGAAATGAAGCGAATATGGATTAGAAATAGGCATATCTGATCCCTATTCGATCCGTTTTCGTCCCTACACGCGTCCAATTCATGGGACGAGCATCGACGGAGATCGGAGGGCCACCATTGTAGAATCGGAAGAAAGGGGGGTACATGAGGATTTGGAAATGGAGGAGCTGACGGGAGATGGCCCCTGGAGGTTGTCGAAGGGGAAGAAGCACACCCCGAAGTCTAGGAGCAGCATTGCGACGTGGTGCTTCCGTTGTGGTGATGCGAACCATATGTCCAAGGCTTGCGCTGCTACTAAGCCTCTTTGATTCCGATGCAGTCATCCGGGGCATAAGTAGAGGGAGTGTACGACCAGGGGCTCTTGATCGAGGAAGGCGGCTACTCCGGTGAACTCGGGAGTTGTGGTAGAGGAAATGCCAGAGGCGGCGATCCTAACACCACCTGAAGGCATGATGCTAAATGAGGTGTGGGTGTCTTCGCCATGGTTCAAAAAAACGTGCCTCGAGGTGTATGAAGCATACGCCTCGAGGCAAGGCAGCCTGGAATCGCCCCAGAACAGCCACCTCAGGGGGACCCTGAGAGGCGACTGCCTCAGTTGGTCGAGGCACTCGAGGTGGGGTTGAGGCGGTCCTCGAGGTGCTTTTTATTTTCAGATTATTTTTTTACAAATCATTTGTCCTATTAGCAATTTTATATGCCTATAAAGGTCTAGTTGTTTAGGATATAAATATACAAGATGAATGCTTAAATCTGCCCGCTTTCATGTTCATATTTATCATTAAACATGTCCAATTATGTCAAAAACTCTTAAATTATACCCTTAAACATATGAATCTGCAAATATCATAGATAACATTAATGTAAACCTAATTTTAAGGAGTTGTCACATAATAAGCTATGCAATATACGAGAAGGACAAACAAGAAAGAATTCAAGGGGAGTTCATGTACTATTCCCAATGAAACAGATCCATAAATCCGAATAGAAATAAAGTCTTCAATAAAAAAATTCGTCGGGAGCGCTGCCCCCACACCCCTGCAGGAGGGGAGCGTACCTGCTCCCCCACCCCCCAGGCTCACTGACTGGGCAATGAGACCCCCGTCTTGTTGGGGTATGTATGGTAGGAGAGGTGCATACAACGGTTCTTCAACTTGAGTTACATAGTTAGAATTCTGGGGAATATCAATATATTCATTCTCTGATTGGATGGAAAATTACTAAAAAGGCATATATATTTGTATATCTTTCTTTCGGTGTTCCCATCTCTATAATTCCATCATTAATTATAGTGATATATATCATATGTTAGTCAAAATATATATAATTTCATTAGTATATATTTATTGTAGTTTTTATAGATATTTTTCCGTGTAAACTGAGGCTTATGCCTCGTCTCGATTTCAGGGAAACTGCCTCGTTCCGTTTTTTATTTTTTTCAAACCTTGGGCTTTGTTGATGTGACTTTCGAAGAGGGTGGCTTTGGGATGCCCCTTTGACGACCTCACGAATGGGGAAGGAGATATAGAGGTCTTGAGAAGGCTGAGGGAGAGGCTATCGGAGATGAAGGATGACGGTAGGCTCATGCTTATGTAAGGGAAGACCTGTAAGGCCCATGCTTCCTCTTTCTTTATAGGCAAGACTTTCCGATGGAGCCCCACAGTTGAGGGAAACGAAAGAATATATATCTAGTTCTCTAGATATTCTACTTGAAACTCTGTTCTTAAGGGGGTCTCTTCTACTTATTATTATACTTGAGGTGAGGAGTTCTAAGTATATATAACACTGGGAACATGCATCATTGTGGACCGTCGGTCTGGGTACTGGAGTCAATCCCTGGGAACAGCTCTGCATCATGGGCATGTCATTGGGAGGAGCGAACGAGGCTGCTGCGGGGCTCTGGAGGTCGAACTGCCTCAGGATTCAAGGGGGCGGTCATTTGGAGAAGGCCATGGTTCATGGACGGCGCCGTTGGAGATGGAGACTCTACATGAAGGATCTCGATGGTCAGGGTTCCATTGAGATGCAAGAAGATTGTGGTGTTACGAGAAGCCCTTAAACACGCCAGCGAGGTGATGCAGGTATGCAACTCCGGCATGAGGTCGAGTGAGGGCTCGGAGGTGTTCCTCTCGAAGAGGGGTAAACAGCCCCAATCCCCTTCGCAAGTCACGTTATGGATTGGTCGAAGAGCGGTTTCATTGTGGCTTGTGATTGTGGACGATGGATGAGGGACAAAGATGAAGTCAATTTCCATCGAAGAATGCCAAAAGACATGCGAGACGGTGGGAAGCCCGCTGTTCACAGATCTCAAGAAGGAATTTCCCCAACGGCCTTCCCCAAGAAACCCTAGCATTGTTGCAATGGCATTGAATGCCAGGGAGGGAGGTTTTTCGTCTACGGGTTCATGTAATCCACTAAACACGATGAGGTCTTCGGGTTCGAACAAAAATATGGGAAGTCCGAGTACGAGTGTGGGTTCGATTTCGGTACCGCATAAGTGGATGTCGAATAATCCCATATCGGAATCCCCTACTCCGGTTGGGGCATTCCAATAATCGGGTTCGGGGTTTCATCCAAGGTAGGTAATATAGGTATAGGTGGTCGGTATCGGTACTTGTCGATATAATATATCGTCGATATATCGACGATATAACGACGTCATATCGCCCTAATCGACCCGATTTTGTGAAGGAAATGGCCTTGGAAGGGCAAATAACGGCCATATCGATGATATATTGGTCAAGATTTTAAAAACGTGAGGTGTATCGAGGTATCTTCCTAGTATTGAGGCGTATCGAGGTATCTTCCTAGTATATTGGTCAAGATTTTAAAAACGTGAGGTGTATCGAGGCGTAAGCCTCACTCGTGAAAGAAATTTTTTCATAAAATATAATAATTAATCGTAATTACACTTTTCAAGTTCTAGAAATTAAATAATTATGATTAAATACATAACTCCATGATATTTTAAGGCTAACGTCACGGTTTAAACATCCAATTTGTTACATAACTCTCTTTTTAAACTCTAAATCTGTAAGGAGTCAAGTAAATATGGATGTGTAAGCACAATAATGGGTAACTCTACAAAATTTAAAGTTTTGAATAAAATTTAACTAAAGGGACTAGATGTAACATACCATTTTCAAAATTAGATGAGATACGTGCCATTCAATTGAGAAGGATAAGAGAGTAAGCAATGAATCCGTGATCACTTATTACTTTACCATAATGATTGGGGATAATATACTTGAATATTACATGTTATGATCATCTTTGTTCATGCTTGCTTTGATGTGAATTAATTTAGTCCCGATTGAAGAGAAGAAAAGATGAGACATGTTTACAATATATACTTTTCAAAATTTAGGTCAAAGTAGGGGACTTGCAACCAAACATTTTAATAAAGAAAGCATTTATGCTTGATTCATACTAAAGAGTATAGGCGTTAGATTTAAAGACTCGGGACTTAATTTTCTGTTCATGTTGATTTATAAAAAACATGCATAACAAAGTAAAAATAAGCTTAATATATTAACAAATTTAAAAAAAAAATGCATTTCAGTGAATCATGAGCTTAAAGACTTGAAAATACTTGTCTACGAAAGATGAAAAGCTCACAATCAAAAAGAAAAGGAAAAAATATTGCAGAAAAAAATTAAAAAAAACAGTCCATATATGAGGCAGTGCCTCATAAGCCTCGAGGCACACGCCTCACTGAGGCCGAATGAGGCTATAGTCTCGAGGCGTACGCCTCAACGAGGCACGTTTTCAAAAACAATGATATCGGTCACCTGTCGATACTAATATATCATTGATATATCGCGATATGGCTTACCCTGATTCCATCCGAACAAGGGTTCTACAACTGGCCCTTCTGCAGCTATCTCCAGCCCGGACACTAGCATAAGTTCAAGGAGATCCTCGATGATGATTGAGCCCATGGGGCTTCAACAGCCGGTGTCGAGGACTCACCATGGTCCTCCGACCAAAGGTGTGAACCTCGTGGGTGTCGCCCTTAGTTAAGGCGGTCTGAAGCGAGTAAGCGGATATGCGGAAGTATATGTGGATTATGCGTTTTGTATTATTTTATTTTAAAATAATTAAAATAATAACTCAAATTCAAATATTAGAGATTTTTGTTGAAAAAATAACAATAGACGAAACATAAGCAGACTTTTTAGTACGACGTGATTTCAAGCAAAGCATTTCGAAAAAATGTCCACTTAGATAAAAGAGTAACTCATAATAAAAATTCGAAGGTGAAATTAGTTGGCATACTAATTGTTAAAATGATTAATATAAGAACAAAAAATATTATGAGATAAAATAATAATAAATCAATTCTTGTTAAAAACATTTGTTATGTTTGTATAGGAATTAACTATTAACTAAATGAAATTAGATTGTGTTCAATGATTAAATAATCGGATTCTCGTTTACCAAGTATTAATGAGATTTTTTTAGAAGAACAAGCATTAATGAGATGGAAACTAGCTAGGGGATTTAACAAAAAATTTATTGCAGAATATCTGAACAATTGAGTAAAATATTGAATGAAGAAAGCAAACGACTCAGATATATTTTTCATGAAAGAAGATGTGTTGGATTCTAAAACTAAAGTATATTGAATTCAAATTAAGCAAATGCAAAGACAGGAAATGGCATTTGAAGAAATTAAATAAAAGCATAACAGTTATCAGATATAATTAAATAAAAAAATATTTTTACAGCAACTGTATAAAAGCATTTTCTATAATCAATTTAATTAAATATTTAGTAACATTTATTTTTTTATGAAGCATCAACTAAAGATGAAGTCTAAATGGAGGGGTCTATCCAATAGGCGGCTGAGTATGCGGCCGCATATGCGGTTTACTCGGCCGCATACTCGCCAAAACCGCATATGTACTGAATATTGTATATGCGGTTCGGTCCAGTCACCGAATACGCATATGCGGCCGCAAATGCGGCCGCCTGGGCCGCCTTTCGGAACACTGGTGACCTCTACAGAGCGCAAGACAATATTGGCTTTGGCTCGTGGTGGAATCACGAGAGGGGTCAGACCTCTGTAGACCCTCACGGAGGCAGAGGTTTTGGTGTGGAGGCGATTGAACCGGGGGAGGGGACATCCTTTCATAGAAGAGTGGTGACGTCCACGCACAAAGCGAAGACAAGAGGAGGACCCGAATGCAGGAGTTCAATGCAGTGGCTCCAAGATGGACAGAATATGGATTGGATGACGGGTGAATTGATGAATAATATGCGGACCTTCTCGTGGAAGAGACGTCGGCCAAATACGTCTGACTGGGAGACATAGTCCCTCGAGCGTAATCGGGAAGTAGACAAAAGGAGGTTGATGGCTTTGCGGCACTGTACGAAGGAGCGAGAGGAGGTAACGTTGTGTCCCATGTTGTGAAGGGTCTTGTGAATGGTATAGAGAAAAGCTTTGATGCAGATACGGGTGCAGTAACAGGAGAAGTTGAGATGGAGAGGATGTTCGAGCAAAAGATCGTGTAAATAGTGGCAGTTGAGTTGGTGGGGGCATCCCCCTCGATTTATCAATGAAGCTCATATCTTGTAATGTGAGGGCCATGGACCAATCTGCAAAGCGGTTGGAAATTGGGTCCTTGTTGGTTGCATGGAAAGCTGATGGTGTAAACGATTGAGATATCTGTGTAAATATCTCGGGCTTTAGTGAAGCAGTTGATTAGCTCGGCTAATCGGGAAATCCCTAGTCAGTTTTTTAGGTCGTGGTTTTTATCCAGGTGGTTTTCCACATAAAAATACTATACACTGCTTGAATATTTTATCGGTGCTTGCTGATTATTTCGCGAAGATTTTTACAACTGCCTAGAACCATTATTCATCCCCTAGTGGTACCGCGATCCATTAACTCACACTCTCAACATAAAGCCTTTAACCCTAAAAAATAACTCCATTCCTAGCAAACTAGAGGGCCCACAGCACCTACATAGCCATGCATCCATCCTTCTCAGAGCCACTACAACTTGAGCCAATATAATACGATAAATTCTCAGAGTTGCCAGTGACCACACTTAAAATATTTATTTTTTTCCCAAACATCCTTAGAGCCCTCACCTCAAATGATAGATGGTCAATGTCCTCATTATTCCCATAGCATCGAAAGCGTGTGGCTTCAACACCTTGAAAAATACAAGCTCACCTTTCCCCACTCATTACTCTGCCTCATCTTAACAACCAGAGGAAGATATAGTCCTTCGAATGACCTTGTATGCATTCCGAACGGTGTAGCATCCATTAACCCAACACCAGTGATCTTTGCTCACTGTGAGGCTATCAAGACCTTCCAAGTCCTCCATCAAGAGTAAAAGGCCCTCCACATGTTGCTTAGAAAGCTTTGACCTAAACATCAGGAAGAAAGAGTCCTGAGTATCAATCACTTTTGCGTCAGGGTCCAACTCCCAAGCAAACATGTGAGGGAATTTCAAACCCCGCGCTCAATTCTCCGTCTAATCATCGCACCAAAAACAAAAACCATCATCATCTCCCAACACGAGCCGCACCATTTGTTTCACCTCCAGCAACACCGAACAAATCCCTCTCTAGAACGTTGATATCATATTACTAGTCATATCATGATAAGGATGAGAAGAGACTATGTAACTCTTCCACAACAGAGTAAAAAGAAGATCATCGCTCTCCCCCAAATCTTGATGATCCACTTTGAAAGAAGAGCCTTATTCGACTCCATCAGACTAATTAGAACACCAAGGGCCTCGTCATGCTTAGACATAGGGATGGTCTTCCAATCTACCAACGCCATACCATGGCTCGAAATTTCAGTGATATTTTGCTGAAATATCAATTCCGCCAAGGTGGCAAAATGACACCGATATGGGCCCAATGTCTCTTCGTCCGGGTTGCTCATTGTGTTAGTTTAGGGGCAATTTCGGTGATATGTCGACGATATTTCGTTGACATGTCGTCTATATGTCGTTTCACCAGCTTATCGACATATTGACGAAGTCAACATTTTGGGCCATGTGTCATACCCGACTGCTATCAGAATCATATAAGAAGATTCTTCTCATGATAAATTCAAGCTTTCTCCAAATACTAACAAAGATAATCCAAAAGGATAGGAAAAAGATGGGAACAACAAAGAGCACCGACTTAAGGAACACCAGCATACCACTTCTAGAATGATTGGCCACCTTCAAGCTAGCCAATCTCTTCTCCAACTTCTAAAATAGAGGCAACCATTATGCTAGCTTCAATCTTCCGACCACCAAGGAAAAGCCAAAATAATGCAGGGGTAGACATACTCGAGGCATTCTCAACGCGATCGCACACTGGACAATTCCCTCCTCCTCCAAGACAAACGGCACAAACGCATAATTGGGTCTATTAATACTTAAACCCAAAAAATCGTCGAATAAATCAAGCACAAGTGACGGTTCGACGGCTTTCCAGACCACCTTGAAGAATAAAATCGTACCATCCACATACTATATAATCGGAATGGATAAACTCTCCCTAGAAAAGATAGTAATTATGAGAAGTTTTAACTTGTATGACCTTTCTCCCCATAAGATTGTATCATGTTGTTGCTAAGAATGCACCCATGTCATCACAATAGCTAGGCCCAACCCCTCCAAGCCTTGGAACCAATCAAGTCCTATAAAATCCTACCCTCCTTAGGCTAATAGAAATTACAAGATGCCCTGACGGGATGACCAATTGACACGTGAAAAGCAACTCATACAGGACTTCCGCATTCAAAAGACATGTTATGGATAATAAGCGATGTCATCAACGGTTGATATCTCCCTTCTTTGAGTTACACAGCAACTAGTTCATGTTTGTATACCCCTAATGACCAATAAATAAAGTTAAGCCTCTAGGCTAATGATTGAGAAATATGTACTTGATTTGATCGAATCCGTCAAATATCATAGTTCACCTATTATGTATTTTAAAATAGACTTTTCACTTACAAGATTGTGTTTCTTCAAGGACACCATGTTGGTGCAACCATTGGAAACACCGTGTAAAAAGTTGGAATTTAAATATGATTTGATTATACATAGGGAGATTATCATATATCAAGCAGGTCTTCAATAGAAACCTCGGGGTACAAGACAAGCATGAATAAACTTAATACACACTTAACATGGAGAATAATAGGTCATGGATTCAAGGAATAGGAACTTTAAAGAGAGTGCATACCATCTTATGGAGGTGGTGGCTAAGTTCCAACTTACTGGGAAAGGATGCCTATGCAAAGATGATACATGAGAAGGTTTACGATGGTTTGAAAAAGGCAGCAAAATTTAGCATGGATGACTACTTTTTGAAAAAAGAAAAAGGGTGACTGCCCATAGTAGGTGTTCACACATGCTGAAACTCCATTTATCACAAATTAACATAAAATTACAGAAACATCGATCACAACTTAAACAAAGAATGTGCATGTAACTACATTTTCCAGATAGAAATGTTCATCCTGAAACATAGCATAGGTGATTGTTGTATTGGAAAAATTGGAAAGAGAGCAAACGATTTGGGTCCAATTTTTGCATGGAAACCATGGATCGATCATTTTAGTGATTTAAATTCTTTAGGTGTGTCATGTAAGCTGAAAATTACAGACCCAACATTTAAATATGGTTATTCCATCACAGACGCAAAATCTAGTACTGATATCTAGAAAATCTCATTTCATTCATGCATCGCACTAAATTGTGATTTCTGATATAACTGTACAGGAAAAGGAAGGATCCTGGAAGCCGAAAACAATCCTCTCGCATGATAAAACAAGTATCACACTTTACCCTTCATACACATATATAACAACCAAATTATCCAGATATCTGTAAAAAGAATCAATTGTTAACTCGATCCCGAGTCTTCCGGGAAATCGATACTAAAAACGATGCGGATGAATCCAAACCCTAGTTAGTCCCATCAAGGGAAAAGGTGATAGGGAGCATCACCTCGGCTCGTACGACGGGGGCGGGGAGGTCGCCCATGTGGATCTCGCTGCCCTCAGTGTCCATCATGACGGCGACGGCGAAGCCCTTCTCCTCGTTGAGCGTGCGGACTCGCCGTATGACATCGCGGTGCCACGCGTGCACGCCGTGGCACATGTTGAGGCGGGCGACGTTCATGCCGCCGACGGCGAGGGCCTCCAGCTGGTCATCGCCGCACGTGGCGGGTCCGATGGTGCACACGAGCTTCGTGCGGCGCGTGCTGCGGAATCCGTTCTCCTTGAGCTCCGCCTCTGACACAGCATCCACGTCGATAGCGCCGGCGAGGAGGATGCCGTTCTCGACTACAGCGGCGTCGGGGGGGAGCGCGGCAGCGGCGGAGATGAGGGAGGAGACGCGGCGGACGGGGAGGAGGGGGAGGCGGCGGGGGGACGGGGAGGGTTTGGGGGAGGACAGGGCAGGGGTGAGGAGAGGGCGGAGGCGGAGGGATTGGGCCGCCGCCATCGGTGTGAAGTGGATAACGCAGCTCTACTACTAGCACTCTGTGTACTTTGGCATTATATCGGGAGAGCATAGAAAGTATCGCCCGGGAGATTGGGAGGAGGATGGGGGACGAGACGACCGCAGGCGAACTTGCATGGAGGGCCTGGTCTTTTCTTGTCTTTGCCTGGTTATTTACGAAATGATGTCTAATTTATTTGTTTAATTATCTATTTTTAATGTGTCGATTTCTTGAATAGGTGTGCTGGTTAAACTAAATCCTTTGAATTATTCGAATAAGATTCATCTGAAAAATAATTAAAACAAATTGAAATGAAATAAACTGAGTATACTTTGACTTTTGAATTCGATTCACAACTAAATCGAATTTGAACTAACTTGATTTCATTCAAAAATATATCAATTTCGATATGTGCGCACACTCACTTGCACACGCTCGCGCACATAAATACACATATATTCGCATACAAACATACTCACACACATATAAATGAATACATACATATATGTGTGTACACAAACGTACACACATATACGTGTGTGTGTGTATATGGTTAAATAAAGCTACCCCCTAGTGGGTTACCAAGCTAACTTCCCCTTATTTTTTTTACTTTTTGGTATTTTTTAAATTTGGTGGGAGATAACTTAAATTAATAAGAGAAGTATGTGATTCAAATCCCGTGTATAATAGACAATCCTAATCTATCCATCTCGAAGAGGTCGGTTTCAGCCATTCGTAGACCGTCAAAATGTGTTAAGTTTGATGGATATGATTAAAGTCTTGAAATGACTTAAATTTTTAATGAGAACATATCCATGTTATGTGATATATAACCCATAACATACTTAGCTTCCCATTAGGGGTAGTTGTCTTTTTGAGACGAGAAAGAAGAGGGGAAACTTGAATAGTTGAAGTAATTAATGCATGTTGAGGGATAACTAGTCTTTGAATAAAGGAGAGAAAATAAATACAAATAAAAGTTGTCATTAACAAAAATGGTAGCATTATTAGAATCTTTACTTTTAATGGTTTTAAATGTTAAACTTTGTCATAGTATTTGATACACTAACATTTTAGATTCAACGTAAATATGAAATGTTTAGAACTTTGAGTTATGAAAAAGGTAACATTGGTTGAGTTGTAAATGTTCAAATGGATGTTATGCCACTTATGGACGAGGAACAAAAGATCTACAACATAAAATCAAAATTTATCAGATAAAAGAAGGTCAAGAATTCATTAAGCTCGTCACTTAAGTAATGAAGATTCATAAACTCAAAGACAAGAGAAAATGTGGTGACGTAGCATTCCACCAAACTTAAGGGCTTAGACATAGTGTTTTATATAGTATGTATGCTTAATAAGAAATATCTCAAGTAATAATTACTTATACCCATAAGTAACACATTGATCAATTAATATAGATCAATGATTAATTTTCCTGCTTATTGTCCCTGACATTATCTATCATCCTATTTGACATGAGGTATTGATTTTTATATGGTCGATCAACTCATGTTGCCTACACGGTTATTGAACCTATTTGCTATATTTGAATCAATCATTCTTATCGACGACATTAATCACTTGATCTTATTACTTTGTGTATTTTCATCTCTCTTATGTTTAGCGATGTTTTAATCATTTAGTTGACGCTTGACTGAATGATAACTATTTGTGTCTTGACCAATCACTGTCCACGATACAATCGATTACTTCAGTGTCATGATCACTGGCTTCATCTTAATTGATCGATCAATGTCAAGACAACTCAATAATGTTTTTCTTAAGGATCAGAGTGAGATTGCTTTTCTTTATATCGAATAAAGTAGTGAGGAAGAGGGTGAGAGTGATAGAGAGAATTAGTCACAAGTGATCATGGAAGGTTCAAGAAAGCGAGGAGGTAGGAGAGACCTTCCTTCCATACTAATTTACACACTTATATTTTTAACTGCGCATAACCATGCTAGGAAGATGTCTAGCAACTCAACATAGGTTTGTTGAGCTTGGATACACTGGTGCTTATATATAAAGAAAAATGGTCAAGGATGGAAGACTTGACCGACGAGACCACCCTCATGCACGTCTAATGATGCTTTTTTTCAAGTTTTGTATCCATCTGGTTATTTCATATAAACTGTCTCAAATATTTACTTTATACTATCCATTTTATTTTTTTAATAGATGTTAATGGATTTATAACTATTTTATTTTTTATATTTATAAGATATCTTTAAATTTCCAACTATAGTATTTTTCAAAAGAGCCTTCCTCCTTGTAAACAACGATAACACACTTAAAAATATATAAAGTTATGGGTTTGATTATACACAAATATCATATACACTTGACAGAAACTTTCAATTATATGCATCAAAGTGAAGAAGACCTCATTTTTATATTCAAGTTCTCAAGTTTTAAATTTCTCATCTATCATAATTGGAAATTTCATACATTTAATTGTTCTTTACTGGTCTATTTATACATGTGCTTCCCTCCTTTGTCTTTGGTTTTTTTATTTTAAATTTTTTTTGCTTGGTTTTGAAGTTAACAATAAGTTTTATTCTAGTAGAGAGAAACATAAAAGGTAATGTTACATGGATTTCGAGGCACTTACTCAAGGAATTGAACTCAAAACATAGGCCTTGTTTATATGAATTCAAGATTCATCAAATCCATTTTTGTTGTAAAGTACGAATAGTAATGATATGATGTTTGATCCCTTGAGTAGAGAGAAAAGACTGCAAGTCACATGGAAGGAATTCTCCAACATTATCAGATCGAAGAGTCTTTACATTAAAATCAAGTCGGCCTTTTATTTCATTAATAAACATAACTTTGATGGGTTAGACATGCAAAAGGTCCATTAGACATATATGAACTCATAAGCATGAGCAAATTAATATTAATTGCCTAGACTATCTAGGTATCTGTTTGATCCCCAGATATCAAGGTGGATAAACTAAAAATGAATAGTGGAATGAATTATACATGAAAAAGGAAATGAATTCTAATTACGCTTCTCCATATGGTGGGCCTTATACCTTAGGTTCATAGTGGGAGGGGTGGGGGAGGACCCAATGAAGTTTCAAGAAAGAAGGATGGCCTAAGCTCTAGTGTTATAGAGCGCCCAAAGAAATCTAACGTTGAGTCGCGAAGCATGTAGCAGCATGATATGGATTGTACAAGATGGTAGACACCCTCCCTTCATGGCTCGTACCAATCGTCTTCTCAATCAAGTTGTCCTGATAAATACAAATGATAACATCAAATATAGCTCGATAGTTTAGTATCCTGCAAATATGTTTGAATAAAATGAGCTGATGGAAAACTAATAAACAAATAAAAGGGTTTTTATCAATTGTGCCCCTCCGAGATATCACAATATCAGTTATGCCCCTATCTTTTTGGTAATATCAGTTGTGCCCCTGACTTCTTGCCAATATTTCACTTTTACCCCTCGGAGGGGCATAACTGATAAAAATCTTTTATCAGTTACGCCCCTCCGAGGGGCACAAGTGAAATATTGGCAAGAAGTCAGGGGCACAACTGATATTACCAAAAAGATAGGGGCATAACTGATATTGTGATATCTCAGAAGGGCACAACTGATAAAATCCCCAAATAAAATATCATTGACACCAAAATTAGGGTGATATGTACATTACTATTTCCCTTCATAAAGGAAAGTATGCCATCTATAATTAGGACAGTTCTTTATGGACGAAGATGTCATAGTTGGTAGAGTAGACTTCTTTCTCTACACAGTTGATGGATGTGCATGAACCAATCAAATTTTGCAAAAAAAAACAAATAGCAGAACAAACATAAATACCTGAATGAATGATGATAATGGTCTCTAAATGATCGCTTTCTTGGGAACTTGCAGCATTCCCTAGGGTTGAGCCTTTTTCATTACTGTGCATCTGAAAATGATGTTTTACCACTCTAGTTATATGAAATTATCAGTTGTAACATGTGATAAGACATATATTCCAAAGAACCATGCATAAAAATCGATCAATGGATGCAAGTGATAAATTTATTTATTTTACGTCAGTAAGCCCCAAGGTCACCACAATGAGGTAGTTGTTCAACTTAGTATCAATTTTCAGATAATTAGTGCACATAATTTCAAGATGATTTTTTAATGCAATTATGGTGTAATTATACAAATGTGACCAAGTTCAGAGTTATTCTTGCAAAGTTGTGATCAAATGACGTTCAGAAATTTCAAAACTCATCATGTAAGTGAATGTATGCAAAGTGAAACTACTGTAACTTTTTAGATTTTTTTAATGCAAAATATTTTTTATGAGTTAATAAAATGCAGAAAATGTGATTTAAACTAATTGAATTTTAATAAATATCATCATTCAATATTTTCAAACTAAAAGGATACCAGATGCATCTAAATGATTCATAAAGATACTAAATATGGATTAAATTAAAAAAAACAATTATCCAAATCACAAAAGAATTCATTATGAGCAAATAATGAAGAAAATGAAGTGATTTTTGGATATACTACATAGCATAATCAATTCTACAAAATGATATTTTCAAGAATTTGTAAAGTAAAGAATGATTTACTATGAATTAATAAATCACAGATGGGTAAAGTATTCTTATTTTCACCATGGGAGGTACTCCTCTTCTAATCATATGTCTATAGAATTGAACGGTCCTGATCTCTACTCACCCCCAATCCAAGGGCACTTATAGCGAAGAGTTCCTTCTTCGTGTTTTCCAGGATGGTGTTCTTCTATCATCAGCAAGGGAAGGTTATGTGGAGGGCAGCAAAAATCTAGTAGTCTGGGTTAGGGTTGGGCATTAAGTTGGGCCAGCCCGACCCGACCCAAAACCCGACCCACATAATCCGACCCAAACCCGAACTAAAAATTTAGTGGGTGGGTCATAGGCCTCAAAATGAACCCGTATTATTTATTGGGTCGGGTTCGGGTCTGAGAAGGCCCCAACCCGCAAGCCCGATGGCACGACCTATACGATATAATTATATCCACTATATTTATATTTGCTCCACATACTGTGTTCTAACTTTCATATCCTTATTTTGAGTATAGAATAAATACTTAGACCCATTAATAATCATATCCATTAGTGTGGATTGAGGACATTATTACATTAATATTCAAGATCATTACATTGATATGTAGAATGGAATCTGTGTCCTCAAGTGTTAGAGCATGTACAATTGTAAGAAACCAATTTGTATTGGGTCATAGTGCCTGCATCTACAATAGAATATATAATGGTGAATTGAATGGCAATTTAGGTTGCCATATTTTCTACCACGTTTCTATTTCCAACATACAACTAATGTCAAAATCACGGATTTAGTTGGCATACTTAAAGTATCAAACATGCATACATGCATAAGAAACAACTAGATAAATGCAAGAAGAACGGAACATGTGATATTGGTGTAAATATGTGTTAAATTGGGACTGCCCGGCCCGAACCCGACCCATTTTGTTTGGGTTGGGTTTGGACTTGGGCCTGGAATTTGAAGATAAAATGGGCCTAGTCCTGGCCCATTAGCCCATATACTTAGATGGGATTGGGGCAGCCAACTCAAACCCGACCTGACCCGGACCGATGCCCAACCCTAGTCTGGGTTATGGAGATTGTGCTGGTGACACTCCTTCCAGGTGTGCTTCTAAAGAGATGGACTCAAGGATTGTCGATGGATGTTAACGTTCTCAATCGTCATATTAGCTGACGATGGTTCTGCTCAGGCAAGTGCGGTGGAGGTTCGATGTCGTACCTACAAGTAGAAGGCGACTCAAGCATCGAGCCTTGGCCCAGTCGTTGAGGTGTAAATAAAGGTTTGATGGATGGTGCTCCTAGATGGATGGTGCTCCTACTCGGGTATGAAGGAAGAGGAGCATGTCAGTGATAGGTTGCGTGAGATAGATTTAGAATGCGACGGGGCTCGAAGATGACGTAATGATCGTCAGTGTATGGTGGTAGGTGGAGATTTCACAGATGAACAAAGATGATAGAGATGGGGATAAGAGCATGGAACATAGGATTGGGATGGAGAAAATGAAGAACATGGAAGAAGAAAAGAAATATTGAAAGGAGAAGAAAGAGTGAAGATAAGGATAAGATTTTACTTGACAGATGGTCACCTGAAATGGGTTTGAAGCTTCGGAAGAGAAGCTCCTTATTCTCGCCTCAATCTACTCCGACGACAGGAACGGAGGCTTGGTTGCGATTTAGGGATCGCAACAACAACAAGGTATCTGGAAGACTCCTTGATCTCTCCTATGGATGACCATCATCACTCTCGATGTACTCCACTTCGCTATCACCTGAGTTGGAGTTCATATCCTGGTGGTTTCTCTGTCAAAATGGTGGATGGGTTCAATTAGGGGGTCGGCAAGGGTTTTAATCAGTGGGTCGTTTAGGGTTCCCATCGACCTCAGATGGTGTTGGGATTAGTTTAAGGAAGATAAGGAATAGAGAGGAACGAGAAGGTTTGGTCGTTGAGTTGTTGGCCAGCGATGTAGGGAGGTGGGGGATTGTTGTTTGGAGCATCATGAGGTGGAAGATTAGCTGAAAAATGTTGGATCATCTAAGGTCCAATGGTTGTGGATGGTTCAACATGGAAGAATACGGGTGTATGCGAATCAGCGAGGTCTTTAGAACAAATTTGATCCCACGTTCGAGATCGAGTGCAGATGAAGGAAGACGGGGCGGCACATGGTTCCTCCAAGAGCGACTATGATCGCTCTCACAAAAGTTAAAAAAGACAATAAATTCATATAAAATGTAAATAATATTCAAATCGAAGAATTTTCTTCATGAAAGTTGTTCATCTCATCGAGATCTAAAACTTTTATGAAGATACCAAGACCAAAAGACACCGTTCGTACAAACACATAATTTTTGTACATAAAATATCTATGTTTATATTTTGTATTTTCTGTGATATTTAAAAAAATGAAGTTTCTAACAAAAATTAAATAAAATAAAAGAAATATATTTCACATTAATCTATTTTTTGGCATTTTTTATAGTGAAGAAAGTAAAGAAAAAACAAAAGAAATTTACGTACGCAATGTATATACAGTCTTGAAACCATTTGTTTTCTTTGTTTTTGAATTTTTTTATTTGATTTTTATGGAGTTTATTAAAATACAAGTCAACTGAAAGAAATAAAAAAGAAATAAATCAGAATGAGTTAATTTGAACATAAAATGACGAGTCAAAATTAATGAATATATATAATATACAATTTGGACCCAAATCCATGTTTCACATATGAATTTCGATTCTTTAGAACTTGGTCTTGATTTGTAGATAAGTAAGTGCACATTAATTCAAAAAACGTGAGTTCATAGGAGACCTTATGCAAGAGATATCAATATTTACGGCTTTTCAGTCTCAAACTCGGGTTTATGTTTATTTCACATATGTACAAGTTAGTATTTTTCGGGCTTTTCATTTATGAATATTAGTGATATGTACATAGTGGAACTGGTTTGATGTCATTTGGAGTTGGAATGAACGAATCAAAAAATGAGCGAAATTAGACTATTCAACAAGTTAATATATGAATGTAAAATGAAGATGATAATTTATGCAAATTATTTACAAGTGTATGAATGTTAATTATGAGTTACAGATACCGAATAATAGAGCTCTATTTTCCTCTATTGGAGTGGTGAATTACATATTCATCAGCATCAAATCCTCAAATTCCCCTTTTGGGGTCATCACAAGATGACCATCACCCTGGTAGTGACACCTCGAGCAACAAGTAACGGAAACCCATGTTTAATGTAGAAGACAACCTTAGCATGCCCCAATCTACCACAGAAAGTGCAATGGATTGTGCTACATCCCTACCCTAACATGGGATGATCGTAACCACAACCCATGTGTGACCTACGATGTCCTCGTCCAGATGAAGCAACGAGAGTGGCGAGATGTTCTTGGTCATATGGGGAAGTAATGTTGTGGCCAACAACAAGTCAAATAGAGTTGCATGCCTACTTTATTGTTGGTAGAGTGATGATTACGAGCATGACTCGTAATACCATAATCAATGTGTTTTGGTTGTACTTGGTGGTAGCATGACTTTGTATCAAGCCTTGTTAGGAATACCATAATCAATGTGTTTTAGTTGTACTCATTCTATTCAAGATAAGCGTGGCTCGGAACACAACCATTAGAAGTACTATAACTAGGGTCATACCTCTGCTTGCTTCGGGTTCATCATGTCAAACTATGACTAAAACATTATGCTTGAGTTCTTCTCCTGCCCATACGTGGCTTGTAAGAAATTCTGCATATCCAAAGGACTCTCATAAGATACCAATCCATATGCGCTTCTGCTAATCACACTGACTATATTTCGCAAGTACGCCATCCCATTATCCTCGTCCCAAGTGGTGTTTTAGTTGTCTTGGCTGCATGCTATGTCTAAGAAGAATAATTTCCTTATGGTACTCTCATATATCATCATGAATATCCTCGACCATTTGGGGTAATTGGCCTCGTCCAATTGACCAAGTAAAATGAGGGTAAGTGTACGCTCCCTCCATCATATCCTTGGTATGCGACCTCAGATGTTGACATCTTCTTTTACCTTGCTAGGCCTAATTGTAAAAAATAAATTTGGAAAATGCCTATTTACACTATATTGTGCTATATGCGAGTGAATTGCCTCGATGTAACTTAAGGTAGATCAATTAGGATTCGTTGGGGCTACAGAGGGGCATGTGGCTGCTATGGCTATGACGTTAGAGGTGATGGCAGTGCCATAGAGGAACATGACCATCGGTGAAGGGCCAGAGGTGGAGGGCGATGTCAAGGGGTGGCATGATAAGGAATATGTGATTCATTAACTTAGCAATAAGGGTTTGGCTTAAATCCCCAAATAAATGCACATTAAATACTCTTGAAAATATAAATTAAGCTAAACACGACTTGCAACAAAATAGACTAATTATACATCAATATATTGTAAAAAAAAGTTCTATAAATAAATAGAATAAAAGCCATAAAATAATGAATTAAGTATGTAAATATTCACTTGTAGACAAGCACAAACTTCAAACATTTCTAAATTCATAAACTCAAAATAACATGAAATCAGCTCTATAGTGTGCATAAATCTAACTTAAAGTTAATAATGCTAAAAAGTACTAACATGTCTAAATAGTCAATAAACCCATTCAATCGTCACAAAGCTATAAAGTTGAATGTCTTCTCCATGCAAATTTTTATGGATACGGGCTCACCTTTGAATTAATATACATCAAATTATCTATAAAGCAAGATCACACTCAAAGGAATCAAATATCATATGTGAAAATTTATTTTTGGGACTAAATTGTATATAATACATGTGTGCGGACTTTTTCCTATTATTTTGTGTACATTTTGACCTATTTTATTTTATTTCTTTTTCATTTATTTACTTTATTTTATACATTAACTACTCTCAAATGCCACCATGGTCGAAGAGGTAGCACACATGACTTTTGGATCTAGGTCAGTTTTGCATGTTTGGTTTTTATTGTGATATGTTTCTTTTGTGTATATCTCATTTTATTGCATTATCTTATTTGTGTAGATTTATTTCTTAGTATCGTATATCTCATTTTTATTGTATTTATATTCCTTACTAAAAAAATCTAAAAAAATTACTTCTTATAAACCTTATTGCTTTTGTTGTCTTGAATGAGAATTACCCAACACTTTCGCCTCACTGAGTTCGATTGTTATTTCTTGACAAGTAAAATAAGAATACTCCGCTCACTTAATTGAATATTTTTATGCACTTGTTTACCTCGAATCTCATGCAACAACTAAAACGACATAATTAACAAAGAGTGAAAGGTAGTTTTCAAATAACGTCGTTAACAAGGCGACGACATGGCTTTTAGATCCATGTCGCTTTTGTGGGTTCATCTCATTTTATTGCACTTTGCCTTCACGAGTCAACTCCATCTCAATATCCTTCCTCTATTGTCACCCCCACTCACGATTATGTTTATTATGAGTCAGATTCACGGTCAAAACCCCAACCGGCCTCTCGTCACCTTTCATTGTTTCGTTTCCCCATCCCTGTGCCTCGTAGGCCCTCATGATGACCCTCTTCTATAGGAGGATTTATTTATCCTCATCCATGAGGATGTAACTTTGACCTACTTTACTTCTCTTGTTGTTCTTTCCTTCCCCTTTTTTATTATTGTTCATGTTATCTCTTATTCCTATCATGCTTCATCTTCATATGACTCTCTTACCGAGATGGATTTATTATCCTCTCTTCCAACCCATTTATCTCTCCCGCCCTCTTCTTTCACTCCCTCTTATTCTCGAGATGCAGTCGAGAAAGTCGAGTTATTCACCACCCTCAAGAAAAATATAGAGCGAGATGTCAGAGCAAAGGTGAGTGAATGCTGAGTTGATAGATCAGATTATCGAGCTGAGGAACTCATGGTGCGTATCAGAGATGTAGAGGACAATGGTGTCATCTTCTACCATGGATTTTGGATACAACCCAGGAGCACACATGCCTACTCTTGGATTATACCCAAAGAGTGCATGGGAATATTTGAGTTGATGCCCTCCTTTGTCCACGCGATCCCAAAGTTTCACGATGATTTGACCAAAAGGAGCTCTAATGCCCTCCTTTGTCCACATGAGTTCAAGTACTTGTGTGACACGATACAACTTACGGATGTCACATATGATGTGGTTAGACTTAGAGCCTTATCTCTCTCTCTCTCTCTAACTAAGCTACCTTTTGGATTCGACATTTAAAGAAGATTGTTTGGATTTGGGGAGATATTAGAGCTTACTTTCTTCTCAGATTTTACCCCCGAGTCCAGTGTCAATGCGGTTAGAACAGAGCTCCAATCTCTCATTTTGTACCCCCACAAGTTGGTGTGTGATTCATGGATGAGATTCCAATATCTCATGGGAAAATTCCCAATGTTAGCAAATTTTCTAATCAAGATTCCATTATTTTTGCCGAGTTTCATATTACGTACTAAATTTTGGTTGGTGATAGATTACCACTAGCCTAGGCAGTATGTCATACTCTAGCACATTGAAGTGGGAAAAATATGGAAATAGCATTGAATGTATGGGTACTCGACTCGAGATTAGGTCGGGCTTGGGTTTGGGCCAAGCAAAAAAATCAAGTGGGCCTCTGAAATGATCGAGATAATCTGGGGAACTATATTGTGGTCCACACAAGGCGATACCACTAAGTCATTGTGATGGCAACTCTCAAAACCTCTACGATTAAATCAACAATCAACGCACAAAATGAAAATTCAGCAACAAAGTATGGATGGAACATAGGTAGGGTATCAAACACATGGTGGATCAAAATTATTTATAACCCTACAAAATAAGTATGTCTAGTAGACAAGCAGGTAGGGTATCAAACATATAGAACACAGGATGCAACATGAATTATTCAGTAAATGAATAATCCAAAAGTGTATGTGTAGTATGCATAAAATCAATCAATGTTTTGTGGATTTTTAATTAAATAAAATGATTCTTTTTTAATTAAATATATTTTTTAAGTTTTAATTTGTTGGTTTTAAATTTTTGTTTAATCTAATAATAATACATGAATAATATATATAAGTATATAAGTTGATATTAGATATATATATGTAATATAAGTAATATGTAATGGAATATATATATATAGTAAATACCCAAAAATTAGAAAATATCCTGAAGAACAATCTTTTTTATTTGTTTAAGATTTTAAAATATATTAATAATATTTAGAATAATTAACAATAATATAAACTATATATAATAATATTTATATATATGCTATAGAGGGTATACTATTTGTAAATATAGATAAAAATAGTCAAAAGGTCCAAACACACTCTTTTTATATTTTTCAAATATTTTCTCTATTTTTGTGAAAAATTTGGGGGATTTTTGCAAAACTTTTTTGAATTTTTAAAATAAAAAAGCAAAACAGGAACTGTTTAAATAAGTCGAATTCACTTGAGGAATGAAATAGGAAATTGGTTCAAAATCTCTCAAAATCAATTTTAATACATAGATATAGATATAAACAAAAATATAAGATAGAAACTAATATTTTTAGACTTTCAGAAATTATTTTATTTTTTTTTAAATTTAGCTAGGGTTTGCTATTTTTAAGAGTTTCTTTTGAGATTTTTTTTTGTGAATTTTGGTCTGGAGTTATAAAATAGGCTAATAAACAGTAGGGATTTTTTGGAATTTTTTGAAATGGTTTTATTTTTTTGGATTTTTTAAGTCAAATAGGGAATAAAATATTTTTTATTTTTAAAAAATGATAAATGCATGCAAAATGGTAAATAAAAATATAGAGTGTGAACAAGCAACCAATCAAGCACTTACACCTATTTTTGCATTTTTACAGCACATGAGCTATTTTTAATAAAAATACATGCATAAATAAAAATAAATCAAGCTGACAAGGGTATGTTTGCAAGTAAAATATATCGTAGGGGCTCGCATACAAAATATCTATAAGTTTTGATCTTCTACTTGAATTTAATAGACTATAACTAATTATAATACTCATAGGGGGACAGCTGCAAAATGTCCCCTCACATGGGGTCCACATGAGGTGACCTGGCACTGGACTTAAATGCAATATCAGAAAGTTACAAGGATGTACATGCAAATATCCCATAAAGTTTTCAACTAAATTAAATATTTACAGGACCTTCTAAAAAATAACAAAAAATGTAGAGGGGGTTGGATGCAAATTTTACCACTTATGCCCTTTTAATTCAGTCGTTGTTATCGTGTCATGTGGCTGATCTAAGGGCTCTCCTCAGGCACCGCTTCGAATTAATTGAGTAGCTGATGGTTTCCCTGAATACGTGTTTTAATCTGCGTTCGTTGTAGTACGTGTACTTCGCTAATCAATCAGAACCGAGAGAAGATCTCCGTGAAGAGTGTCTCGACTTTAATTTATATCCTAGACAAGTCTGGGGTCGAATACAGGGAGGTAAAGGAATAATATCAGGTTAATTTAGATAAATTAGATCCAGATTTTCTAAGTTGATTTTTTTTAAATTTTTTGATGCAAAAACAAAATGCAAAATGCAAATGCGGGTGAATTAAGTTAATAAGAAATCACACAACTTGGCCAAATTAATTTTAATGCAAAATTAATCCAATTTATCCAAATTATATTTTCCAGTAAACTTAATCCAATGATGAATGCAACATATATTTTTTTGAAATTTTCAGGGTTAAAATGTAACAAATAAAAATGTATACTTTTTATAGGTTTTTATGTAATTTTTCACGCATAGAAGATGCAAAAATTACAAAAAAAACAATGAAAGTTAAACATGATGAAATGAGACTATATTAATTTTTTTTGGAATTTTTTAATAACATATGAATTTTTTTTATGATTTCTTCGTGAAAATAGAGTAACCGTGAGTAATTAAATCCTAATAAATCTAGATGTCAAATTAGCCAGAGAGTGAATTATCCCAAAAAGATATTTATACAAGCAATCCAGAAGAGTTGAAATTTTGCAAAAATGTGATGTGTGGATTTAAATAAAAATCAATTACTAAAATCACTCTACGATTTATTTTAGGCACATGACAACTCCAATTTAAAAGATATTTGGACACTAATTCAAACACATTTCAAGGCATCATCTCAAATTTTTGTGGAATTTTTGGAGCAACATGAGTGAGATATGAATTTAAAAGCACAAATTGGGCAAAATATGTAGATTTTCAATTAAACATTTTTTGTTAATTCATAATATCTCACAAAAATATAAATAAATATTCAGATGACAGAGACTAAGTTGCTCAACATAATGCTATTTTTTCTTGAATAAAAAGATGCAATAATGAGGTCTAAATTAAAACATTAACGGAGGGTTATCAATGCAAATACAGAAAACAAAACTTATAAACAAAACATATACAGGAATTGTTTTGTAATTACAGAAACATAAAAGGATAAAAATACAATTTTTTTAAAATAAAAAAATAAAAAAAGAAACAACCTTCTTCTTCGCAGGAGCGCTACAGACCCGCGCGCGGGGCGGCGGGCTGCTGCCTTGGGTAGCGACTGGAGCGGAGGATGTCCGCGCGCAGCCCGCTACTGTAGTGGCGGAGTGGCCGCCGCGAATGGCGGTGGCATACGGCTGGCGTGGAGGCAACGGTGGCGGCACCGCCTGCCTGTGGAAGAAGGGTGAGGGCGGCGACGCTGCTCTCTCTCTCTCTCTCTTCTATTTTTTTTGATGTACTAATTTTTTTGTTTTAGATTTTATTTTTTTTAATTTTATTTAAATAGGGAATGAAATAAATGTGAAAAAAAGGGAAATGTGGTTATGGTGGTGTATGATTAAGATATAAACAAATGAATGTGTCCTGGGAAGTGAATGTGAAGTGCTAAAAAATGCAAAGATAAAAACTATGAGAAGATGAAAAAATAAAAAAAACCTAAGGTGTAAGTAGATTGCCTGGGTAGTATTCACGAGGAGCACGATCTTGCTCAAATCGTCGGCGAGCGATGAGCTCGAGCAGCGCGTGACGCGCTTATACTTGAAGGGGACATCGACATCATGCGGGTGCGGTTTTGGCCAAAAAGCCAACGGATCTCACCGGAGAGAGGATTGTCGTCGCTCGATCGCGGTTGCGTCGTTGTCACTGATTCAACTCTGTGAACTAGGCTCTCCTGACATAAAGATGGATCAAAAGCAAAAATGAGGAGAATGGGATGTATATAAAGAGAAAAAAACGAGAGGTTACTAAAGTGGTGGGAGGTTAATAAAATAATGGGGTTGAATTAGAAGTTAGAAATTTTGGTAGAATGGTGGAGTTGAATGATGGTTATTGTAGAGAATGGAAAATAAAGAAAAATAAAATAAAATAAAGTAGGCTACTTTAAATACAATACAATAAAAGAGAAGAAAAATAGTGGAGAATTTACAAAGGAAGACATACAACATGTACATCTTTTTTATTTGCTTTTCTAATTTATATATATATATTTATCTTTTTAATAAGAGATACTTACAACAGAAAAACACAATAAAATACTATAATTAAAATACAACACAACAATGATTTTTTGGATTTTTTAGTAATTAAGAAAGATAAAATAAAAATGAAGAAAGAATGAATATATGCATAATATACAATGTACATCTAGGTCCCAAAACCCAACTTTTGCAAATGAGCTCTGATTTTAATGAAATTACTTCCCTTGGATAGATAATTTTCTAACTTGAACCTTAAAAGTGAGTTTGGTGAATTTGGAGTTCATATGGAGCAGGAATTTGGCCGGAAAGTTGGACGTTACAGCCTTTTGTCTTTGGGATCTAGGAGCATTTATTTGAGGTAAAATTTATTTTATATATTTGTATTTTTATATATTTTTATGAACAAGTTAAGAAGAATTAGGCAAAAAGGAATTGAAATGAAATTATTAAAAATACATGAAGTTTTGGGCTATTTATAGGTGAAAAACTCCTTTATTTTGCACCTTTTTATTGTTAATTTATTTTGTACAATCTAATCTATACTAATTAGTGTGTTTTATTTACAAGAGTCATTTTGTTAATTTATTTATTTTATGGATATTCATTTGGGATTTTACTCAGGGATTTTGCTAAGATCAAGGTATTGAGATGATGAATCGTGGATTCATCAGTAACCCAGATTAAAGCTGGGCCACGTTCTTGATCAGACGGCAGAGCGACTACCTGGAAGAACTCAAGAAGATCCGAGCGTCGACGACTTTTGATCTGACTTGTCTCCATGCTCTGACGGTCTCCTCTTGATCCAGCAGGTGTTCCTGGCACTCCTCCGCGTGCAGTTGGATGCTCCGATGAAGTTGAGGGAGCCCAAAGAGCTTAGACAGGGACTGAGGGTCTGGGGCTATTCCATATAATCAATAGGGTTCCAGAAGCCTTCATAGAGTCGTGAACCTGCACCAAAATGGTCCTTGGTTCGAAGGATATCTCCTCAATAAAAGGGCCAAGCAAAAAGCGGTGTGGCGTGGCGTGGAGATGAAGCTCCGATGAAGGGAGGAGGAGGGAGCTTCGACTACCAGATCCACAATGGATCTAGGGGGAACAGATGGAATGATCAATGGAGAATGTAATGGGAGCGAAATGAGATGAAAATGGGGATGATCAGACGGTCAAATCACGGCGTTACGTTGGAGCGCATGCTCCAAGGATTTGGGGGGTTTTCTAAATTAAGATTAAAGACTCGATTAAATTAGAAATCAAAGGCAAAAATGGAATGCAGAAGCTAAACACTACCTAAGGACAATGAAGAAAGGCCTCGACTTAGCCTAACGGCCAAGGAAGCTGAACCAGTCGGAGAACTCCTCCAGTGATGGTGATCTTCGATCGATGATTCTGAACGAAGTAAGGATGATCGAAGAGATCTTTGACTACGGCTTAAAATTAGGGAGATCTAATCTCCATAAATCAAGCAGCACACTAAGGCAACAAATGATGATCTTGAGTGGGAAAAGGGCGAAGAAGCGAGTTCTGACAGATTGGAGCTTGAGAAAGAGAGCTGGTGTCAGTTGACCAAGCAGAGGCTTCTGGTTGGCCCATGTGGCCCAACCAGAAAATTATTTTGAGGAAAATATTGATAAAATCCAAAATAAATAATAAATAAATAAATAAAATTTAATTAAAACATGAAAATGTTTGTAATTTAATGTATAATTTTATACGTATTTATATTTATTTTTATGAGGCCCTTTATTGCAAGTTAATATTTACATGTAAAATATAGGTATAAATACATGTATTTAGGTATTTTATTTTATATTTTGTATTTTTCATTTTTAATATTTTATACATGTATTATAAATATTTTTTATTTATTTGTATACACTTTTAGATATTTTTATTGTATTTTTAAGAGTTTATTTGTATGCTTAATTAATTATGTATGTCTTCTTTATATGTATATATATATATGTATATTTCATCTATGTATAAGATTTATTTATTTATTTTAATTTTTAAATGATTTTAATTTATTTTAACTATATACATATATTTTAAGTAATATCTGAAAATCTATAAAAATAAAAGAATATGGAAAATATAAATAATGAATATAATATACATGTATATTGCACATTGGGATCCCAAAACCTAACTTCTGCATCCCAACACCAAATTAAATGAAACCACCTTCATTAAATATCTTATTAAATGTCATATACAATTAGAGATGATTTTGGTCCATTTGATACATTATGGAGAAGAAATAAGTCTACGAAGATTTTATTTTGACTTTTTATTTTGTGTGTCATGGGCACATTGTACATTATTTTTATGTGAACTCAATTTTATATTTTTGTTTGTATTTTTATCTATAATATTCATGTTGACAGTTTTGCTATTGAGGTGTAAAAATAATAGTATAAAATAGGTGCCAAAAATCAATCATGGATGAATTAAAAATTAGGGCTTTTGTGTCTTTTCTGTACAATTCATCTACCCTATCCCCCCTACTTCATTCATTGTCGACCAAGTCATCATGAAGATTGTGCCTCAGGGTTTAAGGTCACTCAACACCTATGGTGCTTCATTTCCTTTTCTTTTCTTCCTTTATTCATTGATTTTGAAATTAAATACATTAAATATATAATGTTTTGCACACCATTTTGTACAATTTATACAATATTTATTTTGATAAATTAGTGATATATACATGCATTTAGCTAGGGGTTTAAGACCAAAATTAAAAAATAAAGTGGTGAGATGGAGATTCATCACCCTCATACTTGCCTTTGCTAGACCCTAGCAAAGACTTATTCCCATGACTATGATTTTTAAATGTAAACATGTCTTCACAAAATCAAAGTTTGGAGCTCAGTCGAACCTTCGAATTTTTAGTTTGGTCAGAACCTTGTCAAGAACCACGAAACTCTGTCCAGTCTCCTCAAAAGTCAGGTCAGAACAAGTCGATGTCATGCATAGTCCTTATGACTATGATTCTATCTTGTACAATGTGTGTGATATATCGCTCATCTCGGCTGAAACGGTAAAAGTCAAGCTTCTCCAATAGGATGACCCTAATTCCCCAATCCAATAACTCTTTCCTCGAGAAACGAGATATTCCCTTCTAAGTTCAAGTACAACCGGCTTGAGAAGAGGAGGTGTAGGAGAGAATGCTTGGCAGTCAGTGTAGCTACCTATCCTATGATGCTAGACCAGTATAGCAAAGACATCCGACCGCCAGCTTACATGTATCTTTCACCTTGAAGCTCAAACCTTCTTATTGAATACATACATGCTACGATGGGGATTTTTTTCTTTGATTTTTGCTCGTTTATTCCTTTTGGAGTTTTTATCTTTTTTTAATACTATATACAACAACACTTACATACGATTTTTTTCCCTCTTGAGTTAGTAAATGTCCCTCTTTTGAAGCATTATCACAACCCACAACATTATGTCATTAGACCTCATGGCTACTGGATCGGTTGGGGTACAATGGCCATAGAATCGTGACTTCCGATATTTCCATTACTTGTGTCTTACACCGGCAAATCCAACCCTCTACAACTTTAACTGAGTTGAGCAAAGTGCAAGGTGCAGATGTGCAAGTTAGATCATTGTTGACAAGAGTCATGCGCGTGTTCCGAAATACTCTACTTAGGCAGTCAAGACGACACTGAACCTAGTACCATGTTCTCAAAGAATTAAGTATAATGAAGCATCTCAATTACAGTTCCTTTAAGGTTCGTGTGATTAAGTGGATTAAGGACCTACCAAGCTCCAATTTTCGGATTTTATTTAGAGTTGTTCAATGGTCATTATCAATTCGAAAAATGCAAATGATGTACATAATGCAGAAAAATATTTCTATGAACCCATTTTCCGATCTTGAACTTTTTATAGATTTTTGAGAAAGTTTTGCAAATTTTTATGGGTTTTTTAATTTGCATTTTTATTGATTTTTTTTGAAAAACAAAAGAGTTTTGACAAAAAATTATGTGCAGATATTTACATGGGAATGTGCTTTGTTATTTACAAGAATTAAGGTTCAAAAATTTATACCAGTTAGTTATTTACAAGTTTATGTACAGAGTTTGTAAAGAATTATGTACAATATTATCAAAATACTTTGGAATGTTTTAAGAAACATTTTGAAAAGCTTTATTTTGAAATAATAATTTGACAAATAATTTTGCAAATATTTACAAATTTTGAAAATCATTTTGCAAAGATTTTCGAAACAATATGTATAGATTTTTCAAAGTATTTTTGCAACCATTTTCAAACCATTTTAAATCGATTTTCAAAACATTTTATTCAAACAGAATATTTTTACAAGGGTTTGAAAACATTTTACAAATTTTTCAAAGAGATTTTCCAACTATTTTTCAAATACTTTTCTTAACATTCTTAGCCAGTTTATTAACTGTAATTATAAATAAATTTGATGTGTGTTTGAATTTTTATTAATTGATTTTATTATTTGAAAATACACAAGTGTGAGTTATGACTAAAATATATGTAGAGTATATATGACCCCTATACTTATCTTGAGCTATGTCCTTATAGATCGAAAAGAAAAGGAAGACGTGACTAGTACTAGGTGTAGGAAAATCTATGCTACAACGACTGAATAAAGAATGAGAAGTTGACCGACCCTCATATACTTAGGATCAAGTAACCCTAAGTATAACATATTGTACACAAAGTAGGGTGGCTTAAGGGTAGGAATAAATAAATCAGCAGCTCATCCTATCCCCCTCCCCTCGTACTTAGGATAAAATATCCCTAAGTATAGACAGAAAATCAAGAGTTGAGGAGACATGCAAGGGGATTAAAGAATGAACACTTGTATACACTCCCACCTATACTTAAGATGAGGTATATCCAAAGTGAAACAATGATGAATGGAATGAGTGAAGTTTTCAGAAGGATGAAAATGAAAAGAATAAAAGAAGAAAACAGGAAAAACATTACCAATCAAAAATGTTTTTGGAATCCTTGTCCGAATCTTCAGATGCTGCTCCCGGAAGTTCTTGCTCATAGACCACCTGAATTGAGCCACCCACGGGCTGGAAGGTATCGTGCTCAAGGTAAGGCTTCAGAAGCTATCCGATGATGACGAAAGGTTGTGTATCAGCTGATGAATCTGTGATTCACACTAAAATTTGAAAATAGAGCTTCATTCCCGGGTAATTAGATGCATTTCATCATTTACTCTGCATTTTTACCATCCATGCACTTAGAATTAATATGTGCATTTTAGCAAGCATAATTGCATTCATAATCATCTACACATTTCACCTAACTTCATGTATTTTTAATTAAATCATGCTAGCTCAAATAATTGGCCCGTGAGATAAAACCCTAATTTCAGAATAGATAGACTAAAATCTGTATATCTTCCTCACACAGTGTTCGATTTCGGTCTACTCAATTTTAAAGTATTATACATTCAAAGATCTTCAAAACAAGACCAGTTTAATAAAAATCGGAGCTCATATGTGAAAGTTGGGTTTTGGACCTCTTTTGCGCATTTTGTATCTTAGCAGTTTTTTGACCTAATATTTTATGTACATATAACCTTTTTTATTTTATTTATTTTTCATTTATATTATTTGATGAAAATTTTATTAAAATGCATAAAAATTCAAATCCAAAATAAGACTGAAATCAAAGAAACCAACCGAGTCTGAGTGTCCCTTGTGAGTATGTACAAATATCTCCAATTTTCCACTTTATTTTATTTTCTTATTTTCTTGTTTACTAAAAATTCAAAAAATATAATAATATATAAATATATGTCTTTTATTTTATAGTATTTTTTCGATTTTTTACTTTATTTAAAAATCACAAAAAAATGTAAAATTCTAAAGCGTGGTTTTCTGTATACATAGAAAGCCACCAAAAAATCATTTTATACAAATGACTTCTTTTGCTCTTGATCTCTTCATGAAAGTTGTAGATCTCATCGAGACGAGCAACTTTCATGAAGAAAGTTTTTTGATCCGAGGTCTCTTTTTATTTCTTTTTTATTTTTTATTATATTAGAATTTTGATTTTTTTGGAGCGACATGTGGCACCCCTGGGGCGGCCACGGGCCGCCCCCACTCATTCTCTCTCCTTCCCTCGACGCACATGCCTAGCATGTACATCCCCTAAACTTCAGCCCCCCTACTACTGGTTCTATGTCACCATTGCTCTCTCTCTCTATCGGCAATCGACCACCATCCTCGCCCATTATCCTCCGCAATCGCCTCTCCCCCATGTCACTAACACATGTCGCCCGCACCACATATTTATCCCACTACACCGGCCAACCACCTCCCCTTATCTCTCCACCAACCTACTGGCCACCCTTATCCCCTCGTCGGCTGACCCAAAACCCTCTCCTATAAAAGCCATCACCAATCCCTGTAAAGCCTTCAACTTCGTATATCTCGGATCCTATATAATAAGATATGGCTCATCAAGAGGAAACAATGGAATTTGATTCGTGTGAATCGGACTTCGTTTCAATTTGTTATGATTTTCGGAAGAAAGAGAAGTAAGGAGGATTAAGACGTCAATAACCCATAATGATTGTCACTAAGACTAATTAAGCATGATTAAAGAAACTAATGATGAATTGAAAATCGCTAATGATCATTAGCAAACATTAATCAGTAGTTAGAAAAGATAAGCGTAAGCTGCGAAAGTTAAATCGCGATTAGTGAAAGTTAATCACGATTAGTGTTAATTATGCATCATTAGTGAATCTAGAATCCTCTGGAATGTTCTAACTTAAGCCCTAAGTTTCGGATAAGTTTTGGCCAAAACCATGGGCCAAAACCGGGTCGCTAACCACAGTTAAGATCTAAATCATGGTTTTCTAACCATGGTTAGTGGTTTTCTGTCGCCTATAAATAGCCCCCCTACCCATTCATTCTCTACGATTTTCACTACCACCACCACCCCAAGGGCTATGGTCGAGAGGTCGAGAGGAGGAGTAGGAGGCGAGGAAGGAGCGCTAGCGAAGCGCTGCCGGGTGAATGAGGAGGAGGAAGGTATGACCCTCTCTTAGTTTGCTTCGTGAGTTAGGTTTTCGATTCATGTTTAGTTCCCTTTATGTTTTCCTTTCAGTTATTTTATAAGGGGAAACTTTACCAAAATTTTCCTAGAAATATCATCCTGTATAAGGGGAAACTATGCCGAAATTTTCTTAGAAATGTCACCCCATATAAGGGGAAACTCTACCGAAATTTTTCTAGAAATATCACCCCGTATAAGGGGAAGCTCTGTCGAAATTTCAAGAGAAAATATGTTCTTCACGTTCTTCGTGTTCTTCGTGTGTTCTTCGCGTTCCTCGTATTCTTTATTCGTTTTTCACGTTCTTGGCACGTTCTTAGCATTTTTATATGAAAATGAAATTCGATCGTTTCAGGAGCCATAAATCATCCTTTTGAAAGAGAATCACTATAAAGAACTGTATACAAGAGAGAGAGCTCGATTAGGTAACGAAATACTTCCTTTTGTTGTTGGGTTTTCATATGAGATTATTGTAATTCCTGATTTTATGTTTTTCGCTATAAAGAACTCTAATTTGGATATTTTGAGAAAGTATGAAAAGTTGCTTCGTGATTCCCACTAAAATAAGGTTTAAACATCGAATTGATGCAAAAGCTTGAAAAGATAGGATTTGGGAGTTTAAAGAGCATAAATTGAGTATATAAATATATGAATTAATATATTTGTAAGTCTATACTCAGTATTTGTAGTTACGCTGATCTAAGGCTTAATGGAGGAATTACATCATGGGAATTGATGTATTTTCAGTTGGATCCTAAAAAGGATCGTGTGTCACGTTAAGGATGATTGGGAGTAGAACTGCAGGTCGGGCATGCAACCTGTAGGTTTGTCGAAAGGAACCCGTATTGGCGTTACCCTACCTAGGTGGTACACGGTTGCCCTATTATGATAAGTGCGTATGAAATGAATGATTTGCAACGTATGGTACCGGGAGCCAATATATTTGGGTTAAACGACAGAAGATGTGGTCGTGCCATGTGGAGGCACGGGTGGTTTGATAGCGGCTAGGTCATGACAACATGTATTTAAAGCCGCTACGTTATATGATTAAATGTTAGCCTGAGGTTTTAAGCAACCGGGCCCTCGAGGATGGTGTGCTCCTTTGTTTATCAGGCTGAGGTTGAGATCCTGATTAATAACAGAAAAGGAAATTGTCATGGTAGTATTTGAGGATTGGTTGTGGCGATGTGCGGCGACATAAGCTTACCAAGATCAACGCAATCTCCAATTCCGAAGTGTCCACAGCTTTGGAGTACTTATAGTGGTGAGGTAATTCCCTGACTAATCCCTGATATGGAATAAAAAGGAATAGGACTTAAATTAATGAGAAAGAATGGAACTTTTTGTGATAACAAGTTTTAAAAATTACTCATTTGTTTACTTTTCTCTTCTTCATTACTTAATATTCGCTAATTTTTATCCTATGATTTATGGAAAACCCAACGGGTGTCGGTGAGCCATCGAAAGGACTTTAGTAATCCAGACAGCTTACATACTAGACATCCAGCCAGCCACAGTAGCTTTTCTTTGTAAGGTAGTTAGTAATCTTTTTGTGTATTTCCTTCCAGCTGATATACATGTAATGGTTGTAGTGGGACAATGAATCATGTGGACAATATTTTTGTGAATGGAAAAGTGTTGAAGTACTTCCTTCAGAGTATTTTTAATTGTAGTCTGTTTCTGAATGTTAGTTGTGATTGCTAAATAAATTATTGTTGAGTAACCAGATCCGAATATAGGAGGATCCGACGACCCAGAATTGGGGTCGTGACAGTTTGGTATTAGAGCCCGGTTACTCTAGTAATTTATTTCGTAATTGACAACTATGAGCGGTATTCAGAAACTAAGGATGTATTAAGATACTTTGATCTTAATAATTGACTGCAGTACCATTCACAAGTTATTGTCCCGTAGGTACACCATGCTAAAATGTATAGGACCTAATCTTTGATCTTGACTCATCCCAGGATCATAGCAGACCAAGACGTGTCTAGGCAATTAGCGGCTATGATGACAATGCTGCAAGAAATGGGGCAAAAGCAGCAAGCGCTAGAGGAGAGGCTTAATGCACAAGCTGAGAGACCTGAGGCATCCAGACGTGTGGATGCTAGGATTGAAGGTTCTATTCATCTTTGTGAGGAAGAATCTAGTTACCATCCTTCAACTGAGTCTGCTCCTACCCCAGCTGAAGATGCAATGGAGAAGGCCCTTCTTAGACACCAAACATTACTATACAATTGCCGAAAGAGGAAGATTCCTCTATTTAAAGGCATAGAGACACCTGCTGAGGCAGAACTATGGCTTGATGATGTCATCATGATGTTGAGAATAATACACGCACCAACAGATACTTGGATGCACTTCGCTGGTTACTCTGCAAGACGATGATGGAGAGCCATTTCTAAGAAATTAGTAGACCCCGTTCCATGGAATGTTTTTGAAGAGAGGTTCTGAGCTCACTTATGTCCCTCCCATTGGGAAGAGTTGAAGAGGAGGGAGTTGGCTTCTTTGACCTAAGGATCCAAGAATGTACGAGATTATCATATTCACTTCACAGAACGTTACTCCCCAGCTCTAGAAGCTTCACCACAAGAGTGTCTTACCAAATTTGTTAGCAGTCGTCAGGGAGATTTGAGAGAGAAGCTTGCAGGTTTTAGAGCCACTGCTGTAGATGAAGCCATGGACATCGCCTCTCGTATTGAGATGGAAAGGGATGAAAACCGCCAAAGAAGAAGCTTCCACTTTACTGGTGGACCATCCAACGTAAGGTGAATTATAACCGAAGAGACAGTCGTTATCATCCAGTCGGGTCTAATATAAGCTTGCCACAGACTTTAGGCCAGGAATTATTCGGAAGAAGGGGTTTCTCTAGACCTCCACTATACCCTCGTAACTCAGCACTAGGAACTAGTACCTCTGTGGTTGGGTCTTCAGCTCGGACATGAATACGTACATGTTATCACTGTCATCAAGAGGGACACATTAGGAAAGACTGTCTGCAGTTGAGAGGTTCGGGGTTTAAACCAATCCCAATTAACAGTATAACATCTACCTCGAGCAATGGAGTACACACGGATGAAGACAGGGTAGAGGTCGTGGCTCACAAGGAGTGTCTCCTACACAGCAACCACCACAAAAGTGTTGCGGGTTCTAGTTTGCATATTCCTAATGGATAGCTCAATACAATTACTGAAGAACAAGCCTACAATTCAGGCACAGTCATACAAGGTACCATTACTATTCATGGCTTTTCAGTACATGCCTTATTTGATTCTGGTGCTTCACATTCATTTATTGCTCGACGATTAGTACCCACTTTAGGTAAGATAGTAGTAGAAGTACAACAGTCCTATCTGATCAAGGGACCAAGAGGACAAGTATTTATAATCCGAGAAATCCTGGATAATTGTATGGTACTGATAGCGGGACATCACTTACTTGTTTCACTACTTTAATCGAAATGGAAGACTTGATCTTATCCTAGGAACGGATTGGCTAGAAAAGGCATCATACATGTCTTGACTGTTTTCAGAATATAGTAACGTTTCACCTTCCTAACTCGATAGAGTTTCAGTTCATTGGAAAGATATCCAATGATAATGTCGAATATATTTCTACTTTGAAGGCACAACAGTTGTTAGAGAAAGGGTGCCAAGGATATTTAGTTTATGTAACCACTACATCAGGGTCAGACAGAATGATGAAAGATATACATGTGCGAATTTCCTGATGTATTTCCAGAGGAACTACCTGGATTACTACCTGAGCGAAAAATTGAATTTGAAATCTCTCTCATACCTGATACACATCCTATCTCTATCCCTCTGTATAGGATGCCACCAGATGAGTTACGAGAGTTAAAGGTACAGTTGCAAGAACTGTTAGATAAAGGATTCATTCATACTAGTACTTCACCATGGGGTGCACCTGTCTTATTTGTCAGGAAAAAGGATGGGTCAATGCGGTTGTGCATTGACTATAGACAACTAAACTAGAAGATCGTAAAGAACAAGTATCCTCTTCCAAGAATAGATGATCTCTTTGATCAGTTACAGGGTTCAACTATGTATTCCAAGATTGATTTAAGATCTGGATACCATCAGTTGAAAATTAAAGATAAAGATATTCCCAAGACAGCTTTTCAAACTAGATACGGGTATTATGAATTCTTAGTAATGCCTTTGGGACTGACAGATGCCCCAACAGCCTTCATGGATCTCATGAATAGAGTATTCAAGGAGTTCTTAGATTATTTTGTAGTAGTCTTTATTAATGATGTGCTTATTTACTCCAAGGATAAGTATCTTCGTGAACACCATCTCAGGCAGGTACTTGAAACTCTAAGGAAGAACAAATTGTATGCTAAATATAGCAAATGTGACTTATGGCTATATGAAGTATCTTTCTTAGGTCATGTTATTTCTGGAGAAGGTATATCAGTTGATCCTACAAAGGTTAGTGCGATGATGAGTTGGGAACGCCCGAAGACTATCACAGAAATACGATCTTTTCTGGGATTAACTCGATATTATAGAAGATTTGTGAAGAACTTTTCACGAGAGCATTGCCAATGACTAGGTTGACCCAGAAGGAAGTCCCATTCATATGGTCTGATGCATGTGAAATTAGTTTTCAGATACTGAAAGAATGCCTAACATCTATACCTATCCTTATTCTACCCTCAGGTACTGAAGGATTTACAGTGTACACTTATGCATCTAAAGAAAGACTTGGGGCAATTCTTATGCAACATGGTAATGTAGTTGCATATACATCACGACAGCTCGGGACACATAAAAAGAACTACCCAACACATGACATTGAATTAGCTTGAAATATCTATTTGATCAAAAAAGCTCAATATGAAACAGAGACGGTGGCTAGAGTTGTTGAAAGATTATGATTGCACTATCTCCTACCACCCTGGTAAGGGGAACGTCGTAGCAGATGCCCTTAGCAGAAGAACTTATTCACCTGGGTTAGTGAATGCTATCCACTTATGGGGTTTACTATCAACGTTAGGTGAATGGAAACCATTTGATAGTAATGTCGATATTATAACTATTCCTCATCGATACAAACCAAAGATCTGGGATAGAATAAAGAAAGAATAGGAGGATGATCCGGTCCTTAAAGACTTGAGACGATATCTGGATAAGAATGAGATAGAGGGATTCCAGATACAAGATGGGTTACTATATAACCATCACGGAGTTTGTGTACCAAACACACCTGAATTGAGGAAAGATATCTTACGTGAAGCGCACTGCTCTAGATTATCTATTCATCCAGGAATTACAAAGATGTATAAGGATATTTATTCAAACTTTTGGTGCCGGGAATGGAGAAGGATGTTGCTGAGTTTGTGAATTCATGTTTTACCTGCCAACGAGTAAAGGCTTCACTCTAAAAGCTACCAGGATTATTGCAACCCCTCCCTATACCTGAATGGAAATAGGAAAGCATTTCCATGTATTTCGTTACTGGCTTACCTCAAACGAATGGTGGGAAAGATACTATATGGGTTATAATAGATCGTCTGACCAAGGTAGCACACTTCATTCAAATAAGATTATCTTTTACTTCAGACCAACTTGCTGAGTTATATATTACACATGTGATCCGTCTCCATGACATTCTAAAGGAAGTAGTTTCCGATCGAGATTCACGATTCACCTCACACTACTGGGAGAACTTCGTGAAAGCCTTAGGTACACAACTATGCTTGAGCGCAGCATATCATCCACAAACAGACGGATAATCATAACATACGATTCAGACACTAGAGGATATGCTACGAGCATGTGCCTTAGAATGGAAGGGATCATGGATTAAACAATTGCCTCTTGCAAAATTCACGTGCAACAATAGTTACCATACAAATATTGACATGGCATCATTTGAAGCACTATATGGACGTAGGTCTACTACTCCTTTGTGTTGGCAAGAGGTTGGGATAAAGAACTTTACGATTCAGATAGACTCCAGGAGACACGGGAAGCTGTAGAGATTGCTCGAAAAAGACTAACAACTGCCCAGAGTCGCCAGAAAAGCTATAATGATACTAGGCGAAGAGACCTTGAGCTTGAAGTAGGCGACTTTGTATTCCTCAAAGTATCCTTATGAAGGGAGTTCAGAGGTTTGGCTTGCGTGGAAAGTTGGCACCGAGGTTTATGGGTCCCTTTGAAATCATTCAGCGGATTGGAAAAGTGGCATATAGACTTGCGCTTCCTCCAAATCTTTTGGTAATACATGATGCTTTTCATGTATCAAATATGAGAAAGTACATTAGGGGTCCGGAGCATAAGATATGATGATTTACATGTTGAGCCAGCCTTAAATACCAAGAAATACATGTGGAAATACTAGATAGAGATATAAATCAATCCTCTTTAAGGTTGTTATTCCTGCATTTCTAGTCTTGAGGAGGAGACTTCCTTTAAGGTTGTTATAATTTTAAAGCCTTGAACTTCACATCTCTTGGATCCTATATAATAAGATCTGGCTCGTCAAGAGGAAACCAACGAAATTTGTTTCGTGTGAATCGGACTTCGTTTCGATTTGTTATGATTTTCGGAAGAAAGAGAAGTAAATAGGATTAAGACGTCATTAACCCATAATGACTGTCATTAAGACTAATTAAGTATGATTAAAGAAACTAATAATGAATTGAAAATCGTTAATGATTATTAGCAAACACTAAGGGTGCGTTTGGTTGGTGGGTTAAGGCGGGTTAAACTGGTAGAAGGTAACCCGTTTTGAGTTTTAATGTTTGGATAGAGGGTTAAACTGGGGGTGGGTTAGAAGTGGGTTTGTTGTGATATGATTGTATTGGAGTTTGAAAAAGTGAGTATTTATTGTGATGTGATTGTATTGAAGTTTGAAAAAGTGAGTAGAAGTGGAGTTGTTTATATTTTTTATATGATATGATCGTATATATTATTTTTTGATAGGATTGATGATATAAAATTTATTTATTTATTTATTAAAAAAAGGAATAAAGTGGGGCTCACATGAGATAGAGGGAGGGTGGGTTAAGGGGGGTAAACTCCCCTAACCCACCGGTAACTCGGTGGCCAAACGCTACCTTAGGCCACGTTCGGTTGGGGGGTTACCCCCACTTTGGGTGGGTAACCCCCCAAAACCCCCCTTTTAACCCACTAGTGGGGCCCACTCCTTTCCCATCAAAAAATTATTTATTATACCATCATATCGTCTAAAAATCATAAAATACTCAACTTCTACTTACTATTCCAAACTTCAATACAATCACATCACAACAACCACCCACTTTTTCAAATTTTAATACAATCATACCATAATAACTACCAACTTTTTCAAATTCCAATACAATCACATCACACAAACCCTCCCAACCCTTAACCCAGCAATCAAACACAAAATCGGGTTATCCACCCCTGGATAACCCACCAACCAAACGCCACCTAATTAATAGTTAGCAAAAGATAAGCGTAAGCCGTGAAAGTTAAATCGTGATTAGTGAAAGTTAATCACGATTAATGTTAATTAAGCGTCATTAGCGAATCTAGAATCCTCTGAAATGTTCTAACTTAAGCCCTAAGTTTCGGATAAGTTTTGTTCAAAACCATGGGCGAATATCATGGACCACTAACCACAGTTAAGGTCTAAACCATGGTTTTCTAACCATGGTTAGTGGTTTTCTGGAGCAGATAAATAGCCCCCTACCCATTCATTCTCTACGATTTCCACTACCACCACCGCCCCAAGGGCTAGGGTCGAGAGGTTGGGAGGAGGAGTAGGAGGCGAGGAAGGAGCGCTAGCGAATCGCTGCCGGGTGAACGAGGAGGAGGAAGGTACGATCCTCTCTCAGTTTGCTTCATGAGTTAGGTTTTCGATTCATGTTTAGTTCCCTTTCTATTTTTCTTTCATTGATTTTATAAGGTAAAACTCTGTCGAAATTTTCCTAGAAAAATCACCCCGTATAACGGGAAACTTTGCCGAAATTTTCTTAGAAATATCACCCCGTATAAGGGGAAACTCTGCCGACATTTTCCTAGAAATATCACCCTATATAAGGGAAGCTCTACCGAAATTTCAAGATAAAATATGTTCTTCGTGTTCTCCGTGTGTTCTTTGCGCTCTTCGTGTTCTACGTTCGTTCTTCGCATTCTTAGCACGTTCTTAGCATTTTTGATATGAAAATGAAATTCAATCATTTCAGGAGCCATAAATCATCCTTTTGAAAGAGAATCACGATAAAGAACTGTATACAAGAGAAAGAGCTCGATTCGGTAACGAAATACTTCCTTTTGTTGTTAGGTTTTCATATGAGATTATTGAAATTCCTGATTTTATGTTCTTCGCAATAAAGAACTCTAATTTGAGTATTTTTGAGAAAGTATGAAAAGTTGCTTTGTGATTCCCACTAAAATAAGGTTTAAGCATCGAATTGATGCAATGGCTTGGAAAGATAGGATTTGGGAGTTAAAAGAGCATAAATTGAGTATATAAATATATGAATTAATATATGTGTAAGTCTATACTCGGTATTTATGGTTACACTAATCTAAGGCTTAACGGAGGAATTACATCATGGGAATTGATGTGTTTTGAGTTGGATTTTAAAAAGGATCGTGTGTCACATTTAGGATGACTGGGAGTAGAACTACAGATCGGGCATGCAATATGTAGGTTTTGGACTAAAACCCTCATATCTTCCCCATCCAATGTCCGTTTTGATCCTACTCACTTTTGAACTAATGTACACTCAATTACCTTTAAAACAAGAGCAAGTTCATGTGAATCGGAGCTCGTATGTGAAAGTTGGGTTTTGGGCCTCTTTTGTACATTTTGTATTTAGCTGTTTTTGACCTAGTATTTTATGTATATAATTGATCTATTTTATTTTATTTCTTTTTCATTTATCTTCTTTGATGAATGTTTTATTAAAATACGTAAAAATCCAAATCCAAACTAAGCTTGAAACCATAGAAACAAATTGAGTCCGAGTATTCACTAACTATCTGTACAAAAGTTGTCTTTTTCATGTTTTATTTTATTTCTTCTTTTTCTTAATTAATAAAAATCCAAAAAAACTAGATTAATGTGTAAATATTAATATTTGATTTTACCATATTTTTTCGTATTTTTCTCTGATTTAAAAATAACAAAAAAATTAGAAAACTAAAAAATCATGGTATTCTATGTACATGAGATACCCCAAAAAAATTACTTTGTGCAAATGATCGATTTTGGTTTTAATGTCTTCATGAAAATTATAGATCTCATCGAGACGAGTATTTTTCATGAAGAAACTTTTTCGATCTGAGGCCGTTTGCTATTTATTTTGGATTTTTCAAAGGTTTTATTTTCCGATTTTTGTGGTGCTGACACGTGGTCGCTCCTGGAGCCGCCATATATTACCCATTTTTTGATTTATTTTTATTCATTTTAAAAAAATTAAAATCATCGCACTTGCGGGGCACATGCCTCCCGCGCACGTGCCACTCACGTGCACTCCAACCGCCCCTCTTATCGCCACGCGTCACCACATGGGTCATCCGATCTCGGCCGATCAGACGGCCAGGGCCCTTCGTCTTCCTCCCCCTTTCCCATTCTGGGCCGCCGCCCATCGCCACCTAATACCGTTGATTTCACCGTCGCATCGCCATCTCCACTATGCTGCCTTTGCTTTTTGTCTCCCCCTCGAATTCCATCCGATCCCACGAGATCCGTCATCTCAATCAGATCAATCTTTCCCTTATATCCTCCAAATCAAAATCTCCATCAATTGATCTCCGTCGACCTTCCATGTCCGTCCCCGTCACAAATCCTATAAAAGCTCCATCGCCACCTCCGTATTCCCCCATCCGCTGATTGCATCGCCAAAGGGAGGGAGCTCTATCATCGGAGCTGACAGCTCCATGTCCTGCTCTTCTCCTCGAAGGCGCGGCGAGATCCGAGGGACCTCCTCTCCCTCGTTGCAGCGGCAGCCCTCGCCTTTGCTGCTTAGCTCCGGTATTCGTCGAGACGACGTCGCCATCTTCCCCGACAACGCCAATGACCACATCTTCATCAACATCGCGAGCTTCATCAACTTCCTCTGCTCCGCCGCATCTCCATTGCATCAACAACGCTCCTTCACCGGCTCCTGGCCTTCGACGACCATCCTCTGTATTTTCGCCTTGGTCGAGTTTTCATCAGCCGTTAGAAGATCTGTCGGGGACCATGACATCTGCATCAGCATCGCCGTAAGCCACCGCCAGAAGCACTTCATCCTGCACCAGACGCTCGCCGAAGCTTCCACCAGACGCAAGCTGCTCCGCCCCCCTCCTCCGTACTCTGCCTGACCAGCGAGGCACGTGGTGGGAGGAAACGTCGACATCATCATCCCCCACGGGTCACATGCGGGGCATGTGACCGCGTGGGTAAATTACAACAAAGCTCCTGGCTCTTTCTCTATTTGTACCTCAGTCCCGCCGACTAGAGGGCACGTGCTGAGCACGTACCCCTCTGTTAATTTTGCAAGAGCCCCCACCCACATCCCGTACTTATCGGTAATTACAATATAGCCCTCCTTTGCATTTTATTTTATTTTTAAATTATTGTAATATTGTACTGTTACCCCTGTGTTCCCCCGTTATTGTGGACCTCTACGTTGTACTATTTTATTATCCAAAAATAGAATTTTGTTCCCCCAATTAATTCTCTACATCTTGATATATTGTGGACATTTTTGTGATCAGTGGTTAATTAATAATTGATCTTTTTGTGGAAAATGCATATTTTGCCCATCTTGAGCTCTGATTTTCATAATTAATTAACCATTGCTCTAAAAATTCCCGAAAAATCATGAATTGAATAATTAATTCTGTTTAACATTGTGCCCAACAAGAATTTCATTTGCATGCATGGTTTATCTTGTAAAAAAAATTTTACATATTTCAATATTTGATTTTAAATAGGTATTAAATCTCATATTTTTGAGATTTAGGATTTTGTGAGATCGATTACCTAGTGGTAGATCTTGGATAATTTTATCCCTTAAAAAAAGGGATATTTACACCCATAACCCTGAGTAGTTCCGTAATTACCCCAGAAACCTTCAATAATCACGAATTACATCCAGAACCCCGAATAATGATTAACCTTTACATGATATAACCCTGTGTAAACTTCCGTCTTTATTTCTCCGTTAATTCTAACAGAGAAAGTCAATTTTACCCTTCGAACCCCATCATATTTACCACAATGCCATTCATCAAACAAAATAACCCCTGCGTTCACCTCCGCCCACAAGCTCCCCCTCCTCCCGCCGGTTGTGTGCATGCTGTTTCTGAATTACAATTGCAGTATGACCAGAAACCCACCATTAAAAAAAGTAATTAAGCTGCCAACAACAACACAGTTCCAGAACCACAAAACACACGCACAAACACAAATCGTTGCATCGCGAGAGTCGCTTAGCAAAGTGTGGAAAACGCTTTGTATGAGGAGGAGAGGAGAAAATCAAATTAACCATAGTCAAAAAAAGCCCCACGGCTCCCAAAAAACAGAAAAAGAGCAGCTCCAGACCCCGTAAGTAAAAATTTTAGCTTGATCTGAAAAGAGAAGATATTTTAGTTCAATTGACCCTCCTGTCTACATCCAGAAGAACCCATCTGGAAGATCAGGTGCTATACCACATTGCTCTTGGTCTCTTATTCAAAGATCCATGCTGATGTTGGTGCATCATCTGTGGCACCGCAAATCTTTCCTTTCCCCCCACCTCTGCACCCGCTGGTTCCCGACACCATGACCGATCTCACCACCAACATGACCCCATTGCTGGTTGCCGTTATTCTGGCTATGTGTACCCACCTGTGGAACCTGAGGCACCCACCACCCGCGTGCCGCCCCCTGCTCTTGCATCGAGGAAGGGTAGCAAGTCGTCCCCGATCCCCATCTGCATCAGACATGACCAGTTTAAACAATTAAGCTACACTTTCTAAGAAGAAACTCCAGGTTTTTTGGTAAACTGATCAAGAACCTTCGAGAGAATATCAACGGAGGAGACAACGGGTGACGGCACGTCGAGCAGGAGGTCCTCAACGTGCCATCCGGGCAAGGTCTTGATTAGGTAGTCGGAGATGGTGCTGCTGGTGAGGTTGCAGTGCTCCTCTTCTGCCGCCGACACCGCCGTTGAGGTTGTAGGTTGGTGATGGCCTCCCACCACCGTCTTCTTACTGGTGGAAGCATCCGATTCCTCCACCTCAGATGCCGAGGAGGAGGAACCGGATTCCGATGCGGCGACGGGTGCCGCGGTGGCGGAGAGCTTGATGCCGGTGAGGAGGAAGCGGTTGTGCTTGCTGGTATGCTCGTTCGCGGCGTGGATCGGTGCATCCCAGTCACGACATAGGAGGGCACGTTCCTCCTGGCGGAACAAGAAGCCTTCTCCTGTCAGATAAGGAAAAAAGCTACATTTAAAGTTCAAATTCCCAGACTGAACCTTCAGATATTATGCGCTTTCTCGCTCAGCTTCAGCTGATGGCGAGCTAATTAGTTCGTAAAGAATCACCTGGCAGATGTCGCAGAGGGGGGAGTGGGAAGGGCGGAGGAGGGAGAAGTGGCGGTGCTTGCCGGCGAGCTTGTTAGCACTGTGGACGCGGCGGTCGCACGCGTCGCACAGCACGGCCTGGTCGGCGCACCCCGCCCCCGTGGAGCCCCCCCCCCCCGGTCCGCCCCAGCCAAAGCCAGCCGCCGATCACGTGGACCTCTCTTTTTTTTTCCCTTGGAACTCTCTTTTTTTTGGGTTATCTCAGCCGTTAGATCATTGCTTGGTTAGATTAACTCAGCCATCTGGTTGAGTTAATGAACTAAACTAACGGAAGGTTGTGGATGTAAAACGGAGCAGTTACTCGAGGTTTTGGATGTAATTCGTGATTATCAAAGGTTCCTGGGGTAATTATCAAATTACTCAGGGTTATAGGTGTAAATATCCCTTAAAAAAATTAGGTTTAATATTTATTATAATTAAATATTGAAATTCACCTTATTTGCATTTAAAAATTCATAAAAAAATTCTTCTTCCATTCCAAAAATTCCAAAAAAAATTATAGTTTGTTCATTTCATCATAATTATCATCTTGGTCAAGTTTCATATTTTTCGGACATTGTTTGATCTGTATTTATATTTTAGTCCCTAAAATCGGTCAACATTGCATTTTGCATCCCTAATTGCATTAAAAAATTATAAAAAAAGACCACCTCGAAAACCGTGCACGAACTTTGATAGACAAAAATTCTAGGTTGTTCCTTTACCTCCTTGTGTTCGACCTTGGGACTTGCCCAAGTTAAATAAAAATAAAACCACGTGATTAAGAATTGCTTAAAATTTATTGTGGTTATTACTTGATCGATTCCGATTGCCCGCCTACAACAAAACGACATATTTTTTAAGCAAACGATAATCCACGACATATATTTAACATAGGCAATTTCAGAACCGTCAGTATCCAAGATGAAGATGCCTGCCCTGTCTGCACCTCCTACTCCCATTTACCGAGTGCATCAAATTCAGGAGCAGCTCATGCAGGGGTCTTACAGCACATGGACTTCTGGTCAGCCCATGAGAGCCATTTCACGGATACGGCCATAAAGACAATCACCAAGGAGTCCCACAAGTATGGGAGGTGAATGGGATCTGGTACACTAATGATCCCAATGCTACACAACACCACCGACAACAACGCCCGCAGTACCCCCCCCCCCCCCGCCCTCAATATCGTTAGTTTCAACCGCCTCAATAGCAGTAGTATCCTCATCAACAGAACATGTATCGTCAGCAGGTCTATCAAGGACCTAACAGACCGCAACATGGCCAACAGAAACCATCCCAAAGGCAGGATCAAGGAGTCTCATCTTCAGGTACCTCTGATTTACAGAGGATCCTTAACGAGCTCAATCTTATCCCCAATGAGCAACATGAACAGAGAGCTGACATCAATCGACTTTCATGTTGGCGTGACGAGTTCAACGCACCCAAGACCTCCATTCCAGCATAGGTTCAGGTTAAACCCAATAACTTGAACCAAGGTCAGAATCACCAGAAGGATCAGGTATACTATTCCAATTTCTTAGAGTTAGATCATGAGATCCTATCGCATGGTATTCACCACCTTACTCTCAGGAGCGGTAGGACCGTGCAGACCCCTGATCTGGCACAGCAGGGTGGAGCGGAGGATTCCGATGAGCCAGCCCTTATGGATAGCTCAGAGGAGGAGGGTCATCATCACCAACAGCATCTTCAGGATCACCAGGGGGATTTGAATCCCAAAAAATCTAAAAAATAAAACAAACCAAGAAAATCTAAAAAGAAGAATAAAGCAACATCGAGCACGATCATGAGCACCGAGTTTTCGAGAGGTGAGAGGACCACCTTGGATGCATCGCCAGTAGTTTTTCCAGATTCAGTTCTAGTTCTATTTCATGCATGTCAGTCGCGTCCTATACAGAGTCCGGGTCCAAGTCAGATTCATGTACATCTGAATTTTGATTCCAATAAGAACTCAAATGATAATATTTCTGTTTCACGTCATGAGCCTCCCATCCCTTTCCCCCAGGCTTTATCTAAGGGAAAGAAGAAAAAATCTCAAAAAATTGATCTTAACATTTTAGAGATGGAAAGGATGTGTCATGAGAATGTTAAAGTTGAAATGACTTTACTTCAATTGGTGGATATGGTTCCTGCATTCAAGAAGTACCTAAAGGAGAGATGCACTCTGTTGGCACGGAATCTCGGGTTTTGATTTAAATGATATAGGAAAGTGTCGTTGACCCAAAATCCTGCGACAAATAAACATTTTTCTTCTCTCGCTGCAAAATAATTATAGAAAATAATGTGGAGCAAGAGAAATGTTTTGCTACTTATTTACCTGTATATCGGACAAGATTCTCATGGAGGCTAAAATTCTCGAGGGTTATTCAAATAATCGATGAAAAATCAATTAAGAGAAAAAACATGAATCTTAAAGGTAATCTATCCTTGTTTTTGTGGATTTTTTTCTCTTTTTAATTTTTTATTTTTTATTCTATTTTTTATTTTTTGATTTTCAAATTTTTAGTGATTTTTATTTTGCATTTTTTTCAAAATAAAGAATAAATCGCACAAGATAAGAACTATGCACACCAAACTCTTTTTGTATTTTTCAATTATATCAAAAATTCTCAGAAAAATCCACAGAAAACATTTTTATGTTTTAAAGATTTTAAATGTTTTTGAGAATTTTTTATAGAATTTTCAGATGTTTTTGTATTTTTTTAAACATCAAACATTGATAAAAATGAGAAAAAGTGCACAGCCTGGAGTAATTTGCAACTTAAAAGTATATTAATGCTCAAAACTCCATGCGATTATTTTTATGATGAAATATGTGCAAATATCTAAAAAATGAACTAAAATCACGATTTTTGGATTTTTGTAGAATTTTTTATGATTTTTCTAAGATTTTTAGTATTTTTTATTTTTGGGGTTTTGAACAGAATTAATGCATGAAATTTTGACAGAAATTAAAATAAATAAAATAAAACTACTCTTTATTTTTGGAATTTTTTGGAGCAATATTTAAATTTTATGAATTTTTTGAATTTCAGGAAGAGAAAAAGACATTGTTTTTTGACTTTTAATAATAATAAATAATGATAAAAAAGCAATGAAAATTCTATGCTAAAAAGATAAGCACAACAGGAGCATGGCATGATTTTTGAGAGATGTATTGACTAACAAAACATTTATTTCACTGAAAAACACAAAAAAGATAATATCTGGAAAGCAAGACTGAAGTGAAAATATTCAAAGTTTTTTACATCAGAATATAACAAGAGAATAAACAGTGGAAAGTTTTTGCAAAATACCCAGTGAATGCGTGCCAAGCACGAGCTTGAGGCTCTGGGGGTCTTCTTTGCAATTGTTGGAATCTCCATGGGCCGATACACAATTTTCCCATTTTTTTAAAATGAATCTAGGGTTCCCTTCGTTCCTTCAAAAGGGAGAGGGCCAAGGTTGGGGCCGCCGCCCCTGTTCCTCTTCCACGCCCAAGGGCGCTGGATCTAGCGATTCTGCTCTGGTGCCCGCTGCAGAGGGATGTGCGTCGTCGGGGCTACTATTTAGGGCGGTGGCAGATCAAATCATGATGGATTTTAAGATCTAAATCAAAAAATGACAATAAAGTGAAGAGATGAAAAAATAGAACTAAGATTAACCTAAGATAAAAATAAAAGAAGAAAAATGTGGATCTCACTTTAGGAGCGAAAAAGACCTTGATCACCTCGACGAAGGCCGACTCGCTGTCACCGGACGGCTCGGAATCTAGGCACCCTTATGTGATAATAAGACTCTCGGAGATCGGGCTACTCTCACCAAAGATTGATCAAATTGAAATGATGGAGAAGGAGCCATATAAATAGAAAAGATAGAAATTGAAATTTGAATTTTTGAATTTTTGGATGAAGATAAGAGAGAGAAAATTGAAATGAGATAAAGTAAAAAGATTAGTGTTAAAATTGTTTACAAAAATCAACTATTTTTTTGTATTTTCGTCACTTTATTAATTTGAAAATTAAATGTTATTTTTTTATTTTTTGTGGTAGTTATTTGAGAAAATTAACTATATACATAAACTATATACATATAGAACATTATCTGCATGGGTAAATAAGCAAATTAATTAATAATAATTTTTTTGTTTTAAAATTTTTATTTTAAATAATTATTAAAAATATTTACATAATACAATATGTACAAATACATGAGGAAATTGAAAAAGCCACCCTAGAAAACCAACTTTTCACGCATAACTCAAAAAATTAAGAAATCATAGCCATTCTAAAGATAATTTAATTTAGACTACAATGGAAGTGAGTTTGGTCCAATTTGAGTTCATATGGAGCAAGAATTGGTATTTCAATTATCGCTTAGTGGCTTTTTCCAAGTGTGATTGCTTTTATTCTGTACATGATTTGATTGTGCAATTATTTTTATTATTTAGGATGCATTTTTATTTACAACTTTTATTTTGAAAACAATTTTGTTTGACGTCAATTTATGTACAGATAAAATAGTGTAGTATACAAATATACACAACACACAATTTTTTTGGATTTTCTGATTAAGGATCCTATCTCTCCCTACTTTATTCCTGGTCGATCAGGTCAAGTATTGACCTTCTCTCGGGGTTCAGGTCAGCATATATCTATTACATATATACAGACTTCCTTCTTTTCTTTTCTTTTCTTTTCTTTATTTTTCCTTTCTTCCTTTATTTATTTTAGGTTAAAATGGTAAGAAGTGTACAATATTTACACACAGATGCAAGTTAGTAAGAATATGGAGTTAGTATTATATACATGTGTTTTATAAGGGATTTTAAGCTAAAATAAACGAATAAAGATGATGAAATGCATATTCATCACACACATGTTAGGACTAGCAGGAAAAAGAACACTCGAACAATGAAACGTGTGTTGTCCATAGCCACTACATGTGTTATCCGTAATGAGATTCCAAGGAAGAAGAGAGATCTAGGAGCATACTTTGTCACCGGTCAGATCGCTAACACATCATTTGCTCGTATGCTACTCGATAACAGATCCTCGATCAATTTATTGCCACATTCCCTCCTAGATCATCTAGATTTAGGACCTCTGAGTAAATCGAGAGCACTCCTACAATTCACAGACCAATCTAATAAGAGGCCTAAGGGAATGTTGAAGGACATTATCCTTGACATAGAGGGGAAGCAATACAAGGTAGACTTCACGGTCCTAGACGTGGTGTGTCCCCGAAGATGGTAAGATTCTCAGATCATACTTGGTCGGTCCTTTCTGAGGATGGCCGAAGCTATCTTTGATTATACTCTGGGGAAGATATGCTTTCATGCACACGATGAAAGTGTAGAGGTAGAAATGCAGCGAATGAAATGGTATAGACCTTATTCGGAGAGCAGTACTGAGTATCTCTCATCGGATGTCGGATGCTACAGAGTTGAAACTATTGATCGCTAGCAGCAGTAGACAGCTTGGGTTGATAAGTCACTCTCACCAGGAGAGAACAATGTAGATGAGGCCGTTAGACAGATCCTGTAGAATCAAACCTTGCCCACAAGAGAATTTTCTCATGCATCTCCCTACGCCCTCGATGACTCAGAAGTTGACTTAGGTGTGTCAGACAAGTTCCCTTCAGGTCAATCAGAAGATGAGGATGATGAGTCGAACATTGCTTTTGTTGAATGCTTGGATACTTTTGACAATCTGACTCCAGAGCCAAATCAGTTGGTGGCCAGTACTTCAGAGACAGATCCAACCATTATCAACACAGAGTCAGAGTTGATTGAGACAGATGTTCTTGATGACCATACTTTACCTGAGCTCTAACCATTACCCACAACACTCAAATATGCCTTCATAATTGGCCCACCTTGAAAGTTTCTGATCATTATCAGTTATAGCTTGATTGGAGAACAAGAATGTCGCTTGTTAGAGATTCTTGAAAAGAACCGCAAGGCCATAGGCTAGAGCGTGTCTGATCTTCGTGGGATTAACCCTGCTTTGTGCTCACACCATATTTACCTTAAGGAAGGTGCTAAACCCTCTCGTGAGTTTCAGCGCAGGCTGAATCCAAAATTATGAGATGTGGTCAAGAATGAGACTGAAAAATGGCGTGATGCGGGGTTTATATATCCTATCTCTGATTCCAAGTGGGTGGCACCACTTCATGTAGTCCCTAAAAAGGCGAGAGTTCATACAGTCGCCAACTCGTATGGAGAGGAGATTGCGGCACGAGTACCTACGTCGTGGCATGTCTATGTGAGTTACAAATGCTTGAATGTCGCGACGAAGAAGGATCATTTCCCCTTACCCTTCATAGACCAGACCTCGAGAGACTTGGCGGGAAAGAATTATTCTGCTTTCTAGATGGGCACTCAGGTTATAATTAAGTAGCCATCGCTCTAGAGGATTAGGAAAAAACCACCTTTACAAGTCCACATGGTATGTATGCATTCGGATGCATGCCCTTTGGGTTATGTAATGCACCAGTGACTTTCCAGTGATGCATGATTGCAATATTTGCCGAAATAGGAGATTTCCTAGAGGTCTTCACGGATGACTTCTCGATCCACGACGACTTGTTTGATACTTATCTATCTCATCTAGATCGAGTCCTCAAAAAGTATAGTGAGGTACATCCGATGCTCTCTTGGGGAAAGAGCTATTTTATGGTTCGAGAGAGCATTGTGTTGGGGCATGTCATCTCCAAGAGAGGAATGGAGGTTGACCCTGCCAAGGTGGATGTGATCAAGAAACTTCAACCACGAACCAACATTAAACAAGTACGGTCATTCCTCGGGCATGTTGATTTTTACGCAGATTCATAAAGGACTTTTCAAAGATTGTCCCACCACTAACAAAGCTCTTAGGAAAAGACACAGAGTTCATTGTATATCACAGGTGTATTAAGGCTTTCGAGCTCTTGAAGAGGAAAATCATGGATGCTCCTATCCTGCATATCCCATATTGGTCTCTTCCTTTTGAGATCATGATAGATGCTTCGAACTTTATCGTTGGGGTCGTATTAGGACAAAGGAGACAAGGGATTCCTTATGTCGTCCACTACGCAAGCAAATCGATCAGGCTCAACGGAATTATACCATCACCGAGAAGGAAATGCTTGTTGTAGCGTTTGCCTTAGACAAATTCAAGTCACATCTTATTGGGTCTAAGGTCACCGTGTCCACTAATCACACAGCCATCAAGTACCTCATGGAAAAGAAGGACGCAAAGGCGCATCTTCTTAGGTGGATCCTACTACTCCAAGAGTTCGATTTGCAGATCAAGGAGAAGACATGAGTGAAAAATGTGGTGGATGATCGCCGCTCCTGCATAGAGTAACTGAGTTCCTCTGAGACTGACCCCATCAAGGACTCATTCCCTGACGAGTCGATCTGTTCTGTCGACTCTCTTCCACGGTATGCCAACATGGTGAATTTCTTAATGTCCAGGACAGTTCCCCGTGATTGACCCAAGAGTAGCATTGACTGCCTTAAGTCGGGATCTAGGAAAAACCATTGGGAGGAACCGATCCTTTTTTTTAGGGTCCAGATTGTGTCTGGTAGAGGTGTATTCCTAAGGAGGAATACATGAGTGTCCTCACCTACTGCCATTCTTTGGAGGCAGGAGGACATCACTCCGGGAAGAGGACCACCTGGAAAGTGCTTCAGTATGGCTTGTATTGGCTGACCGTATTCCGAGATGCATATGCATTTATTAGGTCATGTCCAGTATGTCGGAGAATGGGAGGGACTGTCAGTCCCAAAGATGAAATACCCATGCAACCGGTCATTATGATTGATGTTTCGATTCATGAGACATAGATTTCATGGGCAACAGCAATCTCTATGAGCATATTCTCTTGGCGGTTGATTATCTCTCTAGGTGGGTGGAAGCCATCCCTACCCAGGCCGTAGATAGCAAAACTGTCTGCAAGTTCGTGAAAGATCACATCATTTCATGGTTCGAGGTTCCCAAAGTCATTATTTTTGACGGGGGTAGCCACTTTGTTAACAAGGAGATGAGAAAGTTAACAAAGGACTACGACATCAAACACCGTGTTGCTAGTCCGTACCACCCACAATCAAGTGGCATGGCTGAGATGTCGATTATGGAGGTGAAGGGCATTTTGCAGAAGCTAGTCTGCTCTGACAGGAATAACTGGTCTCAGCTCTTGAACCTAGTTCTATGGGCATACCGGATGATGAATCTGTGATTCATCACATCAAAAGTCAAAAATAGAGCCTTGTTCCCGAGAAAATAGAGGCATATTTCCTTTTATCTTGCATAAATAACACTCATGCATGCATCCATAATTCATGCATTTTAGCAACTCATCTGCATTTAAATAAGAAGCCAAAAATCCCCTGTAAAATACTTCTTCATCAAATAAACTTCCTCTCTATAATATATGTGTATACTCCTTAATAATGTAGGGAAGAATGCCAAAAATCACCCTTGAAAAATAGCCCAATTATTCTGAGAACCCTTGTACATTAAAACACACATAAAGGCCGCATACAAACTCCTACTTAGGTCTACTCACTCTTAGAGTACTACATATTAAAAGACCTTCAAAATGAGACTAATTTCATTAAAATTGGAGCTTGTATGAGAAACTTGGGTTTTTGGGTCATTTTGTATACTACATATGTACATTTATGTATCTTTGTATTTATGTATCATATTTGAACTCATCTCCGTCTTTGGTCAACATGAAACTTGTAGATCTCATCAAGATCTGCAACTTTCATGTTTTGAGTTTTTCCAAATTCGGCCTCCTCTTCTCTCTACACGTGTTTTCCCTTCCAGCCACTCACAGCAGGCCACGTGGCGCCCTCTGATTGCGCCACGCGGCCCGCTGCCCTTAGCCTCGTCCGCCCGCGCCCTCCACCGTTGGATCTCGCTTCAGATCCAACAGTCCAGGCCCTTCCACGTACATCACCCTCTTACAGCCATCAGATCCGCCCCGCATCTCATCTCCACCGTCCCTTAGCGCCGCGCTATCAGCGAGCCACGTGGCGCGCTATGCGCCCTTCGATCGCGCCCTGGACTCTCCATCTCAACCGCAGCCGCCGCCTATCCCCTCAGCCGTTCGATCATTCCCCACTTCTCATCCCATCCGTAGGATCGCGCTTCGACCTCGCCCTGACACGTGTCCACTCCCGATTTCGTCGATCGCATCACCCAGATCTAATCGGACCCGCTCCTTTGCACTTCGATCTGGCCGTTGGATCACAAGATCCAACGGCCAGGGCTTCGTCTCCTACCTCGGGCACCCTCTCTCTCCCACGATCTCCGCCTTGCGGGAGGGGCTGCCCCTTCCTATTCTTGGCAGCACTCCCTCCACCCTCGCCGGCCGCTGACCGCCCCACGACACACCCCACTCATCCCTCTCCCTCGCCAGTTCCCTCAAACACCACCATCACCACCATAGACGCTCCACTTCCTCCATGAACTTCGCCCCATCACCAGCTCTGCCGAGACCTCCATCCTATAAATACTCGCCCTCCGGCCACCTTCATCGCTATCCGCCACTCCAGGAGAAACCCCCGAGCTCAGAGCTCTCGATTGGTGACAGCAATTGGCCGTCTCTTCGAGCAAAGACAGGCGTCTTCTCCGGCGAGATCCACGGCATCTCCGCCGTGTCGCAGCTGCCTTCCGTGACACTGCAAGAGCTCGGGCGATCACCGGCCCTCGAGCGACGACCTGGCCTTCAAGCAGGAGGACCAATCCCCAGGTGAAACTCCCTCCATTTCTTCTCCGATCTTGTTCTTCTTTTTCTTTAATTTTCTCCGATTTTATTCTCCGTCCACGACCATCTCCGCGCCTCCTCGACACTCCGACGAGCTCCGCGACGGAGCTCTCATCCTCGCTGACCCCTCCGCATCGCCGTTCACTCCATCTCACCCACCATCGACCTGCAGCTCCGCCACCTGGCCGGAGCAACATCACCCGACCACCTCCCTTCGCCGCAGGCCTCGCCGTTCACTCCATTCACTTCCACGATCACCTGCACGCCTCGGCTATATTTCTAACCTTTCGCAGGTACTTGATTCATCATTGGCCGGAGCCTCGTCGGAGCTCTCCTCGAGCTTCATCGACTCAGAGCTCCAGCCCTCCTCCAGTCATCCAGAGACCACCGGAGGCTCCGCCTTTCACTTCCGAGTCTTCCGAGCTCGGTGGGAGCTGACGGAGCTCATCACCTGAGCTTGGCAGCCGAGGCGGAGCTCAGCAGCCTTCACCGGAGCGCAGCCATCTCCTCCGCAGGCGGCGGAGGCCCGTTGAAGGAGAAGAAGCAGTCGCCGTTCGATCATCTGATCGAACGGTCCTCGCCCCGCCACGTCGCCCTATCCGAACCTCGGCCTCCAAGCATAGGCTCGGGTGATCCGAAGCTGCTCCGAGGCTAACCCGAGCCTCCAGAAGACCCGAGCCTCGCTCCGAGCCTCCGACGCCCTCCGAACCTAGCCCACCCCACGTGAGGAGCACGTGCGGCCTGGGTTATTTGCACCAACACCCCTGGAGCTTTCAGAAATTGCAAAAAGGTCCCTGTGAAGCAGACATCACGTGAGGAGCACGTGGTTCGTGGAGAAATTGCATAGACGTCCTGCATATTATTGGTAATTGCATTTTCGTCCCTGTCAGCATGTTTACTTATTGAAATTTTATTTTCCAGTGTTGCATTTATACCCCTGTGTTTGCACGTGTCCATAGCATGCATTTTTGATCATTTTGGAATTCTAAAAGTTGCATATTGTTGGGAATTTTGTCCTCTACCTGTTAGCACACGTGTTGGATTTTTGTTGAGTCACTTGAATTATTAATAAATTAATTGGTTCATTTGTGTCATAATTTGCCCAGTGATGCCTTTTGATTTTTAGTAAATTATCTGTGCCTTCAAAAATCACCAAAAATTCACAGTAGCCTAAGGACACTATTTTCAAGACTCCATAAAAATTTCACATCATTTGCACGCATAACGAGGCCTGAATAAATAGTTTAGTGATTTTCTTTAATTAATTTTAATTAATTCATTTCACAGTGAATTTAAGTTCTGTCAATTTTCCTAGGTCCCTGATCATTAGACCCTCCTAGGATAATTTTAGCTCTTGGAAAAATTGTGATTTGATATTTATTAAAAATTAAACATTGAAAATCACTCTGTCTGTTTATTTAATTCACAGAAAATTTATTTTGAGTCGAAAAATTCCAAAAAAATTAGTGTAGGTCATTTTCATCATAAATAACCTTCTGGCCAATTTTCATTATTTTTGGACTTAGTTTGATACATCAATTAAATTTAACATTAAATTGGCTAAGATTTGTCTGCATATGTCTGCATAAGAATTAAAAATACCAAAAAAATTGTCCCTCGAAAATCAACACTTGTAAATTACTGTAATTCACCTAAGGAGACAGTTGCCTCCCTGAGATCGACCTTGGACTCCACCAAGTAAAAAAAATATCACCGCTTAAAATTGACCAACATCTGACTTAAGTGGTTTTTGATCAACCTCTCGTATCCGACTGCAACGAACACTTAATCATTAATTTGGATCATTAATTTGCCCGAATTAACTAAGGGTGCGGGAGCGATATCAAAATGGCGCCGTTGCCGGGGAGGCACGGCTTAGGTTAATTTACATCATATTTTTGAGTGTTTGATTTTCTAATCCCCGGGTAGTCTGACCCCCGGTTTTTCTTGTAATTATTTCTCTCATTTATTTTTGCATTATTTTATTTTTGTGTCACTCTCTGACCTTCATTTAATTTTTGTGCGAGGACCGCGAGGAGTCGGCGACGCTTCAAGGACTTAGCATTTAGATTGTGTGGAGAGAAAGAGAGGCATTGTATTTTTATTTCATTTTTCTTTCGCATTGTTTCCAGCGGTTCCCGTTTGGGTTCTCGCGCGTGTAAATATAGTGGAAACTGTGTCCCGTGTGCTGTGTGGTTGATTGGTAATTTAGCTTGCACTAGCGGCTCCTCGAGCCACTCTAGGACTTGTTTGTGCTCGTAATCAATAGGACCACACATTACACTTAAAAGACGCACCTAGACCGCAGGACTTAGTTCAAATTAAACTGTTCTTCACGCTAATAGAACTGCCTGTCTAGGAGCGGCTTTCATCGCCTGCATTTGCATGTAGGGTAGAGTTTTCAATTCTGTACAGCATCCTGCATCAAGAAGCGAAGGACCACTGTAAGTATTCTCTACTTGGCATACGCATCATCGATTTCAATTTGCATCGGCTTTTCTCGATTTCCCCCCTCTGATTTTCTCACTTAATTAAAAAGGAAATTGGGACTGTCCGATAGGCGTGCTTTGTGGTGATTAATTACAGTGATAACCTAATTTTAAAACTGGGACTGCTAACAGTATTGACAATAAAAAGGGAATAAAAATTGAAAATTGTTTGCGGGAGAGTAACCCCGACCTTGTTTTCAGGCTGAGTGAGGGTACCTGAGTGTGTGTGAACACCCTAAGGTAGAGCCCAAATCCCCGTCTTCCATATCACGTTCTAACTGATCCTAGCAAATATCACGAGCCGGATATTTTCAGATTCTTTGACTAGTACCAAGTAGCCTCCGCCTGTCTCAGGTAGATAGGGGCGAAATTGCGGTACTTCGCGACAAGCTGCCAGTAACCCCCAGGGGTGAAGTTCCGGCCTTGTCAGCCTCCGCCTGCTTGCAGGTAGATAGGGGCGTGGTCACTGAATCCATCGGCTTGGGATAGGAGCGAAGAAAGGAAGGAGCGGCGGTATCTTAGACGACAGGATAAACAGGGAAGACGCATCTGGCTCTGAGCCGACTTCCCTCTAGGCTGCGTAATCCTTGCTAGATTTGCTTGAAAATCACACTTAAAAACTACAAGATAAATTGGACTCAACCTTGAGTCCATCACTGTGTTGAGTGTGAAAACCAGGGTCTTGGATTGTTCTTTTTGCTTGCTTCAGGTAGGAGTAAAATCCTATCTTCTTCTCGCTTATCAAGATGAGTCAATGGGGAGATCTCGACGCACAATTCACTGATTCCTCTATGAGTCCCCCAAGTAACTCGTCTTTATCGGTCCGAGCGCACCTTGGACCACCCAGGACTCATGACCCTCTTGAGTCCTGGTTCCCTCCTGCTCAGGGTGGTTACTCTCAAACCAACCCTTTTATCTCCTCTGAGATTACCGAGGAAGATCATTGCCTCGGTAATCCCTTCCTTGATTCACCCTCTAACACCGGACTTATTTTCCAATCCCCAGAAATAGAGGAAGAAATGCCGCCAAGGATGCCGCCCGATGAGGACCAGATGAGACAAATCCTTAGACGCCTTGCGGAAGCTGAACAGAAAAATGCTGATCTCACTGCGAGAATGGGGCAAATAATCGTAGCTGAAGGAATCGACCGACCAATGGTCGATACCTATAACCGGCGGAGAACGAAATCCAGAATTGGCTAGCACCTGCAGTTCCCGACCAGGCATTCGAGCTGAAGCCCCACTTCCTTAGCCTGCTGCCGAAGTTCAACGGAAACCTGAGCGAAGAGCCGTACACTTTCCTCCGTGACTTCGAACTAGTCTACAATAATCTGAGCCATCCCAATGTTGGCCAAGATTATATCCGACTGAAAGCCACCCCTTTTGCCTTAGGAGATAAGGCTGCACATTGGCTGAAGAACCTAGGGGTAGTATGTACTACCTGGATGCAGTTCAAGGACCTCTTCTTGAAGAAGTTCTACCCACTCAGTAGAACCAATCAGATGCGAACAAAGATTGCCAGCTTCGCCCAAGGACCCTGCGAACCGTTCCACGAGGCGTGGGACAGGTTCAATGACTTAGTACAGAAATGCCCATGCCACGGCATTTCTAAGGCAATCTTAGTCCAGACCTTGTTCTGCGGCCTAACCCCAGAGATGCAGGGGTTAGTCAGCGCCGCCTGCGGAGGAAGCTATCTGAACAAGAACGAGCACGCCGTTTGGAAAATCCTGGAGCAGATGGCAGAAACCGGCAGGTCACAGGCCACAAGGGCCTATCAGTTGTCTCCCTCGATCTTATCAAATGAGACAACAAAAAGGACTGTTGCAGATCTGACAGAGGACCTCATCCCCAGCATGGGGATGATTGCAGACAAGCTTACCATGGTCGAGCAGATCCACAAGCGAGTCGCGGAGATGGAGTCTCTTTCGAGCCTTCCCAAGAAGGTGGAGGAACTCTCTGAAAAGGTAGCCAAGATTAAGCTACCCACCCCTTCTGCACCACCTGTACCTGTACATCGAGTCCATCTTGTACAGGAATAGGCTCCGGGGTCTCAGAGCAGCTGGGATCAGGCTTACACCCAGCAGAACCATCATGCACCCCCACCAGTGGAGACAGAGTACGAGGAGCCTCCGCCCGTTTACGAGATCAACGGGCTCTGGTATAGCCGCGACCCACTAGTCCGGCAAATTGAGATGGGGAAGGATCAGGCACACCGCCCAACCCCAGTCTACCAGGAGACCAGGCCCGTCACAATCCCGCGATATCAGTCCAGGCCAGAACAGGGGTACCAGCCGCAGCAGCGCACCTACCAGCAGGGACCAGCACACCGCCCCATCAGCAGCAGTATAGGCACGGCCAGCAGGGCCAGTTCAGGACCGCATCCACTCAGCAGCCAGCCCAGCCCACCGAATTGGAGTCCCTCACCTTGGCGATCCAGACCCTGTCTGATAGGGTCCAACAGATGCAGAATGACTACTTGGACATGAGGACCGACATCAATCGGGTCTCTCGTGCTCAGGACCAACAAATGGCGCCAAGGACTCCAATTCCCGCACAGGTTCAGGCCAACCCAAACAGCATTCATCAGAACCGACCTCGAGATCAGGTATACTATTCAGATAACTATTTATCTGAACATGAGATCCTTTCGTACGATAATGTTAACCATATGTCCCTCAGGAGCGGAAGGACCGTGACCATACCTGATCGGGCAAGGGCACAACAGGAAGGAACCTCCGAAATTCGACCTGAGGAGAATTCGGAGGAGGAAGAGGAGGAGCATCACCATCACCACCGCCAGCAGAAGAAGAGGACATCTGAGTCCTCGAAGCAGCACCCCCGCATCCACCTGGAGTCCGACGACACCGATGAGCCCGCACCTCCATCTGAGGAGGACCAGCCAGAAGAAGCGGAAGAAGCATCACCGGTTTCGCCCAAGCATTTTTCCTTTCGTCAGAGTCAGAGTCAGAGTCTGTACAAAAGTCCGAGTCAGAGTCCTGTTCAGAACTCAGTTTCAGTAGCTAATGAAGATATTTCAGTTCCAGAACCTGAGTTAATAATCCCTTTCCCCCAAGCTCTTAAGGGTGGGAAGAAGAAAAACACAAAAATCAAAAAAAATGACCCTGAGATGGCTGAGTTTTGTAACAAACATATCAAGGTCACAATCCCTTTTGACAAGTTCGTGGAAATGACCCCTGCATTCCAAAAATACCTTAAGGTGAGATGCACACCTACTAGGGTTAGCAGGAAGACCAAAAGCCGTGTTGAGAAACACGTTCTATCAGTAGCCACGACTTGTGCAATAAAGAACTCGTTTCCTCGGAAACGAAGAGACATGGGTGCACACTATGTAGTGAGTCATGTTGATGACATTGCGTTTGCACGCACTCTCCTGGACAATGGTTCCTCGATCAATTTGATGCCCACAGCCCTCTATGAGCGGCTCAATCTCGGACCTCTTAGGAAATCTAGAGCTATCCTTCAGTTTGCAGACAAATCCACTAAGAGGTCCCAAGGAGAGTTAAGGAACATTGTGATCAAAGTCGAGGGGCAAGAATACATGGTGGACTTCACTGTCCTTGATATGGAGACCCCTCGTAATTGGAGAGATTCCCAGATTATCTTGGGTAGGCCCTTCCTCAGAACAGCAGGGGCCTTATTCGATTATAAGAATGGGAAGATTCAGTTCCAAACTCCAGGCGGAGATGAGGAACTAGAGATGAAGCAGACAAGATGGCAGAGACCAGACTCCGAATCCAGCACCGAGTACTCTTCTATCAAAGCAGACAGTGCGCATGTAGACTTAGTTGGGCCATGGAGACAGAACCCAGCCAGCACCGATATGTCCATCTCCTTTGAAGATGATCCAGTGCATGAGTCAGTCTGCGAGATCCTCAGGAACGAGTACAGCTCTGAGCCTGCATCGCTGACGTAGAGGCCCAGTTGGGCCTGTCAGTCCTTACATCCTTAGGACAATCGGAAGATGAGGATGACGAGTCGGACGAGGCGTTTGCCGATTGCATGGAGACCTTTGACGATCCGACTCCAGAGCCAAGCTTGGTGGCAGCCACTGTAGAACAAGATCCAGCCACTTCCAACACCGGACCAGATCGGATTGAGCCAGACTTCTTAGACGATCATACCATCCCTGAGCTCAAACCCTTACCCACAACCCTGAAATATGCCTTCCTTGCGGGCGAAGCCAAGAAATTTCCGGTCATTATCAGTTCGCAATTGACCGAGAAGCAGGAATCTCGCTTGCTAGAGATCCTGGAGAAGAACCGCAAGGCAATAGGCTGGAGCATTTCCGATCTCCACGGGATAAATCCCGCTCTATGTTCTCACCATATATATTTGGAGAACGAAGCCAAACCCTCTCGTGAATTCCAACGTCGGTTGAATCCAAATCTGCGAGAGGTTGTAAAGAAAGAGATAGAAAAATGGTGCGACGCGGGTTTCATTTACCCAATCTCCGACTCTAAGTGGGTGGCCCCAATCCATGTTGTCCCGAAAAAGTCGGGAATTCAGACGACCACCAACGAGGACGGAGAGGAGATCGTGACGAGAGTACCCACGTCGTGGCGCGTCTGTGTGGATTACAGACGCCTGAATGCCGCGACGAAGAAGGATCATTTCCCCCTACCGTTCATTGATCAGATCTTAGAAAGACTAGCGGGGAAAGAATTCTTCTGCTTCCTTGATGGGTTCTCGGGCTACAATCAAGTAGCCATAGCTCCAGAGGACCAGGAAAAGACCACGTTCACATGCCCCTTTGGTACCTATGCTTTCAGGCGCATGCCTTTTGGGCTATGCAATGCTCCAGGTACTTTTCAAAGGTGTATGATTGCTGTATTCGCCGAAATGGTCGGCGAATTCCTGGAAGTCTTCATGGATGACTTCTCGGTCCACGGTGACTCTTTTGATTCCTGCCTTAGGAATCTGGACCGAGTCCTCAAAAGATGTTGTGAGGTCAATCTGGTGCTCTCCTGGGAGAAAAGTCACTTTATGGTGACGGAGGGCATAGTGTTGGGGCATGTCATCTCCAAGAGAGGAATGGAGGTTGACCCTGCCAAGGTGGACGTGATCAGACGACTCAAGCCACCAACCAACGTACGACAGTTGCGGTCGTTCCTCGGGCATGTCGGATTTTATCGGAGATTTATAAAGGATTTTTCTAAGATTGCCCGACCGCTAACTGAGCTTTTAGGCAAAGACGCGGAGTTTATTGTCGATCACAAGTGTCTTGAGGCCTTCAAGCGATTACAAGGAATGATCATGGACGCACCCATTTTACAAGCCCCAGATTGGTCTCTCCCTTTTGAGATCATGACGGATGCATCAGATTATGCTGTTGGGGCTGTATTGGGACAAAGAAGAGATGGCGTCCCGTTTGCAATCCACTACGCAAGCAAAGTGCTTGATTCTGCTCAGCGTAACTATACAGTTACCGAAAAGGAAATGCTTGCGGTAGTGTTTGCCTTGGACAAATTCAGATCTCATTTAATCGGATCCAAGGTAACTGTGTTCACAGACCACACGGCACTACGATACTTGATGGAGAAGAAGGACGCGAAGGCGCGTCTTCTTCGTTGGATTTTACTTATCCAGGAGTTTGATTTGGACATCCGTGATAAACCTGGAAAGAAGAACGTAGTAGCCGATCATCTCTCTCGTCTCGAAGATCCTAATACTTCCGAGGTTTCACCGATTCGAGACTCCTTCCCTGACGAGTCGATTTTTGTTATCGACTCACTCCCATGGTATGCCAATATCGTGAACTATCTTGTCTCCAAGAAGGTTCCCGAGGATTGGCCCAAGAGCCAAATTGACCGACTAAAGTCGGATGCTAGACACTACCATTGGGAGGATCCGATCCTTTTCTTTGAAGGACCGGATTGTGTCTGGAGACGTTGTATTCCTCAGGAGGAATACCAGAGTGTCCTTTCTTTATGCCATAGCTTAGAGGCAGGAGGACACCACTCCGGGAAGAGGACCGCATGGAAGGTACTTCAATGTGGCTTCTACTGGCCGACTCTGTTTCGCGATGCCACCGCCTTCGCGAAGTCGTGCCCAGTTTGCCAGAGAATGGGAGGAACCGTTGGTTCCAAGGATGAGATGCCAATGCAGCCGGTCATCATTTGTGATGTCTTCGACGCCTGGGGCATCGATTTCATGGGCCCATTCCCTGTCAGCCACGGGTTTGAATACATCCTTCTTGCGGTTGACTATCTGTCCAGATGGGTGGAGGCTATCCCGACCCGAGCCGCAGACAGCAGGACTGTCTGTAAATTTATCAGAGAGCACATAATCTCGAGGTTCGGGATCCCCAAAATGATGATATCAGATGGGGGTAGCCACTTTGTGAATCGGGAGGTGAAGAAACTCCTGAAGGATTACGGCATCGAACACCGTGTCGCTAGTCCTTACCACCCACAAACCAATGGTATGGCTGAGGTGTCAAATAGGGAGGTGAAAACCATATTGCAAAAGCTCGCCCGCCCAGACAGGAAGGACTGGTCTCAGATCTTGGATCAAGTCCTCTGGGCGTATAGGACGGCTTACAAGACACCGTTAGGCACCTCCCCATTCCGAATGGTATTCGGAAAGCCGTGCCATTTGCCCGCAGAATTAGTGCACAAATCAGAATGGGCAATAAAGAAGGTCAACTGGAACACACACCTAGGCCAAAAACAAAGAGACATGGATCTGAATGAGCTTGTGGAAGTCAGAAACCGAGCATACGACAACAGTGTGGTGTACAAGGACAAGGTGAAGCGTTGGCACGACAGATATATCAGACGAAAGACCTTTGTTCCTGGACAGAAGGTATGGTTGTTCAATGCCAGGCTGAAGACTTTCCAAGGCAAACTGAAATCCAAGTGGACGGGACCATTTGTAGTCCGAACGGTGCATGACAGTGGATGTGTCGAGATCTCAGATCTCGCAGATGACGCACCGACATTCCTAGTAAATGGGCAGCTGTTGAAGCACTTCGTCGAATCCAATGAACAGTTAGTCCATGTGGAGGAGATTGTATTCATGCGCGAGGCAGATTCAGCAGATACATCCCAAGCCGTGCATAAGACCTTGCAGCAATGAACTCCAGCCATCAGCAATATCTTCAAAAGATTCAGACCGACTCATTTGTATATATATCATCCTGCCTGTATAGCCTATCCTCTACCTCCACGATTCTAGTACCCATCCCCACATCATCGAATCATTATCTCGGACTATACTTAGGATGACCAGATCCTAAGTATAGGGGGGAAGGGTCACCCGAGTCGATTCACTGTACATTCTCCAAATCACATCGGTTCTCACACTCATTCCTACCGATACTTAGGCTGACCGGAGCCTAAGTATAGGGGGGACCGATGCCCGCATTGATACTCATCCACTTCCCATCTTTCCCTCGTCCGCCCCATTTCTGATCTTCTTCTACACTTAGGCTTCAAGAGCCTAAGTATAGGGGGGCGAGACGACTTCTATACTTTTGTAATTTTAGCTCTCCTACGCTTAGCCCGAGCTATGTCTTTCTAGTCGCTTTCGTGCTCTGAGGACATAGCACACGCTAAGTATAGGGGGGCGTGTATATATTACATATATACTTTACCCATAGCTCGTACTTTCACATATTTTCGCGTATTTTTGTATATATTTTACAATAATTATGGGCGGGTAAAAATACTATAAAAAAAAAAGAGTCTTGCATTTTCATAGCATGACATCTCATCTCATCTGCATATCTTTGCATATGCAAAGTGAAAAGCTAGTGGGTTCTGAACCAAGTTATGAGTAGATATTGAGGATGGACTTGATTTGACCTTAATCCACCTAATTTCAGAGGAACCTTATAGGAACTGGAGTTAAGATTTCTCAGGTCAGGTGACTTAATTCTTTGAGTCCGCAAGTCTATGTTCACATGTCATCTTGATTAGTCTAAGTAGAATATCTCGTGCATACGCAGGATTCTTTTAGATAATGACCTAACTTGGACAAGCACTATGCACGTAGCTCTTCATTGATGAGGTGGTGAGGAGGTAGAATCCTTTAGCTTGGAGTAGCACACGGGTGGAAACATCCGTCCTCCTCTAGGGAGGGAAGTGCATCTCAACCTAGTCTAGTGGTGTTGACATCTAAGGACAGGGTGCTGTGGGTTGCAATAATGCTTCAAAAGAGGGATAGTCTACTGGCTCAAGAGGAAAAACTCCTGATGTACATGCTGCACATTGTATAAAAAAATGCAAGAACTCCAAAAAATCAGACAGGTTCAAGAAAAAAATATAATACCTGTCGGAGTATGTATACTAGTAAAGAAATGCAGCTGGATGACTTGGCTACACTGGTCAGGCATCCCGGGATAGGTGGCTACACTGGCCACCGTCCATTCTCTTCTCTACCCCCTCCTCTTGAGTTGGTCGCACTTGAACTTAGAAGGGAATACCCCGCTCCTCGAGGAAAGAGTTACTGGACCGGGTTATTGAGTTACCTTGTTAGAGGAGGCTGGTTCCGAGTCATTTCTGATGTGGAGAGCTATATCTCACTTACACAGTACAAGTAAGTAATCATAGTCATCAGAAATTTGCGTTTGAGGATTTGTTCTGACCTGACTATTGAGGCGTCTCGAATAGAAGACTTGTGGAACTTGAAGTCTGTTAGGTCTTAAGTTCAGGTCCAAATAAGGTTCCGCCACACAATTAATCCAAAGGTCGAGTCAGGCTCCATTTTCAACTGTTGTTCATGACCGTGGTATGGAACCCAAAATCATTTCACTCTTGCATTTCATTTAGTTGCTCGGGGACGAGCAAGGTTTAAGTATAGGGGGTTGATGAATCTGTGATTCATCACATCAAAAGTCAAAAATAGAGCCTTGTTCCCGAGAAAATAGAGGCATATTTCCTTTTATCTTGCATAAATAACACTCATGCATGCATCCATAATTCATGCATTTTAGCAACTCATCTGCATTTAAATAAGAAGCCAAAAATCCCCTGTAAAATACTTCTTCATCAAATAAACTTCCTCTCTATAATATATGTGTATACTCCTTAATAATGTAGGGAAGAATGCCAAAAATCACCCTTGAAAAATAGCCCAATTATTCTGAGAACCCTTGTACATTAAAACACACATAAAGGCCGCATACAAACTCCTACTTAGGTCTACTCACTCTTAGAGTACTACATATTAAAAGACCTTCAAAATGAGACTAATTTCATTAAAATTGGAGCTTGTATGAGAAACTTGGGTTTTTGGGTCATTTTGTATACTACATATGTACATTTATGTATCTTTGTATTTATGTATCATATTTGAACTCATCTCCGTCTTTGGTCAACATGAAACTTGTAGATCTCATCAAGATCTGCAACTTTCATGTTTTGAGTTTTTCCAAATTCGGCCTCCTCTTCTCTCTACACGTGTTTTCCCTTCCAGCCACTCACAGCAGGCCACGTGGCGCCCTCTGATTGCGCCACGCGGCCCGCTGCCCTTAGCCTCGTCCGCCCGCGCCCTCCACCGTTGGATCTCGCTTCAGATCCAACAGTCCAGGCCCTTCCACGTACATCACCCTCTTACAGCCATCAGATCCGCCCCGCATCTCATCTCCACCGTCCCTTAGCGCCGCGCTATCAGCGAGCCACGTGGCGCGCTATGCGCCCTTCGATCGCGCCCTGGACTCTCCATCTCAACCGCAGCCGCCGCCTATCCCCTCAGCCGTTCGATCATTCCCCACTTCTCATCCCATCCGTAGGATCGCGCTTCGACCTCGCCCTGACACGTGTCCACTCCCGATTTCGTCGATCGCATCACCCAGATCTAATCGGACCCGCTCCTTTGCACTTCGATCTGGCCGTTGGATCACAAGATCCAACGGCCAGGGCTTCGTCTCCTACCTCGGGCACCCTCTCTCTCCCACGATCTCCGCCTTGCGGGAGGGGCTGCCCCTTCCTATTCTTGGCAGCACTCCCTCCACCCTCGCCGGCCGCTGACCGCCCCACGACACACCCCACTCATCCCTCTCCCTCGCCAGTTCCCTCAAACACCACCATCACCACCATAGACGCTCCACTTCCTCCATGAACTTCGCCCCATCACCAGCTCTGCCGAGACCTCCATCCTATAAATACTCGCCCTCCGGCCACCTTCATCGCTATCCGCCACTCCAGGAGAAACCCCCGAGCTCAGAGCTCTCGATTGGTGACAGCAATTGGCCGTCTCTTCGAGCAAAGACAGGCGTCTTCTCCGGCGAGATCCACGGCATCTCCGCCGTGTCGCAGCTGCCTTCCGTGACACTGCAAGAGCTCGGGCGATCACCGGCCCTCGAGCGACGACCTGGCCTTCAAGCAGGAGGACCAATCCCCAGGTGAAACTCCCTCCATTTCTTCTCCGATCTTGTTCTTCTTTTTCTTTAATTTTCTCCGATTTTATTTCTCCGTCCACGACCATCTCCGCGCCTCCTCGACACTCCGACGAGCTCCGCGACGGAGCTCTCATCCTCGCTGACCCCTCCGCATCGCCGTTCACTCCATCTCACCCACCATCGACCTGCAGCTCCGCCACCTGGCCGGAGCAACATCACCCGACCACCTCCCTTCGCCGCAGGCCTCGCCGTTCACTCCATTCACTTCCACGATCACCTGCACGCCTCGGCTATATTTCTAACCTTTCGCAGGTACTTGATTCATCATTGGCCGGAGCCTCGTCGGAGCTCTCCTCGAGCTTCATCGACTCAGAGCTCCAGCCCTCCTCCAGTCATCCAGAGACCACCGGAGGCTCCGCCTTTCACTTCCGAGTCTTCCGAGCTCGGTGGGAGCTGACGGAGCTCATCACCTGAGCTTGGCAGCCGAGGCGGAGCTCAGCAGCCTTCACCGGAGCGCAGCCATCTCCTCCGCAGGCGGCGGAGGCCCGTTGAAGGAGAAGAAGCAGTCGCCGTTCGATCATCTGATCGAACGGTCCTCGCCCCGCCACGTCGCCCTATCCGAACCTCGGCCTCCAAGCATAGGCTCGGGTGATCCGAAGCTGCTCCGAGGCTAACTCGAGCCTCCAGAAGACCCGAGCCTCGCTCCGAGCCTCCGACGCCCTCCGAACCTAGCCCACCCCACGTGAGGAGCACGTGCGGCCTGGGTTATTTGCACCAACACCCCTGGAGCTTTCAGAAATTGCAAAAAGGTCCCTGTGAAGCAGACATCACGTGAGGAGCACGTGGTTCGTGGAGAAATTGCATAGACGTCCTGCATATTATTGGTAATTGCATTTTCATCCCTGTCAGCATGTTTACTTATTGAAATTTTATTTTCCAGTGTTGCATTTATACCCCTGTGTTTGCACGTGTCCATAGCATGCATTTTTGATCATTTTGGAATTCTAAAAGTTGCATATTGTTGGGAATTTTGTCCTCTACCTGTTAGCACACGTGTTGGATTTTTGTTGAGTCACTTGAATTATTAATAAATTAATTGGTTCATTTGTGTCATAATTTGCCCAGTGATGCCTTTTGATTTTTAGTAAATTATCTGTGCCTTCAAAAATCACCAAAAATTCACAGTAGCCTAAGGACACTATTTTCAAGACTCCATAAAAATTTCACATCATTTGCACGCATAACGAGGCCTGAATAAATAGTTTAGTGATTTTTCTTTAATTAATTTTAATTAATTCATTTGACAGTGAATTTAAGTTCTGTCAATTTTCCTAGGTCCCTGATCATTAGACCCTCCTAGAATAATTTTAGCTCTTGGAAAAATTGTGATTTGATATTTATTAAAAATTAAACATTGAAAATCACTCTGTCTGTTTATTTAATTCACAGAAAATTTATTTTGAGTCGAAAAATTCCAAAAAAATTAGTGTAGGTCATTTTCATCATAAATAACCTTCTGGCCAATTTTCATTATTTTTGGACTTAGTTTGATACATCAATTAAATTTAACATTAAATTGGCTAAGATTTGTCTGCATATGTCTGCATAAGAATTAAAAATACCAAAAAAATTGTCCCTCGAAAATCAACACTTGTAAATTACTGTAATTCACCTAAGGAGACAGTTGCCTCCCTGAGATCGACCTTGGACTCCACCAAGTAAAAAAATATCACCGCTTAAAATTGACCAACATCTGACTTAAGTGGTTTTTGATCAACCTCTCGTATCCGACTGCAACGAACACTTAATCATTAATTTGGATCATTAATTTGCCCGAATTAACTAAGGGTGCGGGAGCGATATCAAAATGGCGCCGTTGCCGGGGAGGCACGGCTTAGGTTAATTTACATCATATTTTTGAGTGTTTGATTTTCTAATCCCCGGGTAGTCTGACCCCCGGTTTTTCTTGTAATTATTTCTCTCATTTATTTTTGCATTATTTTATTTTTGTGTCACTCTCTGACCTTCATTTAATTTTTGTGCGAGGACCGCGAGGAGTCGGCGACGCTTCAAGGACTTAGCATTTAGATTGTGTGGAGAGAAAGAGAGGCATTGTATTTTTATTTTCATTTTTCTTTCGCATTGTTTCCAGCGGTTCCCGTTTGGGTTCTCGCGCGTGTAAATATAGTGGAAACTGTGTCCCGTGTGCTGTGTGGTTGATTGGTAATTTAGCTTGCACTAGCGGCTCCTCGAGCCACTCTAGGACTTGTTTGTGCTCGTAATCAATAGGACCACACATTACACTTAAAAGACGCACCTAGACCGCAGGACTTAGTTCAAATTAAACTGTTCTTCACGCTAATAGAACTGCCTGTCTAGGAGCGGCTTTCATCGCCTGCATTTGCATGTAGGGTAGAGTTTTCAATTCTGTACAGCATCCTGCATCAAGAAGCGAAGGACCACTGTAAGTATTCTCTACTTGGCATACGCATCATCGATTTCAATTTGCATCGGCTTTTCTCGATTTCCCCCCTCTGATTTTCTCACTTAATTAAAAAGGAAATTGGGACTGTCCGATAGGCGTGCTTTGTGGTGATTAATTACAGTGATAACCTAATTTTAAAACTGGGACTGCTAACAGTATTGACAATAAAAAGGGAATAAAAATTGAAAATTGTTTGCGGGAGAGTAACCCCGACCTTGTTTTCAGGCTGAGTGAGGGTACCTGAGTGTGTGTGAACACCCTAAGGTAGAGCCCAAATCCCCGTCTTCCATATCACGTTCTAACTGATCCTAGCAAATATCACGAGCCGGATATTTTCAGATTCTTTGACTAGTACCAAGTAGCCTCCGCCTGTCTCAGGTAGATAGGGGCGAAATTGCGGTACTTCGCGACAAGCTGCCAGTAACCCCCAGGGGTGAAGTTCCGGCCTTGTCAGCCTCCGCCTGCTTGCAGGTAGATAGGGGCGTGGTCACTGAATCCATCGGCTTGGGATAGGAGCGAAGAAAGGAAGGAGCGGCGGTATCTTAGACGACAGGATAAACAGGGAAGACGCATCTGGCTCTGAGCCGACTTCCCTCTAGGCTGCGTAATCCTTGCTAGATTTGCTTGAAAATCACACTTAAAAACTACAAGATAAATTGGACTCAACCTTGAGTCCATCACTGTGTTGAGTGTGAAAACCAGGGTCTTAGATTGTTCTTTTTGCTTGCTTCAGGTAGGAGTAAAATCCTATCTTCTTCTCGCTTATCAAGATGAGTCAATGGGGAGATCTCGACGCACAATTCACTGATTCCTCTATGAGTCCCCCAAGTAACTCGTCTTTATCGGTCCGAGCGCACCTTGGACCACCCAGGACTCATGACCCTCTTGAGTCCTGGTTCCCTCCTGCTCAGGGTGGTTACTCTCAAACCAACCCTTTTATCTCCTCTGAGATTACCGAGGAAGATCATTGCCTCGGTAATCCCTTCCTTGATTCACCCTCTAACACCGGACTTATTTTCCAATCCCCAGAAATAGAGGAAGAAATGCCGCCAAGGATGCCGCCCGATGAGGACCAGATGAGACAAATCCTTAGACGCCTTGCGGAAGCTGAACAGAAAAATGCTGATCTCACTGCGAGAATGGGGCAAATAATCGTAGCTGAAGGAATCGACCGACCAATGGTCGATACCTATAACCCGGCGGAGAACGAAATCCAGAATTGGCTAGCACCTGCAGTTCCCGACCAGGCATTCGAGCTGAAGCCCCACTTCCTTAGCCTGCTGCCGAAGTTCAACGGAAACCTGAGCGAAGAGCCGTACACTTTCCTCCGTGACTTCGAACTAGTCTGCAATAATCTGAGCCATCCCAATGTTGGCCAAGATTATATCCGACTGAAAGCCACCCCTTTTGCCTTAGGAGATAAGGCTGCACATTGGCTGAAGAACCTAGGGGTGGTATGTACTACCTGGATGCAGTTCAAGGACCTCTTCTTGAAGAAGTTCTACCCACTCAGTAGAACCAATCAGATGCGAACAAAGATTGCCAGCTTCGCCCAAGGACCCTGCGAACCGTTCCACGAGGCGTGGGACAGGTTCAATGACTTAGTACAGAAATGCCCATGCCACGGCATTTCTAAGGCAATCTTAGTCCAGACCTTGTTCTGCGGCCTAACCCCAGAGATGCAGGGGTTAGTCAGCGCCGCCTGCGGAGGAAGCTATCTGAACAAGAACGAGCACGCCGTTTGGAAAATCCTGGAGCAGATGGCAGAAACCGGCAGGTCACAGGCCACAAGGGCCTATCAGTTGTCTCCCTCGATCTTATCAAATGAGACAACAAAAAGGACTGTTGCAGATCTGACAGAGGACCTCATCCCCAGCATGGGGATGATTGCAGACAAGCTTACCATGGTCGAGCAGATCCACAAGCGAGTCGCGGAGATGGAGTCTCTTTCGAGCCTTCCCAAGAAGGTGGAGGAACTCTCTGAAAAGGTAGCCAAGATTAAGCTACCCACCCCTTCTGCACCACCTGTACCTGTACATCGAGTCCATCTTGTACAGGAACAGGCTCCGGGGTCTCAGAGCAGCTGGGATCAGGCTTACACCCAGCAGAACCATCATGCACCCCCACCAGTGGAGACAGAGTACGAGGAGCCTCCGCCCGTTTACGAGATCAACGGGCTCTGGTATAGCCGCGACCCACTAGTCCGGCAAATTGAGATGGGGAAGGATCAGGCACACCGCCCAACCCCAGTCTACCAGGAGACCAGGCCTGTCACAATCCCGCGATATCAGTCCAGGCCAGAATAGGGGTACCAGCCGCAGCAGCGCACCTACCAGCAGGGACCAGCACCGCCCCATCAGCAGCAGTATAGGCACGGCCAGCAGGGCCAGTTCAGGACCGCATCCACTCAGCAGCCAGCCCAGCCCACCGAATTTTGTCCCAGGGCAAAAAGTATGGTTATTTAATGTCAAGTTGAAGATTTTTCAGGGCAAGTTGAAATCCAAATGGATAGGACCCTTCATTGTCAGAGAAGTAAATACGAACGGCATTGTATGGATTTTAGAGATTACAAACGGCGCACAACCGTTCATTGTGGATGGGTAATATTGAAGCATTTTGTAGGATCAGATGAGCAGTTAGCCCAAGTTGAGGAGATCTCATTCATGCCCATTCCAGAATCCCACGATCTAATCTTAGGGAACACATGAGTTTGCATCACTTTCATCCTCTTCCACCCCCATTCGCTCTGTATATTCTCCAGATCCCATCGGTCCTTATACTCACTCATGTCCTATACTTAGGATAATCAAAGCCTAAGTATAGGGGGGGGATCAATGCCCATTCTGTATATATTTATCCATTTCTCCTCGTGACCTCAACCGCTCCACTTTTTGATCTTCTTCTATACTTAGGCTGACCAGAGCCTAAGTATAGGGGGCGGTTGACTACTATACTCCTTTTTTATTTTCACTTTCCTATGCTTAGCATGAGCTATGCCTTTTCATCGCTTCTTGTGCTATGAGGATATATCAAGCGCTAAATATAGGGGGTGTGTATATTATATATATATTTTATCCATAGCTCGTACTTCCACGTATTTTTGTATATATTATGTAATAATTATGGGATGGGTAAAAGTCAAAAAATAAACAAAAAAACACATAAAATGAATCTTTACTCTTGCATATCATCCTTGCATTCATACAAAAAACGACAAAGAAAATCATCTTGCACCTCGTATGCATTTCACATGCATTTGCAAATCTAACATATGCAAAGTGAAAAGTAATTGGGTTATGAATTGAGTCATGAATAGAAGAGGAGAGTGGTCTTGACTTAGCCTTAATCTACATAATTTCCAGAGGAACTTCATTGATAAAGAGGATTTTAGAAGATTCAGGTCTTTGACTTAATTCCTCGAGTTTCGCATGACAATGTGCAGCCTTTGACTCTTAATCTCTAACCGGGTCTCCTAATTCTGGGTATGACTTTTGAATAGGGAATCAATCTGTTCTCTCGCACTGTGCACTTAGCTCAACTCAGACAGGGTGTTGGAAGACTGCGTGGGTCTCTTTTCTAGTAGCATAGACATCTGAAGATCGGAGTAGGGCTTGAAATAAAGCTTCGGATAAGGGATGGATGGTTGGGCACAATTTTTTTTAAGACTCCAAAATATGTAGGGGAAAAAGATTCCATACCACAGGAGCACAATAAGATCCACATTGAGTTACCAAAAATCTATACCAAAAAGAAGCCAAACTACCAAATAAATATTTGACCAAAAAGGTTCAAGCTTCAAGAAAACCTACAGATCTTGGTAGAGACTTGGATAAATTGGACGTCTTCATAAGGAGAGGTGACTACACTGGTGACCCTCCAATTCTTTTCCCCTTCTTCTAATTTCTCCCTCTTTTCGATTGTGAACACATCGTGACAGACCATAGAAGAAAATACCTGACTCCTCGAGGATGAGTTATTGGGGGATAGGTTTGCATGGTAGTTCGACATTCTTGATGGGAAGAGTTAAAACCTTTCACACACATGAGGCAGTGTTCATTGTTCACAGGGTATGCTTTGGGAGAAGGATTGATCTAAGATGACTTCTGAGCCGGAACTGTTACAATGATATGTAGAACTCAAGGGTTGTTGATTTTAAAATCCTAGTTCTCACGAAAGTTCCACCGTACTATTAATCCAAAGGTCGGGTCTAGCTCCATTTCCACCTTTCGTTCGTGACCTTAGTATGAAACCCGAAATCATTTCACTTTTGCATTTCATTTAGTTGCTCGGGGACGAGCAAGGTTTAAGCATAGGGGGTTGATGAATCTGTGATTCATCACATTAAAATCTGAAAATAGAGCTTCGATCTCAAGTAATTAGCTACATTTCATCATTTATTTTGCATTTTTACCATTCGTGCACTTAGAATTAATACCTGTATTTTAGCACACGTAATTGCATCATAATAATATTCAACCTTTCACCTAACTTCATGCATTTTTAACTAATTCATGCTAACTCCAATAGATGAAACTAACTTCATTGTGTACATATTACTAACAATATTAAAGGAAAAATACAAAAAATGCTAACCCAAATATTTGGCATGTGAGACAAAATCTTAATTTCAGAATAGACAGACTAAAATGCACATATCTTCCTCATACAGAATATTCAAAGACCTTCAAAACAAAACCAATTTCATAAAAATCGGAGCTCATATGTAAAATTTGGGTTTTGGGCCTCTTTTATGCATTGTAAATTTTAGCGATTTTTGATATGATATTTTATGTACATAATTAACCATGTTTCTTTTATTTGTTTTTCATTTATATTCTTTGATGAAAGTTTTATTAAAATACACAAAAATCCAAATCCAAAATAAGATCGAAATCAAAAAAACTGACCGAGCCCGAGTGTCCCTTGTTAGTCAATACAAATATCTCACGTTTTCCCACTTTATTTTATTTTCCTATATTCTTATTTATTAAAAATCCAAAATAATTAGATTAATATGTAAATATTTATCTTTGATCTTATTTTCTTAATTTTTCTCTTAATTAAAAATCAGAAAAATTGCAAAACCCAAAACATCTGTGTTTTATGTACATAGAGTACCCCAAAAATATCACTTTGTGCAGATGACCTCTTTTATTCTTGGTCCCTTCAAGAATGGTGTATACCTCTTTGAGACGAGCAACTTTTGTGAAGAATTTTTTTCGATCCGAAGTCGTTTGCTATTTCTTTTCTATTTATCTTTAGATTTAATTTTTTTAATTCTAAGGAGCTGACGCATGGCCGCTCCTGGAGCCGCCACTTGTCAAACCCATTTTTATTTATTTATTTATTTATTTATCGAATTTTATTTTATTTTAATTTTTTGTTATTTCTTCCCTCCCGCCACGTGGTTGTCCCCGCGCGCGCCACGTGGCATTTCCTCCTTCACCTCTCCTCATGTGCAAGGCACGTGATGCATGAGCCTCCTCCTCCTAACGTGCGTAGCACATGAGGGTCTTCTCCCATTTGGTATGCCTCCCATGTGCAACCTCCTGTGTGGTATCCCCAACGTCCCCTGCAACCACCGGGGCTCTGCCACCTACTCACCTGTCGGCCAACTCCATTCCCTCTCTTTATCTCGTCGCTAGCACTACCAAACTATATTCCTTATTCATCTACCCGTAACCCTCGCAACCATAGAGCCATATCTCATTCCTCACCCTATCGTCCTCTCCTTATCCCCTCGCCAGCCGAACAACTCTCCTATAAATACTCCATCGTCAGACATGGGCAGGATCGTCCACCAATACGAGAGGGTTCTCTAGCTTCATATCTAGAGTGGTGACAGTGACTAGATAGTCGACGATGACGACGAGAATGCCACCTTCCGACGAGATCCGAAGGTTTTTCCACCTTCGTAGATTCTGCTCTATTGTGGCTTCTGAGCTCGGGCTTGTCGACCTTCGACTGCAACCGTGCTTCACAAGAAGCATCCCCCAGGTACCCTTCCATACTCCTCCAGGTATACACCTCCTTCCTTCTTCCCTTTTATCCTCCTTTTCCTCCCTTTCTCTTCCTTCCCCTATTTTCCTCTTTTTCCTCTATTCCTTCATTTTCCTCTATTTTCTCCTTCTTCCCATCTTTTCCCTCCATCTTCTTCCTTCCAAATCGGTCAACCGCATCAAAGCCTCGTCATCCATCGCCCTTGCACCTCTCCAGCTACTCGTTCAGCTCATCGCAGCAGACTCCGCACCGCCTTCCATGTACAACAACCACTACCTCGGAGTTCACCATGCTTGCGTCCGTGCCATCACCCTCACACCTTCCACCTTGCTGACTCCGCTCCGCGTGCCCCCGCGCTTGACCCGAGAGCCACCACAAGACCCTTTGCTTCACGATCACCAGCCACCTCCTACAGCTGAGGAGTTACGCCATCGAGTCACCCTGCAACCATCGACTACGCTCTAAGCTCATTCAGCCGCCCGACGCTCGCACTTCACTATAGTTTGCACCAGCCATCTCGTGGCAAGATTGCACAAAAGCCCCCGAAGCTCTGGAAAATCACGTAGAAGTCCAGACTTCTAAGAGGCATGTGAGGCGCACATGTCCTCCTGGGAAAATTGCATTCAGGCCCTTGGAGTTTAGGTAATTGCATACAAGTCCAGACGGTATTTTCTTATTTCTTATTTAATCTATATTGCATTTGGGCTCTATTGTTTGCAACTTAATTTGAACCTTTATTTGTCTTCATTTCATCATTTTAAAAATTGCTCATTGTAGAACTGCTGATGTTGATCGTTATGGATATTTGATTGAATTTTTACGAACCATGAATTATTTAATATAAATATTTTTTTGATCAATAAACTCATTGGTGATTCACATAGTTAATTTTTAATATGTCTTGGATCAATTATTTTTAGGATCTAATAATTTTTGTGAATTCCTCTCACAAACTCATCTAGGATAATTTTATTTTTATGAAATAAATTGGTTTTGTATTTATTGAAATTAATTTGCTCAGAATCACCCTACATTAATATTTACTTCATAATAATTCATTTTTCGTCCAAAAATTCCAAAAATTACAATAGCCTAATTTCATCATATTTCACATTCTGACCAAGTTTGAGGATTTTTGGACTTGATTTGATCATAAATTACATTCTAGTCCCCGAACTTTGTCAAAATATCATCGCATTATTATTTGCATAAAAAATTAAAAAAATAATTCTTTGAAAACCTAACCTCGGGATTGATTAAAAACCAATCTAAGGAGACAAATGCCTCATGAGTTCGATCTTAGACTTCCCAAGTAAAAAAATAAATTGACTGCTCACTTTCATTGGACTAATAATTAAATTAGTGGCCATTTTGATCAATCGTGAATTGCCCAACTGCAACGAATAAAATTAACGTTAATTCCACGTAATTAACTAAGGGTTTTTGTGGTTCTTCAAGGAGCTAGAAATCAATTCATCCAATACCATATGTTTGATTATGTGGTCAGATTTGACTTGGTAAGTATACCAAGGTTGAACACATAGAACAACGATACATTAGGTGTGTGGTTTAGTTTAATCTATGCAATGACCTAATTATAATGATAATTTCTATGTCAGAAAATAATGCAAAAATGTATTCATGCAGAGAGAAACATATAAAATAAGAGGGGGAGAGAGGGTAGAGAGATCTATGATTGTATAATTCAATCCTAAATAATATGATCAATCAAAACTCTAGATCGCAGATATAAGAAATGATTCAAGAATATTTGCCAATTAAGATTGAAGGCCAAAAGATCAACAACCAATTTAATTTTGCACCAAGTGAATCAATTTAAATATCAAGCTTCTTTTCTATCCCCTACATTATTTCTACCTCAAAGAATAAATCAACAATAACATTAGGGAATTAATTTAACTCACCCTCCTTAATTAAGCCCCCATAGAAATATCAAATTCCTTAAGATGATTGCGAAAATTATGTCCAATCAAACCTACATAGATCATTTAGTCCTTAAATAATAGGGATTTTATCAGTTGTGCCCCTCTGAGATATCGTAATATCAGTTATGCCCCTATCTTTTTGGTAATATCAGTTGTGCCCCCGACTTCTTGCCAATATTTCACTTGTGCCCCTCAGAGGGGCATAACTGATAAAAATCTTTTATCAGTTATGCCCCTCTGATGGGCACAAGTGAAATATTGGCAAGAAGTCGGGGGCACAACTGATATTACCAAAAAGATAGGGGCATAACTGATATTGCGATATCTCGGAGGGGCACAACTGATAAAAACCCTAAATAATAATTTAATCAATATGCACCAGATCTGTTCACAAAATATTTAGCATGATAGAGCATAGAACAAGCTTTAAAATGACATACAATATGCGATAATTCGATAAAAATGAGAAAGATATTTAATGTTGAAGTTCTAGGGACTAAAATGCAAATAAATAAGGTCTTTATTCGTTTCAAGTCTTGAGATGGGCTTATCTTTAATTATCAAAAGCTGTCGGGAGTCCTCCCGCAATTTGCCCTAAGTGGGGCATATGTACGAGTTCCAAAACTCTTGACGGGTGCCTGAAAAATGTCTAAGCCACATGAAAATTCACGTAACTGGACCTAGCTACGATTCACTGAAGGTGTTGGGGGCATCGATGCAAAAAAACCAAGCCATGTACGGTCTGCACGTGATTCCGATCCAGTTCAGGCGATGTCTCATTCCGATCTTCCATGTGGAATGTGGTCATTGCTCTCAGTCCACCCGATGCTGAGAGGCTCGGGTGGTCTCGATATGATGGCTGGAGAAGCGGCTGATCTGATTGTGTGGTCAAGGAATTCCTGATCATGGGTCGTCGAATCAAAGAGATCCAACAATACTTGTACGTTGGTAGCTGCTTCCTCTCCCCTGGTTAGAGATGATGGGGCAACGAGGAACATCGGGTGGTGAAGCTCGAGCTCCGGCCTCAATTATTCAAGGAGGGGAGCTAATCGAATATCGTTGAATCCACTAGGATTCTGATTTAATTCATTATAAAAGTTCTGAATCCAAACTCAAATTGAATTTCAAATGAATTATTAGTTTAAATTCAGATTCAATTCAGTTTGAGTTTTGAATATTCAATTTCCAATCATTTTATTTCGAATTAGAAATGTTAGTTGATGTTTTAGAGCTTATATAAATAATAATTGTACGAATAATAGTAGAACATAATATTTTATTGTATAATTTTATTTTTGAAAGTATATTACTGAGATAAGTTAAAAAAACTATAAAAATAAGGAAAATATCAAAGCAATATACTACACTGGATAAAAGTACTTAATTTTTACAATTATTACGTATCTTTTACAATGTAAATATCTTATTTTTCTATAATGAAGAAATGCATAAATATAATATAATTATACAATCCTATCAAAGAGATAGAATATCATTGATGAAAAAGTTGAATACATTATAATTACCATTGCATGTTAAGCAAGCCAAGATCAAACTTATGTAGAAAGTTGATACAAATTAATATTATTATTTTAATAATGGAAATAGTAAAAATAACGTAGAAGGATAAAACCTCTTCATTAAATGTGAGGATCTTAAATATTAAAAAACTAGGCCATGAAAATGCAATATACAAAATTTTGATGTACAAAGAAACAACTTACATTACAGTAAGAAGAACTTGTATATTACTCATGTGATAATAAATGTCACATTGACAATGATAATCATCATTGATTGGCATGCAAGGAAAATCATACCAACAAAAAAAGCAAAGGAGATTTATCTAGATAACCTTCGAATCACGACAAATGTTAAGGAGGGACTCAAAGTAGCAAAACCATACTTTTCATGTTCTAGAAGAAATGCCACCATAATCTACCACGGGTTTTTAGGATCTTTGGTAGATAATGAAAGAGGTAATGGAAAAGGCAGTATAAGGAATGTGGGAACATGACTATAAATGTGTGGGTGATGATTTAGAATAACAATCTCAAACATTTGGTCTTTCCTATTAGATTTTATGACTAGTACTTTTTACTCTTTTTATATTCAATATTTAAACTTTAACTAACATGATTATGCATACATGTATATACATATTAAATTCGGTATGGCTTAGAGTGCTTTGATCCTCTTAATGCCTCAAAATTTCTAAATAGCACGCTAAAATTGATTATTGTACTTATACAGAGTAACTCATACCTAAGTTACTGTCACTAGGCTAAAATAAGGAGTAAAGATGGGAACTTAGATGTTTTGTATAACCGACACATGAAGGATCCACATATCTAACTCATAACATATTTTGCAGTCAAACTACATGAACTTAGTTATAAAGAGGAAAGGAAAGAGATCCGCTCATTAGGGGGGCCTAATGTTGCATATACATGTTACGCATTGATAAGTCACGTCCGTGTAGCGTGGGAGTATGGAAATCATAGCGATGGATGTTTCATATGATAAATCATAGCTATCGAGTCTATATGATTATAAGTTTAAAATTAACCACTTAATCATTGTAGTAAGTTAGTTTGTGAGTATCTTTAATTGCTTGCACGTGCTATGCTTAGTGATATAATGCAAATGCTAAATATTTCAATGTAAATTAACGTAGTAACTTTTTAATGCATATTCATATATCCTTTTCTGCATCTATTTTCTTAGACATGTCAACCTTTTGATGTAATTATGCCATAATTCCTTACACAAGAATATTCAGAAAAGATCTTAATCGGTCCAGAGTGGTTGTTCCGTGTATGTTGGTAAATATGTATGCGTTATATGCATGTATATGTATGTACTATGTATACATATAAATACATGGATGCATTTATACATACATGCATATATATATATATATCGAATCGATTTATTATCGAACAATTTCAGGTTAATTCAGATTCGATTCATTTGGGGATGGAATCCACAAGTTAAAGTCAAACCAGTTCACTTAGTTTCGAACCGGACTTTTTTCGAATTTTTATCGAACAAATCATAATCGAATTTGAATGATTCAGTTCAACTAGCAACCCTATGTTTAGGGAGGAGCTCCTCCTCCTAGCTAGTGCCTCTGGCGAGGCTATGGGGTCCCTGGATCTGGAGATGGAGATGAAATAGCTCCCGTCGGGGAGCTTCGTTTAATGCGGTACTGCAATGGTTAGCAAAGGAAGAGGAAGGAGGATGGGTGAAGCTCCTAAAGGCAACAGAAAGGAGATCGATACTCTGACCTGTGTGAGTTCGGAGGTAGGAGACCTTGTGTAAGAGTAGAAGCTGAGGGGGAGATCTCATGAGGGCAATCAGTTGAGTCAGAATGGGGATTTGGGATTTGTAGAGAGTAATCGAAGGGGATGAGGCGATAATGCGTTTGATTGTATATAGGTTTCATTTGGGAACGAAGATGTGATAACTCGGGATAAACCGAGGGTCGCATTTATCCACAAGGCGGATCAATAGTAGATGCGTTGACCACTTAATAAATTCCAATAAATCACTAGATAACCCACAATAATAAATCAAGCAATGAATATTAAAAATGTGGAGATAAAATTTATTATAACTCTACATACATATGTGTATAGGTGTAAGCATGTGTAGAGGTCGAACACTGGGAGCAAACAGTTGGGGGCAAAAATATGCGCATAAAATTATTCAATTCTTTTCTTGTCCATGTTATTATTTTTTTGGGTTTTTAATTTTATATATTTTTATTTTATTTTATTTTTGATTATATATATTTTTATTTGATTTTAATTTTCTGATTTTATATTTTCTTTTTATATTTTTATCTTTTTATATTTTCTTTTTCTTTTATAAAAATAATATAGCCTATCCAAGGCTTTATTTACACAATACATGGAAATATATTTATAAATACTATTAAATATAAACAAAATTCATACTTTTTTTGGGTTTCTACTATTTTTCTAATGTTTTTGTATTTTTCCAGAATTTTTACTAATTTATGCATTTTTAAACTCAAAAATATCCCAAATATGGGATTAATAAATAATTCAAAATTACTTTGGCTTTTAAAAATAATAATTAAGTCCCAAAATTACCCAAATAGATTTTAATGCCTAAATAATATATATAATTATAAAACAGAAAAAACGTATTTTTGGTATTTTTGTAGAATTTTTATATTTTTTGTTGGATTTTAAAGCTTTCTGATTTTTTATTTTTTTTACTATTTTTAGGGGTTTTTGTTTTCTGGACTCAATAATTATCAAAATATACCATATATATTTTTTGGAATTTTTCAAAAAGTTTTTATATTTTTTGGTATTTTATAAATTAGATAGGGATTATTTAGGCTCCTTTTTAATTTTAATAAATAGATTAAATGCAAAAAATGCAAAGTGGACATGTGGCATGTAAGTACAATGCATGGAGTATCTAATCCTATTTTTGGGGATTTTTAGGAGCTTAATAGCTATTTTTAATAAATAGATAAAAGTCACAGAAATAAAAGTCCTGATAGGGGCATAACTGTAAATAAAATAAACTTCAAGGGCCCAAATGCAATTTACCCAACATAATAAAATGTTTATTTTATTTTTAACGACTAATTTTCGATATACAAAAATACTAGGGTGTTCTATGCAAAATTTCACCGTCACATGGGGACTGCGCGTGACGTTAGCAGGGACCAATGTGCAAATACATAAAGTTCAAGGGCCTAAATGCAAAATGTTCTAATTATTTACAACATAAACTTTTTGTACAGATTTAATTATTAAATACAAAAAAACATGGATATATATGCAATTTACCCCTTAATAGGCGTTGGCGGACGGTTGAGATGTCTTCACTTATACACGTGTCGTGTCCTCATGCTTTGATGATGGTTCATCGATGAGCGGTGGAGATCAGATCCAAGGGAGGATCCAACGATCGAGGAGTGGCTCCATTGGACGGTTCTGATCAAAACTAGGGACATCTTCATCGGACGACGCTGGGCTAGTCTGGAAGAACTGGGAAGAAGCTCGCCTGGGGCGAGCTTTGGTCGGTCGTAGCGGGCTCCTCCGGACTCCTCCATCGCCATCGAGTGGCGCTATACGTTCCTGGACGTCCCCCGCATCTGATGATGGTCTTCACGAGGCACCTAGTGCTCTGACAAGGTCATTGAAGGATATGATTAGATCCTCAAGCGCATCACGGAAGCGTGAGCGTCGTATCGAATACGACGAGGAGCGACTAGTTGAACTAGTTGCTCGATGCAACGGAATTTAAAAAATTTTATACGACGAAACCACATGATCCAAGAACACTTCTCGAATCGTTTCGTCTAAACCATAAACAAGTAATAGGATTACCTCTTGAAGCGTGGTTGCGATCGAGTCTCTAAACGAAGAGACCTCCTGTCTCAAGTCCGATCCGACGGAGGAGACGCTTGCGAGCGCGGGGATGAACCGCGTGCTTCTCGCAATCCATGTTGATGATCCAAGCGGCGGATCTCCTGATCTCGACACACGAGATCCGACGTCTTCTTCACGAGCGAGGCGCACCGAAGGAGACGGAGATCCACGAGCAGAAGAACGGGCAGCATAACGACGATGCCGCGATGATGGAGAACCTCTTCATGGCATCCATGGTGGACGGCCATGAGAGGGAGAGAGAGGGCTGACGTCTCTTGAGAGAAAAGGAGAGAGAGAGATGCTTCTCAAGCATTGTGTGTAAAATAGAGAGCACGGTATGCCTCTCTATTTATAGGGTTTTGGGATTCATGGATCTCAATCCATGTGACATATAAAATCAATGGATGAGGTTGATTTATGTCAATCCAATAGTCAAGATTGTTGTTGGTAAAAACCAACAACTTGTGATTTAATTTGATAAAAAAATATTTGATAAATCAAATAAATATTAATACCATATTAAATCAATCAAATAAGGAGAGGGGAATAAAGAGAGATCAACCTTCCTCTTTGGAAGGGGGGACGACCACCAATTTCACAAGGAAATTGGTGTCGCCCCCCTCTTTCCAAAAGGGAGGGCAATCTCATGGCAATCCATGAGATTGCACATCTCCTTGAATTTCTCTCTACTTATTTTCCAACAACAATTTGTTGGTATTTTAATTCACCAAAATAATTCTCAATTAATTTTGGGAATATTGCAATCTTGACATTGGAAAATTGTGAATCATATTCACAACCCAAAACCAAATGTAATTTACATTTTCAATTAATTAGACAATGCGTATCCAATACACATTAATAATTAATCTACTAATATAAATTATATTTAACTCTCTCTAATACATTATAAATCACATTTATAATATATTATGAATAATTGGATATTACTATCCACATTATTCTTATCCTTGATAATTAAATCATATTTAATCATCTTGGATCTCTTTATCTCATGTGTTCAAATAATATGAATCACATTCACATTATTCACATCTTTGATAATCAAATCACATTTAATTATCTAAGACAACTCTCCTTATAATATGAATCAAATTCATATTATTCATGATAATTAAATCACATTTAATTATCCTTTTTCACAATGCTCGGATACATATATCAACAATAGAATTATCCATGAACTCCTTCAAGGATAATGCGCTTTCTCCGCAGATACTTGGAGATAAGGACAAGGCGATTGTATTGTTCCACGTATAGTGACATGGATATTGAGATCATATCTCAAATCCAGATCGCGAGCCTCCCATAGATGCTTGATTAAATCAAGATCGCAAATCTAATCTTCTCATTGCATCTGAATCATATTCAGATCAATGTCTAATAATTGGACTAAGATAAGATTACTTCTCTACTGAGAGGAGTCACTAAAATCCAAACCCGTTTCATCACTCCCTAGGAATGGAAGCGTCATGGTTATACAATCGTTTATGATCACATCACCCTCAGGTATTCCTAATACCTGTACATCCTGCATACTGGAAGACCCAGATTAAACCCGAAGTATTGAATCAACTTTATACTGTCTACATCATGGTTTTATCAGTAAGTTTCTCATTCGATCATTGGGGGTCGGTATTGATCATATACTTTCCAAAAGCATATATCATACCTTGGTCTTGATCATATACTTTACAAAAGTATATATCAAACCAACAAATTCAGTCAAGCTTCCAAAGCGAGACGACCGTGCGCACGAAATTTGATTCTTCCCAATATCTCATGAGTGAGCTCATGTCTTCCGGTTCAGTAGTGAACCTGTATGATCCCTTTGAGAGATCGTATTACTCATATGCCCTTATATGCACACCAGCACGCTGGTGTATAGACCTTGATTAGGTCATCAACCTATTGGTCTGCCAAATGTACATACTCAGACATATAGTAACACATCTGTCTCCGGTCAGAGGATGTGTGCCTATATCATGACAGCATATGATATAGGACTTTGGTTATCTCGATCTCGTTAAGTCAACTCTTTGACCTAACTAATCTGACACCTCTGAATCTCTATTCCTATGCAGAGGACCTGCATCAAGAAGTCGGTCAGATATCAGCCCAACTGAGAAAGGATTGCCATCTCCTACTCAGGCTGGAGATCATCTCTTAATAATCATTTGACGGTGCTTGATGAGTCCTCAATCTAACTCATTAGATATTCATCTAAGCACCAGCCTCTATGATTCAATAATTGAATCAACAGCTGTATGATCATTAAGATGGCCATGGTACATAACCCTAATTGCACTAAGGGACCTATTATGCAAATTATGTACTCTTTATTTCAGATTAAGGAGTGAATTGCAATAACATTTATTGCATAATGGCTCGCCGTGGGCTCGCATGTCCAACAGTCATACGGAGCCGAGGAAGAAGAGGAGCTCCATGTACCTGTTATTCAGCAAAAATCGACCCAACACGGGTCCTTTGGCCTCCAGACCTGCAAAGAATAATCGCGCAAGCAAAAAGACGGATTCGAGGTGCTTATTGGTGGTGAAATGAGTGAAGGTGAAGCAGGCGGAGGTCTCCGGCGAGGGTGGTGGAGATGGAGACCTGATCTTCATATCCGAGGGGGATCTGAGTGTATGGAGGTGCTTGGGATGTCGGGAAAATGATAGGGAACGAAATGATGGTGGTAGGCGGGTCGAAGACAGAGGGATACACGATGAAAACGTTCGCAGGAGCAGAGCTCCGACAAACTACGAATGTAGTTATTCTACCTAATTAACCAATTAAAACACGTAATAAAATTCGGCAAATGAAACCTATGACTAATGCTAATCTAAATAAACAAAAGAGCGCATGGCCGGATAGCCAAGGAGCAGAGGTCACCGGCGACGGCGGCCTTGGGTGCACCCCCCGCCTCCTCGAGCGTCCACGAGCTCAGGGGACCTCCTCATGTCACGAGGATTCTCGCTGGGCCGAGCTACAGAGCTCCAGGGCTTGGGAAATGACTAAATTTTGAAGAGGAGAGAGAGGAGATTTTATTTATACACAATGTGACGCACCCTTATTGACTGGCCGGAATTAAGGAATCAATGCGATATACAATGGTTTAAAGGAGATGGCGTGGGTGTATGATGATCGTGGATCAAATCTCAAGAAGGAATCGAAGTCGATTGATGGATGTATCATGCGGGAAAAATGACAGAAGTTGGGGGAATAGATGGTTCTGGCGCGCCAGGTCTTCAGATGGGACAGTTGACCAGAGTTCAACAATCCGCGCGCCACCATTGGGCCACGTAGACCGCTAAAAGACGAAATAGCAGATTTTATTTAAAAATAATTTTTTAAAAATAGTAAATGTTTTAATTAATTTTTGAATATAAAATAAAAAATGTTTATTATTTTATGTAGTATGTTATTATGATTTTTATTTATCGTTTGGCTTTATTTATTAGTAGTTAATTTTTATTAGTGTATTTATAGGTACAATCATCTATGTTTTGTGTATTTTTATTTTTATTTGTATATTTTATTTTATTATTTTATTATTTTATTTTATATATTTGTAACTTATTTTTTGAGTATAAATATATTTTTATTTTATTTTTATGATGTAAATTGTACACTTTAATAAATAGATATGTATATTATGTGGGTATATTTATAGGCATTTTACCTGTGTTTTATGTATACTATTTTATTTTAATGTACTTTGATGATTTTTATTTTAGTTTTTTTATTTTTAGTAGAATATATATAATATTTACAACATTAGTAAAATATAGAAGAATAAATAATTAAAGAATATGTTTCCCTTTTATTTATATACATATAATAACATAGGAATTTTGTCTATGTATTTTCATAGACTTATTTTATTTTGCATTTTCCTTTAGATTTTATTCTAATTTTAATATGTACATGTGTTATAAATAATATTTACATAATTATAAAAATATGAATTTGTAAAAATAATAAAGAATGCATAAAATGAATATTTTAATCGGTAGCATGCACAATATGGGTCAAAAACCTAACTTTCACACAGTAACTCCAAAGTATAAAATCACCACCATTAAATAGTTTGTGAAAAGTTATATACAATTAGATATGATTTTGTTATGTTTTGAGTTTTTATTTGAAAGATATGGATCTGTGAAGTTTAGTTTTTGGCTTTTTATTTTGTGTATAAAATGAATACTCTGTATTATTTTTGTACAAACTCAATTTATATTTTTATTTTCTTTGTTATCTATAACTTTGATGTACAGAGTTTCTTTATTTGATGAATAAATAATAAAGAATAAGATAGGTGTCAAAAGTGAATAAAAGAATGAATAAATAAATAGCATTTTTGTCCCTTATCTCCCCCTACTTTATTCCTTATCGACCAAGTCAATTCTAGCCTTGATCTCGGAGTTTAGGGTCATAAAATTTTTTCAATATTTTATTCCTTTTTCTTTTCTTCTCTTTATTCTACAATTTTGGCATTAAAAACCTTATTTTAAATACAAATAATACAATAAATAATGAATGTTATTATGCACAAATTAATGTTATTTATATGCATTAGATATGATTTTTAAGACCAAAATGATAGAATAAAGGTGATGAAATGAAGATTCATCACCCCCCTATACTTGCCTTTGCTAGTCCTTATCAAATACTTATGTAATAAGTATAAAAAAGAATAAAGAAGAAAAGAAAAAGAAAGAATAAAGAATAATTGGAATTGAATTCGATAAATAAACTTGTCTGTATAAAATTAAAGTTTGGAGCTCAGGTTATGCCTTGATGTGAGAATGTGTGTGGAACCTTGTCGGGAATCAGTTTTAAAACACAACAGCCTTCGAGAGTCACATAACTCGATTCAACCCACCTCAATAGCCAGGTCAGAACTAGCCTACACCATATGCAAACCCTTATGACTATGAACCTGACTTGTATAGTGTAAGTGATAGTGGCTCTCCCCAACTGGAATGACAAAGGAACTGACTTCTCCAGAATGACAAGTGACAGCCTAGTGATTCCCCAATCCAGCTCTTCGTCCTCGAGGAGCGGAGTATTCCCTTCTAAGTTCAAGTGGCATCCAACTCAAGAGGAGGAGGTGAAGAAAAGAATGGACAGTAGCCGGTGTAGCTACCTATCCCGGGATGCATGACCAGTGTAGTTAAGTCATCCAGCTGCAGGCTCACATGGTATAACATTGATGCTTAAGCTTGTTTATTTTCTATACAATGTATATACATACTCCGGCAGGCATTTTATTTTTATTTCAGGCCTATCCACTTTTTTGGAGTTTTTTTAACATACTATTTACAACTGCATTTACATAAGGAATTTTTCCTCTTGAGACAGAAGACTATCCCTCTTTTGAAGCTTTATTACAACCCGCACTCTCATGTCTTTAGACTTCATTGGAACTGGACCAGGTTGGGTGCACTTCCCTCCCTAGACGAGGACAAATGTTTCCACCCGTGTACGTTTCAGACTGATAAATCCAACCCCTCACCATTCCAATCGAGTTGAGCCAAGTGAAAGGTGCAAGTGTACAAGTTAGATCACAGCCGACAAGAGTCATGCGTGTGTCTCAAAAAGTTCTAGTTAGTCAGTTGAGGTGACTTGAACCCGGCCTTGGGTCTCAAAGAATTAAGTCCTATTAGACCTGAAGTACCTTAAACCTAGTTCCCATAAGGTTCTAGTGCAATTAGGTGCAGTAAGGTCCAACCAAGCTCCAATCCTCGACTTTATTTAGACGAGTTCAATCATCAAGCTTAATTGAAAGAATATGAATGTTATGCAAATTCTATGTATAATAATGCAAAGAATGATGCAATTTTTCGAAGAATTTTAAAACCAAAGAATCTTTTTACAAAAAGAATTTTGGAAAATAAAAAGAATTTTGGCACACAAAGTATAAACTATTTACAGCTATTTACACAGGTGTGCTTCTTTATAAGAGTTTAAGGATTTTAAAGAATTTACAGGTTTTAACAAAGTTATTATTGTAGGTACATATATACAATTGATAAAGAATTTTATTTTGATTTGTATACACATTTTATTCCTATTTTAATGATACATTCATTCCTCAAATTTATTTGCAAACAATTTTCAAAACTATAGTACAAAATAATTTTTACAAATATTTACACAGATTTGAAAGCTATTTTGAAAAGATTTTTCAAACAATATATGCATTTTTCAAAATATTTTTACAACCATTTTAAAAAATCATTTGCAAATGGGTTTTCAAATCTTTTATTTCACACAAAGAAAATAATTTTTGCAAATAAAAATATTTTTACAAAGGTTGAAAATATTTCACAAAAAGTTTCCAAACGGTTCACACCATTTTTCAAATCATTTTACAAAAATATTTTAAACCTGATTTATTAATCAGTAAATACAAAAATAATTTGAGGAATGAATGTTGTTATTAAATGATTTTTAACGAAATATATATGTATATGTATAGTAGATTTAGCCACATTTATAATTAATTATACGAAAGTACGAGTTATGGCTAAAGTATATACATAGTATATACGACCCCCCTATACATAGCATGAGCTATGTCCTCATAGATCGAAAAGAGAAGGAGAGGACATAACTCGTAATGAGTATATAAAAGCGTATACTACAACGACTAAAAAATAAAGAATGAAGAAATGAAAGAATAAGAAGTAACCGTCCCCCCTATACTTAGGATCAAGGAATCCTAAGTATTAGCAGACTGTACACAATGCAAGGAGGGTCATGGGTGGGAATAAATAAACAGATCATAGCCCGGGTTGTCTCCCCATATACTTAGGCTGAAATATCCTAAGTATAGCAGAGCAAATCAAAAAGAGAGGAGACAACGGAGGGGATCAAAGAATGAACGAATCGTGGTGCACACCCCCTATACTTAGGACAAAGTATGTCCTAAGTACAGAAAACTGACACAAAGGGGCGACACCTTTCTGTAGATAAAGAAGAATGAAAAGGAAAAGAAGAAAAGAAGAAAAGACGAAAAGACAGAGATATACATATAGATGAAAAAGATCGTAGAGAATGTACACATCTCTCCCCCATACTTAGGGTGAAAGGTCCCTAAGTATAAGCAACGACAGGAGTGATGAAACAAAACGAAGAAGGAACAACATGGTGTGTACCCCTCTATACTTAGGATAAAGTACGTCCTAAGTACAGTCACACAGATATGACGAAAGGTCTGGGGTACACGTGACATACGGGGGACGAATGAATGAAACATGAAACACATATATACAACAAAGGTAGACTGGTGAAGTGCAGGACGGTATCTGACAAGTGAATACCGAGCCCTCGTCGTCATCACCCTGTGAGAACGAGGACACAGTCAGTCAGTGCAAAGACACCCGGGTATGCAATCGATTGGGTGTCAGCTACCGGGGAATATAGATCGAAAGGTGAGATAAGGTCCGGTAGCATGAATCACAACATCGAATCGTAAGGAAGGAATGAGTGAGAAGAGCCGAGACTGTAAGGCCTGGAGGAAAAAGGAATAGGATAGACTCCTCCAAGTCAATCATGGTCTCCGAAAGATATAAAAGGTAAAGAGCAGGAGACTGCAGCGTGATATCCAATGATCATAGAGCCAGAAAGTCACAGGAATACACCGAACAACACAATACATGGCTCGACCCTACGAGGGTCCTCAAGGTGAGCAAGATCAGAGAATAATCAGAAGACTTGGCTCCGTGCTCCAATAGAGAGGAGACACAACCAGGGAGGAGACCGAGTACCCAAATCAATAGACTCGACTTCGTGCCCCTCCAGAAAGGAAACACCAGAAGTGAAGTCGAGTACCTAAAGCATGATGTACCCTTCCACAGATAACCCTCGGGGAGTAATACATGCTAGTCAATGAATAATCAGAACATAAGCTCATCCTTGCAAGTGTCGTCAAAGAGAGCGGACTCAAAGGAGCCCGATCCATCAGACGGATCACAGAAGCAGTCTCGGTAGGCGACAGATCGACTAATAGCTGAAGAGACCGACAAATCAAGAAAGTGTGGCAGCATCCCGCAGACAAACCTCGGGGAGCATACTGCCAACTAAGTAGTGAAATAATCAGAAAAAATGTCTCGTCCTTACGAGGACCGTCAAGGAGAGCGAACTCAAAGTAGTCCAATAAGATAGGTCCCCAGTATCTGACAAATCGGATACGATCAAGCAGCGGGGATCGGGGAATATATCAGACGACTCGGTTCCATGCTCCCATAGATAGGAGACACAATCAGTAATGAGAACCGAGCATACATAAATTGTTATATTTTCCCACAGATAATCCTCGGGGAACAATGAAAAATAATCATGGAATAACAGATCAGATCTTGTCTTTGCGAGGGTCGTCAAAGAGAGAGGACTCAAAGGAGTCAATCAGAATGGTCTCGGTAGACGACAGATCGTCTACCAGCAGAAGAGACCGCAAATCTAGCAAGGTGTCATAGTCTCTTACAAATAACCCTCGGAGAGAACTATAAACTAGACAATGAATGATCATAAAGTGAAGCTCATCCTTACGAGGACTGTCAAGGAGAGAGGACTCATAGGAGTTTGGGACATTGGCCTCGTGCACCTACACATCGGGCGCATAATCAGCAGGGAGGCCGAATAGTCAAATCAAATGACTCAGTTCCGTGCCCCAACACATGGCAGCACAGTCAGTCAAGTGGAACTGAGTGTAGAGAATGTGTCGCATCCTCCCGCAGTTAGTCCTCGGGGAGTAATGCGAACTAGGTCAATCAACTCTTGGGATTGCTCGCATCAAATCTCAGGTCCTCAAAAGCAATTAATCAATCAATTATCTGTAGGACATAAGATCATGTGAGGGAAACATAATCAGGTCAATCACAATACGTTCCTCAAATCGATCAAATCAGCAGAGATGGCACGGAAGATAATCAGGAATCCTCAAAGTGCCACATGTGGATAATAGAAGCAGAAGAACGAGGATGGGTCAATAAAGAAGATGAGAGACATCATGTGGGTTCCGCACACCTTTGTCGGGAAGTCCAAATCCGAATAATCAATCAATCAGTCCTCAAAATTAAGATGGTCGGAGCCTCAAAATGGATAGATCAATCAAAGCTCATGCTATCATCATCAAATCATAACAAAGCATCACATCCTCAATCCGGTGTGCGAGACCAAAAATCCTCAATTAGGAATCATACCTAACGGTTGTGCATCATAAAAGAAATCCTCAAGAAGCTCCAAGCACAAATCTCAACTCAAGTCCACCAAATGTGGGGTATCAATCTCAGCATCCTCAAAAAGCGCTCGACTTACTCCAATAATCAATGTAAGTTAAAATCCTCGATGCTGGTGATACCTACCAGCACAACAATCCCAGGTAAGAGAAAAGATGATACGAGGGACACGAGGATGGTGGGCAAGAAGAGAGATGAAAGATCTGGCGAAGATGATTGAGCTCAAGCATCAATTATCACGACTCAGTGCAAACGAGGAGATATATGTATAGAGAGGTAGAGAGACTCAAAGATGAAAAATGGCTGACTCACACGGACAGGATCGATAACACAAAGAGAAATGAAAATGCAAACGGACTCCAAGTCACAAGCAATACTCAAAGCAAACCCCCGATTCACCTACTCAACATAGTGAAGATCAAGATATGGTCTTTTATCTTGACGATTTTAGAGTTAGGTGATCATAAAAAGTTGTACACACCGGAATTAGGCTTTGGGATTGGGGCACTAATTCTTAGTGTGCGCGTAGAAATAAAATGCTCAGACAAGGAGGGGGTTTCTCTCCTCAATACAGGGAATCCATTACATTTTATTTTAAGTCCAATGGAGTTAACAGTCCCGATTTTATTTTGGTTATCACTTTCTTTTGGTTATTTTTCAATACACGTGCCTACCGAGGTTTTCAATTCCATTTAGCATCCTAGGTGAGCAAAATCAAAGGGAGAAGATCGCAAAATCATGCAAGTCGGAAAAAGATGATGCATGCAAAGTCCGAAAACTTACAGTGCTTTCCAGCTCTCTCCATACGGGATGCAAGACAGAATTGAAAGCGTATGCTATATGCAAATGCAATATGATGAAATCGCCCTAGGATAATAACTGCTATTATCGTGAAGCACATTTTGCAAAATTTGACTAAGTCCAAAACGAGTCTATAGGTACAGGTAAATATATTAGGGGCTTTGAACCCAAGTCTATCGATAAGCAGTTCCTAGGCTAAGGCTCATTCACACAAAATAATAAAAAAAGAAAAGAAAAAGTGAAAAACAAAAAAGTGTCAAAATCGTCGAGGCCTCCAAGGGAACAATCCCTCAGGGACTAAACCTCGAGAAGTCGGGGTGTGAGAGTCTTGTATTATTACATGCCAAGTGTCGCTCTCTCAAATAAATTACATTTTTTTTATTATTTTTCTTTTTTTCTTCTTTTTTTGCATAATAAAATGAAGATATGAATCTGTCTCCAAAATTCCTCCAGGTCTGAATTGCTGCTCTCTCCAGCCAGCTCAGTCAGAAAGACGACTCCGCATTGCTTGGGTGCATAGGTTCTCCTAGGAGATCCTCCATCGCGCAGCGGTCCCTCGCAACAAATTCAAACAAAATAGAAGGTCAGACGGTTCATAATAATATCATATAATAAAGAAAATAAAATAAATAAATATACATAAAAATAAATAAATGAATGAACAAGAGATGATAAACAAAAAACAAATAATCTCCTTCTTCGCGACGTTGCTCCCCGGCAACGGCGCCATTTGATAACTCATGATAAACCGAGGGGCGTATTAATCCACAAGGCGGATCAATAGTCGATGCGTTGATTGCTCAATAAATCCTGATTAATCAACAGATAACCCATAACAATAAATCAAGCAATGAATATAAAAAATGTGGAGTTAAAATTTATTATAACTCTACATACAAATGTGTATAGGTGTAAGCATGTGTAGAGGTCGAACACTGGGAGAAAACGGTTGGGGGCAAAAATATGCGCACAAAATTATTCAATTCTTTTCTTGTCCATGTTATTGTTTTTGTGGGTTTTTAATTTTACACATGTTTCTTTTATTTTATTTTTGATTATATATATTTTATTTGATTTTTAATTTTCTGATTTTATATTTCCTTTTTATATTTTTATCTTTTTATATTTCCTTTTTTTTTATAAAAAATATAGCCTATCTAAGGCTTTATTTACACAATACATGGAAATATATTTATAAATACTATTAAATATAAACAAAATTCATAAAATAGTTTGTTTTTGGGGTTTTGATATTTTTCTAATGTTTTTGTATTTTTCCAAACAAATTTACTAATTTTTATGTATTTTTAATGTCAAAAATATCCCAAATATGGGATTAATAAATAATCCAAAATTAATTTGGGTTTTAAAAATAATAATTAAGTCCCAGAATTACCCAAATTAATTTTAAAACCTAAATAATAATATATAGATAATTATAAAATAGAAAAACATATTTTTGGTATTCTTGTAGAATTTTTATATTTTTATTAGATTTTGGAGCTTTCTGATTTTTAAATTACATTTTACTATTTTTAAGGGTTTTTGTTTTCTAGACTGAATAAATATCAAAATATACCATATATAATTTTTTTGGATTTTTTCAAAAAGTTTTTATATTTTTTGGTATTTTATAAATTAGACATGGATTATTTAAGCTCCTTTTTATTTTTAATAAATAGATTAAATACAAAAAAATGCAAAGTGGATATATGGTGTGTAAATACAATGCATGAAGCATCTAATCCTATTTTTGGGGATTTTTAGGAGCTCATTAGCTATTTTTAATAAATAGATAAAAGACACGAAAATAAAAGTCCTAACAGAGGCATAACTGCAAATAAAATAAACTTCAGGGCCCAGATGCAACTTACTTAACATAATAAAACATTTATTTAATTGGTAATGCCTATTTTACTATTACAAAAATGTTAGGTTGTTCTATGCAAAATTTCCATCATCACGTGGGGATTGCACGTGACACTAGCAGGGACCAAAGTGCAAATACATAAAGTTCAAGGGCCTAAATGAAAAATACCCTAATTATTTACAACGTAAACTTTTATTTACAGAACTAATTATTAAATAAAAAAGCAGGGATATATATATGCATTTTATCCCTTAATAGGCGCTGGCGGACGGTTGAGATGTTTTCACTTATACATATGTCGTGTCCTCGTGCGTCGATGATGGTTCGCTGATGAGCGGTGGAGATCAGATCCAAGGGAGGATCCAACGGCCGAGGAGTGGGTCCATCAGACGGTTCTGATCAAAACTGGGGGCGTCTTCTTCATCGGACGACACTGGGCTAGTCTAGAAGAATTGGGAAGAAGCTCGCCTGGGGCGAGCTTTGATCGGTCGTAGCGGTCTCCTCTGGCCTCCTCCATCGCCGTCGAGTGGCGCTATACGTTCCTGGACGTCCCCCGTATCTGATGATGGTCTTCATGAGGCACCTAGTGCTCTGACGAGGTCAGGCGGAGCCGAGGAAGTAGAGGGGCTCCACGTACATGTTCTTCAGCAAAAATCGACCCAACATGGGTCCTTTGGCCTCCAGACATGCAAAGAATAATCACGCAAGTAAAAAAACAGATACGGGGCACTTATTGGTGGTGAAATTAGCGAAGGTGAAGAGGGCGAAGGTCTCCAACGAGGGTGGTGGAGGTGGAGACCTGATCTTCAGATCCGAGGGGGATCTGAGTATATGGAGGTACCTAGGTTGTAGGGAAAATGATAGGGAACAAAATGATGGTGTAGAAGGGTCAGAGATAGAGCGATACACGGTGAAAACGTTCGCCGGAGCGGAGCTCCGATGAACTACGAATCTAGCTATTCTACCTAATTAACCAATTAAAACACGTAATAAAATGCGGCAAATGAAACCTATGACTAATGCAAAGCTAAATAAAAGAAAGAGTGCAGCTCTTGCATGGTTGGATAGCCAAGGAGCAGAGGTCTCCAGCGACGGTGGTGGCCTTGGGTGCACCTCCCGCCTCCTCGAGCATCCGTGAGCTCAGGGGACCTCCTCCTGTCACGAGGATACTCGTTGGGCCGAGCTGCGGAGCTCCAAGACTTGGGAAATGACCAAATTTTGAAGAGGAGAGAGGGGGTTTTATTTATACACAATGTGACACACCCTTATTGACTGGTAGGAATTAAGGAATCGATGCGATATACAATGGTTTAAAGGAGATGGCCTGGGTGTATGATGATCGAGGATCAAATCTCAAGAAGGAATCAAAGCCGATTGATGGATGTATCATGCAGGAAAAATGGTGGAAGTTGGGGGAATAGATAGTTCTGGCACGCCATGTCTTCAGATGGGATAGTTGACCAAAGATCAACAGTCCGCGCCACCATTGAGCCACGTAGGCTGCTAAAAGACAAAATAGTAGATTTTATTCAAAAATAATTATTTAAAAATAGTAAATGATTTTATTAATTTTTGAGTATAAAATAAAAAATGTTTATTATTTTATGTGGTATTTTATTATGATTTTTATTTATTTTTTTGGCTTTTTAGTAGTTATTTTTTATTATTGTATTTATATGTATAATCATCTATGTTTTGTGCATTTTTATTTTTATTTTGTGTATTTTTATTTTTATTTTGTATATTTTATTTTATTATTTTATTCTTTTATTTTATATATTTATAACTTATTTTTGAGTATAAATATATTTTTATTTTATTTTTATGATGTAATTTGTACGCTTTAATAAATAGATATGCATATTATATAGGTATATTTATAGATATTTTACCTGTGTTTTATGTATACTATTTTATTTTAATGTATTTTGATGATTTTATTTTAGTTTTATATTTTTAGTAGAATCTATATAATATTTACAACATCAGGAAAATATAAAAGAATAAAGAATTAAATAATATGTTTCCCTTTTATTTATATACATATAATAACATATGTATTTTGTCTATGTATTTTCATAGACTTATTTTATTTTGCACTTTCCTTTAGATTTTATTCTAATTTTAATACGTATATGTGTTATAAATAATATTTACAAAATTATAAAAATATGAATTTGTAAAATAATAAAGAATGCATAAAATGAATATTTTAATCGGTAGCATGTACAATATGGGTCAAAAACCTAACTTTTACACAGTAACTCCAAAATATGAAACCACCACCACTAAATAGTTTGTGAAAAGTTATATACAATTAGAGGTGATTTTACTATGTTTTGAGTTTTTATTTGAAAGAAATGGGTATGTGAAGTTTGATTTTTGGCTTTTTATTTTGTGTATAAAATGCACACTGTGCATTATTTTTATACAAATCAATTTTGTATTTTTATTTACATTATTATCTACAGCTTTTATGTACAGAGTTTCCTTATTTGATGAATAAATAATAAAGAATAAAATATGTGTCAAAACTGAATAAAAGAATGAATAAATAAATAGCATTTTGGCCCTTATCTCCCCCTACTTTATTCCTTTTCGAACAAGTCAATTCTTGCCTTGGTCTCGGGGTTTAGAGTCATAAAATATATTCAATATTTTATTCCTTTTTCTTTTCTTCTCTTTATTCTATAATTTTGGTATTAAAAACCTTATTTTATATACAAATAATACAATAAATAATGACTGCTATTATGCACAAATTAATGTTATTTATATGCATTAGCCAGGGTTTTTAAGGCCAAAATGATAGAATAAAGGTGATGAAATGTAGATTCATCAAGATGGTGGTTGCCTCTTCCAGGAGGAAGAGTGTTAGTGAAGAGGGGGATAAAAGGGGGCGACGGGGGCACCTGGACTACGAGCGGAGGGTGGAGTTTGTCAGAGCGGTGATGGTGCATAGTAGAGAAAATGAAGAACCCAAAATAAAAACCAAAAAGTAGAGGATGAGGATTATCACCTGGAGGTGTGATCAGGGCAGACAGAGGGAATCATGTCGCCTGCTGGAGGAGTGTGAAGCTCCGGATCCTCGCCCACGAGCTCTCGCGAGAAGGAGCGCGAGCTCTGCAATTGTGTCTGATGCTGCTGCAACAAGGTGTTGGAAGCACCTTGGATCATGCCAAACTGGAGCTCTTCGTCACATGTATGCATTCACCTAGCTCCAACATCTGACCATCCCTCGCATCTCTGACCATCGTCCGACACACCGCCATCGCATCGTTCACCAAAACCCTGATATCCCATCTTCAATCTCCCTCAGTCATTACAACTCCGACACCTGAGATCCACTTCATCAAGGCTCTGCATGTAACCTCCCCCTTGCATGAAACACCGACGAAGTCTTTACTCTCCATCAAAGCCCTCGTCCTTCGACGACCACCTTCATCCATCCCCTCAAATTCCATCATCGATATCTCCTCCGACTGTTATCTCCCTCTCCTATAAATAACAACCCTCGCCTCATGTAGAACCCATCCACCATTTCTCTACCCAGAGCTCCAGTTCCATGTCTAGCGAAGGTGATAACTCCAAGGGATATGTCAAGTTAGTAAATAATTCAAAGAAAATGAATTAAGCTAAAATAGTTATATTGTGCACATAAAATAATAAGCACAAATTCAATGATTTATAGGGTTTATTTATATATAAGAATCAACCCTAATTTTATGCTTTATTAGTAGAGTTAATTATATCAATTTAGAGGGTTTAATTAGTGAAACATTGAGGGAATTTTGCTAAGATCATTATATAAAGTAGACGAATCATGGATTCACCAATCACCAATGAAAAAAGCAGAGAGATGTATACCTTAACGAATGTGTGGTGAAATAAAATCAGTCGTACGACAACATCATCATCTATAAGGATAAATACATGCAATAGCATGATCAACAAATCATGTGAAAGAATGTTATCCATGTGTAGAGGGTATGGTTATTCAATATCAAATTGAATATTTTATAAGGCAAGCTGAAGTCAAAATAGATAGGGTCGTATAAATTTGAGTTGTGCATGAAAATAGAAGCACTGAGATACAAGAACTATTATACGATGCATAAAAAAATGGTGGTGAATGGGCAATTGCTCGAGGTTTACATCTGATCATACAAGCATTTAATCCAAGTTGAGGAAATCACTTTTGTATGCGGCTCTTGATTTCTTTCTACTACATTATGCCATGTACGAAAGCCTCGCATCTTCTGTGTACATCTCAAAAAATTCATGCCTTTTTCCTTTCTTTTTGTATATTCTCCTCGACCCCATTGGCCCCTTACCTTTACCATACTTCAATACTTAGGCCGACCAAGGCCTAAGTATAGGTACACAATGCCTTTGTGTATACTCGCTTCTATATTTCTCTCTTACCCTCAACCAACCTATTTTTGTGTTATTATACACTTAGGCTGACCACAACCTAAGTCTAGGGAGTCAACTGACTTCGACATTACCATTGGTTTGCACTATCTTATTCTTATTACGAGCCATATCTTCCTTTCTCAATGTTTCACGAAGACATGACATAAGCTGAGTACATGGGCTATCGTTTACATTACTATATACTTTACCCATAGCTCATAGTTTCATGTACTTTATGTATATAATACTCAATAAAATACGAGTTCGTCGGTAAAATCTTGGATATATGTGTAATATGCAAATATTCACAAAATGTAAAATTATTTTCTTACCAGATGGTAAGAGCATGGGAGTTTACCAATACCATGTGTATTTCAGAATTTTCAGAAAAATCTCAAGATTCTTGAAAATTCCCACCGAAAAGAGCTGAATAAACTGGAATTGCTCCCAACTTTTTGAGCACTCTCTTCAACCAAGGAAATAAAACCACAATATAGCCCCTTTTAGAATATACATTGATTCCACCAAATAAGGATTGCGTGAGCACGAGAAAGAGCTCTACATCGAATTTAAAGAGGCACAAATGTGAAAGACGTTGCTTGATAACACACAAAAAGGCACAACTTGATGTACTCATAGAAAAACAAGTACATACTGCACAAATCTTTAACCAACGTATTGATCTATACGAGAAAATTAAAAGCGTGTTTTGGCACTCGAGTGATCCCTTATATAGTAAGAGAAGAGAAGAATAAGTACATCATTCTACTCATTCCATAATTAGACCTTCGCATAACATCTTTTAGTTTGGCAACTACATCGATGGTGAATTGAGTTGAGACTTGGCCCTGAAACTAGAGTTAGGATTGGGTCCATAATTTAGTCTCACACATTAGCACCTTGGGCAAAACACCGGTTGCACACTTTGTATTGCAATCAACAATGAGTAATATATGTGGTCAACATTGTATGATAAGAGAGTATGAGAACCAAACATTTTGAGTACCTTTTGAGTGAGTGTTGAACGAGAATTGACCTCTACGAGTTCCCAAAACTCGAAACCTGATCAATGAGTATTGTCATTACTTTCATGGTCATGGATTCAACTCAAAAATTTTCTTTTTACTTATTATCCAAATAAGTGTTTTCTGAAGGATTAACAAATTTTAGTATAAGGGATTGATGAATCCATGATTCATTAACTTAATAGAAAAATTTTGGCTTAAATATCTAAACTAAAGCACAATAATATGCATAGATACATAAAATAGATAGAACAAAAATAGACTAATTATATATTTATGTCTTGTAAATAAATCCACTAATTAAATTAAAATAATAGCTACAAAATAAGGAGTTGAATCTGCGTAAATATTCACTTGTAAATAAGCACAAATAGCAAACATTTCTTATAATTTGTTTTAATTCCAAATAGCATGAAATTAACTTTTTTGTATACATAAAACCAACATAAATAAATGAATAATGCTACAAAATAGAACTTGTGCAAATAGCCATTAAACCCAACCCTTGTTCAGCGGACATAAAGACGTGAAATTGATATCTTCACCATACAGTATCTCAGGGACCCATACTCAGATTTGAATTATCGTATATCAGCTTATCTACAAAAGAAGTCCAATTTCAAAGAAATGAGTTCATATACGAAACTTGTTAGCGAATATTCATGCATCACAGTTTCTAATTATCACACTTTTATAGCGGACTCAATTGGAGCTTTGCGTGTGTAATCATGGACTAAAACATTAACTAAGGTAGAAATATAGGAAATATTATAAAATACAAGCTCTAGTAAAAAAAAAGTTTTCCTCATAAAATCATGGTTATCAATAATATCTACTTTTTTTCATGAAAACCTCAAAGTAAAAAGAGGGCACATCAACAAGAATTTTGGAAATTATTTTATAGGCATAAAATACATATTTTTCATTATTTTGCATTTTTTTATTTTTATTTAATATTGTATACATATTATATATTTTTCATGCAATACTAGCAATTTATTTGCACATTAGTCTTTGGATTTTAATAATCAATAAAAGAAAGATATACAATAAGGAAGATCAAAATTTACATATGTTTAAGTCAATATATATACCATCGATTTTGCTCATTTTTACGTCTTTTTTGTTTTTGTTTTTTATTTTTATGCAATTATTTAAAATACAATGTAAACAAAGTAAGTGAAAAAATATTTTAATAAAAAAATAAAAAAATAAGCATGCGAAATAATAGATCAAAATCCAGTGAATCGTACAATGTATAATAAGTTCTCAAAACCCAAGTTTTACACATGAAATATGATTCCTTTAATTTTCATATTATCTTGTAGATAATTAAGTGCACAATAAATTAAAAGTGAGTCAAGTTTCATAGGAGATTATATGGAGGTACTACTTAGCTTTACGACTTTCGGTCTGCTTAACTAAAGGTTGGTTTTATCTACTATATATACATGTTAGTATTACCTTAGTCTTATTTCATCACAACTAAGGGTTATACATAATGGGAAGACCTTGGTGAGGGAATGTGGGGGGTTAGTTCACCAAGGAGTCAACTGAACAATGAGGTGTCGCTGTAGGATTGAGTGGAGCGTTAAGGGAGGCGCTCATGGATTGTAACCTTATTTTTTGTGAATACCACATATATACTATTATTTTATAAAAAACTAAAAATCATTTATACATTAAATTACTTTTTTATATTTTGATTAATTAAGAAAAATAGGAAATAAAATAAAAGAAGGATTATATAAATGTGCATAAGTCAAAAAATACACTAAATTTATCTTTTTACTACTTTTGTGTTTTTTATTTGATTTTCTTTGTAATTACTCGAAGCACAAATAAAGAAGATAAATGAAGAAATAAAATTACGATGTTGAATTATGTACAGAAAATGTGAGTGTGGATATTGATTAAATGCACAGTATACAATTCGATCCTAAATTCCAAATTTCACATATGAACTCCGACTCTTTTGAGTTTTGCCTTGTTTTGTATGTAATGTCAAGCACATTGATTTAAATACGAGTAGAGTTTCATAGGATAATGTAAGGAACACGCACACACATATACACACATTCAATTTTACATTTTTAGTCTTTGCAGTTAGGTTTTGATTTTATTTGCCATATATGCTTAGTATTTTGTAGTAATTTTCATCGATTGATGTTGATTGTATACAATGGAGCTTGTTTGATGTTATTTGGAGTTAACATGAATTTACTAAAAAACAATGAATTTTGTACTTTTATAGAGATGAATATATGCATGGTTTATCTCCTTATTTTTTTTACATTTTATGCGTGTTTATTCTTTGGACTTATTTACAAGTTATCAATACACAATTAGTTTGTCTTTACTATGAGACTTCTTTTTATTATTTTATCATTTTATGTGAGTTTTGTGTGGTTTTTCTCATGAAATGAGAACAAAATTCGAGTATAAAGTAGATGCGTCTTGGATTCATCTGTATGCGTGGGTATATGGGCCAGTTGGGGAGGGGTGCGGTTACTGGGGTGGAAGGGGTTAGATCTGGAGAGGAATGGTTGGAGAGGGGGTGTTCAGGGTTAGTAATGAATGGAGAGTTACCACACTGATCACAAGCTTAATTTTTACTGAGTAAGTGGATCATAAAACGTCACTCATCATTCATAAATAATATAATACATGAAAGTTTCATCTTTAACATATTAAATTCATGTAGAGTTCAAAGTTTGTATAAAAGAACTGATGTTCATATGAACCCTAGCTCCACGACTCAACATGTACTAGTACAATAAAACAAATATTGATGCATGTTGAGGATCGAAGTCTGGAATTATCTTGAAAGCAAGAAATTTCAGTCGATTCAAATGTATATTGGTAACATAAAAAAGAAGGAAACATGTAATTTCATATTAGTGGAAACCCATTTTTTCAAATCAAGTCACTACTTAATTAGTTGCCAAAATATACTGATATGTCAAAAGAAATGCCATTATATCGGAGTAAATGTATATGTTTAGGATCCACATGAATTTATATAACTCGAATATTTTCCGTCGCATATGATAATCGAAGTTAATCCATTATTTGACATTAAGCGTGTTTGTTTATATATAGTGCATGTGTGTTGCGAAGTTATGTTAAATGCAATTTTTTTTGCTTATTTTAATGAATCCAACAGATGCATTTGATTTATTCATTTATGTTAATTTAAAAATGTAATAGAACCTACGTGAGCAAACATGTAATCCATAGAAATGTCAATATGTAATGTCTAACCCGAGTGATACGTGATTTCTAATAAATTGAACATGTCAAATAAATAACTTAGCTACATGTGGTACTCGAGTTGCCATTTAACTAATTGGCTAACCTAAAGTTGATGCCACGACATGTGTATATGTGGCTTGTTTGTGTCTAATTTAGATGAGTAATCCAATATCAATTTATATTATTCTCATGTTTACTTTACTTTCATATTGATTGTTGATGGGACTATGTGGTACTGATAAGGCTATGTATAAAATACCTACCTATTGTATTCTTTGAGAAATTTAATGAAGTATACAACCTTTTGTGGCATTCTAATGGTTCATCCTCTCCTTGCGGAGTAGGATTCTACGTAAATCTATATTTTTATGTCGTTCTTGATTACATGTACTTTATTTTATTTATTTTGATGTGGCTACATCAAGTGACGATTCTTTAGTGATTGTCTACACCTTGAGTTGCTAAAGCAAATTTAAATAACAAACATGTGAGCTTAAGTAATAAGGCTTAAGATGATATGTTTCTTTACATACATGTAAAGAATTAAATGCTAATGCATGTTCTACTACTATAGAGTTAGTGTAGCTCTCGAGGCATGCTTGAATGCACTAATGCATGTTCTACCACCACCACCACCACCACTACTATAGAGTTAGCGTATATTTGGAGGCCTAGTCGAGCGCAAGTGCGATGACATAACCGTTCAATGCTATCTGAATGAATTGTTGACTACATGTTCACTGATAAATTTTCATCAACGAGAACATATAATGCTTGATTGCTCGACACATTGCGTGCCATTTTGTCAAAGAGAAAAAAAACAATTTCTTGTGTTAAGAAGCACACTAATATGCAGAAAAGTCAAGTACTGTTGAGTAACCACCTGGACAAATAAGTGTTGCATTCGACTGATCGATTGGTCAGAAGTGTGCATATGATTATGGGATGAAGTTGGTTCAAAATATGGTTGTCAGAGAATGTAATATACTACAGAGGATGTTGCATATATGCTTGTAATTTTTCCCCTAATTGGAATTTATTTTTTTACATAAATAGTTTTTTAGTGTGATTTCTACAAAAGATTTCCAAGAAATGATTCAAATAAAAAGTTACTAAATAAGGATACATAGACAAGTTATATAAACAAAAAATGCGATCTATGTGGTTGGATATCGACGAATTCCGTGAATAATTTAGACCGTTCGATGCCAAAACCAAACCACTTTCAAAAACACCCTTCAAGGCTCTAATACAATAAATAGATGAGAATCGCACAACATTCGTACTTGTTTGAGAATCCAAGATAATGCCAACTTAAAATATAGCCCAATAATTAGGCAACATGATTCTCATTTAAAATGGACTTGAAATGGAATCTATTTTCATAGTATATGTAAAAGTAAAATATGTTTTCCCCTAGAAGTTATGAATCCAATTCATATATCAAGCTAACGAGGGAAGAAATCTAAGCGATGCTTACCAATTCTTATATTGGTATAATAAATTTGAACATGTAGTCGATCCTATTTCATCATTGAAATAAGGTTGCATGCTGGAACAAATAAAATGTAAGAAGCAAAAGGTCAAGAAACATCAGACAAATGTACTAGACAATTGTCCAATGTATATTATTTTAACGAAGATCATATAAGTGGCATTGATATTGCATGGGAGGGGGGCAATGTTGTACGAGACAGGAAGTATCATCGCGAGGGAGGGGAGACAACATTGCGAGGGAGGGACAACAACATTGTGCTGAAGGAGGACACCATTTTGCATAAGGGGGAGGTGTCGAAATGGACTGAGAGGGAGAGGGATCTGGGAGCGGAATATTAATGGTCAAGAGTGAAATAAGAGAAAGAGAGAATTGAGAGAACGGTCGAACACGGCTTATAGCTTTACAAGTTACAATCATATTTTTTTATTTAGGGATTCAACATTTGGCTTTGAAAGAAGACGAGAGGGTGATTGCAAGAGTACTTATATCCACCATTGACATAAAAATGAGATTAATGTCATTGATTATGGTCTTAGAGAAATCGAGAGTCGATGCGAATATATATATATATATATATATATATATATATATAGAGAGAGAGAGAGAGAGAGAGAGAGAGAGAGAGAGGGGGGGGGGGAGCTTCCAATGAGGTGCACCTTTCCTGGGTGCATGGAAAGCCCATCACGAGATCCGTTAGATCTTGATCTATCGGTTCTTCATCCAAAAGGGTATTTTGGTCCATACATTTTCGTTTTAAATTTGAATTTAATTTCAAATTTGAAATTTATTTCATCCTTGTATTTTTCTATTTTCAACGTGTCTGATTTGGTATTTTTTGTTGCATTTTAGTTAATGAGGTTTCGCCAACGTGGTAGCATTTTCACGCACTGTAGAATAGCAGATCTTTTCGTAAAATTTCCGTTGATATTGTAAAACTGTATCCTGCATTGTAAAATAAAATCACAATTAGTAATAATTATATTATTATAATTGTAATTTTGATAATACTATTGTAAAAATTCACGCACATTTTGTAAAATCTGTACGAAGATTGTAAATCCACGCTCACAATTATGTGCGTTTATCACAAAAATGTACGGTACCTTCGCGCCCTGCAGAATGCCAAGCATCTTTGTAAAATTCGAATCCATATTGTAATTTTGCATACTGCATTGTAGAATAAGATCACAGTTAGTAATACAATTATTATTGTAATTGTAAATTCGGTAATGTGTTTGTAAAATACAGTCTCATATATGTAGGAAATTTCTTGGTATTTGTAAATTCTGGTTTGAGATTGTAAAATCCCCCTCCCGAACGTTATCTGAGTCTGAATTCGATTTCGAATCGTATTTTCAAGATAAATCTGAGTCCGAGTTCAACATGACTCGTTCAACTCGGTATATACTCCCATATGTTACCGTAGGTAGCGTGGGCAACATTTATCTAATTTAAATAATTTTTGCCATATCACGGAATTTAAATAAATGTAAAATAACAGTCTGAAATTTGTAAAAAAATGATATGATATTGTAAAATACAATCTGAGATTGTAAAAAAATACTTGAGATTGCAAAATAGGATCTCTGATTATAAAAAATTGGCCACACCCTCCATCTCGAGCATCCTCTCTACCCGCACCTCCTCCGCCCTTCTCCTCCATGACCCACCTCCTCCATGCACGTCCTCCTCCGCCCACACACCTCCATTCAGGCACTCCTTCAACCTTCTCCTCCATGATCCACCTCCTCCACACGTAGCCATCACCCCCACACAACGTCGGCTTTATTACATACAAGAAAACAACCTTGGAGAATGCCATCACCGGCCACCGTAGAGCAGCGCGTTGCATCCACCGTCTTGCATGCCATCAGCGACGAGCAACAACCTCCTCTCCTCATGTCGTCGTTGAGGGAGAGAGATGGAGGAGAAGAACCTCGTGCAGTAATCGAGATCGAGAGAGACAGGGGGGAGAGAGAGAGGAAGAGAGAGAGGAGATAATTTTGGAGTGTTTGTTGCATTTTAAATTTAGAATATGTTAAAATAACCATAATAGATTTTTAAATATTAAAAATATATTAATAACGAGCTATTAATGACAACCATCGGATTGATTGCGTATGGTTAGGATGAGGGGCTTTCCATGCACCCAGGAAAGGTGCACCTCATTGGAAATATTTTCTATATATATATAGGGAAAAATGGGGCTGCCCCCTAGGGGCAGTCAACATGGCTACCCCACCCCATTTTTCGTAATTTTTTTTCATTTTTTTGGAAAAATATCACCATGTATATTCATCTCTATATCCCTCCTATATGCCATTCGGATTTCGTCAGAAACAGAGTCCTGCAACCTCCATATAGACGTCATTTTTAACGGTTGTAGGGTTTTTTAAATCAACACTATTTGGATGGAGGTCGTAGGAGTCTCTATTTCTGACGAAATTCGAATGACATATAGGAGGGATATAGGGATGAATATACATGGCGATATTTTTCAAAAAAAAAATAAAAAATACCAAAAAATGAGGAGGGGCAGCCAAGGCAGCACCATCAACCCCATATATATATATATATATATATATATATATATATATATATATATATATATAGGGGGCCTTTCAAATAGGACTTGGTCCTTCCATCCTTATGGAAGGCCAACGATCCTAGCCGTTAGATTCAAATCTAACGGCATCATCAATTTATGTGCTCAAAAGGGCATTTTGGTCATCAACTTTTGCATTAATTATGCACACCAATTAATATTCCGAAATACTAAATTTAGCTATTTTTATTTTTGGTATTTTTCGCAATACCATAATTACAAAATGTCTTGTTTTGTACTGGACGACGTTATAAGGGACAATGTTTGTATCCTAATGTGTTTTTTTGTAGAATCTGCAGTTCCTTTTGTAACGATTGCATGTTTTTTGTATTTACTGTGGTTCCTTCAAAATTAATCAGCTATTTGTAAATTTGGTTTGGTTCTTTGTAGAATACAATTAATATTAGCAATTAATGTGTGCTTCTTTGTAGCGATTATATGATTTTTTGTATAATAAATTTTATATTGTTCTTTGTAAAAATGCAGTAGACATTCACGCTAAATCCATAAGTAAAATACAACCATATATTTACAATACTCGTCCACAATGTATAATGCACATTCAAAATGTGTAATACATATCAAATATACAAGATATATAAAAAATGACAATTTTCATTCGCACGAAATTGTTATGTAAAATACATATCAAATATGTACAATACACATCAAATTTGTATAACATACATCGATATTGTATAATACAAACGAAAAATGTATTTCTGCGTAACAAATCTGTGTCGCCCACTTCCACCTTGTTGATGACGACGCGAATGACATCGTTAACTGCTCCATGTCGATGTTGAAGACGGATACGAAGGGATGAAGAACTTCATGTCGACCATGCGTAGTTGTCCATGTGAGGACGAAGATAACACCGAGCTCCATGCCGACATTGAAGACGTCGATGAAGGGTGCGAAGAACCACCCGCCGGCCATGTTGACAGTGAAGATGGAGACGAAGATGACGAAGAGGATGACAAACCTATGAAGACGACAGAAACGAGACATGTGACGTGCGCACGATGGAGACAAGCGATGACGGAGACGAGCGACGAGCGACGGTGGAGATTGAGACGAGCGACGGTCGACATCCTCCTCTTCCTCCCGTGGTCGACGTCCTCCTCCTTCCATTTTCTTTGCATGCGAGATTATGAAATGAATGGAAATATGAGAGAGATAATGAGATATTTTAGATGTACGCCTGGGATTTTTGGAAAGATTGGGAGAGAGATTAATGAGGAGATTAATTGGGTTGTTACATACTATATTTAGATAATGAACAATGACCAAAATGGGTTTTTGGTTAATTAAATTATAATTATAATATGCCTTTAATAACAACCGACGGATTGAATATGGATGCATGAGATCGTTGGCCTTCCTTAAGGATGGAAGGACCATGTCTCATTTGAAAGATATCCTATATATATATATATATATATATATATATATATATATAGGGAAAAGGGAGCATGCTCCCTAGTTGTAGCCAACTTACATGCTCCCACCCATTTTTCCCTCTATTTTTTTATTTTTCTGAAATAAAACCTATTGAAATTTAGATCACAATATGTCATCATGGTGTCATTCAAAATTCAACTTAATTCGAGACTTCCATCTGCTCCATCAAGATTGTCAAATTTTAACGCTCTCGGAATTGCTGAAATTGACCCCCTTCAGATGGAGGTCATAGAAGCCTCTGTTTCTGACGAAATTGGAATGACATGTTCATGGGATATAGTTATGAATTTACATATTTTTATTTTCAAAAAAAAGGAAAAATATAGGTGGGAGTAGTCAATTGACTACACACAGGGAGTAGCCTCCTTTAACCCATGTGTATGTGTGTGTGTGTGTGTGTGCATGCATGCTAATGTATTGGGCCGGATCAGATTTTAGCATGTGATCTGATCCAATCCACAATTAAACGAGATTTAAAAAATTCCAATCCGATAAATGAGAATGGCTTAATCAAACCAATCAAGTCCAATAACAATCGATCGAATTGGATTATGGATTTTATAGGATCAGAGTAGACCCCATCTTTATCTATCATCCGAACAGATGTTATTTATTCTTTATTTCACCTTATACCACATCCTTCATCAGAATCTAATGAGAGTGTGACGATACTATCAATCTTGTTTCTCCACACTGATCTAGTAGCATGTATGGATTCACATCTTGTTTTAACTTATACCAAAACTCAGCTCAACCCTAATAAGGAAGATTGTTGGTCCGAGAGATAAATCCAAGACCTCCCACGCCCCCGCCACCCTCAAACGAACGCACCAGATCGCGCATCCTCCGCATATAAATCTCGCCCATCCTCCCCACCGCTCCCACCCCCAACCTCCCCACAAAAAACCCTAACCCTAGAACCTTGCAACACCGTCGACGCCAATGGCATCCGTCGCGGCCGTGCGTCCCCTGGTGACGGTGCAGACCCTGGAAGGCGATATGGCCACCGACAACAACGCCGTGCCCCTGCCGGACGTCTTCAAGGCCCCCATCCGCCCCGACCTCGTCCGCACAGTCCACAACCTCCTTTCCTGCAACAGCCGCCTCCCCTACGCCGTCTCCCGCCGCGCTGGCCACCAGACATCCGCCGAGTCCTGGGGTACCGGCCGCGCCGTCTCCCGTATTCCTCGCGTCCCCGGCGGCGGTACCCACCGCGCCGGCCAGGGAGCCTTCGGCAACATGTGTCGCGGCGGCCGCATGTTCGCCCCCACCAAGATCTGGCGCCGATGGCACCGCCGCGTCAACATCAAGCTCCGCCGCCACGCCCACGCTTCCGCTCTCGCCGCCTCCGCCGTCCCTTCTCTCGTCCTCGCCCGTGGTCACCGCGTCGAATCCGTCCCTGAGCTCCCCCTCGTCCTACCCGACTCGGTGGAGTCCCTGGACAAGACCTCCTCCGCCATCAAAGTCCTCAAGCAGATCGGAGCCTACACCGACGTACAGAAGGCCAAGGACTCCCACGCCATCCGTGCCGGGAAGGGTAAGATGCGCAATCGCCGCTACGTCAACCGCAAGGGTCCCCTTGTGGTCTACGGCACCGAGGGAGCCAAGCTTGTCAAGGCATTCCGCAACATCCCCGGCGTTGACGTTGCCAACGTCGAGCGCCTCAACCTGCTGAAACTTGCCCCTGGTGGCCACCTCGGGAGGTTCGTCATCTGGACGAGGTCCGCCTTTGAGAAGCTCGACTCCATCTACGGGACCTACGACAAGGCCTCGGAGAAGAAGTCTGGTTATGTGCTCCCCAGGACCAAGATGACCAATGCCGATCTTGATAGGGTCATCAACTCTGATGAGGTCCAGAGCGTTGTGAGGCCCGCGAAGAAGGAGATCAAGAGGGCACCGCTCAAGAAGAACCCGCTGAAAAATCTGAACGTGATGCTGAAGCTGAACCCCTATGCGAAGACTGCAAAGAGGATGGCGCTGCTGGCGGAGGAGCAGAGGGTCAAGGCCAAGAAGGAGAAGCTCAGCAAGAAGAGGAGCAAGCTCAGCAAGGTATCCATAGTCACAATTTTTTGCTTTATCTATAAAAACCAACAGTTGATCGTAGCAGTGTCTAATTGAATCGTATCAATACGAATTTGTATCATAGTAATTGATGAGTAATTGTCATATGGTTTTCATGGGTTGTTACACTCAAGTTTGCATGTTGATAGACTCCGGGATGTAACTTATAGGCTGTTGATGCCAAATATTGTTGTCACAAGTAGGTTAGTTGAATCAACCTTTGACAATGCGATCAAGATGGGGCACTGCCCGAATTTGGTGCTGCTTTTCCCTTTTATCATTTTAAATTTCAATCCATTCATTTTTTTATGAACATCGTGCATTTGCAGACAATGTTGTGTTATTTAACAACTAATTATAGATTTTTTATTGTAATTGTTATACTAATCAATCATAATGTATGCTATACCATTAAATTAGAGAAATATTTGTTCCAGCTTCCATCACACCATAGTCATCTGAGATTTATGTAATTTAGATTTGGAGTCTTATGTGAGCCATTTTCTGATGGTACATAGAACAAGGAAAAGCATTCTTTATTTTGACACTTCATTCACATGTTACTGAACTGAGCATAAATTACATAACACGAGTGACTTTCCCATCATATGGAATGTGATAAATATGGCATGTATATTTTACAAGTAATTCGTGCATCATATAGGCTTGGATATGCACTTAATTTCTTCATAATCTTCTTGATTTGACGAGTTATGAAAATGACATTGTATCCATCTCTTCGTATGCATGCAATGGTCGACTATATTTTTTTTTAAAGGTGGGGGGTCACTATTTGCAAATTGATCAATATGTATATGGTAAGGTATGTGACATACAGAATGGAGGGGTTTTCCATGGCCATTAGGGGGACATTTATGGTGATATCTTTTTATTGATTAACCATTCTTTACATGTTCATTTCTTATGTTACTTGGTATTGCTGATTAACAATTCGCCATAGACTCGAAGTCAGTTTGATCTTGGAGTACCCTTATTGTTGATAATATTTCATCGATAGTATTTTGTACATAGCAAAAAATGATACCACGTGTTTATAAATACTTGTCTGGACTTTGGTTTAGTTTCTTCCTGCACAAATCGTGTGAATAATCTATGACAGGTTGTTTTGTGAGGGTCTCTGTTTAGGACATTTATTTCTGCTAACGTTCTTTTGTTGGAAGTAGTAATCACGAAGTACTATTATTTCTGTGCGGATTCATAGATTAATTAAAGTATCTAAAGCGATAATTCGTTATCCCATGTTTCTTTGAGCATTAAAGCGGAACTGTGTTATTTATTTTCCTGGAAATCTGTTCTATATACTGATTTGATGCTCACATATATAGTTCTTTTGATGGCTATGTTTGCTCTTTATGAATATGCAGGAAGAGGCTGCTGCTATCAAGGCTGCCGGCAAGGCCTGGTACAAGACCATGATTTCCGACAGCGATTACACAGAGTTCGAGAACTTCTCCAAGTGGTTGGGTGTGACGCAGTAAATGGTGATAGAGACTTTTTGATTTATTATCGCTTATTAGGAGTTGTGCAATTGAACTTTTTTTTTACTTCATGGCTGCCTTTGTTGTTGCTTTTCTTGTTAAAAGAGGAATTTTGCGTGCATTCTCTGGTGACTATCTTAGTTAATTTGTTTCTCATGACTTTGAGCATCTTGTTTTAATACATATCTTATAACACTTGCTGGACATGTTAAATTTAAGATTTTGCTACCTTTGTTAGATATGGATGCTTAGGTTGTTATCATATCTCTCATTAGCTATCTATTTGGGGTTTTGGGTGTTTGGCTTGTTTTGAGTCTTGACAAAGTCTAGTTACGTTTTGCTGTGTTTGTGAATGAGTGGATGTGAAATAAATGGGTGTTACAGTGGAATAGTAGTTGGAAATTTTTATATAGGATTTTGAACTAATGCTCTATCAGTGTTAAGGCTCACAGGAGTTCTCTTCAAGGACTATCTATGATAGGAAGTTTTCCCCGGGTAGGATGCCTGAGTGTCTGAGTTGACTTTTAGATATGACCTTCAAGCTTAACAATTATTGATGTGATGCATAAGTTTCGGCCGCATCACATAGTTCACAGTTAAATCAGGAATTTCCTGAGGTAGTCTGAGGTGCTTTAGTTACTGAGACTGTCAAGCTAGTGGTTCCTTTGCTGGAGTTGATGAGCACCTCCATCAATAGTTTTTTTTTTCCAGAGGGTAGATATATGAAATTTAATTGGTATCCAAATGTGTTTAAGACCTGAGTACCGTGAATTTGATGCATGCTCTTGTATGAGTTGAAATTCCCCGCTTGCAGTTGGTATCCCCATTTTGACATCATTGTTCATGAGAACGATGCCCGTATCAATATTGTTACATTATCCATCTACTGGAACTGACTTAGAAGTGAAATATGAAGAAGACTTAGTGTAGGTGTCAGTTGATTCAGAGAACGAGTTGAGATAATAGACCTGTCGTCTCCTGGGCCTGCTACCCTGAGGTTTAAGTCAATCAAAAGAACAGTTTTTTTTGATAAGTAAGCTGTGTATTTCTTTCAAAAAAGGCTATACAGAGGCCCAGCTGGACCAAAAAATGTCTAAAAAGATCAGAGTTACAGTTAATGTTATATTTCTTATAGAGGTCCCTGAGTAGTCAAAATCTCAGGTACCCTCATTGCTCCACAGCGAAGAGTATTGGGGTCCGATAGGCCTGCAATCCATTGAATAGTTTCCTCAAGGGGGAGCGTCGGCGGCGGCGGTTGGTCCAAGGCAGTACATGCCCCAATCCACAGCTTGCAGGCAAAAGGGCAGTTGAAGAATAGGTGGGTATGAGACTTTGCGGCGGCTGCACAAAGGTAGCAGGCGGTAGGCTCGCAAACGCCCCACGAGATGAGTCTGTCGGTTGTGGGCAGGCGCTTCAGAATTGCTGTATAGAGCGCGCAAGAGCACTTAGGAAGGGACCCCTTTGCCCACACAGAATCAGCCCAAGGGGGGCTGTTGCCATGCGGTTGGAGAAGCTCATAGGCATTAGAGAATGAAAATCCCTTAGTTGAAAATACCCACTTAGAGGGAGGGAAGTCGCCACTTATAGCCTGACGCATAGATGTCCTAGCCAGCAGGATAGCTCGCCAGATATTTGAGTTGCCTCTGGCAGGCTGAATCTCCCAGAAAGAAATAGAATGGAGAAGCTTCCTCCTCATATAGATGGCCCACATCGAGGTGTCTGAGGATATAAGCGTCCATGCCCAAGACACAACCATTGTATCACGCAATGAGAGAAGTGGTTTAATGCCCAGCCCACCCTCCCTTTTAGGGAGGCGGACGGTGCCCCAAGAGACATCATGTCTCCTATTGCCCCACAAAAAATCCGCACACATCCCATCTATCTTTCGAGCCACCTTTAAGGGGATAAGAGAGCCCTCAATCCAATATAAGAAGACTCCCCTGAGCACAGAGTTTATGAGCTGAATACGGCCGGCAAAATAAGAGCAGTTGCTACAACAGTAGTGACCTCTAGGTTGTTTTCCTAATAAGCAGGGAATCTATGCTGGTTCTTTGCGTCTAAACAAATCCATGAATGCTGGCTTTACTCCATTCTTCTCTGTAGCCTCTCTGATTATGATTAGCAGTGATGGTAGTGACTGCATCTAGCATTTCAACAAGGGCACACGAACATGTTTCGCTACTAGGCGAATGGATGTCCTCTAGCTGCTATTGACTATGAATCCCCCTCAAGTTTTTGCCTAGAAAGAGGTTGACTGGTGCTTATTACCATGTCAGTGAAGAAAAGCTTAGAACCAATGTCTAAGAAAATGTTGCTTGTGTGTTTTGGACACAAGGGTAAACGTTTTTAGAAACTGATCGATGTATGAACCTAAATTGTTCCCATCAGGATGAATCTTTTTTTATTTCATTCGAAGCAAGAGTTTATATACGTGAGTAACAATGAGAGCAGATGGAACTTATCTTATCTTGTCATGACCAGTTATTTCATGTCAACCATTTTAGGTTCAATATAGGAATGAGCTTATTTAGAAGTGTGCTAGGATTATTGAATATGAAGTCATTAGTTACAAGGAACGTTTGAGTGCAGAAGGTTTCAATCAGAAGGGGAGTGGACTATAATGATCTCTCTCTCAACTTTGACACCCCCATGCATGTATCACTAGCGTCATATATGATGTAGAATATTCCCTTTTTGCACGGAGAATTAGATGAAGTTCTCCGGACAATGCTTGTGGACTTTCTCATTGACAAATGATCGCAAAGACCATGATATAAAAGATTTGACAATTTCATAGTTAACCAGATTACCACAGAAGTTTGTGTGATTATTATATGTAGCACAACAAGGTGAAGGACGATTAGCACATTTATCTGATTTTTACAGGTTGATGACAAAGGAATATGTGTCACATGTGCATTGTCACGATGGTTTGAATTCTTATGTATGCTATGGCGTGCTCAGAAATTGATTTAGTACATGCATTGAGGGCTCGTTTGGATACTGGGTTACCTCTGGTGTAACTCGGTTTATCTCTTGTTTTCATGGGTCATGCGGCACATATCAATGTGACATCACATCATGTTTCTTCTTCCAACCCTCACATAACCATCCAAACACCTACTATTCAACCCACTCAACCCAACCCACTTCAACCATTGAACCAAATGAGCTCTGAGTGTACCCACTAGGTTTACGGGGAACCCTAGAATGGGTAGGTGGTCATATGTTCAAATATCTGTGAGGGACAGCTGATATTGATCATATTTATGTGAAAAATTCATTAGTTATAAAGAGAAGGTCCATGACCGGACATGGTTTCACAAGGACAACTTTAGAACTCTATGTTAGTCTATCACATAAGCATAGTGTATGGCACAAACAAAGGTTTTTTCTTTTCAAAATAATTATTAATTAAATAGGTAGGATGTTTGTGTATTTAAACTTTAGATATCAATCCACACTTTCACACCTTTTCTGCATTTTATAGGAATTACCTTGTGCCCTTCAAAGTTGCAACGAGTACCCTCTAAAGTATACAAATGACCTTAATATATATACACAAGTACTAATAGATAGTTACTAATACTAAAGAGGTCTCTATGTTTCAATGTAATATGTTTGCCACATAAGATATCACCTTTTTCAAATTAAATGGTTGTATAATCTTTCATAATTAGTTGACAATAATTTCTTTTTTTTCAACTTCTTAAGATATCTGTATTTTCTATTATGAATGATCTAACATAAACGGAATTTGTACTTTTAAATTTTATTGGGTTTTCTATCAACTTCTTAAGATATCTTTATTTTCTACAAACATGAATAACTATAAATACATATATGAACCGAAGTTTCTAATGTTCAGCTTGTAGGCTAGAAGCTATATTAATCATAAGTTAAAACCATACATGAATCGAAGGAAGTGATATTACTTTGACTTAATGCGAGTAAGTCTATGATCAATAGAGCATTACCATCGTGATGCAAAATAGCTTCGGTTGTGGTTGGAGATAGATCACGTTCCCAAGAAAAAAATGGCATATTTAACCTAAGGGGTTTTACACTTGTTTCCCCTTCGAGTTTTTTAGTAACACTCAGTGGCTATGCTTTTTTTGCCATCACATTTGTGCCCCTAATATCACCACAACATTACACTTGTGACTGGTAGCTATTTGCCGTTCCTTGCACTCCCGAACTATGGTTAGTAGCTTGGGCTAACGCGTAACTGAAAAAAAAACAGGATTGTTAGTGTTTTTCCTCCACCTCTTCTTCTTTCTCTTCTTCTTCTCTTCCCCTTCCTTTTCTTTGTCACCTCCTTTTCCTCATGAGATCCACCTTCTCTACTAGCATAGTCCATAGCCATCAACTATCATCCACAGCTTCGTGTGAGGGAATTCTCTTTTTTGCATCCTCTTCTTCATCCCCCCAGTCTCCCATTCGAAAGAGGATCATCTGTTGTAACGAGAGTTACAACAGAGGTGTTACACTCCATTTTAATTTTTTTGCAATTTTGATTCCTAAATCCAACATTATAGATTGAGTGTTAGACCGATTCTCTACATAGCCTCCTAAATTCGTTCAAATATGAGCTTATTTGCTATTTTTATCCTAATGGTCAAACATTCGTTCAATATCTAAGCAGCTTAAATTCCATTTAAAAAAGATCTGAACCTTAAACTATTAAGATAAAATATCAAATAAGCTCGGATTTGAGCAAAATTTGGAAGATATATTGAGCATTGATCTAAGACTCAATCTGTAAGGTTGGATTTTAGAATCAAAATTGAAAAAAAAATAAAAAAATAAAATGGATTACAAAGAGGTTCCTCTTCACTTCCCTTCACCATAACAGACTTAGGCAAGTGTCCCATCCTTATCTTGACTCCTCAATGTTCCTTACAAATGACTCAACACATCCTCGAATAACACTTCAATACATTAGATACACTTTTGACATCATCCTATTCATCGCATTGATATAAAGTAAAGACAACAGAAACAACAAGTTGGGAGGGTCTACATCTTATAAACTATTCAAGTTTAGGGTCTACATCTTATATGCAATCTTTGTTCTTAGTTTCCGAAGTTATTGTCGTATGCTCAGTTCACATATAGATTTTTTTAAAAAAAACGATCAACTGGTCATTCATCATAAAACCAAGGAGACATAAGTTTGTTACATTCTTAAGATAAAAATCTCACTGGAGGGATCAAAATATTGCATTTTTAGAGCCAACCGAACTCAAAGACATCTAAGTAGGGATCGGCATGGGCCGAGCTGGACCGGTCCTTGAAGGGTCCAGGCCCAAGCCCATCTAATTATTTCGAGCCTTGGGCCGGGCCTAGGCCTGCAAAACTTATTGTTGTTCGGCCCAAGTCCAGGCCTGGCCCATTTCCTTTGGGTCGGGCTTGGGCCGGGTCGGCCCAAGACTAGACATGTTCTGCGAACCTATACAAAGATACCTTGAGCTCCTCATGATTAATTGCCACGAATTCCTCCTGACAACACTCAATCCTTTCCTACTCCAAGAAATGTGACTACATGGATGATTTCTAGCCTGAAAAACCCCTAGATTGAACATACTCTTCTCCTCACATGTAATATAAGACACAAAACATTAACCAACAAAATGGGAAACAATATTATATTACTTATGAAAAAACATTGTAAAATTGTAAATCAATCTCTTCAATTGTAAAACAATGGCGTTCTAGTGACAATACAATGTCAAAAATTCTAAAACCGCCACATAATCAAAATTCAGTTGCTATCGTAAAATAAAAAAAAGATTCTTCAACAATGATATACCTTAGCAACTAAGCTTGGAGCCTCGGAGGACAATACAACTTGGGATTTTGGGAGTGGGATTTGGGTTTCTCGTGCATGAGGGGTTAGGAGCCTATGGCATCAACCGTGTTTGGCGTGAGGGCATGGAGCTAGGAGGGGACATATGTCCCTGACTAAGGCATGGGGGCCACATTTGGGCTGAGTCGTGGGCTCAATCTCGGATCATACTACGGGCCACCACTCGGGCCTATGTCGGGTCGGGCCTTGGGCCGGGTCGGGTTGGGCCATGCCAAGCCCGAGCCCGGCCCAAAAAAAAAATTGGGCCGATTTTTAAGCCCAGGCCCGACCCAATGTCCTCTTGAGCTTGGGCTGGGCCGAGCTTTTTGGGCCGGGCTTCGGGTTGGGTCGGGCCGGCCCAGCCCAATGCCCATCCCTACATCTAAGACGACAAAAATTGAGTTGGCAATCCAATCAGGGCCCCCACAAGAGTCTTCGTCGGACAAACTTCATTTCGAGATTTAGGAAGTCGATCAAGAAAGTGGCGCCATTTTCTTGATGGGAGTGAACTTCTTCGAAGGACCAGCGGTGCCTCAGAGCGCAAGAAAGCTTCTTTTTTTCGCAAGAAAGTTTCTCTCCAACTGAATCCATTCAATTCCAAACCCACCACCATGAAAAGCCCAATTCTGCCCATAAACCATTTACTATCCCCGAGTCGATCGACCATAGAAGATAACCGTCTCATATGCTCGTTCCCTTTGCGAAACAACTTTGAAGGCGTCCTCCTGATCACCCGTACTCCCATGCTCAAGTCTCTCTGTCAAATGTGTCCATAGACTCCCCCCCTCAAGCCGAACTAACTACCTCTTTGTAAAACCTATGAAATCATTGCGAAACAACTCCAAAAGCTTCATCCCAAGCCCTCACCGACTATCATCTCTTTCTCTCATATTCTTATCATTTTATTGTTTCTTGAGTGATTTTTGTCAATTTTAGTTTTTACACTTTTCTTTTGTGCATGAATCATTGGAGCATCGTGGTTATGCCGTGGTGATCGTTTTCCATAAATTCCAACTTTCATATCACTTCAAAATAAATATGACAGGAATGACGAGCGATCCGTGGTATAGAATAAGACAACAAGCGAGCCTTTGTTCACTTCTTCTCCATCAAGCACCTAAGTTTCAAGATAACTGCAGGTCGGTGGCTATCTAAGGAAATTCCAATTCGATCCGCCCATCGGCACTGACACTTTGATAAACTGCAAAATCGCCTCTTTAATAGTGTCGTGTTATCGTAGCAGAAGTGGCGATTTTGAATCTATGCAGAATCGACCACAAGCTTGATACGTGATGACAAATTTTTACTTGGCAAGCATACCAAGGTCGAACACATGGACACATGTCTCCTCAACGATGAATTGGAAGTCAATGATTAGAATTGAGTGATTAAATTCTTTAATCTAGGTCTTCTCAATGCAGACGTAATGCATACAAAAATAAAATAAAATAATGATGCATAAAACGATCATGCAAAAATAATGATGTGTTGAAAATGCATGAAGTGCACGTTGAAAATGCATGAAGTGCACGCAAAGAAAATATTTTTATTGATTTTTAAACACTTGAAATATGGTGTATGATATAACACAATACAATGCATGAATGCATGCTAACAGAATGAAGAAGAAACAACCTGCATTTTTTTAATTTTTATTATATGCAGAATAAATGTAATGTAATAATATGCAAAGAAACATGATGCATGTAATGGATGATCAACATGCAATTTTTATTTGTTTTTTAACAATTTAAAATGATGCAAGATGATATGCAATGCTATATGACGATGTAAGTAAAAATATGCCCTAAAATATTCCAACCATTGAGGAATCAAAATAGATTCAATTTTATCACTGATTGCAACATAAAAATATATCATAACTCTAATAATGGCATCGAAATGAGGATCAATTGACACAATAAATACCTTTAATTTAACATCTTAAATTATACGCTAAATCAATAAATAAAATATGCCATCATGAATAGTATAAAATTAGCAGTAAAATGAACTTGAAATCATTCAATTTGAAGATCATATGCTCAAGTTATGAATAAAAGAGTGCAAGGACATAATTGCAAAAAAAATAAAGAATAAAATGTTAAAACACATAAAAAGGTCCCTAACAGGGGCATAAATGCAATAATTAAAGCCAACAAGGTTCCTGTATAAAATTTCCAAGTGCGCCTGTAAGGCACGCGCGCTTGGGAAGGGACTTTTTTCAATTATTAAAACATGGCAGGGCTGAAACACAAATTACCCAGCCCGCATGCACGCTGCACACGCATGGACTGAGCTCAGGAGGCGGGAGAGGTTAGGCTGCAAATTCGAGACACGTGTCGTGTCCCGATGCTACATCCTTGCTTTGGTTCCACCGAGGCTTCTTGTGTGGGGCTGAGGCTGGCACAAGATGAGGGAGTTTGCCATGTGAACCCAAGGCGAAACATTTCTACAATAAATGTTATTGTAATCGTTGATATATCAATAAAAGTTATTGATTCTTTTCACTCCATGTCTGAGACTAAATGAATGAATGAACTATAAGGTCCCGTAGTACAAGTAGGGTTATGTACCATGGCCATCTTAATGATCATATAAATGTTGATTCAATTGTTGAATCATAGAAGCTGGTGCTTGGATGAATATCTAAGGAGTTAGATTAATGACTCATTAAGCATCGTCAAATGATTGTTAAGAGATGATCTCCAACTTTAGAAGGAGATATCAATCTTTCTCTATAGGTTGATGCCTGACCGACCTTTTGATGCAAGTCCTATGCATAGGAATAAAGATTCAGAGGTGCCGGATAATTTAGGTCAAAGAGTTAACTTAAGGAGATCGAGATAACCAAGTCCTATGTCGTATGCTGTCATGATATAGGCATGCATCCTTTGACTGGAGACATATGTATTGCTATATGTCTGAGTATGTACATTTAGCAGACCGATAGGTTGATGGCCTAATCAATGTCTATAAATCGGTGAGCTGGCGTGCATACAAGGGCATATGAGTAATATGATCTCTCAAAGGATCATACAGGTTCACTTGTGAATCGGAAGACATGAGCTCACTCATGAGGTATTGAGATCGGTCAAATTCCATGCACGGTCGTCTTACTTTGGAAGCATGACAAAAATTTATAAGTATGATATATGCTTTTGGAAAGAATACGATCGATACCAACTTCCAATGACCTATTGAGAAACTTAGTGATAAAACCCTAAAGATGTCAATGTAAAATTAATCTATCTCTTCAGATTTATTCTAGGTCTTCTAGTATGCATGATGTACAACTATTAGTAATAGCTGAGGGTGATGCGATCATATATGATTGTATAACCATCACGCTTCCATTACGAGGAAGTGATGAAACATGTCTGGATTTTAGTGACTTCTCTCAGTAGAGAAGTAATCTAATCTTGGTCCAAATGTTGGACACTGATCTGAATGCGATAAAGATGCATCAAGAAGATTAGGTTTACGGCTTTGATTTAATCAAACATCTATGGAAGGTCCCTGAGATCTGGATTTGAGGTATGATCTCAATATCCACGTCATTATATGGGGAGTGTGCAATCGTCCTGTACTTATCTCCAAGTATCTGCGAAGAAAGTACATTATTCTTGAAAGAGTTCAAGAATAATTCCATCGATATAATGAATATCCAAGCATTGAGAAATGGATAATTAAACGTGATTTAAATATCATTAATGACGTGAATGTGATTCATCTTATTTAGATGCATGGGAATGACGATCCGATATAATTAAATAAGATTTAATTTTATAGATATAAATAATGTTGATAGTACTATCCCTATCATTCACATATATATATATATATAATATAAACATGATTTATTATATTGAAAACTTGGATTTTACGAAGGTCTAGTGTAGTCTACACAAGGCGAAACTACACTGTCGCTGAAGCGACAACTCATGAAACTCAAATAATTCAATAATTTACCCATAAATAAAATATAGCAATGCAAATAAAAATTATGGAGTTAAATTTTATTATAACTCTACAAATGTGTGTATATGTGTATGTGTAGAGTGTCGAACATATGGAACTAATATGATAGATCGGGAATGCAAATACAAAATTTGTCCTCTTCTTTTTTTCTTCATTTGTGTGTGTGTTTTAATTTTATATTTTTATGAATTTTAATTTATATTTTTTAATTATTTTAATTTATATTTTATATTTTCTTTCTATATTTTCTGATTTTTAATTTTCTTTTTTCCTTTTTATAGGTAATATAGGCTTATATATAACTGTATATAATATAAGATAATAATTTTATAACTACAACTAAAAATAAATTTTAAAGTCAAAAATATCTCAAAACAGGGATTAAATAAATAAGCCAAATTGATATGAAGATTAAAAATAACAAAAAATTTAAAAATTATCCAAATCAATTTTAATATATAATAAATAATATAAAAAAATCAGAGGTAAAAATAAGTATTTTTGAGATTTTTTGTGATTTTCTATATTTTTATAAAGGATTTTGTAGCGTTTTTGCTTTTAGTCTTTTTCTTTTTTCATTTTTAGTGGTTTTTGGTCCGAAGTTGTAAAATACTATAATAAACAAAATATTTTTTTTGAAATTTTCCAAAAAGCTTTTTTTTAGTTTTTTGGTATTTTCAATGCAAACATGGACTTTTCGTGCTATTTTTGATTTTTAGAAAATAGGAACAAGGCCTAAAATGCATATAAAAATGTGGCATGAAAGAGTATGCTAGCAGACACTTTATTATATTTTTTCATAATTTTTGGAGCACAGATGGTATTTTAATAAATGAAATATAAGCACAAAAATAATTGAATCGGAAAGGGTATCCGTGCAATTTAAAATAAAGGTATGGACTATAATGCAAATATACCAAAAGTTTTCAATTGGAATATAAAATTTAAATAGTAAACTAAAATTACAAAACCCACAGGGGTTAATGTGCAAAATTGCCACGTCACGTGGGACGACACGTGAGGTGACATGGCAAGGACCCAATAATAATATGCAATAACTTCTGGGGTTTCCTTACATATATTACAAACTTTTAAATGTTCTAAATAAATTACAGGACTAAACGATAAATAAACAAAATACGGGGGAAGAAGGTGCAAAATACCACCAATAACGTGCAGCTGAACGACTTGGTTGTCTTCATTTATACACGTGTCACGACCGCAACGACGGATGATGCTTCAACACGGATGGCTGGGATTAGATCCCACCAACTGATCTGATGGCTGAGATGAAACGCATCCAACGACGACTGCTCAATTTGGGACTCGGCCTTTGATCCAACGATGGAGGAGTGCGGTAGAAGAATAGTGAAGAAGCTCCGCTTGGGCGAGCTTCTTCCGATGAGATCTCCTCCCTCCAGCGTCCTTTGCTGCTGCAAAATGACCCAAAAGATTCCTGAAGGTGTCCTCTAGCTATAGGAAGGATAAAAAAGCTCCGCGGACGATCGGAGCGGTCTACGAAGGTCGAGGAAGGTCAGGAGACCTAGATATCTTTCTTGGCTCCAAAATCGCCTTCAGTTGGAAGTTGGGACACAAGACCTACATAGAAAGTAAGGGGGGTCGAGGGAAAACTGCCTTGACCCGTTAGCGGAGGGAATGCTGGCGAAATGGAAGGGGGTGTAGGTGCTCCAACAAATGATGGAGGTGGAGCACCGACTTCCAGATCTACGGTGGATCTGGGTGAGTGGAGTGATGTGAGGCGTAGAAGAAGCGTGAGGGAAGAAAATGTGGGCATTTGGTGGGTCAGAGCACAATCGAAGGATAGAGGAAAGCTTTTCAGAGAAGAGCTCCCGTGAACTACGAGTGGAGGATCTTACGCTACAACAATGGATTAAAAGCTAAACTTAATGCTTGAAATGAAAACTAGAATAAAAAATTATCTAAAAGGGCAGAAAACTGGTCTAAAGTGGCTGGGAGCCACGAGATGGAGATCTCACAGCGGCGAGCCACCGAAGATGGTGGAAACATCCTCCTCTTCACTCATCCACGTGCCAAATAGCTGGGCGAGTGAGCTATCACCTCTCTCAAGCCCTGGAGCACCAAATGGGGGGAAGAATTGGGAACAAGGTGATTTAAAAATTCAAGAATGGCGAGGTGGAAGTTTTTGTACAGGTGATGGACATGAGGCAAAGATCGAAGTGGAACGCTCAATTCAGATGCCCTCAACTCGATGAATCAAGCTGGCATGATAAAGCTAGGATCGAGGGAGGAAAGTCAAAGAGGAATCAATCCAAATCGATGCTTGTATCAATTGGAGAAAAAGGGAGAAGAGGGTGTCAAACGAGTATCCTGACATGGCTAGACTTGGGTCAGAGAAGTTGCATGTCAAGGAAATGCTCTCTCCCAGCATAACCTGAGTGTACTGGTCAGATCCGTTTATGAGGAAAGAATAATATGAGTAAGTCAAGTTGTACTCTAATTCTAAAATACAAAATTAATGCGTACTTGTGAGGGTGTATACTATATAGTAATATCAAGCAAATCCTACTTATTTTGTTGGTTGATTGAATTGGGTTGATAATTGATTTAATATGATTAAATTAATTAGATCCAATAAAAACACTCTATTGTGAACAGAGTTGTATTTCCCTTGGAAGAATTCATTATGTGAATATGATTCGTAATAATTAATTAAAGTTTGAACATGATATGGATGATCACATAAGTGACATCCACGATTTCCCGTCAAGGCAAAGGGTTCCGTCACCATGGATTATATGTAGGAGACACATGTCCAAAATAACAACTCCTGCATATAAGCGCACTTGATTCGGTCTCTTTGCTTCTCCAAAGAGTAAGGTCGTATGTGACCCCAATATCGAGTTCTCATATTATTGGGGCGATATTGGATTGCGCATAACAAGTTCTAATCATGTTGATGGTTAACGACGGGTCAACATCACCTTAGAGGTAGTGGACCCGGGTGTTAAAGACCAAATTGGGAAATGCAAGTTGGACTTGTGAGGCGGAATGCATTCCCACTTCTTTTTATCCTGGTTACATGTTCCTATATTATTGGGATGTATCAACGGTAAAAAGGAGATCTCAGTTCTTGCTAGAGATATATCGGTAAATATATCTCTTATTTTTAAAGTGATTAAGGGAATGAATTTTTCGAGTTGAAAAGGCAAGACTAATTTGATTAAAATCCTTAATCAAATAATTTTAATATTTAATATATAGTTATTTATATGTTCTAATATAGTGCATACTTAATTTCAGACAATGAAGTCTATGAACCCACTCACCAGGCTTATAGAGGTTAATCAGTTGACCGGGTCGAATTACTCGGACTTGATCCGTAATTTGGATCTTATCTTTCCTGCAGACCACATATCTTATGTGACGTCTAAGGACGAGCTTGCAAACCATCAGACACCAGAAGAAATCAAGTACAATGAAAAATATGATGAAGATCATACGTTGGCCATATATTATATTCTGGGATCTCTCTCCAATATGCTTCAGAAGCAACATGTGGAGATGGATAATTGCCATGATATAATGCTGAATCTGAATGTGATGTTCGGTGATGTCAACTGCACTCAACGTTATAACGTTATGAAAAACTTTATCGCTGTAAAATGCAGGAAGGAACTTCCATTAGAGAATACATACTCATAATGTTTAGGTACCTCTCTGAACTGGAAACTCTCAAGGCTTAGATGGATGCAGATATGCAATCCGACTTCATTCTGTTGTCTCTGCCGATGTCTTTCAATAACCTTGTGGCATCATTCCATATGAACAAGATACATTGGTCTAATGTTGAGTTAATGGCTTCATTAAAGTCTATAGAAGACGTAATGAAGAAATATAATCCCACCGGCAGTGCAATGGTTGCACAGGTCAAAGGGAAGCGTAGACGGAAGCAAGTATCTCAGAAGGACCCAGTCTAGAAGAGAAAGAAGAAGAGTCAAGGTGTTGCCTCATCTTCTAATGCTTCCGTACTGGTGGCATCAAAGAAGATCGATGACTAGCAATAATTACTTCGAACATGGATTTGAACTCTTTTTGACTTCATACCATGGAAAAATTTAAGAACTTGACCACGGAGTATTTCTCAATACCAAGATCTTCGGTATTGTACTTCCGATCCAAATCTTTCCATAGTCCCTTCGCAGTCTGCGTGGATGAACAATATACGTCAAATAACATGTTGGACAGAGTCAACAAGATGCAACCATGACATATACGATCTTGTTCATTCCATGACGATTGTGCCTTCTTACTATCGGGTGTGGGATTTTCCTTTTCCACCATAGAACAATCGGTTTCAAGCATAGAGATTAATCGTATTAACCAGATCTTCATGCATTGTTGCCAACGCTTGAAATTCTTCAGGCATACCCGTCATATGCACCCTCGATTTAAACATTATTTCCGACATAGTTTTAAAATCGATTTCGAATATCCCCTCTAAGATTGTTGTTAACATGATCATCAAAGCATATTTTAAGCAGTAATCAAACCAATCCAAATGAATTAACAGAGAAGAAATAGAGATTAACATCAAGATAATCATGTGTTTCTCGTTCATTAGCCGATTACATAATGCAAACGTGAACCAATTAATTAAACAGAAATAGAAATTAGGGCGAGATCCAGGAAAGATAAAATAATAAAAAATTTGCAGCAAACAAAAAGAAAGAATAATTAAATTAGAGATCACCGAAGCATCCACGAAATGGACTGTCCATAGAGAGAATATCGCCCCCACAATACCGGTACATAGGATACTAGCGATCCGCTCCCAAGATACGACGGCACACGATCTTTGTCCGCACACACTGATGAAATCGTCCTCGAAAGTACCTTAAAGGACTTGCAACCGAGAAGAATAGATCGCAGATGTAGTGGGAGAATAAAGAGCAAATGCGGTAGCGAGATAGTTTTCTTGCGTGTGAAGAAAACGACGTCAAGGGAGGTGTATATAAAGAGACTCGCGTACCCTAGTGCGTGGTATTTTCCATTTTATTTTGAAAATACCCCTCAACGAGCGCGTCCCTTCGGATTTCGAATCAGCGACTAAAACGAGCCGTTTTAGGTCGAGTCAAACTCCCATTGCGATCGAATCTAAATTAACTCGTCTAATTAATTTAATCGACCAACCAAATGAAATCCGCAACAAAAGTATCGAGATCTGAATTGACTCTCCCGAGCCCGAGCCGGTGCCGGAGATGAAGAGGGAGCGACGCACGGGCGCGCGCGCGCGTGTGGCCCTCCATTCCTCCTCTTTACTATTGTTACAAGAACTTGGTGTGTGAACTCATATATATAAGTTCACCAAAAGTTTAGAAACACTAGATGCAATACTAAACTTTCACCCATAACTCTCCTTGTTTCAAATTTGGAAATGACCAACTTTCCCTCCAATTCATTTGGTTTCCCAATTGAGACCAAATTAACTCCTATTGTAATTGCACAGACTTTCTAATTAAAGCCTAATTACATACTTGAAATACAACAATAATCTCATTAATGCATTACTTTTAATATTTATTAAGATATGTTTATCACACATTTTTCTATTCAGCATCACAGAGCTGAGGAGGAGGAGGAGGAGGAGATGATGGTTGATTCGCTACACATGTCCCACTTTATATAGCATAGTGTGCACAAGGAGAGGAAAGATCTTATTCTCCACAATCTTACATTAAACGTAATTAATTATTTTTTTAATGAAAATGTTTATGTTTTTTCTTTACTTTTAAATGCTTAAATGTAGTAAAGTTTCAATTGGAGAGATAATCCTCTAATTCGTGCTAGTATCCTGTGCTAGTATCCTTTCACGCGCGACGAAGATTCATATAGATCGGAGAGATATTTCTAGACATGTGAATGGATATTTAAGTTTTAAAATTATCACATTTTATAACTAATATACATTTAGATCTTTTCTTCGGCTCAATCTCTCGGGAAAACATACCATCTTAATCCTCCCTGTATTGCTCCGGTGAAGCATGCAACTAGGTTATATGAAAATTTTCAGGTAATTATATTGAATTTTAACATTTTAATGTTTTTATAAATTAATGTTATCATATAAACTTAATTTATAGGCCAATTCGTTAAATAAGGTCAACATGGCAGATGAGGAGTGCGATTATATGAAATTGAATTGGGCATTGTTTTTATATTTTATTTTCTATATTGACGATAAAAATTTTAACTTGATATATAAAGTTGGGAACATGACTACATTCCTGTTCGTATACAGACCTTTGAATTCTTAAAGAAAAGGAGTGCGGTTGATGGTTTTCGTGTTTGGTGTCACAAGAGCTATGCAAAGGCTCATGCAAAATTTTATCTTTATCGATTATTTTATATCTTTTATAAAAATATTTAATTGATTTTGTGCTTAACTTAAAATAGGAGGAAATGACCCAGTGATTGCATCTCACTCAACTGAAAAATGGTAGTGGCAAGCTGACCCCTTCTATGACATCCACAAAGTTATTTTTGTCGAATTATCCAATAGAGCATCTTGGCCGCATTAGTTTGGCGAGGCATCAGCTAACATCACCAACTGGTATGGTGAGAAATGAGAGAAGAGTTCTTTCAGGAAAATGAACGTTTATGATCTCAGTTAGCGGATGCACATAAAGTAATAGTAGACTACAAAGACACTATTGATAGAAATACGAAATCGAACATACAAACTCAGGCAATGCTGGCTCAATTGTTGGTGAGTCAGATGAGCTGGGAATTATCTTTTAGATCTTTTTTTCCCTTCACCTGTCCTGACAATCTTCCTCCTCACCCTGATGCAACGAGCGGCTTGATATTGAAATTATTTTCTTATTTTTTTAAATATAATTTTTATAATATATTTCTTTCGATGTCATGCTGATACTAATAAAAAGATTATCTAGAAAATGATTGATTGAGAGCATGTATTAGAAGAAACAAGCATCTATAGCAAAGGTTTCTTTTGTTGTGGCTGATTAAAAATGTGACAAGATTCTTCTACAGCAGAGAGCAATTTTATGATTGTTGTCCATTGAGTAGACCACTTGCAATTAGTAAAATATACCCATATGATGATGATGATGATGTTGCGTCCTTATCAGGTATTTCTTTCATTCCCATTTATCTCCACATGCCCATTGTTTTTGGCTTGGAAAGCAAAGCAACTTGTTGCTTACTGTTTTTTTCTTTTCATTAAAATATATGTTAAAACCGATTCCAACTTCAACATGATGCTCACCTTTTGTTTTTACGTAGAAGCTTATTTGTACATATATCCTCCGATCTTTTATTGAAGAAAACTGATCATTATAACTTATTGGATTCGGGTTTGGATCCATTGATAATTGTCTAAAATGTTTAAGCTCAAGTTGTCAAGGAGTGATCCTCACCACTTATAACCTACACACACTTTGTAAGTTTCAGATGTGAGACTATGTTTGGAGGTTGGGATGTTGCAGTATCTTAATATGAGATCTAACTTACATATAAGTACAAAAAACCATAATCTATTTGCAATGGTGCATACACTCAAGCAACCATTGAATCATAAAAAAACTTTCTTCTTCTTCTACAAAAAACCCAATCACCCTCGAACATCTCTCCTCTTCTGCAACTGACAAATTATCATGTTTAGACCTCAATTGATCCATCGACAACCATTCAAAATGCTTAAATTCAAGTTGTTAAATAGTAATTTTAAGCCTATGTGCTTTTGGGATGCTCATCCTTGCTATATAAGATGATGTAATTATGATATACCGCTTATTGTGGATGATGTAGTGGAAGTTCCACTTATTGTGAGATTGCTTATCCGGGATAAATTTCATATATCTCGAGATAATTTGTAACAATCCTAAACATAGTACAACATTAGAAACTCACAACATGTGAAGGATTACTAGTTGAGAACTTGAACTGGTCGGTTGTCAACGAGTCCATTCGAGTCCGAGCTCAACAAATTGTCAGGATATATTTTCCTTGATAACCGTCCGGAAGCCTAAACCTGGAACGCTACATAAGCAAACAATATTTTGCATCTTGCTAATTGACGTAGGTATGTTGGTTTCCTAAAAAGTCAACAACTCTTCTTGTAAATACAAAGAATACAAAGGAACTTTTGAACTATTTGATATACAAGTCTCAAAGAAAGGTACTTTTGGCTACGAATTCGGTTGCATATTTAAGTCAATTCATTTTCAAATTACAAAGCCTCCGCTCAGTTTTTTCCCTTAAAATATGAAATAAAGGACATGATCCTAAAAATGGGCAATTTCAATATTTAAAAAGAGGAGGAACCGTACAAATCTTGTAATTATTGTCTCTCAATATATCTCGTGCATGTAAAGGGTAAAACGGATCCGTCTCCATATATTTTTTATTTTTTGGTGTATTTTTAAGCAACACTTGGGGATCTAAATCATCTAATATCAACCTATTTTGTCAAAATTCAACTCAAGTCGAGTCTCCTATCCATCCATCAAGCCTATCAAACTTTAACGGTCTCAAAATTGCTGAAAGAGACCCATTTCAGATGAACATGATAGAAATGTTTGTTTTACACGAAATTAGAAACACTTATTCATCTTATTAATTTTAGTTAATCACCCAAAGCGTTCTCAAATAATACCAAAAAAAGATGGGGAAACAAATATAGCTACCCCAGGGGCAACCCCATTATACCAACCCCACATGCATACACCTAGTCAATCATGGAGAGTAGATCGTATAATGTAGTTCTAGTTACATCAGACCTGTTGTAATTTTCTTTTTTTTTCTTTTGCGATTTCGACTCCAAAATCCAACCTTACAGATTGAATCATATCCTCCAAATTTCGTATTAATTGAAGGTCATTTGCTATTTTATCTTAATATTGTAAGATCTGGTCCTTTTTAAATGGAATTTAAGTTGCTTATATATTGCCCGGATCTTGAAATATTAAGATAAAACAACAAATAACCTCCTATTAACATGAAATTTGGAGGATATGTAGAGGACTAACTGAATATTCAATCTATAAGGTTTGATTAAATTGAAATCACAAAATTAAAAAATAAGAAACTACAGCATATCTGTTGTAACTGAGATTACAACAGACGATCTGCTGTGGGTCAACCATGCACGCTCATGCACATATTTATATGGGAAATATGGGGAATATCCCCACCGGGGAGATAATTAGCTACCCCGCATATTATAGTTTTCTATGTAAAAGTTATCCTGATATTGAATGTTGGGATTTAAGAAATGATACAAGCATTTAGTCATCCAAACTTCTGACCTAATAGACTCTCAACCTCCCGACTATTTATTCCTCCTAAAACTAAAAACTGCAGACCACCTTCATTCTCACATAGGATTTAAAATATAAATCAACCTCAAAAATCGCATAATTTCATCCATCGAGAACGACGAAAATCTAACAAAGCCGTCACTCTTTTTCGAGTAGAGGTGCTGCATCGGAGGACGCACTACAAGAAAAGGTGATATTGGCGACGACTTAGGTCCTCGTTAGGAAAGTGGATGAGCATATGTGCTCGCCGAGCTGTCCTCCTTACATTATCGAACGCTAGCTTAGGTTAGCAAGGACAAGTGCTCGCTCACACCTCAACGTTGTTGACGAGTGAGCACCATATCCTCACCCACTCCTGCCAACGAGCTCGCCACCACCTCCTTTTGGCCATCCCCAGGCGAGGAAACTATTCTCTTAAATCCGTGGATCAGAAAAAAATGTATAGGTTCGCCGGGGTTTGGATGCCCCTGTTAATAAATCGGAAGCGGAAGCGTAAACATGGAAAGATAAATAACAAGAACAGAACAACGAGATTTAACATGGAACCCTACTCCATAAGGAGCGGGATGAAACCACGGGAGAAGCCCCTGAATTGGGCATTTCTTCTATTGAAGTTCTCAATGAGTACAGGGGGTGTGGGGCTCCTTATATAGCCCTACGGACAGACCCAACAATAACCGCTCCCCCATGTGGTACTAAACACATGGGTGTGCTCTTTTCTTTTCCAACACTCCCCCTCAAGTTGGTAGCTAGGACAGCTGCAACTTGCAACAATAAAGAAAATATACATCTTTACATCTTCACTTGAAATCACCACAATAAACATATGTATCTGCAACTGGTAGACAAACCCGCTTGCTGACGGGTATATCAGGTCACCGGAACGTATCTCTGTCGTGCCTGGAAGGTCACCAGACTGTCTCTGTCGTACCTGCATGGTCACCGGATCTCTGTCTCAGTCGTGCCTGCGGGTCACCGGACTTTGTCTCCGTCGTGCCTTGAAGAAAACAAAACCAGCGCGGAGTCGATGTCGAGGATAGAGACACCACGACGAAGATGAATGCACAGTGAAGATGGCTTGATATTCTGTGAAATCCGGAGTGTTTGGTCTGTCAGTCAATGATGTAGGATGCATATGGCTTTTACTCCTCCTTTCTCCCAAACTTGTGAGAATAATGAAAATAATAGCAAGTTGGGAGAAGTAAACATGAACCACATTTTTTATGTGTATGACTTTTTCCTTGTACGTTACTTTTTTTTCGATTTTTTTTGTATTCGTACGGCTTTTTCTTGTACGCGCCTCTTTTTCTTTCTCTCTCTTTTTTTTCCCTCAATTTTTTTTGAAAATTACATACGACTCTTTTTTTTGTACACGCTTTTTTTTTGTTTACCATACGGCCCCTCCCTTTTTTTCTTAACTCACGGCAAACCCCTCAGCCCCTACAATAATATGTATTTTTTTCTCAATCCACACCCGGGCCATGCATTCCAATATCTCATCATTTTTCTTTCTTTTTTTTAAATAAGGTGCAGCCCTCTCTGAAAACGTTGCCGCCCTAAAATGGCAATCTAATTAGCCTTGTTAGGGTTCCTCCAGGCTCCAACGTGAACCCTTCTTCAAGAAGGCATACCGCCCCCGCAGAGATAAGAAGCTGATGAACCGCCGCCGTCTGCTTCTGGAGGCCATCCTCCTTGAGGCACTGATGCAGGAGACCAAAGAGAGGATTGGCGGCTTCGGGAGAGGGAGCGGCCTTGCGCCGCCGCGGGGGCTGTTGTGCGACATTCCGCATGGGAAGGGGGGGGGGGTGGGTTTGCCGCCTGGAGGGCAGCGAGGGATGCGCCATGGACTCCGAGGGGGCGCGTCGTGGCAGCCAGGAAGGAGGGCGCCGCCTGCTTGCGGATGTGCGCAGCCGAGCGCCCGGGACCGGAGTGACGATGGGCTGCGCGTCGCCTGGGGTTGATCGGATAGGCTCGGCTGCGCCTGGGGTTGATTGCTTTTGCTGCCGCCTGGGTGTGATATGCGCGCCACCATGAAAGAGTGACCGAAGCTGTGGCTCTAAGAGCCTGTGCGCGTCTGAAGGGGGCTCAACCTGGAGCCGCCGAAGATGAAGGAGGGCCCCTCCGCGCGATGGGAAGGGGCTCAGCACAGGCATCGCCGCTTGGGGGGCTGTAGCCACACGCGCATGGGATCGCGCGGGCAGCGATTTCGTTGAGCGATATCTCACGCCGGAAACTGCGGCTATAGCGTTCAAGCGGCAAGATCTGGATCTGAAAGCTAGTGCTCTAGAAAACCCCCCAAAAAAACTCGAACTTGGAAAATAAAAACTTCAAACTTCAAAATCGATCAAGAACGACCCGCTCTGATACCATGTTAATAAATTGGAAGCGGAAGCGTAAACATGGAAAGATAAATAACAAGAACAGAACAACGGGACTTAACGTGGAACCCTACTCCAGAAGGAGCGGGATGAAACACGGGAGAAGCCCCTGAATTGGGCATTTCTTCTATTGAAGTTCTCAATGAGTACAGGGGGTGTGGGGCTCCTTATATAGCCCCACGGACAGACCCAACAGTAACCGCTCCCCCATGTGGTACTAAACACATGGGTGGGCTCTTTTCTTTTCCAACAGCCCCATTAAACCTGTATGGCCTATCATAAAACCACTCTAAGTATCCAATAGAAAGATTTACGACATACATGTAATACTGGGTTTAAAATTTACCCTCCACTTAACCTTTTTTAAAGGAAAAAATGGCAACATGGCTGCCCCGTCCCATTTTTTCCACAATTTTTTTTTTATTTTTTTGAAAAAACCACCATGTATATTCATCTATATATCCGTATCCCTCCATTACATCATTCGAATTTCGTCAGAAACAGAGACTCCTGTGCCCTCCATCTAGAACAGATAATTTTAATGGTCTAAAGATTGCTGTAATCCACATGTTCTAGATGGAGGGCATATGAGTCTCTGTTTCTGACGAAATTCGAATGACATATTGTAGGGATATATAGATGAGTATACATGGTGAAATTTTTAAAAAAAATAAAAAAAATTGCGGAAAAAATAAGGTGAGGCAGTCATGTTGGCTGCCTGCAAGGGACGACCCCATCAGACCTTTTTTAAATATAAAATAAGTTCGCATGCCAGTTTTGAAGAAAATTTGCACGTATGAACTTGACGATCAATCACAAAATAAGCAATTACTTAATTATTGAAAGTTATAATAGTAAGAAAAAACACAATGTCAATATAATACATAGAACAAGCATAAATATATAAACACTTCTATTCTCTTGAAGTATAAAAAATAAATTCACTTCTTCTTCAAATGGAAGAGTTTTGAAATCAAGTTTTACTTGGATTTTGTGTTAAGCTATTTTTGCACCATTGCTCTACACCGTGCTTGTTCTTCTTGGTCATCTTCCTCATCTTCTTCAACTTGTTGTTAGGAAGGAGCCTTATGTTTTCTATGTAAAAAAAAGTTACGTAAAGCAGAAATCAACTGTGATTCGAATATACTTAATCATATTAGACTCTTACTTGAGATCCTTGATGTTGATCCACCTCTCCCTCACCACCTTCCAAATTTCCATTATCTGAGACTGCATATCAGGTGTAGCATCCTAATACACAAAGAGGAGGCTGCGAACAATAGAGTTGTCTTAAATATCCACCAAAATAAGATAGTCGAGCTGCCTTCATGCAGTATGGAGGAAGACCACCAACTGCTTGTTTCATCATTACATAACCAACATCCCTCTCATTCAATATTTATTAGTAAATATAGAGTAAATTATCTTAAATAAAATAATAATATTATTAACCAATAATGTACGCACTTACACACGAGTATATCAAAGATATGATGATTAGCGGCAGGACTACCACACCATATATGTGCAAAGAGCTCTACATATTGATCCTAAAATGTAGGTAAAAAAAAGTTACAGATAATATATGATTTATACACAACTATCGATATACGATATTTATAAAGCACTCACAAAACTTCTCCTACCTCAGGAGTGGATCAAGCTTCCTCATCATCCTTCTCACGCATGTGGGTTGTGGGCAACCATTCCCTGATTGTTGGATATCTTTGCAACTTAAGCAACCTGAAAAAAGATTTTATGTAAGAAAACAATAATATATATCTTAAATTTCATAAATAAAATTCTAAATATTTAAAACTTATTAGCTCATTCTGAGTTGATTGTAGCTCTTTGAGCTATTGGTTGATCTTATTTGTTGTTTCTAGCGGCTCGCCCTGCCCACCTTGACCTCCTCACAAACTCAGGATCGGAACTCAACACATCACAAAAACCTTTCCACTTTCAAAAATATATGATTACTAAAAAATTATAATAAATATAAATATATTTGAAAATTATAATGTAAAAAAGTTCATTACCTCAGCTCAGTGTACCATGATGGAGGAAATTTCCGCATCTCCTCAAAATCCATCTTCTCTTGACTTGTCTTCCCATACGAGTCTCTTGTATGCTTTAAAAATATGTCACTCATCCTCTTGTTCACTGTAAAGGTAAACACACAATGATAAGCTTCTTTTCCCAATCCTGGACCAAAGCGGTATCTACTCTGAAAATTTTGAAGGATGCGTGATAGTTAGAGGTATATGGAAATGTGTTGTCATATTTGAAAAGTATAACTCTTACCAGAAAGATGCTGAACAATCTCTCGTGCTCGGTGGTGGTCATATGACATCACCGCTACTCGGTGCCAGTGCTATGTGTCTTGATGATGCTTGTGATCTCTTTAGCTGATTGCTTGAAAATCAAAATATAAGTTTGGTTCTCTCTCTTTATATACATATATAAGAGATTAAAAATAAATTAAGGATTGGATTAACCTCCCATTTGATGCAAGAAATGAGGGTTGGATGTGAATATGAAGACTATTCTACTGCAGAGGGAATGGACATATCAATATTGGCATGCATGAGTGGAAGATGTTGCATACATATATAGGAATGCTAGAATGGGGGTCGTGACAGAAGCATGTCTCACAAAAGAAGATGACTAGCCGTAGTAACCTCTGCAAAATGGAGGTGTAAGCCGTTCGGGACGCGGTTTAAACCGCACATTCGCAGGTAACCCGGGACCCCTGTACGTGTAAGCCGCGGGTTTTGTGGTCAAAACCCCGCCCTCCCCCGCCCCTCCCACCCGTGACCTATCACGGAGCCCTAGGCGAGACGTCGTGTCTGTCAACTCCGCGCGAGTTCCAAGCCTCCCCTTCCCTTCCTGTTTCCCCCATCTCCCCCGCGATGGTGTCCTCGTCTGAATCCCGTTGCTCGCACGTCTCCGAGTTGAGGAGGAAGCGCCGACGATCAGAGCTTGACTGGAGGTACCAGGTTGTTCTTGGACTCCATCTTCTCTTGCACGAGTTGGACGATCAGCTTCATGGGGCTCCTTCCTCGCCTGGAGCTTTCGACTTCGTTCCAAGGTACTGTCGCCCCCTCTTGCCGACGCTATCCGGTTTCGATTCTTGTTTTCGACATTATCTATGGCCATGGGGGGTGGGGGTTATCGCTGTGGGCTCTTTGCTCTACCGGCGGTGGGGTTTATGGCTTGTTGGCTATTCCGGCGGTGGGGTTTATTCCCGTGGCCTTGCTGGGCTGATGTTGCAACCCGACATCGGCTGTGGAGTGATTTTGGGGGATCCGATATCCAAATATTATTACCTGTTTGAGGAATTGGGGGCGGTCCTGCTGGGTATGCTTCGAAATGAGTTGCTGCCGTTGTTGTTGTTCCTTGGTATGCCTGCATATCGATTGGCCTTGCGAATGTGTTCATTACATCCCCAAATTTGTGACCTTGGTTTGCGAATGTTTCTGGTTCTATGTTTATTCTTGCCATATGCCATCTGGGATGTCATGCTTCTTCTGATGCGGTGAAGGATTTTCTTGGCACCGTTGTCCATGAGATGATGCTTGCCTGCTTTATCCATCCTGCTCTCTGATGATGCTTGTTTTTATGTGACTAAATTTGATTGATGCTGTCCATTGCGCCTCTTATGAGGATGTGCTCGTGTTTGTTGGTGTCTTGCTCTGCCATTACTTGGCTGGATATCCCGGACGAGCGTCGATTTGAGGAGCGATGACAATATGAGCTCCTGTGATGATCTTTTCTTAACAACTCCAATTCGTTGATACTGTCCATAACCCTGTGATGGTGTCATTGTGTTTGCTATGTGATTTGTTGGCTTGATATCCCAGACGAGCTTAGTTGTGAGGAGCATTGTTGTTTGGAGCTCTTGTGATGTTCTCTTTTTTAAAATCGGAAATCTGTTGATTGCAGAAATCCTTTTATTGCTGAAATCCGTTTTGAGCTTCTTTTTGATTGCTGAGGAGCGATGATTATACGAGCTCCGGTGATGATATTTTCTTATGATGAAAACTCCAATTATTCTTTGCATTTCTTATGATAAAAACTCCAATTACTTCATGCTGTCCATTACACTCCTTATAATGATGAGATTGTGTTTGCTCTTTCATTACTACGCTTTATAACGCAGACGAGCGTTATTCTGAGGAGCAATGACTTATGAGTCCTGTGATGATTTTTCTTAACAAGTCAAACCCATTCATGGCCGTTCATTATGCCCCCTGTGAGGATGAGCTTCTGTTTGCTCTGTGATTACTTGCCTTAATAATCATCTGAAATCTTGTGATGATCTTTTTTAAACATCTGAAATCCATTGAAGTTGATGAGATTGTGGTTGCTCCGTGATTATTTGCATTGATAAGGCAGAGGAGCTTAGTTCTGAGGAGCATCGATGTTTTGAGCTCCAGTGATGATCTTCTTTTAACATCTGTAATCTGTTGATGGATGTCCATTACGCCCCCTATGATGACTTCCTTCTGTTTCCTCTATGAACGTTTGTTGTCTATCGCTGTGATCACTTCGGTTGTTGATCTGGAGCAGCGTTGGTCTGAGGAGCAATGATGATATGAGCTCCTGTGATGATATTTTTTAAATAACTCCAACTCGGTGATGCTGTCCATTACACTTGCTATGATGATTGTATTGTGTATTGTGTATGAACGTTTGTTGTCTATCGCTGTGATTACTTCGCTTGTTGATCATGATCAGCGTTGTTCTGAGGAGAAATGATGATATGAACTCCTGTGATGATATTTTTTTAATAACTCCAATTTGGTGATGCTGTCCATTACACTTGCTATGATGATTGTATTGTGTATGAACGTTTGTTCTCTATCGCTGTGATCACTTCGCTTGTTGATCAGGAGCAGCGTTGTACTGAGGAGCAAGGATGATATGAGCTCCTGTGATGATATTTTTTGTACATCTTAGACCCATTCATGGCCGTCCACGACTCTTCCTATGATGACTGTATTGTGTATGCTCTGTGTACACTTGGCTTCATATGGCAGTCGATCCTAGTTCTGAGGAGCAATGTTGTTTTCAGCTCCTGTGATGATCTTCTTTTATCATCTGAGCCCCATTCATGGCCGTCCATTACAATGCCTACGATGATTGTATTGTGTATGCTCTTTGAACACTTGGCTTCATAAGGCAGTCGAGCTTAGTTCTCAGGAGCATCGATGTTTTGCGCTCCTGTGATGATATCTTTTTAACATCTGAATTCCATTCAAGGCCGGCCAGTGCGCTTCATTTGTTGTTGAGATTGTGTTTGCCGTGTGATTAATTGGATTGTTAAGGCAGACGAGGTCAGTTCTGAGGAGCATCGCTGTTTTGAGCTCCTGTGATGATCTACTTTTTACATGTTACACCCATTCATGGCCGTGTTACACTTCCTGTGAAGATGATATTGTGTTTGCTCTGTGAATACTTCACTTCATATGGATTAGGAGCTTACTTCTGAGGAGCAATGATGTTTTGAGCTCCTATGATGATCTTTTTTTAACATCTCACTTCCTGGGATCCCTGTCCAGTATGCCCCATGCGTTGATGATGTTGTGTTTGATTTGTGAACTTGTCCTGACGAAAATGTGACTTCCTGTGATGACAATTTGGCTGAAGATGCTATTCATTATATGCTTTCTCAATTTTTAAATCGGTTCATTGTTATAGCAATTCATATATGATAACATCTCCCGTACTTTTTTTAATGTTACGAATAGAATTGATATGCCTCCTCGGGGTAAGGGGAAGAATGTGGATGAGGGTGGGCGTGATGACTCCGTCCATTCAGGGAGGATTGCAAACTGGACACCCGTACAGGATAGATTACTTATCATGTGCATGTTAGAGGCTCATAACTAGAACTACTGGTCTGAAAAGTCTTTCACCACCGTTGGGTGGAATGGGATCCTGCAACAGTTTAACGAACAGGCGGGCCTTCACTTCACGAAGGACCACATACAGTCAAGGTGGAAGATTTTCAAAAGGGACCACGCTGCGCACTTGTATCTACGAAACAAGTCCGGCTGGGGATGGGACAACGTCGGCAACCGTCCTGTCGCCCCGGATGAGATGGCATGGTTGGAGGTATGACTTCTTTGTAAACCGAATGTCGCTCTCGTATATTATTATGATTGCGTTGTAACTGTGGTGAATGTATATTGCAGGTCGACAGCTGTTACCGCAAGTACAAGACTCGCCCGTTCTTGTACTTTGAAGAAGTTGCTTACATCATCGGGGCGGGCACTGCAACAGAACGGTTTGCACGATCATCACAAGGACCGATTAGGATGCAGGATCCAGGGATTGCTCAAGTCGAGCAAGAGGAAGAAAACCAGGATGACGCTGAGGACATAGCCGAGGTACCCACACCGCCCGTTGCCACAAGGGCCACATAAAGATCATCGGGCTCTAAAAGTCGGAGGAGTGGGGACGTGAAGACACCCCCACTGGAGATGTCCCAATTTGTGGACATGATCCAGGAGAGGATTGGGGCCCATCGAAGAGAACAGGATGAGGATGTCCGAACCGCATATCAAGAGCTGAAGGACGCATGCCCTAACGTCTCCCCCGCTTCCTTTGTTAGGCTTGCAGATGCGTTGGCCCACCCAGCAAAGAGAGAGTTGTTTCGACAGGTGAAGGATGACCTTACCTACCTACAGGCTTGGGTGCAACATATACTAGGCCATCCGTAGGCTCTGGAGAACGTTGGCGTCCGTGGGATGATTAGAATAATCCTGTTTCGTGCTTATCTTTTTCCTGCTTAGAACATTTTAATTTGTATAATGCGATGTACTGGTAGACATTTCCGTATTTGTTGTTTCTTTTTAATCGTTGAACTCGTGTATGCTGCTTTGCATAATTGTTATTTGTGTTTGCCATTTCACTCAATATGCTTACTTGCTGCTATGCTGCCTGCAGACTAGTTTTAATTTAAATTTAATGTGGTACATGCCACTTACACATGTTTCTTTAGATAATTGATCAGCTTTACAATCCGTTCGAGGAGGTTCTCACTGAGGCAATATAATTGTCACACGCTTTGGCCTTGTACATATTCTTCGTGACAACATGCAATGGTGGGCCGTCTCGAGTGCCCATTCCCCTCAATACGAGGCCTTGGACAGGACGTGCGTGGATCAAGGATATGATGCCGGGCCATGTCAAGCGGTCTTATAGATGCTTTCGAATGGAGCCTGCAACTTTAATGAAGTTTGTACAACTGCTTGAGCAATGAGCAGGCTTAACCAGCACGCGCAACATGGATACAGTCAAACAAGTTTATATATTCTTGTTTGCATTTGGACATGCGCAGCCGAACCGAGTGCTTTAAGAATGGTTCCAACACTCTGGGTCCACTATATCATGGCACATTCATAGGGTACTTTAGAAGATTCTGCAGTTGGAGGATCTGCTCATTCGTCTTCCCACGACAGAGACCCCTCGACGTATATCGTCCGATCCTCGTTATGCTCCTTACTTCCAGGTATAGTCGTTGTGCCTCAAATGATAACATTCATTGACCATTATTTTTGTCTCTCTAATATAAACTCATGCTCTACAGGGAGTCATCGGTGCTATCGATGGGACTCACATTAAGGCAAATGTCTCATCAGGTATAGAGGCTGCCTACCGTAACAGGAAGCAGGTTGACGGGCCCGCAAAAACCGCGTTAAGAAGCTGTTTTTAATCTTCGTGCGTGAAAATAAATATGTCGTTCGTTGTAGGCGGCGATTCGGAAACAGTCAAGAAATAACCACAAAATAATGATTCAATTTTAATCTCGTGGTTTATGTGTTTATTTTACTTGGGCAAGTCCCAAGGTCGATCACAAGGAGGCAAAGGAACAACCTAGATTAATGTCTATCCAATTTTTAATTTGGTTTTCAAGGCGGTATTTTTTTTGGAATTTTTAGATGCAATGTGAATTTTTTACGAATTTTTAATTGCAAACAGAATGAATTTTCAATATTTAATTTTAATAAATATTAAACCTACTTATTTTCGAGAACTAAAATTATCTAAGATCTATCGCAAAGTAATGGATCTTAAAAAAATCCTAGATCACAAAAATGTAGGGTCTAATACCTATTAAAAATTAAACAGTGAAACATGCAAAATGATTTTTATAGAGCAAATAATGCATGCAAATGCAATGTTTTTTGGGCACAATGTTAATCAAATTAATCTCTACGATATGTGATTTTTGGGGAATTTTTAAAACAACGGTTAATTAACTATGAATTTCCGAGCACAGATTGGGCAAAATATCTCAATTTCCACAAAATAATCATTTATTAATCAACCGTAAATCACAAAAGTATCCACAGCATGTCAAAATGTAGAGAATTAGTCAATGAACATCATGCTATTTTTAAATAAATAAAAAAATGCGATGTAGATGTCTAAAATGGATGGCGAACACAGGGGTACATATGCAATTTAAGTAAATAGATAGAATTAAAAATGCAGAACAGGGGCCTATTTGAAATTACCTATAACTCAGGGGGGAATTTTGCAAATGTTCCGGATGAACACGTGCAATGCACGTGCTTCTGGAGGCGGGGACTTGTGCGTAATAAGGGGACCTCCGGGGGTGTGGATGTAAATCACCCACGGTCACGTGCCAGGCACGTGACCTGGGTAACGTACAGCAGAAGTTTCCACGCACGCGCTTCGCGCGTGCTGGGGCCTCGGGCTCCGAGCCCGGCGGCGAGGGATGCGAGGGGAGAGGCGGTCCGGCGGAGGATGGTGCTGCTCCTGGTGCTGGCGATGGCTGACGGCGTCGGAGGAGCGGGTCGAAGACGGCGGAGCGGTGTGGCGGAGGAGTTGATGTCGATGGAGGGCCTCCGCTCCTGGAGGTGGCGAAGGCGTCGAAGGCGGAGGAGAAGGCGGAGTGGCGGGGGCGTCGACCGGCAGGAGAGCTCCGGTGGCTCCTTGCGTGGTGGAGAAGAAGGCGCCCCAGGGCCGACACACGGCCGGCGGTCGTCGAGGAAGCGGTGGCGATGAAGTCGTTGTGGCGGCGTGGCGGGGCGTCGGTGACGTGTCGTGGCCGAGGCGTGGAGCTCCGGTGGCGTGGTCGATGACGACGGCGAGCGGAGTCGGAGGCCGGCCGTGGAGCGCCGGTCGTTGGTGGAACGGAGGTGCGAGGGTTGGCGCTCGGTGGAGGCGAAGATGGAGTCGAAGGTGGAGACGAAGGTGTGGCTCCGAGCGGAGCGAAGAGCTCGGAGCGGCGGAGCAGTTGTCGATGGTGTGGGGCGAAGGACGGAAGAGAGAGAGAGAGAGAGAGAGAGAGAGAGAGAAGGAGAGAGAGAGAAGGAGAGAGGGATACCTGGGGGAGGAGGAGGCTCTACGGCCGATCGCCGGAGCGGAGCAGCTGCTGCTGGAGGCGCTGCGACGAGGGAGGACCTCGGATCACACCGGTGCGGCTGTCACGACCGAAGGGGAGAACGGCGGATCCTGTGGACTGGGGGCGGCGAAGGTTTTAAATAGGCGAGGGATCGAGCGGGCGAGGGAGTTGCGGGGGTGGTTTGCCGGTGCGAGATCGGCGGGGGCGTCGTTGGGAGGTCAACGGCTGCGGCGAAGTCGGGGGGAGTAGGTTGGTTGGTTGGCGGAGATAGCGGAGGAGGTTGCGGGGCGAGAGGCGCGGGAGGTGGACGAAGGCCAGCGGCCGTTCGATCGGCCGCTGATCGAACGGCCGCAATCTTGACACGTGGCCAGGGGCTAAGGTCGCGTCACGTGAGGGGCACGTGCCTGGGGGCACGTGCGCCGCACGTGCGGTGGATTTAATTTTTTTTTTTTATAAAAACGAAGGAAAGATAAGGCCAAAAATAGCTGACACGTGGCGGCCTCTGGGGCTGCCACGTGTCAGCACCAGAAAATTCGAAAAATAAATGTTTTGTAAAATCAAAAAGAAATAGCAAATGACCTCGGATCGAAAAAGTTTCTTCACGAAAAATGCTCGTCTCGATGAGATCTACGACTTTCATGAAGACATCAAAGTCAAATTCGGTCAAATGTGAAAAGTGAATTTTTGGGGTATCCCATGTACATAGAATACCTTGATTTTTTGGTTTTCTAATTTTTTTGTCATTTTTAAACATGATAAAAAACTGGAAAAATAGGGAAAACTCAAAGATAAATAAAAGACATCTTAATCTAATTTTTTTTGAATTTTATAAATAAAGAAAATAATAACATAAAATACAGGTCAAAAAGCCGCGAAAATACAATGTACAAAAGAGGCCAAAACCCAACTTTCACATACGAGCTCCGATTCACTTGAACTTGGTCTTGTTTTGAAGGTAATTGAATGTGCATTAGTTCAAAAGTGAGTAGGATCAAATCGGACACTGGATGGGGAAGATATGTGGCTTTTAGTCCGAAAATCCTGAAACTAGGGTTTGGGTTTTTGGTCCACTTACCTGGGTTAATTATTTTTTTGTATTTTTCATTTATTCTTGTTAGTGATGTGTACACAGTGGAAGTGAGTTTGTGGTATGCGGTGTCAGCATGAAGGAGTTAAAAATAGGGGAAGTTAGGCTATTTACAGGTCAATTTTTGGCTTGTTATTTTATGCAGAAATTAATGCTAAAATGCAATTCTTATGCAATCATGCCCGGATGCTAATTATGCAGAATAAATGCAGAGATGCAATTGATTTTGAGGGACTTGAGCTTTAATTAATGAGACTTAGAATGGTGAATCTGAGATTCATCATCCCCCTATACTTAATCCATGCTCGTCCCTGAGCATCAAAAGAAATGCCATGAAGTGAAATGAGACTGGGTTCCATACCAAGATCATGAACTGAAGGTGAAAGTGAAACTAAACTCGACCTTTGGATTAATAGTGTGGCGGAACTTCTGTGAGACTTAGAATTTTAAAATCAACAGCCCTCAAGTTCTACACATCATTGACACAGTTTCAACTCAGAAGTCATCTTAGATCAATCCTCTTCCCAAAGTATACCCTATGAACATTGAATAACCGACTCATGTGTGTGAAGGGTTTTAGCTCTTCCCATTCAGAATGCCGGACTACCATGCTCCTCTCCTCTCCAGTAACTCGTCCTCGGGGAGTCAGGTATTTCCTTCTAAGGTCTGTCGCGCTGTGTTCACAATCGAATGAGGGAGAAGATAGAAGAAAGAGAAAAGAACTGGAGGGTGGCCAGTGTAGTCACCTCTCCTTGTGGAGATAGCCAGTGTAGCCGAGTCTCCACCAAGATCTGCAGGTTTCTGAAGCTTGGACCTTTTTGGTCAGATTTTTATTTGGTAGAATGCTTCTATGTATTTGGAATTTTTGGTGGTTCTGCTTGGATCTTGTTGTGCCCCTACGGATATAGAATCTTTTGTTCCGTACATTTTTTGGGGTCTTAGAAAAAATTGTGCCCAGCCGTCCATCCCTTTTCCGAAGCTTTATTTCAACCCGTACTCCGGTCTTTAGATTTCCACGCTACCAGAAAAGAGACTCACACAGTCTTCCAACATCCCGTTTGGGTTGAGCTAAGTGCATAGTGCGAGAGTGCGAATTAATTCCCTATTCCAGAGTTGTACCCAGAATGAAGAGACCAGGTTAGACACTAAGAGTCAAACGCTGTACATTGTCATGTGGAACTTAAGGAATTAAGTCACAAAGACCTGAAGCTCTTAAAATCCTATTTCTCGGTGAAGTTCCTCTGAAAATTAGGTGGATTAAGGTCAAGCCCAGACCACTCTCGGTTTCGGCTCATAACTTGGTTCAGAACCCAATGACTTTTCACAGATGCAAATGCATGCGATGTTGGATGGAGTGCAGGTGCGTGAAATACAGACATTTTTTTATGCAAGGGATTTTTTATGCAGAAAATGGAATAAGAAGCCTCTTTTTCATTCATTTTTTTTTTCAGAAAATTAGGGCAAGTCAGTGTTCTTCTTTTTTTTTTCCAGTTAGTACCCACCCCGTAAATACATATAGACTTACGCGAAAGTACGAGATATGGGTAAAGTATATACAAAGTATATATACAGACCCCCCTATACTTAGCGAGTGCTGTGTCCTCAGAGCACAAGAAGCGTAAAGAAGACATAGCTCGGGCTAAGCGTAAGAGAGTGAGAAAAAAGAAAGAAAAAAGAAAAGAAAAAAGAAGAAAAAGAATGAAAAGAAAAACGGTCAGGAAATGAGGAGAGTATATACGGGTGGATGTCGGTTCCCCCTATACTTAGGCTTTGAACAGCCTAAGTATGGAAGAGGGGTGGATATGGAGTGATTAGGAGTTAGGAGAAGAATGGTATATACAGATGGCATTGGTCTCCCCCTATACTTAGGCCTTGGCCTAAGTAAAGGAAGAAGATGTACACGGAGGCCAATGTGGTCGGGAGGGAGGGTGGGAGTGGTCAGATAGATTTTCAATATCCTCGCTCTGCGTGAAATAGATGGCCTCGACTTGAACTGTTTGTTTTTCGGGTGATTCAATGTATGGCTTCAGCATTTGTCCATTTACTGAGAACGGTTGTGCATTCACTTTGAGTTCGGCAATGTCTATGCTTCCATTGGTATGCACATCGACGACAATGTAGGGACCCGTCCATTTTGATTTGAGTTTCCCATGAAAAATCTTCAACCGCGCATTAAACAACCACACTTTTTGTCCAGGGACAAAGGTCTTCTCTCGAATGTGTCTATCATGCCATCTCTTGACCTTGTCCTTATAAATCACACTGTTGTCATATGCCCGATTTCGGATTTCAATTAGCTCATTCAGATTTAAGTCTCGACATAGTTTCCCAAGGTGACAACTCCAATTCAACTTTTTGATCGCCCATTCAGATTTGTGGATCAATTCTGCAGGAAGATGACATGGCTTGCCATAGATCATCCTAAAAGGTGAAGTACCGAGAGGAGTCTTATAGACTGTCCTATAGGCCCATAGAACTTGGTCCAACAGTGTTGACCAATTCTTCCTATCGGGACGAACCAACTTCTGGAGAATGCTCTTCACCTCTCTGTTTGAAACCTCTGCCATGCCGTTAGATTGTGGATGATACGGGTTGGCTATTCTATGCTCAAATTTGTACTCCTTAGACAAAGATCTCATCTCCCTGTTCACAAAGTGGCTACCTCCATCAGAAATCAATACTTTTGGTATCCCGAACCTCGCAATGATGTTATCTTTGATAAACTTACAGACGACTTTGCTATCTGCGGTTCGGGTTGGAATAGCCTCTACCCATCTTGATAAATAATCCACCGCTAACAAGATGTACTCAAATCCATTGCTGTTGGGAAAGGGACCCATAAAATCGATCCCCCATGCATCAAAAACATCACAGAAAATTATTGGTTGCATGGGCATTTCATCTCTATATCCCATAGTCCCTCCCATTCTTTGACAAATCGGGCATGACCGTACAAATTCATTAGCATCCTGAAATAAGGTCCGCCAGTAAAATCCACATTGGAGTACCTTGTGCGCGGTTCTCTTTCCCGAATGGTGTCCTCCAGCCTCGAGAGAATGACAGTGTGTGAGGACGCTCTGATATTCCTCCTGAGGGATACATCTTCTCCAGACACAATCCGGTCCTTCATAGAAAAGGAAAGGATCGTCCCAATGGTATTTCCTCGAATCCGACTTTAATCGATCAATCATTTTTTTGGTCCAACCATAGGGAACCTTCTTGGAGACAAGATAGTTCACTATGTCGGAATACCATGGGGTTGATTCAATGACGCAAATCGATTCGTCTGGAAAAGTCTCCTTGATTGGTCCGATATCAGGATGATCGTTTTGCTCGATTCGGGAAAGGTGATCAGCAACAACATTCTTTATTCCAGGTTTATCCTTGATCTCCAAATTAAATTCCTGGATTAACAAGATCCATCTCAAAAGTCGTGCCTTAGCATCCTTCTTATCCATGAGATATCTGATTGCCGTGTGATCTGTGAAGATTGTCACCTTGGAGCCCAATATGTATGATCTGAATTTTTCCAGGGCCCAAACAACCGCGAGCATTTCCTTTTCAGTTACTGTATAGTTTCTCTGTGCAGGGTCCAATACTTTGCTCGCGTAGTGAATCGCATAAGGAATTCCATCTCTTCTTTGTCCGAGTACCGCTCCGACAGCAAAATCCGATGCATCAGTCATGATCTCGAAGGGAAGAGACCAGTCGGGAGCTTGTAATATCGGCGATTCACATATTTTCTTTTTCAGGAGCTCAAAGGCCTCTAGACATCTGTGATTTACAATAAACTCGGTGTCTTTTCCTAAGAGCTCAGTCAGTGGCCGGGCGATCTTTGAAAAATCAGGAATAAACCGTCGATAAAATCCAACATGCCCTAAGAATGACCTCACTGACTTGACGTTGGTTGGTGGCTCAAGTTTCTTGATCACATCCACCTTGGCAGGGTCTACCTCCATTCCCTTTTTGGAGATGACGTGCCCCAACACGATACCCTCAGTCACCATGAAGTGACTCTTCTCCCAGGAGAGTACCAAATTTACCTCCCTGCATCTCTGAAGGACTCGGTCCAAGTGTGCTAAGCATGTATCAAATGAATCACCATGAACCGAGAAGTCGTCCATGAAGACTTCCAGGAAATCACCAACCATTTCGGCAAATACGGCAATCATGCACCGCTGAAATGTGCATGGGGCATTGCAAAGCCCGAATGGCATGCGCTTGAATGCGTAAGTACCGAAGGGACATGTGAATGTGGTCTTTTCCTGGTCCTCGGGAGCGATAGCTACTTGATTGTAGCCGGAGTACCCATCAAGAAAACAGAAGAATGCTTTCCCTGCAAGTCTCTCCAATATTTGATCAATGAATGGCAGTGGAAAGTAGTCTTTCTTGGTCGCAGCATTCAGGCGCCGGTAATCGACACAGACGCGCCACGACGTGGGTACTCTAGTCGCGATCTCTACCCCCCTCCTCGTTGGTAACCATCTGGATTCCTGACTTCTTCGGGACGACATGAAGGGGGGCTACCCACTTGGAGTCAGAAATGGGGTAAATAAATCCTGCTTTGCACCATTTCTCTATTTCTTTCTTCACCACTTCCCGAAGATTGGGGTTTAATCTTCTCTGAAATTCACGGGAAGGCCTTGCATTATCCTCAACATAAATTTGGTGCGAGCAGAGAGCGGGGTTTATTCCTACGAGATCCGACACAGTCCAACCTATGGCTTTTCGATTTCGCTCAAGGACTTCGATCAGTCTGGATTCTTGGTCCACGGTTAATGATGAGCTAATGATCACAGGGAATTTTTCTTTGGGTCCTTTGAGGAATGCATATTTCAGCGTGGGAGGTAGTGGTTTCAGCTCTGGCAATTCTGAATCGTCGATCAAGTCTGGCTGAATGACTTTTGCTTCTGTCTCAGTATCGGTTGGCGGTGAATCACTGTGTGAGATATTGGCTACCAATTCCAAAGAAAAGTGAGTTGGATCGATAGAGGAGAATGGTAATTCGGCCAGAGCCGTGTCCGACTCATCATTGATTGTCTGTCCCAAAGGTGAGGTGATTGATAAATCCAAGAGGATTTCAGTGTTGTCTGGGGGTGTAGAAATCTCAGAGACTGCATGGTGGATTATTTCTTCTTCCGAGGATGTGCCTTCTATCTGTATGTCTGGCAGTTGGTCCCATGGCCCAGTGGTTCTGAGGAGATTGCATTCTGATGTTTCGGCATCTTCAGTTGTGGATTCGGAGTCTGGTCTTTGCCACTTTGTTTGTTTCATCTCCAAGTCCACTTCTCCGCCTGGAGAACGGAATTTCATCATGCCAGTTCCGTAGTCGAATACGGCCTTAGCAGTTCTTAAGAAAGGTCTTCCGAGAATGATTTGCGATTCCTTCCAATGGTTCGGGGTCTCCATGTCCAGGACAGTGAAGTCTACTTTGTATTCTGTACCCTCGATGATGATGATGACATTCTTCACTTCTCCCTTAGGTCTTTTAGTGGATTTATCAGCAAATTGGAGTAAAGATGATGATTTCTTGAGAGGGCCCAACTCCAATCGATAATATAAGGCTAAGGGTAGAAGGTTTATGGAAGATCCATTGTCGAGAAGTGTGCGTGTGAATGCTATGCCGCCAATGTGACTCTCCACATAATGGGCGCCCAGATCCCTTTTCTTTCTTGGCAGATGCTGGTTTTTGACACACTTGGTGGTGGCAACTGTCAAGATATGAGTCTCCACGAATTGACTTGTTCTCTTTGTACGAGTCCGGGTGGGGGTGCATTTCGCCTTCAAGTATTTCTGAAAGGCTGGGTTACCTGCCACGTATTGATCAAAGGGTACTTTGACTGTGATGTTTTGTTGGCAGAATTTTTCCATGACTGGGTCATCTTTGATGTTTTTCTTTTGCTTTTCTTTCTTTAAGGCATGGGGGAAAGGAATGGATGCATTTGAGACAGGAGATAGAGGATCAGAAAAAATACGAGCATCTTTATTCGACTTGGAGTTTTTATTACAATCATAATAATCAAAATCAGGTTGCTGAAAAGGTGACAAAGGTATTTTTGCAGCAACTAGAGGCTCAAGGTCCTCTGCAGACTCCATAGATGCTTTCCCTCTATCTACTGTTGGGATCTTCAGGCGTCCTTCATCTTCCTCCTCGGAAACATCCTCCGGTTGATCTTCCGAGTCTTCCTGGTCCGATTCCCTTGCCCGATCAGGTACGACCACGGTCCTTCCGCTCCTGAGTGACATGGCATTGATTTTGTCAAATGAAAGGATCTCATGTTCAGATGTCGAAAAGTCTGGATAGTATACCTGGTTATTGTGTTGAGATGCGTTGAATTTGTTCAAGCTATTGGGGTTAGCTTGAACCTGGGCGGGAATGGTTGTGGCTGGAGCTGTCTGCTCATCCTTCCAACGGGACAAGCGGTTGACATCAACCCGTAGATCTTCCAGTTCATGTTGGAAGTGACGAAACTCCTCAAGTAGTTGTCTCTGGATGTCGATCGATTCTTCTAGGGGTTTGGATGACTGAGCTGATTGTCTGGGGGCTTGAGATTGCTGATGGTATTGCTGAGGTTGGCTCTGGCGATTGTAGGGTTGCTGCTGCTTTGGTTGCTGGAATGCGGCATTATAGAAAGTAGGTGGGCGCTGATAAGTCTGACGGTCTCCCATATTACCCTGTCGGGTAGTATCTTGGGTGTACCAGATGCCATTCACTTCAAATGTCAGAGGCGGGGCTTCCTTGACTGTCTCGGTCGGTGGGGGCGGCTGTTGGGAAAATTGGGCGTGGGATTGATCGTGAGCCCATGGTTGTTGTTGCTCTGCTCCTGGTTGCTCCTGGACATGATGCACATGATATATAGGAATATTAGGTGCACTAGGCATCCCCATATTGGACACCTTCTCGGTGAGTTCTTCCATCTGCTTTGGGAATTGCGAAATCCTACTGTCGATATCGTTCATTCTCTTGTCCACAATTGTCAATTTATCAGAAATAAAGTGCATGCTTGGAATCAAGTCCTCAGCTATTTCTGCCACCGTCTGCTTCCCGCCTTTGGCTTGAAGGGTGTTCAGGGAATCAGTGTATGCTCGACTGGCAATTTGAGACCGGCTTGTTTCTGCCATCTGCTCCAGTATTTTCCAGACGGTCTCAGCTCCACGTGATGTGTAATTCCCTCCGCAGGCAGCACTAACTAACCCTTGAGTCTCGTGGTTGAGGCCAGAGTAGAGTGATTGGACTAGGATGTTGTTGTCCAGGTCATGGCAGGGACATTTTTGTAGCAGGTCCTTAAACCTATCCCATGCCTCACAAAGTGGTTCATTGGGCATCTGAGCGAAACTGGTGATGCGGGTCCTCATTTGATTGGTCCGGCTCAAGGGGTAGAATTTTTTCAGAAAGAGGTTTTTGAACCTCTCATAAGTCGTCACAGTTACCCCCAAGTTCTTCACCCAGTAGTCTGCTTTCCCTTTCAAGGCGAAAGGTAGTGCAGTGAGACGAATGTAGTCTTGGCTGACTTGTGGGTGCCTCAGATTAGAACATATCAGCTCTAGGTCCCTCAGGAATTCATATGGCTCCTCAGTCGTATTACCATGGAATTGAGGTAATTGACTGACAAAATGTGGCTTTAATTCATAGTGGATCTCCGGCTGTAGTGGCTGCAAATAGTTCCACACTCTGTACTGTCCAGGGTTATACGCGGCTTCCATTGGAACTTCTCCCCCAGCATTCATTTGTTCGAGCTGCTCCCTCAGCAGCTGCTGTTGCTGCTCAGATGCAGCCAGTCTTGCGAGAATCATCTTCATGGGATCTTCATTATTTTCATCTTCAGGGTCTTTCTTGGAAGGTATCTTGGGTGGCATTTTTTCTTTATCTGGAGAATATAAAGGATTTGAGTTAATAGAATGGAAAGAATTGATGTAACAGTTATTATCGATCTTTTGGGGTGAGAAATGGACAGGGTGGGTCTGTCCTCCGTCTAGGAGGAAGAAGGAATAGGGTTCTTGGAAAGAGTTTCCCGGAGGCCAAGCAGGTCCAGAGTAAGAGTTTCTCTGGGATTTTGAGGTTGGGGAGTTTGTGGTAGAGAGAGATGAGCCTGAACAAAAATTACCACAATTCTCCATTTTCGGAGTCAACAAGATGTTTTATGATGTAGACACAATTGTGTGGTATTCGTTGATGCCCTATTTTCTACGCACAATCAAACACAATACAAGGGTTGTTTCACCAACTCAACTCAAAGTGAAGACCGTAAAGGTCCGGTCAATTATCTTGTTAGTTTTAATTGGTGAGAATTCAATCTTGCAAGCCGTTTACGCGAGCTGTTAGGTTTGGAGCTGGGCTCTATCCTAGTGTGCGTCTCTCTCCTCGCTGCAAGATAAATCAGACAATGTCGGGGTTGCTCTCCCGCAGAAATTCTTGATTTTATGGATTTTTAGATCGGCTTTATTTAGCAGTCCCAATTTTATTAAGGCGATCACTGTAGAATTTAGGTGAACACAAATTCACGTCTACCGTCCAGTCCCAATTTCCTTTAGATTTATGTGATAAAACAAGAGAGAGGAATTCGGGAAAGCCGATGCACGCGGAAAACTTATGATGAATGCTCAGTTAGAAGACTTACAGTGCCTCCTCGCAATCTCCATGTGGGATGCAATACAGAATTGAAAATTTACACTAAATGCGTGCAAGCCGAAGAAAACCGCACCTAAGCAGAAAGTTCTATTAGCGGGAAGAATTGAGTTAAATTTTTGGCTAAGTTGAACGATCTAAGGTGCGTCTTGATTAGAGTGCAGTGTGGCTTAAGATCCTACGAGCACAAGCAAAAATATAAATGCTCTAAGAGCCGTATGTGCAGGTCTATCCTAATCGCCACTCAAGTCGGGCCCCACCCTCTCCGGAGAGTGAAACAGGCCACGACACACCACAAATAAAGTTCAATGTCCTTGTACACACGCGAGAGTCCAAATGGACACCGCTATAAATGAGCAGAAAATAAAAATGCGGAAATTAAAAACCTAGACTCTACTCTCTCTCACGACTCGACTCGATCTTAATTTAATTGCGGTTTCTTCGGGTGTCGGTGAAGATGCGTCGGTTCCTTGCAAAACCGCTCCACGTGCGCCGGGTACCTCGCAAGAAAAATAAGAGAGAGATTGTAAGAGAGTGACTCAGAAAATAATCAAGAATAAAATAAATGAAAGAAATGCTGAAAAATAAATACAAGAAAAAAATGGGATTTACAATGAAAGAATCGGGGGTCAGACTACCCGAATTCGGAAAACCGAACAAAAATTTTCAAAACAAAAACTAAGCCGTTTGCCTCCCCGGCAACGGCGCCATCTGACGAGCCCGCAAAAGCCGCGTTAAGAAGCTGTTTTTAATCTTCGTGCGTGAAAATAAATATGTCGTTCGTTGTAGGCGGCGATTCGGAAACAGTCAAGAAATAACCACAAAATAATGATTCAATTTTAATCTCGTGGTTTATGTGTTTATTTTACTTGGGCAAGTCCCAAGGTCGATCACAAGGAGGCAAAGGAACAACCTAGATTAATGTCTATCCAATTTTTAATTCGGTTTTCAAGGCGGTATTTTTTTTGGAATTTTTAGATGCAATGTGAATTTTTTACGAATTTTTAATTGCAAACAGAATGAATTTTCAATATTTAATTTTAATAAATATTAAACCTACTTATTTTCGAGAACTAAAATTATCTAAGATCTATCACAAAGTAATGGATCTTAAAAAAATCCTAGATCACAAAAATGTAGGGTCTAATACCTATTAAAAATTAAACAGTGAAACATGCAAAATGATTTTTATAGAGCAAATAATGCATGCAAATGCAATGATTTTTGGGCACAATGTTAATCAAATTAATCTCTACGATATGTGATTTTTGGGGAATTTTTAAAACAACGGTTAATTAACTATGAATTTCCGAGCACAGATTGGGCAAAATATCTCAATTTCCACAAAATAATCATTTATTAATCAACCGTAAATCACAAAAGTATCCACAGCATGTCAAAATGTAGAGAATTTGTCAATGAACATCATGCTATTTTTAAATAAATAAAAAAATGCGATGTAGATGTCTAAAATGGATGGCGAACACAGGGGTACATATGCAATTTAAGTAAATAGATAGAATTAAAAATGCAGAACAGGGGCCTATTTGAAATTACCTATAACTCAGGGGGGAATTTTGCAAATGTTCCGGATGAACACGTGCAATGCACGTGCTTCTGGAGGCGGGGACTTGTGCGTAATAAGGGGACCTCCGGGGGTGTGGATGTAAATCACCCACGGTCACGTGCCAGGCACGTGACCTGGGTAACGTACAGCAGAAGTTCCCCACGCACGCGCTTCGCGCGTGCTGGGGCCTCGGGCTCCGAGCCCGGCGGCGAGGGATGCGAGGGGAGAGGCGGTCCGGCGGAGGATGGTGCCGCTCCTGGTGCTGGCGATGGCTGACGGCGTCGGAGGAGCGGGTCGAAGACGGCGGAGCGGTGTGGCGGAGGAGTTGATTTCGATGGAGGGCCTCCGCTCCTGGAGGTGGCGAAGGCGTCGAAGGTGGAGGAGAAGGCGGAGTGGCGGGGGCGTCGACCGGCAGGAGAGCTCCGGTGGCTCCTTGCGTGGTGGAGAAGAAGGCGCCCCAGGGCCGACACACGGCCGGCGGTCGTCGAGGAAGCGGTGGCGATGAAGTCGTTGTGGCGGCGTGGCGGGGCGTCGGTGACGTGTCGTGGCCGAGGCGTGGAGCTCCGGTGGCGTGGTCGATGACGACGGCGAGCGGAGTCGGAGGCCGGCCGTGGAGCGCCGGTCGTTGGTGGAACGGAGGTGCGAGGGTTGGCGCTCGGTGGAGGCGAAGATGGAGTCGAAGGTGGAGACGAAGGTGTGGCTCCGAGCAGAGCGAAGAGCTCGGAGCGGTGGAGCAGTTGTCGATGGTGTGGGGCGAAGGACGGAAGAGAGAGAGAGAGAGAAGGAGAGAGAGAGAGAAGGAGAGAGGGATACCTGGGGGAGGAGGAGGCTCTACGGCCGATCGCCGGAGCGGAGCAGCTGCTGCTGGAGGCGCTGCGACGAGGGAGGACCTCGGATCACGCCGGTGCGGCTGTCACGACCGAAGGGGAGAACGACGGATCCTGTGGACTGGGGGCGGCGAAGGTTTTAAATAGGCGAGGGATCGAGCGGGCGAGGGAGTTGCGGGGGTGGTTTGCCGGTGCGAGATCGGCGGGGGCGTCGTTGGGAGGTCAACGGCTGCGGCGAAGTCGGGGGGAGTAGGTTGGTTGGTTGGCGGAGATAGCGGAGGAGGTTGCGGGGCGAGAGGCGCGGGAGGTGGACGAAGGCCAGCGGCCGTTCGATCGGCCGCTGATCGAACGGCCGCGATCTTGACACGTGGCCAGGGGCTAAGGTCGCGTCACGTGAGGGGCACGTGCCTGGGGGCACGTGCGCCGCACGTGCGGTGGAATTAATTTTTTTTTTTATAAAAACGAAGGAAAGATAAGGCCAAAAATAGCTGACACGTGGCGGCCTCTGGGGCTGCCACGTGTCAGCACCAGAAAATTCGAAAAATAAATGTTTTGTAAAATCAAAAAGAAATAGCAAATGACCTCGGATCGAAAAAGTTTCTTCACGAAAAATGCTCGTCTCGATGAGATCTATGACTTTCATGAAGACATCAAAGTCAAATTCGGTCAAATGTGAAAAGTGAATTTTTGGGGTATCCCATGTACATAGAATACCTTGATTTTTTTGGTTTTCTAATTTTTTTGTCATTTTTAAACATGATAAAAAACCGGAAAAATAGGGAAAACTCAAAGATAAATAAAAGACATCTTAATCTAATTTTTTTTGAATTTTATAAATAAAGAAAATAATAACATAAAATACAGGTCAAAAAGCCGCGAAAATACAATGTACAAAAGAGGCCCAAAACCCAACTTTCACATACGAGCTCCGATTCACTTGAACTTGGTCTTGTTTTGAAGGTAATTGAATGTGCATTAGTTAAAAAGTGAGTAGGATCAAATCGGACACTGGATGGGGAAGATATGTGGCTTTTAGTCCGAAAATCCTGAAACTAGGGTTTGGGTTTTTGGTCCACTTACCTGGGTTAATTATTTTTTGTATTTTTCATTTATTCTTGTTAGTGATGTGTACACAGTGGAAGTGAGTTTGTGGTATGCGGTGTCAGCATGAAGGAGTTAAAAATAGGGGAAGTTAGGCTATTTACAGGTCAATTTTTGGCTTGTTATTTTATGCAGAAATTAATGCTAAAATGCAATTCTTATGCAATCATGCCCGGATGCTAATTATGCAGAATAAATGCAGAGATGCAATTGATTTTGAGGGACTTGAGCTTTAATTAATGAGACTTAGAATGGTGAATCTGAGATTCATCACAGGTCATCTCGCAGAATGTAATGGCAGCGGCATCGTTTGACTATCTATTAACCTACATCCTTGCTGGTTGGGAGGGATCCGCCTCAGATATGTCTGTATTGAGGGACGCAATTGATCGGGGAGGCTTAATCGTACCAGAGGGATGTAGATATCTTGTGGACTGCGGCTATACGAACACGGACTCATTTTTGGCCCCATATCGCGGCATCACGTATCATCTGCCGGAGTGGAGGGTCCTGGACAAGGCTGAGCGGTACATCTCGTACAAGCACTTGTTTAATCATAGGCACTCGAAGCTGCGCAGTGACGTAGAGAGGACCTTCGGAGTATGGAAGAAGAGGTTCCGTTGTCTGTCTTGTATGCCTACATACGCTTTTGAGATGTAAAGGGACGTAGTGACGACCACTGCAATAATTCATAATTTCATTAAGCTGTATGGTTCAGACAAGTGGTTTGACCGCGTAGAAAAGTATTTGGTGCCAGAACCTCCAGAATTAGATGTTGAAGCTGGCGTTGAGGTTAGAGTCACGCGCACGGAAATGCGACTGGGTGAGCAACATCGAGATCGCATCGCACATGCGATGTACAACGGCAGGCTACGACGTCTGCAACAGCAGGAGTAAAATTATAGTGCGCGTAAATTTTTCGAAAATCAGCATTGTAACTTTGTTATGGACTTTGCTACGTTATTATTCACGGATGTTGGACACTGAATCCTTTTTAGTATGTATTCTGGATGTTGCTACGTTCCTATCTACCCATGTCTTTATCAATCTGCGCTTACTTGCACGGGAAACATTTCTTGTCAGTTTCGAAGATGTATTTTATATTTGAAAATAATGACTTCTGAAAATTAAATCGTAAATAACAATGTCTTCCGTCGTTACAGATTTAGATGTGGATGCAATCTTCGCTAAACAAAAATTCCTTTTTCGGCTTTTCACAGAGATTTAGATTGAATTCTGGATTAATGCCTTCCATAGATTAAAAAATAGAACAAAATTTAAATTTCAGCAGAGAAACCACCTTTCCATGTTGACGGAATTTTTTAAATTCACACGCAAAGGAAAATGTCCGCCATTTTTTGTTAAAAGAAAAAATAACCGTCCGGTTCACCACATTGTTCTTCGCATCGATGCTCGGTTCCCGCAAGTTCAAGTAAAATTACGGGATCAATATGCAAAAAATCTGTCCTCTTTACCACATTGTTCTTCACATAATATTCGTTCATATTAACATGAAAAACAAGGGTACAAGTTGCAAAAGTTAAAATATATAAAAAGCCAATAATCCACCAACAACCCCACTAACTACTAATAATCAAATTCCAATCATTACTCCAAACTCCAGTAAAAGTCACATCACAGGCAAACCCTTTCAACAGTAAAACCCTCTTTCCAAACACATAAACAACAATTCAGGTTAACCCTCAGGTTAGCAATCCTTGGGGTGGGTTAACCTCCCCCAGTTTACCCACGAACCAAACACACCCTAAGAGACTAGTAATAAACAAGGAGCGCATGTGCCTCCTCATAAGAAGACCCTGAAAAAGAGGGGTAGGAAGGCTACTCATATGGTGAAGGGGTCTGTGAACTGGATGGATGACCACTGCATTCATAATTGGGCATAAAAGAATCATCATATTCTTCTTCTAGTATACTATCCTCATTGCTCATGTAAGATTAAGATTTTAATTTTAGAACAATTGCGTATCTGTTCTTTTTCTTTTTCTCTTTCTTGAGACATGCAGAAGATACTATACTTGATCGACTTGTAAACCAAGAACTAATAGTTCAAATCCCTATGTATATTTTGTTAATAACATCAACCACATTATTCCTTATATCGATAATCTCTTTTTCTTTTGGATCAAACTAGTCAAACGAAAATAGAATGACCTTATTAAGTCCTGAGATATTATACTCTACTTTGAAACCTTCTTTTAAAATTTCATAATAATCGATATGAGTCTCACCATAACAAGATAGACATACTATTACTCATTAATTTAGAGTACTTATATTTCTACATCAATTAAAAGTATGAAAATGATATCCATTACCCCAACAACCGCAATATAGTCGAACTAGATATACCCGATCTTTTGCACATTGCTTTGATAACGATTAAGAGACATATTCGACATATGATGTTATCTCCTCACAATTGTCTAATATATTTAACTAAGCATCTTGTTTTTACTTTTTTGTCATTAAGCTAGGTTTTTACCTTTTAAAAGGGCTTGGTTGTTGAAATATATATTACTTAGAGAATCGTCGGAGAGAAGAATTTTATTTTCATCGATTGGTTGTGTATGGTTTCCCCTTCATCTGGAAAGAAACGATCACAAAAAGTCATTACTTCTTCATATGTATACTGAGCACTAATATATTCTTCCACTTGACTTTTTTTGAACTTTCCTTTTCTAAAAAAACCTAAATTAGACAAATTATTCATTATCATTACCTTATATTTTATTATTAAAGAAATGTAAATAATATATTAATGAATGATATATTACTAATCAATTGGAAACATCCATCTATAGGTCCACCAACTTTAGTCTCGCATGTTAAATGTATCATAAAAAGCTCAATTGAGGTAAAAAATATGACAACCATGACTCTTCATTCCTTTAAATCAATACTATTTCAAATATACAAGATTTGGAATATTCGATGCATATTTATATGAAAATTTTAATTTACTAGCCCATTCACATATACTTTTCACTTGATTATTATATAGCGTGTATTTCACTTTTGGAAATTTATTTTCAAATTCCTTTATTTACAATTATGAATGATGGAAAATAGTTCTTAAATCCCAGTACGTATTTACTATATCTTTTGCACGATCAGACAAATTCATCAATGTGTAAACTACATTATCGAAAACATATTTCTCTATATTCATCACATCTAAATTATGTCAAATTATAAGTTTATTTCAATAAGTTAAGTCCCAAAATATACTCCTCTTTACTCAATTATGAGTATCTCCAAACCTGATTAAAATTAATTTATGATGTATATTTAAGGGATGCAGAAATATGCTGTCGAAATTTGCTCAAATATAAACTAACATGGAATAGCGATTGTTTTATAATAAAGTTTGAACCTTTATGAATGGGCTCTAGTGATAGCACTAAAAAAGAATATTTATCTCCTAGATTTAGTAAAATAAGATTAGGACAATGATGTGTCTTATCATAAATATTAATTTAACATCTGGGAGTAGGGCGAGCCATAGAGAGTGGATCTACAACCTTATGGAAGATGGTCATATATGGGTGTCTTTTCAATGGCGTATCGATGGATTTGTTCAATTTACATATGTAAATGAATCTAGTATTGTGGATTTACATGGTACTAATGTATGTCCATGTGACAAGTGTCAAGAAGTCAAAGAAATGAAGTTTAGATACACTTTTACAGCAACGGATTTCTTGAGGGCTACTACATTTAGTAGAGGCATGGAAAATTCCTTAAAGATGAAATTTAGTAGAGACATGGAAAATTCTTTAAAGATGAAATTCTAGAATCAAACGTAATGACAATTCTATTCATTAAAATGGAGATGGATGTTGTTGGTTCAGAATTTAATCCCAACTCTCCTGATGATGAAGAGTCACACGAAGAGTCAGAAGAATTTTATGAGTTATTGGAAAAGGAGTATAATATGACAGATAGAAATTTCAAATACAATGTTTTAATCATGAAGAAAATGTTACCTGAAGATAACGAATTATCTAGAAATTACTATATGTCCAAAAGAATGATGAGTAAGATTGGTTCACAAGAAGTAAAGATCGATTTCTACAGAAATCACCATATATTATACTACATAATGCATGAAAACAAGATACATTATGTGGAATGTAACTAGGATAGATTTAAACAATCAAGTAAAAGTGACAAGAATATTCCACGTAAAGGTTTGTGTTAATTCCGGCTAACGACTAGAATAAAGAGTTATATTATTGTAAGGATACAACATAGGAAATGCCATGGCATGCTGTTTACTGTAGATATATATAGAACACCCTTTAGAGTTAGAATGTTGGAAAACCCTAATGTCATATTCCATGTCATTTGGGGTCAAGAAATAGAATTACATTATAAATTTTTGTATTGATGATGTCAATCCACATTGTCGAAATAAATATTATTCTTGGTGATTGATGAATCCACATTTCATCATCTTTATTCTATCATTTTGGCACCAAAAACCCTAGCAAATGCCTGTAAATAGCCTTAAATAGAGCATCTTAGCATTCATGCATGTGCATTTCAATAGTGTATAAATTACTGTAATTAAGGCCAAAATTATAGAATAAACAAAGAAAAGAAAAAGAATAAAATATTGTAAATATTTTATGACCCGAAACCCCGAGACCTAGGCATCCTGATGAATAGGTCGACAAGGAATAAAGTAGGGGGAGATAAGGTCAGAAATACAGATAAAAGACCTATACATTTTATTCATTCTTTATTCATTTTGGGACCTATTTTTGGTTCCACTTTTTATACATCAAATAAAGAAACTTTGTACATGAAAGTTGTAGATAAATTTATAAAGAAAAATACAAAATTGATTTCACAGAAAAATAATGTACAGATAAAAAGTTATGGTCTGAATAAAAATCCAGAATGCCAACTTCCCAGACCCGTATCTCACAAATAAAAACTCCAAATGCAGCGTACTCACCTTTAATTGTATATAGAAGAAAATAATCTAATTAATGGCGGTGGTTTCGCATTTGGCGGAGCTACGGTTTGAAAGTTGACTTTTGGACCCTCATTGTATACTTGTACATATTAAAATATTCAATTTATTATTTATTCATTATTTTTATATTTTTATATTTTTATAATATTGTAAATAATACTTATAATAATTATGTATATTAAAATCAGAATAAAAACATCATTAAAACTCAAATAAAAATACTTGTATATATTATAATACATAGGTATAATATATGTAGCTATACCTATACAAACAACACTTTCATTTTATTAAGTGTATAAAATATATCAGTAAATTAAAATAAAAATATATTTGTGTCTATAAAAGTATTTTATAATTTTAGAAAATAAAAACCAAAATAAAATAAATTAAAAATACCTAAATAAAAATAAAATACTTAAATATATAGATATAGATACCTATAAGGGTATAATTGCAAACTTGTAAAAATATGTCTCATAAAAATAAATAAAAATCACAGAAAAATTCTTCTTAAAATAATAAACATTTTCTATTTTATAACCTAAAATCAATAAATTCATTTACTATTTTATTTTGATTTTTTAAATAATTTCTACTCTGAATTTCCTGGTTGGTCCACGTGGACCAACCAGGCGCGGTCTAGAGTTGACCCCGGTCAACTCCCTGACCAAAGTCTGCCACCTCTGACGCCCGTGATTTTGCCCTATTTTCAAGAAATTCTCGCGCTCGATCCGCTTGTCCTCACGCCTCGATTCCTTCTCGGAAGTTCATCCCTGAGCTCCACTCTCCCACGCCATATCTTCGGATCCAGCCATATCCTCATGATGCGCGCGTGGAGCTCGCTTGAAGAAGACGCCATCGCCTCCTACTTAAACCACCCGCCGCCTTCGAGCCCAGTTTTGAACCCTCCTTAGCCTTTAATCCTCCTCCCTGTAGCACTCTTTGTGTGGCCGGAGGTGACAGCTCCGCATCCACACCTTCAGGCGAGTCGAGGAGGCTCTGTAGCGGCTCCGCCACCTCCGCCGACCACCGGCGTCGAGGTTCTTCTTCCTCAGGTCATCCACCTTCGAGGCATCCATTATTTCCTTTCCTCTTTGTGTCATTTAACTCCCCGTAGCTTCAGCATCAAAAACCCCAAAAAAATTTAGCTTCCCGTCGTTCGATCCATCTTCCATATCTCATCGCCGGAGCGCACCTCCGGCTGTCACGCATCCGCCTTCCACCGCTCATTTCCGACGTTCACAGCACCCCCGCGGGGTCCAGGCAGTTTTCCCTGGACCCTCTCACCCCTTTTTGCAGGTACCTGGAGCATCACAGCGCCTGGGGGCTCGGATTCGACATCCGCCGGAGATACCTGGAGCTTCGAGCTCCGCCGCCTTCGCAGCAACACCCCAGAGCTTCTCCGGCGATTTTGAGAGCCCCAGACGCCAGAGCATCACCGCAGGAGTCTCCCGGACCTTCTTGGAGTGGCCCAGACCACCGGAGGCGCGTCAGCTCGCCGGAGGAACTTCGCCGCAGCGGAGTTCTTCCCTGTTCTTCCTCCGTGTGTCTCCACCGTCCGATCCTCGGCCCGCTCCAGATCAAGCCGCAGCCGTCAGATCTTGGCACGCTTCCACCGTCGATCTCTTCCCTAGATCTGATCTCAGCCGCTGATCGCCGAACCGTCATCGAGCGTTGTGCGTGCGCCACGTGGATAAGTGAGCGGTTCCCCACCGTTCGATCACGCACGAGGAGATAAGGCGTGGGTATTTTGCACTCCTACCCTCGCCATTTTTGTATTTAATATTTAGTCTATAAACTTTTATCTGTAGTTTAAATATTTTGTAATATTTGCACGGAGGCCCCCAGACTTTCGTTATTTGCACTTAGGTCCTCCGCCACGTCACCTCACGTGACCTGTACACGTGAGGTGTGGGCATTTTGCAGAGGAACCCTCGGGCTTTTGCTTATTTCGTTTAAGTCCTGAAACTTTGGTATTAAGAGTAAACTTTTTAGTTATTTTGCATGTTAACCCCCAGGGTTTTGTGATATTGCATTCTAGTCCTTCCCAGGCGCGTGCAAGTCACGCGCTCTGGTGGGTAAATTGTTGGCGTGCCCAGGCGGTTTATGGTAATTGTCTTTTAGTATTAAAAATTGAATTTTCAGTGTAAAGTTTTGTGGAAAATTGCATGTATGCCCCTGGAAGTTTTGAAAATTGCATATATACCCCTGCCAGGCCTTTAATTTTTGTATGCTTGTTGTATTTATTTGAGATATCATCTTAAGCCCAAAAATTCCACAAAAATAGATTTAAGTTTCTGGATAGGTGTACTTTAACGCCATATATTTAGTTTTTGATTTTATTTTATTTTTATATTTATTAAAAATCAAAAACAGCCTTTTTGTACACTGTCTACCTTAGAAAATACCAAAAAAATATTAAAACATCTCCAAAAATTCCAAAAAAATTACCTAGTGTCTATTTTGTCCTATTTTAGAGTCAGTCCAAAAATCATTAAAAATCTCAAAAGAAAAACACTAAAAATCTCAAAACACTTAAAAGACTTCAAAAAAATATATAAAATAGTAGAAAAATCCAAAAAATACAAACTCAGCTTCTGTTTGTCACTTATTTTATTCTCTTTATTAGAAAAATAGTGTGAAATATTTTGAGTCCTGGTTGATATTTTTAAAGTACATTTTACTCACAGCCAGCCTGATTTGCACTGTTTTCCTTTATTTCAGTATTTAAAAAAACCAAAAACATCTTGAAAAATTCCCAAAAATCACAAAAACAGTAAAAAAATATTAAAAAGACCAAAAACATTTTATTCCTAAATTTTTGGTTATTTTTGCACCCTTTTATAAATATTTTACTTTGCCTTGTCTTATATTGCCTTTACTTTCCAATATTGAAAAAAAAAGAAAATAAAAAAAATATAAAATATAAAATATAAAAATCAGAAAATCAAAAATCAAAATACAAAATTAAAAATTAAATAATTTTTTTTTTAAATTAAAAACCCACAAAAATTGCTTTGATTGATTGCTTAGTGTAGACACATCACACACTCACACACACTTTAGCATTTTTGCTTGGACTACACTGTTTGTTCCCTGTGTTCGAACTCTCTGCATACTTGACACTATACACCATTTGTGCAGAGTTAAAAATAAATTTTGACTCCACACTTATTTTTCATTGATTTATATTTGATTGTGGGTTCATTGTTGATTAATTGCATTTTATTGTGGGTCGCCACAGCGACATATTTAGACCCTCAATAATCAGCGATTATCAAATGGCGCCGTTGCCGGGGAACAACAGCTTGTAGTTCATCTTTGTTTGATTGTGTGATTGTTTACCATAGCAGCATTTTTCACCTCTTACATTTTGATATATCTTATTGAGCTATCTGACCATCTCTTGTCTTGTCTTCTTGCGAGGGACCGCGGAGCGAGGCGGACCGCCTAGGCGATTCGACGCAACCTTGGGACGTGGAGCCGGCTTTTCTTTAGCCAAGCCGGCAGGAGAGAGCAAGGAGTGAGAGAGAGAGTGTTTAGATTAGTTTTCATTTATTTTTGGCGAGAGAGAGACCATTAATTTGTAATAATACAGGTACCTTGGACTTGGACACTTAGACATTCGGGCCTAATTTCCGGGTGTTTGTTCACCCGGGGGCTCACCGCCGTTTTTGACCGCGTTTTCATCGCTTGTCATTTTCCGGTTTTGATTTCATTTTTCACTTTATTTTGTGGATTGAGCTCCTAGATCTTGGTCCTGCTTGACTCGATTAGAATAGGTCCAAACACCTAATTAACTTTGCATGCTCCTATAGTTACGTTTTGGACTTAGACTAATTAAACAGTTAGCAAGTAACTTCCAAATCCACGCGCCGCGAGCTCACACCCGAACAAACGCTTTCTCCTACTCCAAATGTGTTGGGCAGAGGAGGGGTGAGCCAAGACCGGACACTCGGATTAGAAGTTATTAGCTAGATTGTGGTTCTATCGCTAGCAGTTGCCTGTTCTAGGACGATTTCCGTTGCATTTCGCCATATAGATTAGGTTTAAAAATTCTGCTTTGCATCCCGCATGGAGAGAGCTGGGATTCGCTGTAAGTCTTCTTACTTTGCACGCATCATCTAGGCACAAAGGTGAGATTTCCACCTTGGTGTCGACTTGCACGGCTTTTCCGACTCTATTCTCCCTCTGTTTTTGGACAAAGTAGGATAAAGGAAAAATACAAAAACGTTAGGCGCTTGTTTGAATTGACTCAAAAGAAGCGATAACACCAAAAAAAATTAAAAAAGGGACTGCTAAAGAAAACTTGACCAAAATAAAATTGGTAATTGGACTCATTGCTTTGGGGAGAGTAACACCCTCACTTGTTTTCAGGTTGCATAGGAAGGTTTCCTTCCCAGTAAGGTGAGCGCTTCGTAAGGATTAGAGCCCAAAACCCAACTTGTGGCTGCCTTGTGTATCGCCTGGATTTCCGAAGTATTGGCGCTACTATCGTACGTAGTCGAGTAGGACTTGGTCGTCATTGGTGACTCTCTATTGTGAGAGCGCCGACCTTGTCCGAAGTACCGAGCTTAGGCCACGCCTTCACGGGTGTGTCTGTCTCACCGGCTGCGTCCGAGTAGGACCTTGTACGCTCACGGGTGATTCCGTTGCGAGCGAGGTCCGAAGTATCGGTTTCGCCTATCGGCTTCCTCCCTCTTTTCTTTGGCTGAGTAGGGATCCAGGAAGGGTTACAAGGACCTCAAAAAGCGCAAGTTACAGGTTACACAGGAGGAGGACAAGTACGGGGACACTTTCCTGGCAGTACTCTCTCTCCTATAGGCGTAGCGCTCTAAGGACTCGTGAAAAGATAAATACCTGAAAAACAAGCTAAAACTGAAAAGATAAAAGCCGAACCTTCACGGCTTCACGAGTTGAGTTGGTGAACTTACCCTTGCTTTGTGTTTGATTGTTAGATTTATTAAGGTCAAGATCAAAAACACCGCACAATTGTGCAAAATTTTGTTGCATCTCATTTTTCTTGCATCTTCCCTGCTCTTTCCGAACAATCAAGATGATGGGACGGAGATCTCTTAGGCCGACCTTGTCGGCACCGCTATCCAGCACTCCTCCTTATTCATCTAGGAATAACTCGGAGAGTCCGCTCTCCGAGCCCGAGTTCACATCCACCCTGTTCCCCCTCGACCACCCTTCCCATTCTCCTTCCCTCAGTCCAATTGTGTCAGAATTCAGTGCATCGCAGAGCTCAGCTCATTCAACAGCACCTGAAATGGCCTCTTTTGCATTTTCAGAGAATCAAGCAATGGCAGACAGAGGCGAGCACCAAGATGATCACGATCACCCGCCGTTCATTATTGATCAAGCAGCCATCAACAATTCCTTGCTAGCATCCCTGGAAAACATGCAGAGACAGATCCGTGACCAGGGAACATTTATGGGTGATCTGATGAGAGAGATCGCACAGCTGAGAGAAAACCGACCTGGGGGCGGTGGCGGTGGAGGAGGAGGAGGAGGTCCCGATGCAGGAGGAGGCGACCCAGACGGTGAGCGACCGCCACAGACTATCATGAGGGAACTGCACAACCCAGCTTCATCCCTCACTCACCGGTGGATCAGACTCCCACCTATCCATGGAGACTTCGAGCTTCGGCACAACACAATTCAGATGCTACCCAAGTTCCATGGGCTGCCGACCGAAGAGCCGCACCTCCATCTCCAAGAGTTCGAAATGATATGCAGCACCATCCACGATCGGTTGTTGACCGAGGACACAATCAGGATGATCGCCTTCCCGTTCTCATTGGTTGATCGAGCCGCATATTGGCTCAAGCATCTAGGGCGATTCGTCGATACGTGGGCAGATCTCCGGTCCGTATATTTGAAGAAATACTATCCTCTTGGCCGGACGAATGCAGCTAGAGCCATGATCAGCAATTTCGTCATGATCCCAAATGAACAGTTCCATGAAGCGTGGGATCGATTCAGAGAGCTCGTAGACCGGTGTCCACATCACGATATCTCCAAGCCCCACCTGGTGCAGAGTTTCTTCTGTGGGCTGACACCGGAGCTGCAGGGGCTTGTGAACGCCTCTTGCGGAGGATCATATTTTTCCAAGGGTGAAGACGATGTCTGGGCCATCTACGAGGGCATGGCAGAAAATTCTACGGTGATGACCCAGGCCCGTGTCTACACCCAACAAAAGCCGCCGCAAGGAGGCGGAACATTTCAGAGGATCGCTCGCATCGATGCCGGTCCCAACACAGTGTCGGTAGCCGCAGCCCAAGCCGAATCAACCGCAGCCGACATGGGCATCATTAGTGAGAAGCTGGACCGCATGGAGATCCTCGAGAAAAAACAGAATCAAGGCATGGCCCAGATGGACCAAATTGCCAAAGTTATGAGTGACCTAAAAACCCAAATGTTATGCATTCAGGAGGCCCAATCTCATTCCCAACAGCCTCCTAGGTCACAGGTTGCCTCTAGCAGCAGCAACCCTAACCAGGGCTCTATCTCATACCGTCAGGTGAATCACATCAGGGCAGAGCCGGTTCCGTTGTTGCAGTACCACCCAGAACAATCGCCATCTCCCGACACGCAGATGGTGGTTTATCAGCCGGAGCAGCCACTGGCAGTTCTTCCTCCACCCTCCTTTGAGCAGGAACCGTTGATGGAAGTCAACGGGATATGGTATGACCGATACCCTCAGCCCGCAATCCGCAGGGATCACCCCGGATTCCGTTGGGGTAATGGTGGATCCTCATCCCAGCAACATCATCCTCCTCAAGGACAGCAGAGCAGCCAGCCACAGCAGCAACACCAGCAGCCCCAGTACAACCAGCCCCAGCAATACCACAGTGGTCCTCGTCCCGCCTATCAGGGATAGCAGTGGAGGCAGCGTCAGCCGCCTCAGCATTCTTATGCCCAGCCTCCCCCCCAATATCAGCAGCAATACCAGCAGCAGCAGCCCCATGTCCAGCAGGGACAGACATCCGGTTCTCAGGGTCCAGTCTATGAGAACCCAGCCCTTGACGATCTTGCCCGCTTGCTATCTGAACAGCGAGCATCTTTCAGGCAAGAAATGGATGAGTTCCGGCAGGAGATGCGGGATATTATCAAAGGCAAAGCCGCCATACCCGCTCAGATCGAACCCAATCCTAAAAAAAGAAAATCTGAGCAGGTAGAGTTCACAGAGGATACCTCTCCTAGTGATGATTTGAATGATATGTATGATTCTTTGAATGATGCTGATTTTGTTACTACTAGGAGCGGTAGGATGCCAGCCGGCGGCGCCTCTTCTGAGCGACAACCAGAAGCTGAATCAGGAGCGCCAGAGGAGCAGAGGAGCGGTGCTGATGCCGCTAATGATGATGTTGAAGACGGTGGTGCTGATGCCACCAATGATGGAGTTCAGGACGACGGTGCTGATGCCGTTGTGATGCCAGAGACAGACGGTGGTGCTGAAGCCACCATTTTGGGAGATGAACCAGAGCGCGGTGCTGATGCCGCAAAGACCGGTGCTAGTGGTGGTACTGAGGCCACCACGTCTACTCCTGTTGAGCAACCCACTGTGATGTCACCACATTTTGTATCAAGAGATTGTGGGAAGAAAAACAAAAACAAAAATATGAATAAAGGAAAGGTTTCTGTTCAAATTGCGGATCCATATGTGTTGAATGATGATTATTGTATGGATTCTCCTTCTTCACAGGCACAGAGACCGATTCCTAGTCCTCCATCTGAGGAGGCCCCTACCATCCCCTTCCCTGAGGCACTCCGCCGGGCGAAGGGGAATAAAAAAGAAAATCCTAAAAAGAACCAGGAGGTAGAGTTCGGCAATCAGATGATTGACAGATTTCACATTCAGCTAACTCTACGAGAAGCGTTTGAGCATATCCCTTTCTTCAAAAAGAATTTGAAAGAGACAACTACTGTCAGAAGAAAGCGGAGGCACAGAGACCAAATCCATATGCTCACTCATGATACTTGCTGCACCATTCAGAACAAGCTGCCAGCCAAGCGACCAGACGCAGGAGCTCCCTATGTCAGATGCGAGATTCAAGAGCAGCAATTTGATCGTACTCTATTAGACAGCGGCTCCTCAATTAACCTCCTTCCGGCAGCCTTACTCAAGCAGTTCGAGTTTGGCCCTCTTCTTCGAAGCAGAGCGGTCCTTCAGTTTGCTGATAGGTCGATAAAGAGGCCAAAGGGGTTATTGAAAGACGTGGTCGTTACCATTCAGGGCTTTAAATTCCCCGTGGACTTCGTTGTGTTGGACATGGAGATCCCTGAGTCGGTAACTGATGCCCCCATCATATTAGGACGCCCATTCTTGGCCACAGCCAAGGCGGTGACCGACCATGATTGTGGGAAGGTATGCTTTCGCGTAGAGGGCGAGACCATACAAATAGAGACGATCGAGGACACCAGAGCCAGAGAGTTAGAATGCTCCGAGCAATCTAGTGAAGCCGCGCAGATGACAGAGGAAGAGCTAGACGTCACCAGGTTCGTGATTTCGAGATGACTGATGATGAATCTAACTGGAAAGACCCTGTAGCACCAACTCTCGCCTTGCCTACCGATTCATTGTATCGCAAGCTCATGGCAATCGAGAGCCGGGAGAGCACATTCCTGGATACGGATACGCCTGAGGCTGACAGTGTGGTGAAGAGTGGTGCCGATGATTCCAATTCTTGTTCTTCTGCTTCTGATCCCTCGTATTCAGATATTGAATGGGCCTATTTCGATGATCCGTTGTCTTGTCTGATTCATTCTGAGCCAACAACCGTGACAGAGTGCGAGCCCGTACGGTTTATTGATAATCCAGGCAGCCGCCTTTCGTCAGAAATTCATGCAGAGCGAGAGTTCTCTCATGCAGACCTGGTAGCATTCACCCAGACATATCAGAAGCCAGATCTGCCGCCTCCCAGTTGTCCTGAACGGAAACCTCTACCGCAATCAATGAAGTATAGATTCCTTGCAGGTAAGCCAGATATGCACCCAGTCATTATCTCAGCAGATTTGACTGGAGAACAAGAATCTCGTCTGATGGAGGTTCTTGAAAGAAACCGCAAGGCAATCGGTTGGAATATAGCTGATCTCAAGGGGCTGAGCCCGAAGCTGTGCTCCCACCACATCTATCTCGAGGATGACGCTAAGCCATCGCGTGAGTTCCAGCGACGGCTGAACCCGAATCTTCGAGAGGTCGTCATGAAAGAAATTTCGAAGTGGTGGAGCGCTGATTTCATCTATCCCATCTCCGACTCTAAATGGGTAAGTCCGTTACATGTGGTACCCAAGAAGACAGGTGTCACTACAGTTGTCAATGAGTCTGGAGAGGAGATCGCTACCAGAGTACCAACTTCTTGGAGGGTCTGTGTGGACTACAGACGATTGAATGAGGCCACCAAGAAGGATCACTTCCCACTGCCCTTCCTTGATCAGATTATCGAGCGGCTAGCCGGGAAGAGCCATTATTGCTTTCTTGATGGGTACTCTGGATATAATCAAGTGGCCATTGCGCCCGAAGACCAGGAGAAAACGACATTCACCTGTCCGTTTGGAACCTATGCTTTCAGACGGATGCCCTTTGGTCTATGCAACGCTCCGGCGACATTCCAAAGGTGCATGTTGTCCATCTTCTCGGACATGGTGGGTGACTGTTTAGAGGTCTTCATGGATGACTTCTCGGTCTATGGCGACGGGTTCGACGCTTGTCTTGACTGCCTAGACCGTGTGCTGAAGCGCTGCATAGAGGTCAATCTTGTCTTATCCTGGGAGAAGAGTCATTTCATGATGACTCAAGGGACGGTCCTTGGTCATATCGTCTCCAACAGGGGCATGGAGGTCGATCTGGCTAAGGTGGACATCATCAGAAAACTCGATCCGCCGTCCAATTTGCGTCAGTTACGGTCTTTTCTAGGGCATGTCGGTTTCTACCGACGGTTCATTCAGGACTTCAGCCGAATTGCCCGACCGCTCACTGACTTGTTAACCAAAGACACCGAGTTTATTGTGAATGATAAGTGTCTTGATGCATTTGAGACTCTCAAGAATATGGTTGTCTCAGCTCCTGTCCTTCAGCCACCGGATTGGTCTCTCCCATTCGAGATCATGACGGATGCTTCAGATTTTGCCGTTGGGGCTGTGCTTGGACAGAGGAGGGATGGTTTACCTTTTGCCATTCACTACGCCAGCCGGACTTTGGATGCCGCACAGCGGAATTACACTGTAACTGAGAAAGAGATGCTGGCTGTAGTTTTCGCTCTTGATAAGTATAGATCATATATTCTCGGATCTAGAGTGACCATATACACTGATCATACCGCCATCCGGTACTTAATGGCTAAGAAGGATGCCAAAGCACGTCTCACCAGATGGATCCTTCTGCACCAGGAATTTGATATTGAAATTAAGGACAAGCCTGGAGTCAAGAATGTGGTGGCGGATCATCTCTCCAGATTGGAGAATCTTGAGGAATCTGAACCCAGCGCACCTATCACAGAAACATTCCCAGATGAGGCGATCTTGGCTGTCACCTCACTCCCGTGGTATGCTGACTTTGTAAACTATCTTGTTGCCAAGACAGTCCCTCAGGGTTGGCCCAGGCAGAAACTTGAGACCTTCCTAGCTAAGGCCAAGTTTTACCATTGGGAGGATCCCGTCCTTTATCATGAAGGAGGGGATAGTATCTGGAGGAGGTGCATTCCTCAAGAAAAGCAGCATAGCGTCCTCACATACTGCCACAAGCTTGAGGCAGGAGGACATCATTCAGGAAAGAGAACGGCACAGAAGGTGCTTCAATCCGGCCTATGGTGGCCTACTCTCTTCAAGGATTCTGATGAGTTTGTGAAGAGATGTACTGACTGTCAGAAAATGGGAACCTGCGGACAGAGAGACATGATGCCCATGCAACCCATTCACTTTTGTGAGGTTTTTGATGCATGGGGGATTGATTTCATGGGCCCATTTCCTAAGAGTCAGGGATTCGAGCATATTTTGCTCGCTGTGGACTATGTCAGCCGATGGGTTGAGGCCATCCCCGCCCGAGCCGCAGATGCTAAAACCGTATGCAAATTTTTGAGGAAAAATATCATTTCACGGTTCGGAGTACCTAGAGTCTTGATTTCAGACGGGGGGTCTCACTTCATTAATGACAAAGTCAGGGCCCTTGCAGACGAGTTCGGCATTGACCATCAGGTTGCCACTCCTTATCACCCTCAGACTAATGGTCTTGCCGAAGTATCGAACAGGGAGATAAAGACTATCTTGCAGAAAGTTGTCCGCCCAGACCGAAAGGATTGGTCACAGCTTTTGGACTCGGTCTTGTGGGCCTATCGGACATCTTTTAAAAATCCATTGGGAACATCTCCCTTTCGTCTCGTCTATGGCAAGCCGTGCCATTTGCCAGTGGAGATCAAGCACAAATCTTTTTGGGCAGTTACGGAGTTGCTTCTAGATCCAGAGAGTATAGGAGACCAGAGAAGAGCAGAATTGGCAGCCCTGGAAGAATTGAGAGATACAGCCTTTTCCAACAGCCTACAGTACAAAGAAAAAGTGAAGACATGGCATGATTCACACATCAGCCATAAACAGTTTGAGCCAGATCAGAAAGTATGGTTGTTTGATTCCAGGCTGAAATTATTCCCAGGAAAATTACAGAGCAAGTGGAAAGGACCATATGTGGTCAGGAAGGTACATGACAATGGCAGCATCGACATATCCGAACCGTCATCTTCTGCTACCTTCCGCGTCAATGGTCAACGCTTGAAATTATATCTTGATCATGATCCGCCGACCATTGACGTTGCCCCCATTCTTCTGGTATGAGATATGTCTTTTGACTCTCATCATTTGCATCTCATACATGGTAATCAAGTCTATCTTCCGCTGTACAGATCCATCTGTTTATATCACTCTGTCGTCTGTTGATTTATTTTCTTATTTTCTTCTTTTCTTCTTTTCCTTTTCTATTTTCTGTATCTACCGAAAAGGTGCCGCCCGTGTAGACAGTTTTCCATACTTAGGACGTACTTTGTCCTAAGTATAGGGGGGTGTGCACCCCGAGTTTTTCTATTTTTTTCGATCCTCTCCATTGTCCCCTCTTCTTGCCTATACTTAGGGATATCTTACCCTAAGTATAGGGGGAGACAATCTGAGTACGATTTGTTCATTCCCACCCTTGACCCTCCCTGCTTTGTGTACAGTCTGCTATACTTAGGATTATTTGATCCTAAGTATAGGGGGGACGGTCAACTTCTCAATTCATTGATTCATTCATTCTTTGGACTTGCCTATACTTAGTACGAGTTATGTCTTCTCTTTTCTCTCCGATCTATGAGGACATAGCTCAAGCTAAGTATAGGGGGGTCGTATATACTGTGTATATACTTTAGCCATAACTCGTACTTTCGCATTTTCCTAAAAAATATGGCTAATAATTCATTAATTCATTACAAATTCTTTAATAAAAAGATGTGGTTATTCCTCAACTTCTTTTTGTATTTACTGATTAATAAATCAGGTAAAAATGTTTTGTTACATGTTTTCAACCTGTGTAAAAAGTGTGGTTTGCAAAAATTTCTTTTCTTTGTGTGAAATAAAATGTTTGAAAAATGATTTGCAAAAATGATTTGAAAAAAAAACCTATATATACTGTTTTGAAAGCCTTTGCAAAAATGATTTTCAAATGTGTGTAAAATGTTTGTAAAAACTATTTTGGACTATAGTTTTCAAAAATTGTGTATAACTTGCTTTCAAATCAGTTTGAGGAATATTCACATCACACAAAAATCCATCTTATGTATATAAGTATAAAATTGACCACTTACCCTTGTAAATTCTTAAAATCCACTTCTTGTATATATAAAGAAGCACTCCCGTGTACATATTTTCACCTAGTTTTTAGCCAAAAACTTTTTGTTTTAAAAAATTCCCAAAAACATTTGCAAAAATTAAAATCCAAAAACATTTGAAAAATCTTTTTGAAAAATACAAAAAATGCATATGCATCATCATCATCTTTTCAAAAATCCATAAAAAGTTCAAAGTCTTGAAAATTGCATTACAAAAATATTTTCTGCATTGCATTGCATAGCATTCGCATTTTTCGGATTGAGTTTGATAATTGGACAAGTCTAAGTAAAATCCGAAGATTGGAGCTTGATTGGACCTTATAATCTACCTAATAACAGGAACCTTATAGGAACTGGGTTTGAGGTACTTCAGGTCTAGTTGACTTAATTCTTTGAGGATCACGAGACTTGGTTCAATGGATTCTTGACTGCCTAAGTAGAGTATTTCGGAGCACACGCACGACTCTTGTTGATAATGACCTAACTTGGACACCTGCACCTTTCACATGGCTCAACTCAGTTGGAGTGGTAAGGGGATTGGATTTGCCGGTATGAGACGCACACAAGTGGAAACACTTGTCCTCCTCTAGGGAGGGAAGTGCACCCCAACCCGTCCAGTGATTAGGAAGTCTAAAGACAGGAGGCTGTGGGTTGCGATAAAGCTTCAAAAGAGGGATAGTCTACTGGCTCAAGAGGAAAAACTCCTTATGTAAATGCTGCTGTATATAGTATTCAAAAAAAAAATGTTCAGGCATGTACAAAAATAAAGCCTGCAAAGTATGTACAAAGTCAATAAGCAAGCTTGAGTTCCAAAGTCATATCATGTGAGCCTGCAGCAGGATGACTTGACTACACTGGTCTTGCATCCAAGGATAGGTAGTTACACTGGCTACCGTCCATTCTTCTCTTCACCCCCTCCTCTTGAGCTGGTTGCCACTTGAACTTAGAAGGGAATACCCCGCTCCTCGAGGATGGAGTTGCTGGATTGGGGAATCATTGGGTTGTCGTACTGGAGAAGTCAGTTTCTTTGTCATTCTAGTTGGGGAGAGCCACCATCACTTACACTGTACAAGTCAGATTCATGGTCGTAAGAGTTTGCGTATGAGTTGAGATATTTCTGACCTGGCTATTGAGGAGACTTGGACAGAGTTTTGGGATTCTCAGGGACTGTTGGATTTCAAACACGGTTCTCACTAAGGTTCCGCCCGCACTAAAATTCCAAAAGGTCCGACTTAAGCTCCAAACTTTGATTTTGTGAAGACAAGTTCGACAATCATATAAAATCCAATTTCTTCTTTTTCTTTTCTTTCTGTTTCTTTTTGCACTTATTGCATAAGTGTTTGCTAGGGACTAGCAAAGGTAAAGTATAGGGGGATGATGAATCCACATTTCATCATCTTTATTCTATCATTTTGGCACCAAAAACCCTAGCAAATGCCTGTAAATAGCCTTAAATAGAGCATCTTAGCATTCATGCATGTGCATTTCAATAGTGTATAAATTACTGTAATTAAGGCCAAAATTATAGAATAAACAAAGAAAAGAAAAAGAATAAAATATTGTAAATATTTTATGACCCGAAACCCCGAGACCTAGGCATCCTGATGAATAGGTCGACAAGGAATAAAGTAGGGGGAGATAAGGTCAGAAATACAGATAAAAGACCTATACATTTTATTCATTTTTTATTCATTTTAGGACCTATTTTTGGTTCCACTTTTTATACATCAAATAAAGAAACTTTGTACATGAAAGTTGTAGATAAATTAATAAAGAAAAATACAAAATTGATTTCACAGAAAAATAATGTACAGATAAAAAGTTATGGTCTGAATAAAAATCCAGAATGCCAACTTCCCAGACCCGTATCTCACAAATAAAAACTCCAAATGCAGCGTACTCACCTTTAATTGTATATAGAAGAAAATAATCTAATTAATGGCGGTGGTTTCGCATTTGGCGGAGCTACGGTTTGAAAGTTGACTTTTGGACCCTCATTGTATACTTGTACATATTAAAATATTCAATTTATTATTTATTCATTATTTTTATATTTTTATATTTTTATAATATTGTAAATAATACTTATAATAATTATGTATATTAAAATCAGAATAAAAACATCATTAAAACTCAAATAAAAATACTTGTATATATTATAATACATAGGTATAATATATGTAGCTATACCTATACAAACAACACTTTCATTTTATTAAGTGTATAAAATATATCAGTAAATTAAAATAAAAATATATTTGTGTCTATAAAAGCATTTTATAATTTTAGAAAATAAAAACCAAAATAAAATAAATTAAAAATACCTAAATAAAAATAAAATACTTAAATATATAGATATAGATACCTATAAGGGTATAATTGCAAACTTGTAAAAATATGTCTCATAAAAATAAATAAAAATCACAGAAAAATTCTTCTTAAAATAATAAACATTTTCTATTTTATAACCTAAAATCAATAAATTCATTTACTATTTTATTTTGATTTTTTAAATAATTTCTACTCTGAATTTCCTGGTTGGTCCACGTGGACCAACCAGGCGCGGTCTAGAGTTGACCCCGGTCAACTCCCTGACCAAAGTCTGCCACCTCTGACGCCCGCGATTTTGCCCTATTTTCAAGAAATTCTCGCGCTCGATCCGCTTGTCCTCACGCCTCGATTCCTTCTCGGAAGTTCATCCCTGAGCTCCACTCTCCCACGCCATATCTTCGGATCCAGCCATATCCTCATGATGCGCGCGTGGAGCTCGCTTGAAGAAGACGCCATCGCCTCCTACTTAAACCACCCGCCGTCTTCGAGCCCAGTTTTGAACCCTCCTTAGCCTTTAATCCTCCTCCCTGTAGCACTCTTTGTGTGGCCGGAGGTGACAGCTCCGCATCCACACCTTCAGGCGAGTCGAGGAGGCTCTGTAGCGGCTCCGCCACCTCCGCCGACCACCGGCGTCGAGGTTCTTCTTCCTCAGGTCGTCCACCTTCGAGGCATCCATTATTTCCTTTCCTCTTTGTGTCATTTAACTCCCCGTAGCTTCAGCATCAAAAACCCCAAAAAAATTTAGCTTCCCGTCGTTCGATCCATCTTCCATATCTCATCGCCGGAGCGCACCTCCGGCTGTCACGCATCCGCCTTCCACCGCTCATTTCCGACGTTCACAGCACCCCTGCGGGGTCCAGGCAGTTTGCCCTGGACCCTCTCACCCCTTTTTGCAGGTACCTGGAGCATCACAGCGCCTGGGGGCTCGGATTCGACATCCGCCGGAGATACCTGGAGCTTCGAGCTCCGCCGCCTTCGCAGCAACACCCCAGAGCTTCTCCGGCGATTTTGAGAGCCCCAGACGCCAGAGCATCACCGCAGGAGTCTCCCGGACCTTCTTGGAGCGGCCCAGACCACCGGAGGCGCGTCAGCTCGCCGGAGGAACTTCGCCGCAGCGGAGTTCTTCCCTGTTCTTCCTCCGTGTGTCTCCACCGTCCGATCCTCGGCCCGCTCCAGATCAAGCCGCAGCCGTCAGATCTTGGCACGCTTCCACCGTCGATCTCTTCCCTAGATCTGATCTCAGCCGCTGATCGCCGAACCGTCATCGAGCGTTGTGCGTGCGCCACGTGGATAAGTGAGCGGTTCCCCACCGTTCGATCACGCACGAGGAGATAAGGCGTGGGTATTTTGCACTCCTACCCTCGCCATTTTTGTATTTAATATTTAGTCTATAAACTTTTATCTGTAGTTTAAATATTTTGTAATATTTGCACGGAGGCCCCCAGACTTTCGTTATTTGCACTTAGGTCCTCCGCCACGTCACCTCACGTGACCTGTACACGTGAGGTGTGGGCATTTTGCAGAGGAACCCTCGGGCTTTTGCTTATTTCGTTTCAGTCCTGAAACTTTGGTATTAAGAGAACTTTTTAGTTATTTTGCATGTTAACCCCCAGGGTTTTGTGATATTGCATTCTAGTCCTTCCCAGGCGCGTGCAAGTCACGCGCTCTGGTGGGTAAATTGTTGGCGTGCCCAGGCGGTTTATGGTAATTGTCTTTTAGTATTAAAAATTGAATTTTCAGTGTAAAGTTTTGTGGAAAATTGCATGTATGCCCCTGGAAGTTTTGAAAATTGCATATATACCCCTGCCAGGCCTTTAATTTTTGTATGCTTGTTGTATTTATTTGAGATATCATCTTAAGCCCAAAAATTCCACAAAAATAGATTTAAGTTTCTGGATAGGTGTACTTTAACGCCATATATTTAGTTTTTGATTTTATTTTATTTTTATATTTATTAAAAATCAAAAACAGCCTTTTTGTACACTGTCTACCTTAGAAAATACCAAAAAAATATTAAAACATCTCCAAAAATTCCAAAAAAATTACCTAGTGTCTATTTTGTCCTATTTTAGAGTCAGTCCAAAAATCATTAAAAATCTCAAAAGAAAAACACTAAAAATCTCAAAACACTTAAAAGACTTCAAAAAAATATATAAAATAGTAGAAAAATCCAAAAAATACAAACTCAGCTTCTGTTTGTCACTTATTTTATTCTCTTTATTAGAAAAATAGTGTGAATTATTTTGAGTACTGGTTGATATTTTTAAAGTACATTTTACTCACAGCCAGCCTGATTTGCACTGTTTTCCTTTATTTCAGTATTTAAAAATACCAAAAACATCTTGAAAAATTCCCAAAAATCACAAAAACAGTAAAAAAATATTAAAAAGACCAAAAACATTTTATTCCTAGATTTTTGGTTATTTTTGCACCCTTTTATAAATATTTTACTTTGCCTTGTCTTATATTGCCTTTACTTTCCAATATTGAAAAAAAAAGAAAATAAAAAAAATATAAAATATAAAATATAAAAATCAGAAAATCAAAAATCAAAATACAAAATTAAAAATTAAATAAAATTTTTTTTTAAATTAAAAACCCACAAAAATTGCTTTGATTGATTGCTTAGTGTAGACACATCACACACTCACACACACTTTAGCATTTTTGCTTGGACTACACTGTTTGTTCCCTGTGTTCGAACTCTCTGCATACTTGACACTATACACCATTTGTGCAGAGTTAAAAATAAATTTTGACTCCACACTTATTTTTCATTGATTGATATTTGATTGTGGGTTCATTGTTGATTAATTGCATTTTATTGTGGGTCGCCACAGCGACATATTTAGACCCTCAATAATCAGCGATTATCAGTGATCAGTAATTATAATCTATCTCCATGGTTGTGTGATAAGCATCAGTTCATTTTTTATATCTTCAAATATTTGGTCCTGTGCATAGTGGGAAATATATTGACGTATATCTATGTTCCCTTACTGATGAATTAAATCAACTTTGGATTGATGGAGTAGATACATAGGATGCTATCAAATGTCAGACTTTTAATAAAGGTAAGAAAAGAAAAGGAATGAAGTGTCAAAGACACTGAGTGACTCTAGACCTTGGGACTCAATCATCATGATGGCTTAGTCAACAAGGAATAAAGTAGGGAGAGATAGGGCAGAGAAACTGTACAAAAGAACACACAAAAAACCATACAAAGCCCTAATTTATTTTGTCCAGTAATAATATTTTGGAACTCATTTTATTTTATTATTTTTTTACTTCAAATAATAAAACCCTCAATATGAATATTATACATAAAAATACAAAGAAAAATGCAAAATTGATTTCATTGAAAAATAATGCACAGTGTAACCGAGACACAAAAAATAAAAAGATACAAAGAAAACTTTGCAGATCTGTATCTTCTCTATACATAATCAAAATTGACCAAACTCATTTTATTGTTCATAAAATTAAATAAGATATTTAATGAAGGTGGTTTCATTCAATTTGGAATTAAGATGCAAAAGTTACGTTTTGGGCCCTCATTGTGCAATATACATGTACATAATATTCAATATATTTTTTCTTTATATTTTTTTTATAATTTGTAAATATTATTTAAAACACATGTACATAAATAAAATAAAATAAAACCATTAAAAAGGAAATAAAAATAAATATTGTATTCCAATACATGAATGAAATATACTATAATATACCTATACGAATAATGTACATAATTAATTAAGTATGTAAATAAATTCAGAAAAACATAACTAAAATAAATAAATATGTAATTAAATAAATGAAAAACATATAAATTACCTGTATATAATATTAAAATATAAAATACAAATTAAAAATAAAATATTCATAATACATGTATATTTACCTATATTTATACATGTAAATATTAAACTATAAAAATAGCTTTATAAAATAAATGAAATTAGGCATAAAATACTACATTAAATCGCAAACATTTTTTATGTTTTAGCCAAAAAATAATTAATTCATTTATGATTTATTATAGAATTTACAAGCAATTTTTTATTCTCTTTTTCTTGGTTTGTCCACGTGGACCAACCAGGGTTCTTCATTAGTTGACATCGGTCAACTGTAAAGCCATGAACTTGGAATCTCTTGGATCCTATATCATAAGATCCGACTCGTCAAGAGAAAACCAACGGAATTTGTTTCATGTGAATCGGACTTCGTTTCGATTTGTTATGATTTTCCGAAGAAAGAGAAGTAAGGAGGGTTAAGACGTCATTAACCCATAATGACTGTCATTAAGAGTAATTAAGCATGATTAAAGAAACTAATGATGAGTTGAAAACCATTAATGATCATTAGCAAACACTAATCAATAGTTAGCAAAAGATAAGCTAAGGCGTGAAAGTTAAATCATGATTAGTGAAAGTTAATCACGATTAGCGTTAATTAAGCATCGTTAGCGAATCTAGAATCCTCTAGAATGTTCTAACTTAAGCCACAAGTTTGGGATAAGTTTTGGCCAAAACCATGGGTCGCTAAACCATGGTTAAGGTCTAAATCATGATTTTCTAACCATGGTTAGTGGTTTTCTGGAGCCTATAAATAGCCCCCCTACCAATTCATTCTCTACGATTTCCACTACCACCACTACCCCAAGAGCTAGGGTCGAGAGGTCGGGAGGAGGAGTGGGAGGCGAGGAAGGAGCACCAGCGAAGCGCTGCCGGGAAAACGAGGAGGAGAAAGGTACGATCCACTCTTAGTTGCTTCTTAATCTAGGCTTTCAATTCATCCTCTTTTCTTCCAAGTTTTGTTCTTGATTCATCTTTCTTTCTGATTCGTTTCCTGTTGTGGTTCGAGGAGAAATCTGTGTAACACCCTACTTACGTGCGTGCAGCTGTGCACGTCAGTGAACCCTGTAATTCGTCACACATTCACTCATCTAAGACGCGTGATGTCTACCGATTCTCCATTACTTATTGTTATTTCTTTTCCCTTTTATAGTTATTTTGATGGAGAAATTTGTGTAATACCCTACTTAGGTGCGGCGGCTGTGCACATTAATGAACCTTGTGATTCGTCACACATTCACTCACCTAAGAAGCGTGGTGTCTACCGATTCTCCATCGCTTGCAGTTTGGTTATATTCTTTCAGTTTCACTGTTGTTTTCCTCTCGATTGATTTTATAGAGGAAACTCTTTTCATTTTATTTTGAATTATATCCCGATATAAGGGGAAATTTTGCCGAATTTTATCGAGAAATATGTCCCGATATAAGGGGAAACTCTGCTGAAATTTTCCGAGAAATATGTCCCGATATAAGGGGAAACTCTACCAAAATTTTTTGAGAAATATGTTCTGATATAAGGGGAAACTCTTCAGAAATTTCAAGAGAAAATACGTTCTTAGCGTTCTTTGTGTTCTTCGTGATATTCGCATTCTTTATGTTCTTCGTTCGTTCTTCACGTTCTTGACATGTTCTTAGCGTTTTTGATACGAAAAGAAATTCGATCGTTTCAAGAGCCTTAAATCATCCTTTTTGAAAACGAAACACGATAAAGCACTGCATACGCGAGTGAGAGCTTGATTAGGTAACGAAATACTTACTTTTGCTGTTGGGTTTTCATACGAGATTATTAAAATTCCTGATTTTATGTTCTTCGCTATAAAGAACCCTAATTTGGCTATTTTTTTAGAAATATGAAAAGTTGCTTTGTAATTCCCACTAAAATAAGGTTAAGCATCAAATTAATGCAGTGACTTGGAAAGATATGGTTTGGGAGTTAAAAGAGCATAAATTGAGTATATAAATATATGAATTAATACATGTTTAAGTCTATATTGAGTATTTATGGTCAAGCTAATCCACGACTTAACAGAGTAATTACATCATGGGAATTGATGTGTTTTAAGTTGGATCCTACAAAGGGTCATGAGTCACGTTAAGGATGACTGAGAGTAGAACTACAGGTCGGGCATGCAACCTGTAGGTTTGTCAGAAGGAACCCGTATTGGCGTTTCCCTACCTAGGTGGTACATGGTTGTCCTGTTATGATACGTGCGCACGAAATGAATGATTTGCAACGTGTGGTACTGGGAGCCAATATATTCGAGTTGAACAATGAAATATATGGTCGTGCCATGTGGAGGCACGGGTGGTTCAATAGCGGCTGGATCGCGACAATATGTATTTAAAGATGCCAGGTTATGTGATTAAAGGTTAGCCTGAGGTTTTAAGCAACCGAGTGCTTGAGGACGGTGTGCTTCTTTGTGTTTTAGGCTGAGGGTTTGAGTCCCTGATTAATAAAAGAAATGGAAATTGTCAGGGTAGTATTGGAGGATTGGTTGAGGCGACGTACGGTGGCATAAGCTTACCAAGATCAACACAATCTCCAATCCCAAAGGGTCCACAGCTTCGAAGTCCAAGAATGGTGGGGTTCCTCTGGACTAATCCCTGACATGCAATAGAAAGGAATAAGACTTAAATTAATGAAAAGAAATGAAACTTTTTGTGATAACAAGTTTTGAAAAATTACATAATTTTTTTGCTTTTCTCTTCTTCGTTACTTAGCATTCGCTAATTTTTACCCTATGATTTATGGTAAATCCAACAGGTGTCGGTGAGCCATCACAAGGACTTTAGTAATCCAGCCAGCTTACCTAGTAGACATCCAACCAACCAGGGTAGCTTTACTTTGTAAGGTAGTTAGTAATCTTTCTGTGTATTTCCTTTCAGCTGATGTACATGTAAATGGTTGTAGTGGGACAATGGATTATGTAAAATTTATTTTATGAATAGAAAAGTATTAAATACTTCTTTTTGAGTATTTTTATTTGCAATTTGTTTCTGAATGTTAGTTGTGATTGCTGGATAAGTTATTGCTAAGTAACCAGATCTGGATATGGGAGGATCCGACGACCCGAGATTCGAGGTCGCGACAGATTGGTATCAGAGCCTGATTTATCCATTAATTTATTTATTAATTAACAACTATGAGCGCTATTCAGAAACTAAGGTTATATTAAGATCCTTTGATCTTAATAATTGACTGCAATACCATTCACAAGTCATTGTCCCTTACGTACATCATGCTAAGACATATAAGACCTAACCTTTGGTCATGACTTATCCCAGGATCATGGCAGACCAAGATGTGTCTAGACAATTAGCGGCTATGATGACAATGCTCCAAGACATGGGGCAAAGGCAACAAGCATTGGAGGAGAGGCTCAATGCACAAGATGAGAGACCCGAGGCATCTAAGCCTGCAAATGCTCGGATTGAAGGTTCTGTCCATCTTTATGAGGAAGAATCTAGTTATCATCCTTCAACTGAGTCTGCTCCTACCCCAGCTGAAGGAGCAATGGAGAAGGCCCTTCCTAGACACCAAACATTATTAGACAATTACCGAAAGGGAAAGATTCCTCGATTTAAAGGTATAGAGACACCTACTGAGGCAGAACTATGGCTTAATGACGTCAACAGGATGTTCAGAACAATATACGCACCAACAGATATTTGGGTACACTTTGCTGATTACTCCTTAGCAGACTATGTAGCCATTTCCAAGAAATTAGTAGATCCTGTTCCATGGGATGTTTTTGAAGAAAGATTCCGAGCCCACTTCTGTCCCTCTCATTGGGAAGAATTGAAGAGGAGGGAGTTAGCTTCTTTGACCCAAGGATCCAAGAATGTACGATATTATCATATTCATTTTACGGAGCTGCTACGTTACTCCCTTGCTTTAGAAGCTTCACTACAAGAGTGTCTTACCAAATTTGTTAGCGGTCTTCAGGAGATTTGAGAGAGAAGCTTGCAGGTTTTAGAGCCACCACTGTAGATGAAGCTATGGACATCGCCTCTCGTATTGAGATGGAGAGGGATGAAAACTGCCAAAGAATAAGCTTTCACTTTACTGGTGGACCATCCAAACGTAATGTGAATTATGACCGAAGAGACAATCGTTATCATCCAGTCAGGTCTAATGTAAGCTCACCACAGACTTTGGGCCAGGAATTATATAGAAGAAAGGGTTCTCTAGACCTCCACTATATCCTCGCGACTCAGCAGCAGGAGCTAACACCTCTATGGCTGGTCTTCAGCTCAAGCAGGAGCACGCGTGTATTTTTATTGTCATCAGGAAGGCCACATCAAGAAAGATTGTCCAAAGTTGAGAGGGCCGGGGTTTAAACCAACCCCAATTAACAATATAACATCCACCTCGAGCAATGGAGCAACACGCGGAGGAAGACATGGTAGAGGTTGTGGCTCACAAGGAGTGTCTCCTACACAGCAACCACCACAAAGTGTTGCGGGTTCTAGCTTGCCTAATCCTAATGGCCAGCTCAATGCAATCACTGAAGAACAAGCCTACAATTCAGGCACAATCATACAAGGTATCATTACTATTCATGGCTTTTCAGTACATGCCTTATTTGATCCTGGTGCTTCACATTCATTTATTGCTCGACGGTTAGTACCCACTTCGGGTAAGATACCAATAGAAGTACAACAGTCCTATCAGATCAAGGGACCAGGAGGACAAGTATTTATAATCCGAGAAATCCTGGATAATTGTATAGTACTGATAGCGGGATATCAGTTACCTGTTTCACTACTACTAATAGAAACGGAGGACTTTGAATGCATGTCTTGACTGTTTTCAAAAGACAGTAACGTTTTACCTTCCTAACTCGATAGAGTTCCAGTTCATTGGAAAGACATCCAATGATAATATCAAATATATCTCTACACTGAAGGCACAACAGTTGTTAGAGCAATGGTACCAAGGTTATTTAGCTTATGTAACCACTACATCAGGGTCATACAGAATGATGAAAGGTATACCTATAGTGTGCGAGTTTTCTGATGTATTTCCAGAGGAACTACCTAGATTACCACCTGAGCGAGAGATTGAATTTGAAATCTCTCTCATACCTGATACTCAGCCTATCTCTATCCCTCCGTATAGGACGGCACCAGTTGAGTTACGAGAGTTAAAGGTACAATTGCAAGAACTGTTAGATAAAGGATTCATTCGTCCTAGTACTTCACCATGGGGTGCACCTGTCTTATTTCTCAAGAAAAAGGATGGGTCAATGCGGTTGTGCATTCACTATAGATAATTAAATAAGAAGATCATAAAGAACAAGTATCCTCTACCAAGAATATATGATCTCTTTGATCGGTTACATGGTTCAACTGTGTATTTCAAGATTGATTTAAGATCTGGATACCATCAGTTGAAAATTAAAGATACATATATTCCCAAGACAGCTTTTTGAACTAGATACGGGCATTATGAATTCTTAGTTATGCCTTTTGGACTGACAAATGCCCCAGCAACCTTCATGGATCTCATGAATAGAGTATTCAAGGAGTTCTTAGATCACTTTATAGTAGTCTTTATTGATGATGTGCTTATTTACTCCAAGGATAAATATCTGCATGAACACCATCTCAGGAAGGCACTTGAAACCCTAAGGAAGAACAAACTGTATGCTAAATATAGCAAATGTGACTTCTGGCTATCTGAAGTATCTTTCTTAGGCCATGTTATTTCTGAGGAAGGTATATCAGTTGATCCTACAAAGGTTAGTGCAGTGATGAGTTGGGAACGCCCGAAGACTGTCACAGAAATATGATCTTTTATGGTAGCTGGATATTATAGAAGATTTGTGAAGGACTTTTCACGAATAACATTGCCAATGACTAGGTTGACCCAGAAGGAAGTTCCATTCATATGGTCAGATGCATGCGAAATTAGTTTCTAAACACTGAAAGAATGCCTAACATCTGCACCCATCCTTACTCTACCCTCCGGGAGTGAAGGGTTTACAGTGTACACTGACGCATTTAAAGAAGGACTTGGGGCGGTTCTTATGCAATATGGTAAGGTAGTTGTGTATGCATCATGACAGCTCAGGACACATGAAAAGAACTACCCGATACATGACCTTGAATTAGCTGTCGTAGTTTTTGCTTTAAAGATATGGAGACACTACCTGTATGGTGTTACTTTTGAAATCTTCACTATTCATAAAAGCTTGAAATATCTGTTTGATCAAAAGGAGCTCAATATGAGACAGAGATGGTGGCTAGAGTTGTTCAAAGATTATGATTGCACTATCTCCTACCACTCTGGTAAGGGGAACGTCGTAGCAGATGCCCTTAGCATAAGAACTTATTCACTTGGGTTAGTGAGTGCTATCTACTTCTGGGGTTTACTATCAACGTTAAGTGAATGGAAACCATTTGATAGAAGTACTGACACTATTACTATTCCGCACCGATACAAACCAGAGATCTGGGATAAAATAAAGAAAGGACAGGAGGATGATCCAGTCCTTAAAGACTTGAGACAACAATTTGAGAAGAATGAGATAGAGGGATTCCAGATACAAGATGGGTTACTATATAACCATCACAGAGCTTGTGTACCATACATACCTGAACTAAGGAAATACATCTTACGCAAATCTCATTGTTCTAGATTATCTATTCATCCAGGAATTACGAAGATGTATAAGGATCTTCATTCATACTTTTGGTGGCCAGGAATGAAGAAGGATGTTGCTGAGTTCATGAATTCATGTTTTACTTGCCAACAGGCAAAAGCTTCACACCAAAAGCCACCAGGATTGTTACAACCCCTCTCTATACCTGAGTGGAAATGGAAAAGCATTTCCATGGACTTCGTTACTGGTTTACCTTAGACGATTGGTGGTAAAGATAGTATCTGGGTAATAATAGATCTTCTGACCAAGGTAACACACTTCATTCCAATAAGCTTATCTTTCACTCTAGACCATCTTGCTGAGTTATATATTACACATGTGATCCGCCTCCATGGTATCCCAAAGGAAGTAGTTTCCGATTGAGATTCACGATTCACCTCACACTATTAGGAGAACTTCATGAAAGCCTTAGGTACACAATTATGCTTGAGCACAACATATCATCCACAAACAGACAGTCAGTCAGAACGTACGATTCAGACACTAGAGGATATGCTATGAGCATGTGCCTTAGAATGTAAGGGATCATGGATTAAACATTTGCCTCTTGCAGAATTCACCTACAACAGTAGTTACCATACAAGTATTGACATGGCACCATTTGAAGCACTATATGGACGAAGGTGTACTACTCCTTTGTATTGGCAAGAGGTCGGAATAAAGAACCTTTATAATTCAGATAGACTCCAGGAGATACGGGAAGCTGTAGAGCTTGTTCGAAAAAGACTATTAACTGCCCAGAATCACCGGAAAAGCTATAGTGATAACGGGCGAAGAGACCTTGAGTTTGAATTAGGCGACTTTGTATTCCTTAAAGTATCACCTATGAAGGGTGTTCAGAGGTTTGGCTTGCGTGAGAAGTTAGCACCCAGGTTCGTAGGTCCCTTTGAAAGTATTCAACGGATTGGAAAAGTTGCCTATAGACTTGCGCTTCCTCCACATCTTTCGGTAATACATGATATTTTTCGTGTATCAAATCTAAGAAAGTACGTTAGGAATTCAGAGCATAAGATAAGTTATGATGATTTACATGTTGATCCAGACTTGGCATACCAAGAGATACCTGTGCAAATACTTGACAGGGATATCAAGAAGTTGAGAAACAAAGATGTACCTCTAGTTAAAGTGTTATAGAGCAACCAAGAGTTTGAAGAAGCAACATGGGAATCTGAGGTAGAAATGAAAGAAAAGTACATGTACTTGTTTGAATGATAAAACTATGTATTCTGTATATGTTCATTATAAAAGAAAGGACGTTCATTCTCTTTAAGGTTGTTATAGTCTCAATTCCCTTTAAGGTTGTTATGAACGTATCTCTAGTCTCGACGACGTGACTTCCTTTAAGGTTGTTATAAATGTAAAGACATGAACTTGACATCTCTCAGATCCTATATCATAAGATCTGACTCGTCAAGAGAAAACCAACGGAATTTGTTTTGTGTGAATCGGACTTTGTTTCGATTTGCTATGATTTTCGGAAGAAAGAGAAGTAAGGAGGGTTAAGACGTCATTAACCCATAATGACTGTCATTAAGACTAATTAAGCATGATTAAAGAAACTAATGACGGGTTGAAAACCGTTAATAATCATTAGAAAACACTAATCAATAGTTAGCAAAAGATAAGCGTAAGTCATGAAAGTTAAATCGCGATTAGTGAAAGTTAATCACGATTAGTGTTAATTAAGCATCATTAGCGAATCTAGAATCCTCTAGAATGTTCTAACTTAAGCCCCGAGTTTAGGATAAGTTTTGGCCAAAACCATAGGCCAAAACCATGGCCCGCTAAACCATGGTTAAGGTCTAAATCATGGTTTTCTAACCATGGTTAGTGGTTTTCTGGAGTCTATAAATATCCCCCCTACCCATTCATTCTCTACGATTTCCACTACCACCACCCCCCCAAGGGCTAGGGTCGAGAGGTCGAGAGGAGGAGTGGGAGGCAAGGAAGGAGAGCTAGAGAAACGCTGCCGGGAGAACGAGGAGGAGGAAGGTACGATCCTTTCTTAGTTGCTTCGTATGCTAGGCTTTCAATTCATCCTCTTTTCTTCCAAGTTTTGTTCTTGATTCATCTTTCTTTCCGATTCGTTTCCTGTTGTGGTTCGAGGAGAAATCTGTGTAAACACCCTACTTAGGTGCAGGCGGCTGTGCACGTCAGTGAACCCTGTGATTCGTCACACATTCACTCATCTAAGACGCGTGGTGTCTACCGATTCTCCATTACTTATTGTTCTTTCTTTTCCCTTTTATAGTTATTTTGATGGAGAAATCTATGTAATACCCTACTTAGGTGCGGGCGGCTATGCACGTTAATGAATCTTGTGATTCATCACACATTCACTCACCTAAGAAGCGTGGTGTCTACCGATTCTCTATCGCTTGCAATTTGGTTATATTCTTTCAGTTTCGCTGTTGTTTTCCTCTCGATTGATTTTATAGAGGAAATTCTTTTCATTTTATTTTGAATTATATCCCGATATAAGGGGAAATTTTGCCGATTTTTTTCGAGAAATATGTACCGATATAAGGGGAAACTCTGCTGAAATTTTTCGAGAAATATGTCCCGATATAAGGGGAAACTCTGCCGAAATTTTCCGAGAAATATGTTCCGATATAAGGGGAAACTCTGCAGAAATTTCAAGAGAAAATACGTTCTTAGCGTTCTTTGTGTTCTTCGTGTTCTTCGCATTCTTTATGTTCTTCGTTCCCTCTTCACGTTCTTGACACGTTCTTAGCGTTTTTGATACGAAAATGAAATTCGATCGTTTCAGGAGCCTTAAATCATCCTTTCTGAAAACGAAACACGATAAAGCACTGTATACGCGAGGGAGAGCTCGATTAGGTAACGAAATACTTACTTTTGCTGTTGGGTTTTCATATGAGATTATTAAAATTTCTGATTTTATGTTCTTCGTTATAAAGAACCCTAATTTGGCTATTTTTTAGAAATATGAAAAGTTGCTTTGTGATTCCCACTAAAATAAGGTTTAAGCATCAAATTAATGCAGTGGCTTGGAAAGATAGGATTTGGGAGTTAAAAGAGCATAAATTGAGTATATAAATATATGAATTAATACATGTGTAAGTCTATACTCAGTATTTATGGTAACGCTAATCCACGACTTAACAAAGGAATTACATCATGGGAATTGATGTGTTTTAAGTTGGATCCTGAAAAGGGTCGTGAGTCACGTTCAGGATGACTGGGAGTAGAACTACAGGTCGGGCATGCAACCTGTAGGTTTGTCGGAAGGAACCCGTATTGGCGTTTCCCTACCTAGGTGGTACACGGTTGCCCTATTATGATAAGTGCACACAAAATGAATGATTTGCAAAGCGTGGTACCAGGAGCCAATATATTCGGGTTGAATGACGGAAGATGTAGTCATGCCATGTGGAGGAACGGGTGGTTCAATAGTGGCTAGGTCACGACAACATGTATTTAAAGCCGCTAGGTTATGTGATTAAAGGTTAGCCTGAGGTTTTAAGCAACCGGGTCCTCGAGATGGTGTGCTCCTTTGTGTTCCAGGCCGAGGGTTTGAGACCCTGATTAATAAAAGAAAAGGAAATTGTCAGCGTAGTATTAGAGGATTGGTTGAGGAGACATGCGACGACATAAGCTTACCAAGATCAACACAATCTCCAATTCCGAAGGGTCCATAGCTTCGGAGTTCAAGAATGGTGAGGTTCCCCTGGACTAATCCCTGACGTGGAATAGAAAGGAATAAAACTTAAACTAATGAGAAGGAATGAAACTTTTTGTGATAGCAAGTTTTGAAAAATTACATAGTTTGTTTGCTTTTCTCTTCTTCGTTACTTAGCATTCGCTAATTTTTATCCTATGATTTATGGAAAACCCAACAGGTGTCGGTGAGCCATCACAAGGACTTTAGTAATCCAGCCAGCTTACCTAGTAGACATCTAGCCAGCCAGGGTAGCTTTACTTTATAAGGTAGTTGGTAATCTTTCTGTGTATTTTCTTTCAGCTGATGTACATGTAAATGGTTGTAGTGGGATAATGGATCATGTAAACTTGATTTTGTGAATGGAAAAAAATTAAATACTTCTTTCTGAGTATTTTTATTTGCAATTTGTTTATGAATGTTAGTTGTGATTGCTGGATAAATTATTGCTGAGTAACCAGATCCGGATATGGGAGGATCCGACGGCCCGGGAATTGAGGTCGTGATATCAACTGTACTCCTTCCCTTCTGACTCCTGTCAGAACCCGTGAATCACCCATCTTCTCCCCCTTTTCACGCTTTAACCATGTCTCCCGCAACCTTAAGCCTTCACCCTTCCATAGCCCGCACATCTGTTTTCCTATCCGACCCATGCTTGCTCACCTACCCCATCTCCTCCGCACGCAATCGATCCTCGAAACTCGACATTCATCTGCCTATAAATAATTCACCCCTAGCCTTTTTACCAGATTTGATCCCTCCTTGGCCAATCTTAGCCTCTCAATTCTTGCATACCTCATCCTCTTGGTGAAAGCAAGAGGACAGGTGGAGCTGCAACGAGGAGGAGCAATGGAGGAGGATGATCCAACCTCATTGCTGGAGCAGCTCCAATAGGTTCAGCTTCTTCAACCTCCAGCTGAATCAATGCCCTATTTAACCCATTCCTTTGGTAACTTTAGGTCGTAATTTTTGTTTCCACCATTTATTTTTCATTTTTAGCTCGTAATCTAGGCATAATCAAGAAGCATTAATTTGATCAAGAGCTTGAACTCCAGGCCAAATCATCGACCTCCGATTACCATTCTGCCTCATGTTCATCCCATATCATTCTTAGTCACTTTCTCCACTACACCCCCTTGCGATCAACCCAAACCTTTCTTAAACCCGGTAAATCAAGGCTTCATTCAATCACAGTCGTTGGAGCTTTTCCATCTCACCATTCCCTTGCTCGCTGCTTCAAACAACCAGTCGATGAAGTTGCCCTCAAATCAAGTAACCATTTTGGTGCAGGTCCTGCTCTTGGTGACCATTCCGGAGCCATCTGGATCTCCTAGAGCACCTCCAGGACACCTTTGAAAAGAAGGCGCCTCTGATCCTCATTTGAGCCACTTCAGCCTCATCGGAGCAGAACAACACATGCAAAGGAGCCCTATGAGTACACAACCGCCGTCACTTTGAGGAACCATCGTCGGAGGACGGAGAAAATCGAGATCGAAGCTCGCCTGGCCAGAGTTCATCCACTATTATCCAGACCCCCTCGGAGTCGTTCAATCAAGAACACCACCCATAACTAATATGGGTTGTCCAATCATTTCGAAGGGGCGAGTGAGATCAATCGTCTGATTCGTCACGCGGCTCGCCTCCAATGGCTAGATCAAAGGATGTTTAAGTGGATAAAATTGCACATACCCCTTCCATCTTTTTGTATTTATTAAATAATATAGTAAAGTTTTACTTAAGTGTAAAAGCGGAGAAATTGCAACTAAGCCTCTGTAACTCTTGGTTATTACAAGTAGGTCCATCTCCCGTTCAGCTCACGTGGCCTCCCACGTGAGTTGGGAAAATTGTACTTGTACCCCTTTGGGTTTTTTATTGCTATTTAATATATAAAATTGAATTTTAGTTGAAAAGTTCTAAGTATTTTGCATTTGCCACCTCACATTTATTTTGTATTACAAATATGCCCCTGTCATTTTATTGATTTTTTATTTTTGCACTTCTAATTTCTATAAATAGTTGTCGTCCTCCAAAAAATTTGCAAAAATAGGAGTAAATGCCTAATAAGATGCTTGTTCATGTCATGTTGTTCATTTAGCATCTTTCTTGCATTTGCTATTTATTAAAAATTTAAAAGAGCACTTTTATTCCTTGTTTGATTAAAAATACAAAAAAATGCAAAACATTTTTCAAAAATTCCAAAAGTTAGCTACTATTAATTATTATTTTCATCACTACAGATCAAAAATCACAAAAAATCAAGAGAAAAACAAGAAAAACAGAAAACACTTTCTAACCCTAAAAAATTATAAAATATTTTTAGAACTCCAAAATAGTTTTCTATCCCATATTTTTATATATGAGGAAAGGGATCATACTTCATGAAGTAGGTAATATACCTATTCCATGCTCATTTTTTCCATTTATTTTTATTTTTATTTTTTAAAAATACTTCCATATATTTTCATAACCATATCCTTCTAATATGTTGGTCAAATTTCATCAGAAACATAGACCACTATGCCGTCCATCCAGAACATGTAATTTTAACGGTCTTAGATTTATTGTAATCGACCTGTTCTGGATAGAGGGTATATGAATCTCTGTTTCTAACAAAATTTGAATGACATATTAGAAGGATATAGTTACGAAAATCCATGAAAGTATTTTTCAAAAAATAATAAAAAGAAGTGTCAAAAAATGATCATCGAGTAGGTAAGTTACCTACTTCATGAAGTAGGATCCCTTTCCTCTTTATATATATTATTTATTATGCATTAAACTTAGTTTTTGAGAAATTTTGGACCTATTTATTATTTTTAAATCTCACAACAATTCGATTTCCTATTTTGAACTATTTCAATTTCTAAAAATACAAAAATAATAAATCTCCCCTAAAATTCATAAAAATAGAAGAATATTGGAAAAATACAAAAATATTTTATTTTATAATTTTTGACTATATATAGCTATTTTTATTTATAGAATACCCTATATAGCTTATACATACATATATATTATTATACGAGCTGCGCCATTTTCAGCATTTTTATTTTTTTTGAAAAATATCGCCATGTATATTCATCCCTATATGCCTCCTATACGCCAATCGAATTTCATCAGAAACAGAGACTCCACGGCCTCCATCCAAACAATCATTTTTTAACGGTTGCAGGATTTTTTAAATCAACTCTACCTCGATGGAGGCAGTAGGAGTCTCTGTTTCAGACAAAATTCGAATGGCATATAGGAGGGATATAGGGATGAATATACATGGTGATATTTAAAAAAAATAAAAAAATGCTGAAATAGGGGCGGGGCAGCCTGGGGACAGCCCCATTAAATCCTTATTATATATACTTATTATTATTAATGATTCTAAATACCTAAATATGTTTTAAAATCCTTTAAAAATAAAAAGGATTGTTTTTATTTGTATTTATTGATTTTTATATATTTATTATATATATTATACACATGTATTATACATATTATTACATATTACATATATATATACACACTCATTATAAATAAAAGAAAAATAAATTAAAAATCATAAAAAAAGAAAAAAAAATTATAAAAATAAAAAATTAAGAAAAAACATAACAATGAAATAATTAAATAAATAACCCACAAAACATTAAATGAATAGTGTACAGATAAATATATACAATACACACATTATTATTTAGATATAAATAATAATACCTATTACACCAGCTTGTTCCCTGTGTTCGACACTCTACACATAGTTGCACACTATTCACATTTATTGGTAGGGTTTATAATACATTTTTGATCCACATTGCTTTGCATTGCTTTTATTATTTGTTGTGGATTGATTGTTGAGAGTTTATCGCAGTGTTGCATTCGGTCATTTTAGCGACTGTGATACACCTTCTGAGACCACACAACTGTACCGCTTCGTTCGGGTAGCTTTTCAATACTACATATGCTAAATAGTACGATTTACGTAAAATATAATCATTTATGTTGACCGGGCATTTAGCTGGATTTGAATTTTTTTGATGGAGGATATGAACCTATATGGTCCTTGAACTATGACTAACTATAGCATTCTAGATTAACATTATTAGGAATGTACATGTAGAAATATAGTTAGACATGTATACATCAAAATCTACGACCATCAGACCGTGATATCTCATCTTGAAGTGAATCTAATAGTTTTATGTAAAATAAAAAATATAACATATAAAGAAGTGATGAAATCTACTAATGTTTTGCACACACACCTCCCAGTGTGGAGGGACAAACACCACTGAATGTAGAGGGACACAAAGTGTGTGATTGGTTCTATATGATGTAATATATATTTAGTGTTTTAATCTTATTAACTATTTAATTACAATAATCACAGGAAGGCTCTCGTAAGAAAATAATTTCTTACCAGAGGTATATAGCACTGATGTTATAACTTACACGTGCCTTTGTACATATTCCCTTTTCCCTATATATAAAATATATGTATATGTTTATATATTGATGTATATGTATAAATGCATGTATATGTGTGTTTGACTATATATGGCTATATATATTTACTGATATGTGTGTGTGTGTGTATATATATATATATATATGTTTACAGGAAAGAGAAACTGCTCCATAGAGAAGACATATTAGAGGGATATAGTAATGAAAATACATGGTGGTATTTTCCAATAAAATAAAAAAGGTAAAAAATGGTATATATTTATTTTCCAAAAAAAATAAAAAAATCATAAAAAGAAAAAAAACCAAACTTGGTTGCTCCATGGAGCAATTTCCCATCCTCATATGTTTATATATATATATATGAGAAAAATGGGGATGCCCCCTAAGGGGAGTTAACTTAGCTCTCACCGCTTCATTTTTCCTATTATTTATTTTTTTTGAAAATTTCTTCCATGAATATTCATCACTATATTCCTATATTATGTCATTCAAATTTTGTGCGAAACAGAGACTTTTACACCCTCCATCTCAACAATCATTTTTTAACGGTCGCAGAATTATTGAAATTGACCATGTCTGGATGGAGGCTATAGAAGTCTCTGTTTCACATGAAATTTGAATGGCATGATATATGAATATAGTGATGAACATTCACGAAAGACATTTTTAAAAAATTAAAAATGGAAAAATGGAGCGGGGGAGCTAAGTTAGCTCCCCTTAGGGAACTTAGCTCCTCCTAGGGACAACCCCCCTTTAATCCTATATATATGTGCGAAAAAGGAGTATGCTCCCGGGGAATATGCAACTTACATGCTCCCACCCTTTTCCACCCGTATATTTTTTATTTTTCAAAAGTGAAATCTATTAGAATTTAGATCATAATATGTCACCATGGTGTCATTCAAAATTCAACTTAATTCGAGACTTCTATTCCCTCCATCAAGACTATCAAATTTTAACGGTCTCAAAATGGTTGAAATTGACCCCCTTCAGATGGAGGACATAGTAGTATCTGTTTTTGACGAAATTAGAATTACATGTTAGGGGGGTATACTGATGAATATACATATTTTCATTTTCCAAAAAAAGCGAGAGAAAAATTGAGGTGGGAGCAGCCTCATTTAACTCTCTTTATATATATGTATATGGGAAAAAAAGAGTATGCTCCCTCGGTGTAGCAAACTTACATGATCCCATCCCTTTTCCCCTGTATTATTTTATTTTTTTGAAATGGAACTTATTAGAATTCAGATCGCAATATGTCACCATGGTGTCATTCAAAATTCGAATTAATTCGAGACTTCTATCCCCTCCATCAAGACTGTCAAATTTTAGCGGTCTCAGAATTGCTAAAATTGACCCCCTTCAGATGGAAGGCATATGAGTCTTTGTTTCTGACAAAATGGGAATGACATGTTAGGGGGATATAGCGATGAATATACATATTTTCATTTTCCAAAAAAATATTAATGTGGGAAAAATGAGGGTGGGAGTAGCCCATTGACTACACCTAGGGATCATCCCCATTTAACCCTATATGTATGTATGCATGCATGTATATGCAAGGGACTTTCCAATGGGACACGATCCTTCCATGTGTAAGAAAGACCCACGATCTGAGCCATTAGATTGAAATCTAACGACACCTTCAATTTCGTTGCCCAAAAGGGTATTTTAGCCATCCTCTTTTGCATTAATTATGTATACCATTTAATAATTCAAAATACTAAATTTAACTAGATCTAATTTTGGTATTTTTGTGCAATACCTTATTTAAATAATATCCAATTTTGTTCTTGATGACATTGCGTGAAGTAGATGTTTGTATCCGTACATATTTTTTTGTAGAATCTGGGATCCATTTTGTATCGTTTGCATGTTTTTTTGTAGAATCCGTGATTCATTCAAAATTCATCAGCTATTTGTAAAATTTATATGGTTATTTATAGAATACAATTCATATTAGCAATATATTAGTTATTTTATATTTTGATTATTTATGTGAAATCTGCAATCTTTTTTACATAAATGTATATTGCTTGTTTTCAAAAAGTATGATACACATACAAATATGTATAGTACATATCTAAAATATATAATACACATCTAAAATGTATAATGCACATCCAAAATGTGCAATAATCATCAAATATATAAGATATATAAAAACTACAATTGTCATTCGCATCCAATTCCTTCATGACTTATGATTTCTTTGCATTCGGTATGTATAATCCGACTTCGATGTTATACAGAACTCGAGTAGCAAATGTTGATTCTGATCCTGGAGACCTGTAGATGGACAGAAGAAATAAACGATTATACCACGAGATGCATATAGTTGTATCTTCTTTCGATGTCAAACAAAAGAAGTGCATTGAGCTCGTAATGTCAATTGAGATATTTGCTTGATGTATGTGGGCGGAGCAGGCACTTACATCTGTACATCCCGATGGTATTGTAGCTAGAACCGTTCTCTTGTCAATCAGCTGCTTGCCACAGTATGCCATCGTCTTGAATGGCCCCTGTACACGCTCACGACCGGCTTCCATCGGAATATCTATTCGGCTCCAGAAGTAATCCCCTCCGACAGTTGGCCACGTCCCAGGCAGCAATGCCGCCAAGTTTACCACCATTCCGTCCATGCCCATGCCACCGTTCGACAGGTCCAACAACGTCTCCTGTGGACCATAGTATGATTGATCACCGGTTGAATGGCCATGCTTACTTCTCCGAGCACTGTGTGGCTAAGTTGCCACACGCCACCACCTTGCAGCTCCACCGCCCGAGGAACAACCTTCTCCATCGCGCCCTTTACTGACGAGTCATGCGGGCCCATCCCGACGTCACGCCACCATCGCTCGTCGAATGCCCCACCGCCACAACCCCTTATTTGGCTTGGAGATAATGCAAGAACAAAAGGGGCGGCGCCCATTTGGCTAGGTCATGTAGGTTTCTATATTTAAATAAACAATTAAGGTGACATTAATGTAGAAGAAAATTGAATTGGTTACATACTGTATTTAGATAATGTATTAAGACTAAAATGAGTTTTTGCTTAATTTATAAATAATATTAACATGCCATTAATAACAACCACAAGATCAATTAAGAATGACTGAGATTGCTGAGAGCTGATCGTGTGAGAGCCAGAAATTGTAAGAGCATGAGAACAATGATTCCGAACCACTAGATTTTGCTATTCTCTCTCTTTGTTGATTGCAAGAGGAGAGAGAATAACAAAATCTAGTGGTCCAGATTCACTGCTCTGATGCTCTCAAAGATTTTGGCTCTCACATGATCAACCCTCATATATATATATGTATGTGTGTATTTATGTATCTATATATACTTAAGTGTGTGGTGTGTGGCATTTCCTGTGAGTACATGGCTCATTAGTGAACTAATAAGTAAACGATGTCAACCATTTATCTTTGATCCACCATCATCATTTCTTACAGAAAAAAACATTCCATGATGGTACAATATGGTACTTATATTTGTTAGTACACATATATTTGTAAATAAGTAGTATAAAGCATGCTGTTTTAAGAAAATCTTTAATATTTACGAGATTTTTTTACTACAATTCAATAATACGTTTCACAACTTTTTCTTTATTTATCACAATCACTTGTTGCTTTTACAACTTTGTGTTTACTACTGCTATATGTTGCAGTATTGTGTTTAAATACACCATCGTAATTATTTTATAACTCCATCTTATATTTTTTTATAAATCTATGTTTAGGTTTTATAAATTTATCTTTTTGTCTTTTACAAACTTTGTGCTTATTTTTACAATCTCATATTAGAAGGGCATAGCTTGAAGTAAATTTACATCTCCATATTTATCTTCTTGAACTCTGGTGTTTATTTTTTTGGGTTTTTATCAGCTGTGCCTCTCTAAGATCTTGCAATTTCAGTTATGCCCCTCCCTTTTTGAAAATATCAATTGTGCCCCTAACTTCTTGTCATTTTATCACTATACCCTTTGGGTTAGTAACCGTCCATCCTCAATGCTAACAGACGTTAACTTTGAGTACACATTTGGAATTAATTTTAAAAAATGAGGGTTCGAAGGTATCCCATCCTCTTCCTCCATCTTCTTCCTCCCCAGCTTGCTCCTCCTCCTTCCCAGCATGTTGCTTCTCCTCCCTAGCCTGCTGCTCCTCCTCCACCGCCTCCTCCCTCGGCCCCAGATACTCCCTCCGCCCCCAACTCCTCCCCACCCCGCACTCCCCTCCGCCCCAGCTCCTCCCCACCCGCCCTGAGCTTCTCCCCCTCACCCCCAGCCCCCTGATGCTCCCTCCACCCCGCAGCTCCCCCTCCGTCCTCCCTCTGCCCTCGCGCCTCCCCCTCCGCCCCAGCTTTTTCCCGAGACTGCCCTGAGCTCCTCACCCTCACCCCCAGCTCCCTACCGCTCCCCTCCCTCTCATCCCCACCCCTGCTCCTCTTCCATGCACCTTCCCCTCCGCCCTCCCTCCGCCCTCCCATAACCCCCTCTGCCCCAGCTTCTCCCTAGCCCACCTCGTACCTCCCCCTTCATGACCCTCCGCCCCTCCACCACTACTCACCCCCTCCAGCCCCTCCTTCCGCCCCTCCTCCCCGTCTCCCAACTCCTCCCCCTCCGTTCAACCTTTCTGTCCCGTGATTTTGGCCCAATCTATCTCCGTCCAACAAGAAGTTTCACCCTCTTCAGCGGCGCCACCACGTTCTTCACCACCGCCATCACCTGCTACAACAAGAAACACACCATCTCCTCCATGGAGATCCAGACCGATGCTCGCTGGCTCCTCCCCAACGAGCTCGCCAAGCACACCGTCTCTAAGGGAATCAAGGTCATCACCAACCCATTGCATGTCAAGCTCTTGCTCAAAGTTTCAATCCATTGCAAAATTTTACAATTTAGAAAGGGGCAGAAGAGGGGGGGGGGGGGCTTGGGGTAAAGGAGAGGAGGTGGATGAGGAAGAGGTTGGAGTGGAGGAGGGGGGAGGAGGATGAGGCTGGGGGTTGAGAGAGAAGAAGGTCAAGGGCGGAGGAGAGGAGCGGGAGGAGGAGGTTGGGGCGGAGGAGGAGGCTGGGGATGGGAGGAGGGGTTGGGGAAGGAGGAAGGGGATTGGACAATAATGTCCCTCTTAACTATACCATGGTTTGATAAAATCAAGGTTAAGTTCAACTCATTGATGATTAAAATAACGGAGGAGCACAAGTGATAAAACGATAAGAAGCTAGGGGCACATTTGATATTCTCAAAAAGGGAGGGGCATAACTGAAATTGCAAGATCTCAGAGGGGCACAAGTGATAAAAACCCTTATTTTTTTTACAACTTCATGTTAGATGGTAGAGTCCTTTTTTTGTTTTACAACATTATTATTTTTTTACAAGCATGTGTTTATTTTTACAACCCAATGGTTTAAAGTCTCTACATTTAGAACAAAATCAAACAATGAGGCCCATCTTTAGAAATTTACAAGTGCAAAAAAGAACAAATAAAAATGAAATCGTTCTCCCTTTTCCATAGATAAATAAGAAAAACAATTACATCAACAATGTTTAAGATAATATAGAAGCTATTGTTGTCACTGACCAAACAAGAACTGGAGATGTCATAATTCTCGATACTGTGAGGATTAATGTCATATTTGTTGCTATACCATCACTGATGTTCCATATAACAACGTTTATTCATTGTTATTTTTCAAAATCTAAAGTAATTGTTAATAAAGTTTGAACTAAGAAAATAATGATGGTCACTAAAAGAAAATTGACTCAAGACAACAAATAATTTATATATTGATTGTCATGTCATCAATTGTTAGATATACATCAACAAATAGTATTTGTTGCAAAATTAGCTTTTGTTCTTGTAATTAGCAATGAATGTCATATATCATTGTTAAATAAATATTCATATAATGGTGATATATTCGTTTACTTATTCATAATATTATATCAATCGTTGCTAAATTTAGCAACACTTACAAGAAAAAAATCATATCCGTTGCAAGGAATATAACAACGAATACATTATTTGTTGCGAATTTAAATAATCAAATAACGAATTATGTATGCTATTATATCTTCAATTAGGGAAGATATCAAATATGACAATGAATATCAAATTATTCCTTGTCTTAGATTAATTTTGTTGCGGTGCATTAGCTTAAATTTTGAAAGATAAAACGGATAAGCGTGGCTGTATGCATTGTTGCTAATGATATAGGAACGATACTACATTCCCTGTTAATTTTAAGTATAAAAAGTAATTTCTCAACAAATAATATCGTCATTGTATATTTATCAAAAGTACGATATAATGCTGATTTAAAAAAAAAATCACTACAAACCCATTTTGTTGTAGTACTTTACCACAATATATATGTACACGTATATGTATATATTTATTTATATGTGCGCCTATATATGTATACACCTATGCGTGCATCCATATATATGTGCGCGTTCATGTACACACATACTGCAACAAAATTGAGCTATAGTGATGATTTTTTCAAAATCCATCGCGAAATCAGCCGTTGCTGAATATATAACGACAATATTATTCGTTGTGAAATGAGTTTTCGTACTTGAAATTAGTAACGAGTATCATATATGTCGATATATCATTAAACAATCCACATAATAATGCTTATTCGTTGCTATTTTTCAAAATATCAACTAATCGTCGCTATTTTTTAGTTCAAATTTTAGCGACGATTGATTAGAAGTTTGAAAAATAGCAATGGATAAGCATCACTATGTGGACCGTTGCTAATGATATAACGACATATATGATATTCGTTGCTAATTTCAAGTATGAAAAATCATTTCGTAATGAATGATATGGTCGTTATATATTTAAAAATGGTTAATTAGGGACAGACTTTGAAAAAAAAACGTTACTATAATTCAATTTTGTTGTAGTGATACATGTGCACTAGCCCAATGAAAATCTTTTAGATATTGTTTAATGGATCAAAGATTAGAACCACTCATATTTTTCATGGCTGATTTCATGTTAAGCTTTTAAAACCTCTTGTGGATTCTATTTCCTTCCCTATTTATAGTTTTTAAATTCTTCTTTCTATTTAGTAAATCCATTCCTTCCAACATTTTAGGAAATAGTTAGTTTTCTGTCTTTAAAACATGCCGAATTCCTGCTTGGACTTCAATCGAATCACTGCGCAAACCAAGAATGAAAATCTTTCTGCATATTACACATTTTTCCTTATTTTAAATTTTGATGCTCTTTTCTACCCACATAATCCTCATATTACAATATACCTGTCACAAGTCGAACCATCACATCATTATTTTAAATGCTCATTTATTAAGTCAATTAATTTTTAACAACTACTTAGGGTAAGTTTTAAGGTTGAAAATATTCACATACGAATACGAATATAGGTATTAGCATATCCTTATCATTTTTAAAATTCAAATACAATTACGGATATCGTAGGAATGTGGAAAATGCATAATTATATCCTCAAAATACGAACATGAATGCAAAACATCTTTCGACAATTCGAATACGAATATTTGACAAACAAATACGAATTAATTTAAGAATATTGGATGTCCAAATCTCCTAAAATGCTATAAGCATTTTTCACAATAATTTTCAATTGATAAAAAGTATATTAATAATAAATATGTACATTAAAAAATATTCATATCCTTGAAAAAAATGAATATTCATATCCTCTAAACTTTGAACATTCGTATTCATATTCAAATCGCAGTTGAGTTTTTATTAATGATGACTGAACTTGGTCTTTTTCAAAGACAACCACATTCGTATTTGCCATATATAAGAAACTGATATCTATATCCTATATTCGATGAATGCATATATGAACGTATATGATTATATTTGTATTCGTTTTCATCTCTAGTATGTTCTAGTTGATCCACCTTCTTCAGAGAGACCATGTTCTCTCTTTTGTATTTTTGTCGTTGCCCCCATCTAAACATTGATTCCTATTGATTTATCAAAAAATTTTAAGTATTGCTTATTTAATTTCTCTAATTTTATATATTTATCGGTTTATTTACTCACATTTCATACAAGCATTCCATGCTCAGCATTGCTTTGCTTTCTTACTAAAAAATGGAATGCAAAACCAATTAGGATTTCAAAATCAATAAAGAGTTTTTAACTGGGGATGAGCATGGGTCGGGGCAGGGTCGGGCCCTATAGGGCCCAGGTCAAAGCTCATTTATTTTTTCGGGCTTGAGGTCGGGCCCAGGCCCACTATTTTTTATTTTTGGTGGTCCAAACTCAAGTCTAGTCCAATTATTATGGGTCGGGCCTAGGTTTGGGCTGGTCCATGTGTTTCTACAATTTCCATTTCTACAAATCCACTTCGTTTTTTATTGTGATTGTATATTTCGATATGAGTTGTAGTTTCATAAGTTTTTTTATCTCTTTATTGTTGGATAATCCTTGTGTTTTTCATGAATTTGGTCACAACATATGCGTTAGTATCTAATAGAAAGAGTTTTTTAGATTACTAGATTGACAGTCTAAAGTTATAAACAATGTAAGATTACTAGATTGATGGTCTTCTTGGATGTGACTAAGAAAACAATTCTCTCTCGGACCCCGGATATCTAAATGAAGGAGCTCAAATAACTGAGAACTGCTTCGACTCTGACGGGATGGAAAGGAGGAACAATGATGCTTCCCAAGCTGGCATGCCTCACACTGGAAGGTGGATCTAGTGGAAATCTAAGGGAGAACATGACACAACTTCTACAGAGGAAGGTGGCCAAAATGAAGATGCCAAAGATATGGTGAGATAGGTCTAGTAGGTATAGTAGAAATGCCAACATGAGGAGGTTGGACCAGTCTGTAGAGCCTCCGCTGCTCACGACCACATTCCATCACCATGTCCGTGAGTATGCTCTGAAATACAAGAGATGATGTGTCAAAGATGACACGATAATGCATATCCTTAGTAATCTGACTAATGGAAAGTAAATTCATCTGAAAGGCAGGAGCATATAAAACATTCTGAAGGCGTATGGACGACATCAAATGCACCTCCCCCCATCTTGTAACGGGTAAGTGTTTGCCATAGCAACGAGAGTGATAGAGAACTTTATAGCATTAGAGTTAACAACCTACTGTAAATCTAATATAATATATAATCATAGCATCAAACATCTCCAGTAAAAAATTTGAAATGATTAATAAAAAAACGAACCCTCACGTGACGTGTGAGAAGAAGGGAGAGGTGGAGATCTGATGGAGGTTGTTGCTGCTGCACGCAGTGACCAGGTGTGGGTGGCAAGGTGGCACAGGTTGCCGAGGTTGGTGGCTAGGGCTAGATGCTAGGCTAGGATGAGAAGAGGGATTGGAGGTGGGGCTCCCGTTTAGAGAATTAGAGAGGGGATGCTCACTCACGTGAGGGGATGACTTTTTATCGGGATCGTGGGCCAGGCTTAAGCCCCTTATCAGACCGAGCTCGTGAACCTTAATTCGGACTCGAAATTGGCCAGGCTTTCGGACCCGAGCCTAGTGCAAATAACAAATAAGCCTAAACTGTCCGCCCGAGCCTGATGCAATTAACAAATGAACCTAATTGTCGGCCCGAGTCCGGCCCAAATGGTTTCGAGCATAGGCTGGGTCAGGCTTCGGGAGATTTTTTAGGGTTTTCCATGATGGGTTATCTGCTCACATTCCATACTGTACCTTTTTCACTAAGGCCCTATTTGGTTGGAGAATAAGTCCTGAAATAAGGGGCAATTCTCCTCCCGACACGGTTCCCAATGGTACGACTATTCCCCATTATTCCATCTTATTTCACTCTTATTCCTATCTTTATCCCACCTTACCTTTATTTCACCTTATTCTCCTTATTCCTATCCTCCAGTCGGACAAAGAATAGACCCTTATTCTCCTTATTCCCCATCCTTATTCCTGCTTATTCCCGAACCGAACGGGCCCTAAAGTTCTAATCTTTATAAATTTAGGCATCATTCTATGTGCCTTGAGAGGGGTTTACCCTAATGGATTATCTGTTCAAATTCCATATTATATCTTTTTCACTGCACTTCTGTTTTTTTTTGGCATCACTATGCTTTAAGAGATTTTTACTCAAGTATTTTACGCTAGAATATCTCGAGAAGTTTTTCATTACAGTTTATTTCGATTTTTTTATAATCAGATGAAGCATCTGTTTGCATATTTAATGTTGTATCTGCTAATAGTCCATACTGTTTACTTAAAATATATTATTAGATAAGGACGATACTGTTTATTTCTTACTGCAGTATTTCATAAGGTTGATTATCCAGAAAGGGTTTCTATTACTGTTTACTCAATTCTAAATGGTTGATGAAGTATATGTTTACATATATAATGTTCCATCTGCTGAGATTCCATGTCTACAATAACAACAACAAAGTCTTCTCTTACATTAAGTAGGGACAATTACATTGATTCCATGTATCTATTCAGATTTATTTTGGGTCATTTTCAAACTTAGATCCAAACAACTGATATCCTTTCAGATAGTCCCCTTTCAACACTTATTGGACCTTCCTCATGCTCTCTTAATAGACTCAATATCCCAAATCTCGCATCTTCTAACTGATCTATTCACCGACCTCCTTTGCAAATGGTCAAACCACTTTGAGCAGTTCTCTCTCATCTTATCCTCTATAGGAGCTACACCAGCTTACCTTATGATCACATTGTTTCCAATCTAATATTTTCATATATGACCATACATCCACAATAACAATTTCATTTATGTTATTTTCATTATATGCACATGTCTATGGTTCACAGGCCAACATTCATGTCCATATAACATAACTAGTATCACGACCGCTTTGTAATGCTTATCACAACCGCTTTGTAATGCTTTCCTTTGATTCTCAAATGAATTTTCTTATTACATTGAACAGTATAGGCTCATCTCCACTTTAGCCGGTCTGCATTTATTCTACGATCAATATCTCCATCATGTTGCAAAATAGAGCCCAAGTATCTAAAAGAATCTTTCTTCTAAATGTTATCTTCACCTCGATTACTTCAGCACTGCTTCCATCAAATGCGCACTCCATATATTCAGTATTAACCCTACTTATATGAAATCCTTTACTCTCTAAGGCATGTCACCAAACCTCAAGCTCCTCATTTACTCCAGCTCTAGTCTCATCAACCCATACAATATCATTGGCAAACAACATATATCAAGGTATCTCATCCTATATGTGATTAGTCAACTCATACATAATCAAAGTAAGATTATTTTGCAATGAGGGTATGATGTCCCTTATATAGAGGTATAAAAAATATGATCATAGGAAACAAAGAGCAAGAAACCGAGTAGATTCTACAGTTATGATCGATCAGGTAAACCCGGTTGATCGACCAATCAAAATGGTTGGTCGATCAACATATGACCATTGGGGGCCTAAATTAAAAAGGTAATAGATCAGTGAAATGGGTTTATCGATCAAGATTGGTCGATCATTGAAACATGTTAGTCGATCAAGGTTGACCAATAAGTGCAATAAGTTGGTCGATCAAAGCTGAGTTCCTTACCTATCTTGATTTGGAAAGTTCTGTAGAGATAGCTAAGGTTGCAACTTTATCAAATACATTGTAAATATGCAACAATACAAAATAACAAGAACTTTAAGCTTTGACAATTTGTCATTGAAGTTCACTTCGGAAAGCTTCCTTTGTTGAAACATCTTGCAGTCCTGTAAACAAATCCACAAGTGAGCTATTGCAATATATGTATGCCATCTTTAAAATCAACTTGGAGATATAAAACTAATAAAGAGTGGAAATGAATACGCCACCAACCACAATAAATTACACAATGCACCATTGTCTTACCAATATGATAAACTCTTCGGCAAGGAGGATCTAACTAGGAAAAACTCAAAGAACATGTACAATAATAAAATGATTATCAATAAGAGCAATGTTCCATGTGCATCCATGAAACCAACGATTTATACAAAGAAAAAAGAAAGGAATTTATTACCTTTTACATGGATAACTCTACACATGAAACATGGCGATTCTTACTCTTTCTTTGCATCAAGAGGCTGGATCAATTAAAAAAAATTTAAAAGTGATGGGGGGAACTTTATCTCAATGCATTTTATATAGATTTAAGAAGATAAAAAAGGAAACACATGTTTCCTTACCTTAAAACAATGATCAATATGATTTCCCCTTTTAAAGTTGACCTAACTTTGATTGAGCCTCTCCTTTGACCTTGAAGCCTCTAATGGCCTCTTATAGGGGTCTTTCCTCTTTTAGTGATAAAGAAGAAGGCTGAATGGATTAAGGTCATGATGATGGTGATTAACGTTAAAAAGGTGGCAAAAAGAGAGGAATTTAATCTATTCCCATATCTCTTTATCACTGAAAAGGAGGGTGAGGGAAGTGCATACTGAAAAAAATGAATTGATAATAAGATCTTATCAATCAAAATAAAATCAACCATTGAGTTCAAGGGATCATACATGTTCATATTTTTAAGGTCTACCTAAATTTCCTAATATTTGATCTATAATGCAGATAAAGAGATTATCTCATGTACTTGATTTATTAATTAGTTTAATAGGTGAACCCACTTAAATGGTCTGGTGATAATGCAATATGCCTACAACCTAAAAGATCAGGGTTCAAATACCTCCTTGTGAGAGTTGCGTTAGGTAGTCGACAACCAGTGTAAAAAATAGTTGAATCTTTCAACGTGAATTTGAGTAAGAATCCACGTAGCCTTCATATATGATATAAGTCTAAGAATCGTAAGTAATTTAAATGAGATCATGTGATGTGCTAGTAAGAGATATGTATCGATGAATAACAGTAAGATAAAATATAGGCTCTAGATTAGTTAAGACATACATGTATATATGGAAAATTTGTCAATGTATATGAGTATAATGGGCTTTTTTTCCAAAGCATAAATGATTGTATGATTGTGCCTAGGGCATATAAATGCAAATTAAGTATTCTTGCACTATTACAAGTTGGAAAAAAGCTTCAACGATAGCTTCAATTATTCCATGTTTTCAAGAGTCTTCGTAACTTTTAACTTAAATGATATTCACTACTTGTTACTTTTATCACAATCATCTTACTATTCTTATCTCAAGGAAAATGTTAATCATCGTAAAATAATTATTCAAGCTTTAAGTACTCTCTCATCACCAAAAGTATGATTTTAAATGTAATTAACTTTCTAAAATTATAAATACGTCCCTATACTTAAAGACATGATTATTGAGTTAAGAACATCAATTTTTGGTGTTCTTATTATACTCATTTCAATTGACTCAATGAGATGATTATGATAATTATATCAATAATTGTTGACGTCATTGTGTTATTATAGTTAGTGATGTATTATCTATTTTAGCGTTATTTCTATTTTAACTGTTTCTATTTGTAATACTTGCAATTTTAGGGGTCCTTTTGAGGAATATTTTGTGATTCTATCAACATAGCTTTAGGATTTCATGCTATATAAGAAATCATACCCCTTGAAAAAAAGTTATTTCATTGGTTTTATATTTTTCTCCATATGGTATTACATTGTAGTTCATGCCCAAATTCATTTTGTCACTGCTAGCCTCGTCGCTCCTCCCACCTCGTTGTTACCCTAATAGTATGTTGCTGCCACCACCGCTCCACTAAGGTGTGGCAATAGTGCTCTCCCAGTGTCGTTGTTGCCCTAATGACGGGATGCCCACGTTGTTGCACCATTGCACTAGCCACATCCTGCTAGTGTCGTTCCATCACAACAACCACACTGATGCCGCCCCTCCTCAACGTGTGTAGTCCAATAGATTCTTTCATTGCTATATTCAATGATTTCACCACCATTACTCCTAATGCTTGAGCAAATTGCTTTTGGACCTCTTTGGTTCTCTCTCTCTCTATGACCCACAATGTCTACAACTCCAGCCAAGATAAAAACCTATGATATCAACCTCCTTCATGATGGTTAGGGGACATCTCTCAAACTAAAGGGTGTTGACAACTACGTACACTGGTGTCAAGCCTTCAAAGTGTTCATTGGTGGTTAGAGGAAAATCTACATTATGAAAAAGGAGTTGGTAAAAGAAATAGAGAAGGAATATTTTGGTTAAGCGACAATTACCAAGTCATGACATAGATGACCAACATTGACAAGCCCTACATCATGACCAATCTCTAGTATATAGAGGCATCCCAGGACTTGTGCGAGGAACTTGTTTAAATGTATTGTTAATATACGATCAAATCTATCTCGCATATATCTACATGCAGATTTGATCAGTTTCTCAAGGAGATTCCTCACTAGTGGAGTACTATCAGAATATAACATATTGTGCCGAACACATAGTAGAGAAATCTCAATGGCAAGTTTACATATTCCTTGTCGAACTACATCCACGCTATCAGACAAAGAATGATCAGTTGCTTACAACTGATACCGTTCCTTCCATCAAGATGACTTTTGTCTTCATGCAACAACTTAAGATTTCTTTTGGAAAGTCAAGTCCTACTCATGCTACATAGAGCATTGCTTTTATCGTGACATTCATACAAAATGGCTGCTACGGTTCTCGAGGATCCTGATGCCATGACTTTTGTGGTCGTGATCGTACATATCCTCCTTGTACTCACTACCACAAGTCAAATCGTTATTCTGGTAAGTGTTGCTAAAAGTTTGGCAGGCCTCTACATACCAATTTGGCCTCTTTCTGGAGACAGATATCGAGGATATATGGGGTAGCTATCCAACTTTCTACTGTCAATTATTGTAAGCTCATGTAGATTCTACATAACCATCCTACAAATGACTATACTCCTAATGCGATCATAGCTATTATCTCAGGTACAATAACTAATTATGCTTACGCGCAAATATAGATAATTGACTTTAGAGCATCTACTCACTTGACTGGAGAAGGTGTCCTTATGGCTTCCTCAAAACCTTCATCCACTGAGAAGTTTGCTCGCTTAGACAATAGGGTATATTCATCAATCACTTTCATTGGGACTATGGAGTTCTCATTCATAATCAAGCTATCTAGATTATTTTGTGCTCCTGATTTTCCATTGTGCTTACTGTTTATACATATATTATATTTAGAGAACAATTATAGAATGATTTTTTATGAGTGTTTTGTCATTTTCAGGTAATTTGTATGATGTAGATATTTTGTAGGGCCCATGAGAAGAATGGGTATACTACCTGGATATTCCTACTGATTCCACTTTCATTGGTGTTGCATTCATTTTTGCCGACATATTCTTGTGGTACTTATTTCTTTGTCACCAAAGCTCTCTCTCATATGTTTCCCGAGTTGACTTTGCTAAATACGTTTGAGTGTAAAGTTTGGTAAACATCATAGAGTGTCATTTCCTTCGAGGATCGAGCCTCATCATTCATCATCCTTTTCATTAATTCATTATAATATTTGAGGGCATTGTTCGATTTGTACTATGTGTGGTCACAAGCATTATGTTATTTTTGTTGAGGATTATATTAGATTTTCCTAGGTGTTTTTACTAAAGGAGCAATCAGACAAAAATGAAATTGTCAAGTCTTTCTTGAGTTTATAGAAACCTTCTTCTCTAAGAGCACTCAAATTTTCAGGATTGATAATGCTCTTGAGTTTATTCAAATAAAACTGACTACCTTCTTTTCCACTCAAGGCACTCTTCATCGAACCTCCTTTCTATACACCTTGTAAGAAAACGAGCGACGAAGAGGAAACTCTGCCATCTTTTAGGCGTTGCTTGAATCTTCCTTACTCATATGAAGGTCCCTAAAACCTTTTGGGATATGCCACTCTTACTACAATGTACCTTATCAACCAGGTTCCTTCTTTTAGTTCTCAATAAGATAATTCTATTATTTTTACAGTATAAAGATGAGGAATCCTTCTCTCTTTCATTACCAATCTTTGGTTGAACTACTTTTCTTATAAATTATGTAGTATGGATAAATTATCTACTCATGCAACCAAGTGTGTCTTCCTTTGATATTCTAGATCTCGTAAGGAATACATATGTTACCTTATTAGTCGTAGCTACTATATTTCAGCAGTTGCCACCTTTTTTAAACAGACTAGTTATTTCTTTAAGTATATAAGGGAGATTTTTTTCAAGTTCCCTCCATTGCTCCATGTCTATAAACAAAAACACCAAATACAACCTGAGTTTGTCCCTTTACATGTTCTACTCTTCAAGTGGCCCCACTAGTGCAAATCCAGATGCTTTTTCAGAACTTCCTATTACGATAAAGAAGTCTAAAAGGAAATGTTATCTACATCCTTCGTCATATTTTACTTCTACTGATTATCTATTCACCTTTGTCATGAACTCTGTAGATGCCCTTATGGCGATAACTATTTCTTTAGACTGTCATACTGCTCTTCAGGACTATGGTTGGAAACATGGCATGGATGAAGAGATGGATGCATTTACTTTCAGAGGTACATCGGATCTTGTACTTTGTCCATTAGCCATAACCCTTATTGCTTGAAGATGGGTCTTCATGACAAAACATTCACATATAGGTCAATCTATAGATTAAAAGCTATATCAGTGGCAAATGGATTGGCTTAGAAATGCATCGTCGACTATCTTGAGATTGTTTCTTTGATGTCAAGGTTGGAATTCATTCACATGATTATATCAAGTTGCAACAAATCAGAATTAGCTCTTTTTTCAGCTAGATGTGAAAAATAACTTTCTCTATGGTGATCTAGAGGAGGAAGTCTATATGACATAACTATCATGATACTCTATTGATGGGGAATATGTATGTTGACTACGTATTTTCATATGTGACCTAAAGTAGAGTCCATAAGCATGATTCGACAGACTCACTTCAGAGATCAGCTCTCTTGGTTTCCATAGGAATGCATCTAACTACTCTATATTCGTTAGATGATTTTACTCAAGTATTGTGATACTTGCCATGTATTTTAATGATGTGTTATCACCCGTGATGTCAATCCAGGTATCGTGAATATAAAAATTGTCCTCAGAATGCATTTGTCACTAAGGATCTTAGACATCTTTGGTACTTTCTACTGAGGTGATATGCACAACGTAAGGACACATTTTTTATAAAGGAATATTGTTTGGATATTCTTATGGGACGATTGTTTACTTGGTTGTAAACCAGCATCCATCCATGTTGAATCACAAAGATATCTTACTTTCACCGATCGTGTTTGAAGATACCACAGAGTACAAAAGCCTAATGGAAAGACCACTATATCTTTTTATCACTAGGCATGATATTTCATTCATTGCACTCAGAGACGATCGCTCTATGAAGAAGCTGGATTACATCGATTGGTAGGGCGTTCTTCTAATCATGTGACATCTTAAGTATTCCCCATGAAAGAGACTCTTGTATGGGGCCAATGTCCACACCGGCATTACATCTTACACAGAGGTTGACAACGCAAGTTCTCATGAGGATATGTGATCCACCACTGATTTTGCCATGTTTATTTGTGGAAATCACGTCATATGGCGTGATAAGAAGCAGACTGTAGACTCTAGATCAAGTGCGTAAGCAAAGTATATAGATACGGATCGAGCCACGTGTGATATTACGTGGCTCGTCTCTTTTCTACAAGAACTTGAGCTACCTACTACTACAATACTTCCTCTATATTGTGACAACAATTCTATGTTACCACCAATCCCAATTTTTATAAGCATATCAAGCATATTAAGGTGGACTACGTGATGCATTGCGAGAAGGGGAGATTGATACTCCTTACATTTCTACGTAGCCCTTGCTTGCTGATATTTACAGAATTGCTTCCAAAGAAATGTACCTCATTATTGACTCCCAAAGTCATGCATGGATGATAGATATGCTCCAACTTGAGGGGAGTGTTGACTTCTTTGGGCTATTATATCTAGTGACATATTTTCTATTTTAAATTATTCCTATTTTAGCTATTTCTATTTGTGACACTTTTATACTTAAAACTCATGTTGAAGACTACTGCATAATTCCCATCCACATGGCTTTAGGGTTTCATGACACATAAGAAACCCTATCTCTTGAATAAATTTATTACATGGGTTCTCTTTTTTTCTCTTCACAATCATGTTACAAGAAAGTTCTGAAATTCTAGGTGTTACATGCACCTCAGGGAAGGGGCGTATAATAAGATCAGCTCTTGTAGATGACCATCAGCATTATCACTGAGATCGTAACAAAGTCCCTTAGCCACAAGGTATTGCAATCTAGCAAACAAAGACATACACTGAAGAGAACAAATGTCACTAGCGTCACCGCCTTTCGATGCTACTCAATGTGATAGAGAGTGAATGTTTCTCTCAATAGGATTGTAGTAGAAGAGGAATCCCTTGTGAGACACGAGCTTGAGAGCTCGAGCTTCCTCTCTCTCCATTAAGAGAGATGAAGATATCTATGTCGACATCAGACCTTATACTTTTTCACCATTCCTAAAAGCTGAGAAGATCAAGAACGTTCCATACATGATCCTACACATTTGCATAACGAGTTGCTTGGAGATGAACAACGCGAACGTGCATGCATAACAGAAGACACTATTTTTTACCAGGTATTTCGTGAATGCAAGATACATTCTCGAATGGTTGAGAGGTCAAAAAAATACTCCATTATGTTGTTGCTTTGGAACATCAACTCCTCGATAAGAGCGGATAAGGAGATAAATCTGACGGACTGCATAGTTAGGGTGTGTTCGGTTCGGGAATAAGCAGGAATAAGGATGTGGAATAACGAGAATAAGGGTCTATTCTTTGTTCGGCTGGAGGATAAGAATAAGGAGAATAAGGTGAAATAAAGGTAGGTAAGGTGGGATAAAGATATGAATAAGAGTGAATAAGATGGAATAATGGGAGAATAGTCCTACCATTGGGAACCGCGTCGGGAAGAGAATTGGCCCCTTATTTCAGGGCCTATTCTCCAACCAAACAGGGCCTTAGAGTAGAAGCTTTAGTACCTGCCTCTTAACTTACCCTCGAAGCTTCCATCATCTTCCTTTACATGTGTGGAAGAGATAGGCGTGATGCAAGAGTGTTTGTGATTAATTACATATGAGCACATCAATTCAATTGTTCAATGGATAGAATATGCAGGAAATGACATTGCATTACGATATGTGTTTCATTGACGATTCTTGATCTTCACCTATATACGGATAAAGGCCACGATTCTTTTTTACCCTCATCACGTGAAATTAATTTCATTTACTCATGAAAGAGATGCAATTGTGATCAATGTTGGTAACAAAACATGTCTAAGAAAAAAAATCTAAACCTTACCCTTGTCATCGTTATTTTTTTGAAGTTTTTTTAATTATTCTCGTTCCAATCCTCATCCAAAGACAACCCCACCACCCCAATCTTCTCAGCCCCTCTGCTCTCAGCCATCTGATCAAACACGAATGGTCGAGATCAACACCACCTAACATATCGAGCTCCCAGAAATACCAGTGGAACGGACGTCCACGTCCTCCCTTTCACCTTTTTTTCCTACCTGTGGCCCCCTAATCAAAGCCTAACCAGATCGACGGTCCAGATCCTTCCCATCTCAACGATCAACGATCCAGATCCTCTTCCCTCGATGGCAACAACAATCTTCCCGTAAAAAAAACAATCCATAGCCAGAGGAGTTGCAAGAACGAATTTTCCGATATAAAAAAATGATAAAGATCACCCCCCTTTTTTTTTCAAGAAACTTGAAACTTGAGAGCTGATAGCTAATGGCAAGATTGTCCCATCCAGATTTGTCAAAGACGGGAGGAAGAAAGATCGGTTCTTTTCTGTTCGTGAGAACATCCTATTGTTTGAGAGGCACAGCACTCCAATTTCCCAAAAAAATACGCCCTGGAAACTAAGGGACAGAGGGAAGGAGATTTGATTCCCCATCAGTGACACCAAGGTTCTGACGAATCCCCGTCTTTGTCACTTCCAATTTCCATCTGTTTTCTGCTTGCCCACCTTTTGGTTTTCTGGTTTTCCTTTGGGAAAGGTGGGTGCTATGGAGGTTGGATGGCTCTCCTGGTGCCTGATTCTAAGTTTTAGCTCGAGATTTTGAAATGGATACATGTTATTTTTGTAAAGGAATCTCGTTGTGTGGATTTTTCTGTTTCTTGGTGGAGTATGATTTATGGGTATATGTCAGAATGGCTCTAGAGATGTAAAGTTTCCTTTTCAAAAATTCTTTTTTTTCTGTGGACATAAGGGAGGTTTTGAATATGGATGTTTTTGCTGGGGTGTGATCACTCTATACCTCTTTCTCTCCCTTCCTTTTCTGCTTATGGTGACACAGCTTAGGTTTTCGTGGATATCCAGTTTGTACTTTGGCTGATCTATTCTGGGTACTGCTCCCTTCTTTTTCTGTTTTGTGTTCTTGTTACCCGGTATGATTTGTCTACTTTCTTATGGAAGATGCTTGTTTTGAACTTGTTTTTCTCTGGTAAGAGTGATGATCTCTTTGGTTAGGATAGATGCATCAGCACCCTGATTAGTTATGTCCACGTTCTTAATCTAGTTTGCTTCTCCTGGTTGTGCTCTTCTAAGATATTTATTTCTCCTTTAGGGTTAGGAGGAAAATAAATCAGGATCTGTTGTTTTGAGGCTGGTTTACTGTTTTGTCAGATGTTTGGATATTTGCTTCATAACATAGCATATAATTATTGAATAGGAAAGTATTTAGATTCAGCACTTTGTTACCTCGAAACATTTTTGACGCCCTTTGATTCTCATGCATGTTTTTGCAGTTGAGATGGGATTTTGATATTGGGGATCTTCGAGATAATGAGATTCAAAGAAGGGGATGCTGTGGAGGTTTTGTGTAGTGAGGATGCATGGTTCCCTGCTAAGGTTGTTTCTGTTGACCAGCATAAGTTTGTTGTTAGATTTGATCATAGACAACATAAGGCAGAAAGGGTGCCTGCGGAAGATGTGAGGCCTTGTCCACCACCTATAGGAAAGAAAGTGAGATGGGCCCTTGGAGATGTTGCTGAGGTGTTTGATAGCAATTCTTGGAGAGCTGCAAAGGTTGTGAAAGTTTTGCATGACAACAGGTTTGTTGTTAAAGTATATAGTTCTATCCTGCTGAAAGAATTCCAAGGTTCCAGTTTAAGAGTTCGGTTGACATGGCAGAATGATCAGTGGATAAGGAAGGTAGAATATATTGTCTCAAATGCTTTTTGTTTTTTAAAGCTATTGTCAGAATAATATTTGCAACTATTTTGCGTTAAATACATTTCTGATGTATAAATGATGTATTTGTGAAATATTCCTGTGAACTGTTGAAATAATAGAGCTGATTTAAATGTAGTTAAAAAGAAATACTATCTCCCAATTGTTCTTCACATTGCTTCTTTTGTGCTTTAATTTGTTAGATCAGGTAATGATAGCCATATGCAGGAAATTCAAATGTGATGATGCACCGTTTTTTCTGAAATTGCAGCTGCACTGTTTTTTTTTTCTGAAGGAAATTTTGCAAAAGAATAAAACTCGCTATGTTACTTCATAACTGTTATGTGAGACTACAAGTTGGAGCAAGCCATAAAGCATTATCTAGCTTACATGAGCAAGACACCGATAAGATCCACGATGGATAGTAATAGTTGCAGAAATCCGCATAGTTGACCCGACTTAGATGGGTGACTGCTTTGTTTTGTTTTGTGTTCTTTTATTAAAGATATGGCAGGCGACTTTTGGTTCCTAGTGTCAGATTAGATTTAAGAGTAAACTACACAAAAGTCCCTGAAATATACACTCAATTTCGATGTCATGCCCAAACTTTAAAGGGTAACACGATGGTACCCAATCTCTAATATTTATCTCAATGTGGTTTTGAGCTATTATGATTTAAGGTTAGAAAGACAAAATGATCTTGTACGACATTGTTATCTTTTAAAGATCAGGTACGACATTGTTATCTTTTAAAGATCAGGTATGACATTGAAGTCGAGTGTATAGTTCAGGAACTTTTTTGTAATTTACTCTAGATCTAATGACAGCCATTAGGTCCAAAAGATTTATAGCTCTTGTATCACATATTTATAAAGATACAGGACTGATTGCCTCATTGCATGTTCATAGCCAACAATTTAAACACAAATTAAATCTGGCAGTGCATGCGGCAATAAATAACTGTAGAACTCCCTAGTCTTGGTACTCAAATTTTCTACTAGAACGCATTGGCATTTTCACTGCCATCAGATCTGAAAATTATGTTGGCATCTGAGGATCTTATTCTTGCTAAAAAAAATCCTAAATAATGATATTGATTTTGTACTGATTGCCTATAATGTCCTCATCAGCTAACTGTTATTTGCAGGACTCTGTGAAGAAGCAAAATAATTCTAAAGATGCTTATGGCAATGAGGGCGCTTGTCAAGTAGTGTACAATTGCTCACAAAATGGTAAAAAGGTTGCCGGTGGATTTCCTCCTGTTGAAGATGTAAAAAGAACCCCTGCCTCCATTGAAACATCTGGCATTGATGCAGTTGAGGGAAGTGTCAAGAGAAGTCGAAAAATATTGGAGAGAGAGGAATTTCAGCTGCCTGAGAGAGGACCTCGCAAGAAGGTACATGCTTCGGTTCCAAGGATGGTGATGGATAAGAAATGTTTGCATTCATCAACTCAACAAAATATAGATAAATATTCTATGAAGAAACCAGACATAGTGAGTAGAGGCACCCATACCATGCATCCTCTTGCCGTTCCTCTGCAGGCCATTGAGGAGAGGAATGAATGTTCTATAGCGAGTTGCGGTAGTAACTATGTTTTGGAAGGTGCTTACCAAGATTCCAATGTATCGTCTAGAGCCCTTGCAGGCAGGCATTTCAATGATGCTTCATCTTCATGTCCTTCGGAGCCTAAGAAGATAGGCTTCGACCATGGAGAAGAGAAATTCGCAACCAACGTCCACAAATTGGAGCTTCAGGCATACCGATCCACTGTGCAAGCTTTCTATGCATCTGGTCCTTTAAGTTGGGAGCAGGAGTCACTTTTAACGAACCTCCGTCTTTCATTAAACATTTCAAATGAAGAGCACCTTCTTCAATTGAAGAACTTATTGTCAGCTCCTGTTCTTTGACACACTCTAAATGAAAGGAGAAGCCGTGAAGATCTGATCATTTCACACGATCGCATGCTGCACAGTCATGTTCTCCATTGAAAGCAGAAGCAACCGCCAAGTACATTAGGTATATCTTAATATGAGCTAATCACTTTTCTGTCTTGGAGGCATAGTCTCTCCAATGTAAATTATGTAATTTTTTAGTACTTGTTGTCAAGACTCCTTAGCACTTGCAAATTTTCGAGTTAGTTGACCAATGCTTGCTGTTATTAAAATTCTCTTCGTCTTTTTTTATGTCAATCTTGGATCAAACTGCATAGAAATTTTAGTATAAATTTTGTATGTTTTGGACAGACAATGGCATCATATGAGATCTTTTTACCCCGCACACTTTTAACAAATCCAGAACACTGGATCGTGTATGTAAAGTTCAAATTAGATATTGTGATCTATCTAGAAATTTCAGCAGAATATCTTTTTGCCTAATTAACGGGAATTTCTTGTGTACAAAACCAGTTCTGCCCACTTCTCTTCTTGGGATGCATCTGGAATTGATTCCCAAAGATCTTGACCGTCCTGTGAGTGTGATTTTTTTCGAAAATCGCATCTGCAAAAAATTAAGTTTTTGTATGTAAAGATCCAAATCCATAAAAACATCAAGATTTTTCCCTTGATTTTTTTAGAAATCACCTGCAAATGAATTAGAGTGGTGGGTTAATGCCAAAAAAACCAAAATTGTCGGGAAAAATAAAGCATTCTTGTTTATAGGTAATTCGAGCTTTGGACCAACTTTTTAATATGGATTTGGACATTTTAGCACTGATGTTCCCATCAGAGGCCACCGATGTCTTTTTCCTGTTTTTATTCCAAATTTTGTCACTTTCATTGGATAAGAGTTTCTAATTGGCAATATTTTTCTTATAGTTGTCTTCTAGAGACCCAGAGGACACATTGGTGGCCCTCTTTCAAGAGCAAGAACTGCCATATGGTAAGATGGTTTAGTAATGTCATATATATTTGCCTGTAAATTCTGCTGAATGAGCCTGGGAAGGTTGGTTGAGTAGAGGGGAAACATTTTGATCTTGGCTAGAGGTTGCCAGGTTGTGCGGTCTTAGTTTGGTCTCGGTTACTAATGGAAAATGTATGCATAATTAATTGCAATGGTCCTTGTTGAAGGGAATAAACGAGATGAATTCCATTAACCCTAGAGCTCTCTTATATAGGAGAAAAGCTCTATGGGTAATTTACATAAACAAGACAATTAAAAACAAGAATCACATAATTATTCTAACACTCCCCCTCAAGCTGGAGCATATATATATCTAACATGCTCAGCTTGGAACAACATAGATGAAAAGGACCTCTAGCAAGAGCCTTGGTGAACATGTCTGCAATCTGCTCTCCTGATGATGCATAAGACGTCGAAATCAGCCCCTTTTGAATCAAGTCCCGTGTGTAATGACAATCCACTTCAATGTGCTTTGTCCTTTCATGGAAGGCTGGATTATTGGCTATAAACAAGGCTGCCTGATTATCACATTTAAGATGCATGGGAAGAGGTACTTCAATAGTTAAATCAGTCAAGACCGATTTAACCCACATCATCTCAGCACTACCTTGGGCCATTGCCCTATATTCTGACTCTGCACTGGATCGAGCCACGACAGTTTGTTTCTTACTCTTCCATGCTACCGGTGAGCTGCCAACAAATACAATAAAGCCTGAAGTAGACTTTCTATCATTAGGGCACCCAGCATAGTCTGCATCAGCACAACCTGTGACAGATATAGAGGTATCTTTCCTAAACAGAAGACCAGCACCTGGAGACGACTTCAGATATCTCAAGATCATAAAAACATCATTCATGTGAGCCTGTCTGGGTTGCTCCATAAATTGACTTACCCTACTGACAGCAAAGGATATATCTGGTCGGGTAATAGTGACATATAACAACTTCCCCACGAGCTCTCTATACCGTCTCTTGTCCACCTCCTCAGAGTCATCATCATAGAGTTTGACATTAGGATCCATAGGAGTAGTAGCTGGTCTACATCCTACCATTCCTGTCTCAGATAACAGATCAGTAACATACTTCCGCTGTGTCATTACCATGCCTTGCTCATTTCTTGCAAACTCCAATCCCAAAAAATAACGAAGTGTACCCAGATCCTTCGTAACAAACTGCTCACTGAGAAAATCCTTGGTCGCTTGAATGCCCTGCTTATTACTACCAGTGATAACAATATCATCTACATACACTAAGATGATCACAATACCTTGCTGGTCTCTCTTTACAAAGAGAGTATGATCTGCTGTAGATCTGACGAAGCCCTTCTGTTCAATCAACTCCGAGAGCTTCTGAAACCAAGCCCGTGGACTCTGTTTCAGGCCATATATGGCCTTATGAAGACGGCACACCATACTGGACTCCCCCTCAGCAGCAAACCCTGGCGGCTGCTGCATATAGACCTCTTCCTGCAAGTCACCATACAAGAAAGCGTTATTGACATCTAACTGAAACAGGGGCCAGTCACGGACAATAGCAACTGCAATGAGAATCTGTAAGGTAGAATGACGGGCTACTGGAGAAAACGTCTCCTGATAGTCCACCCCATATGTTTGGGTGAAACCACGAGCAACCAACCTGGCTTTGTATCTATCAACCGTACCATCAGCCCTATGCTTAATAGTAAAAACCCCTTTGCTTCCGACTATGGACGCACCTGGTGGAGGATGCACAACACTCCACGTACCACGTGACTGTAAAGCCGCCATCTCCTCTTCCTTAGCTAAACGCCATGGACTGCTCTGTAGTGCCTCCTGATATGACCTTGGGATTTCCACTGTTGATAACCCAAGGACGAACTTGCGAAACTCCGGGGACAATCGCTCCAAACAGGCCTGTGATGCAAAGTCCATCCCATATTTGGGATTCATTGTCCGCGCACGCTTTTGCCTCCTATGGGCAATAGGAAGATCAAGATCATCAACTGGAGTAGTGGTAGTAGCATCCGTGCCCTGTACATCTGTCTGCGCATGCAAATCACCCGTGCTATTAGTAGTACTCAAATGTTCATGACATACCTCGGGCGTGCTGGATGATGGAGGAGGCGCATGAGCAGAGGGTCGACGCTGATAGACCTGAGGATAAAAAGTAGAAGGTGGAGGTGGAGGTGGCGGTGGAGGTGGTGGTGGTATAGGCTGTGGTGGTGGTGGCGGCACAGTAGAGCATGGAATAGATGGTGGAGGAGGGACATAGATATCATCTCCTTCGTCTGAATGAGTGAGGCTGTCACCTGTAGGAGAGAAATACATAATGGATTCAAAGAAGGTGACATCAGCACTAACATGGTACCGTCGTCTAACTGGATCAAAACACCGATAACCTTTTTGGATTTTGGAATAACCCACAAAAACGCATTTAACAGCTCTGGGAGAGAGCTTGTCAAGACCAGGAGAGAAGAGATGAACAAATGCAACGGAGCCAAAGACGCGAGGTGTTAGTGAGAAAAGATCCTTCTCGGGAAACGCAGTCAAGAATGGGATCTTCTCTCCTAACACTGATGAAGGCATACGGTTGACCAGATAACAAGCAGTTAGAACCGCATCCCCCCAATAGGAGTGAGGGGCACGACTCTGAATCAAAAGGGTCCTGGTAATGTCCAACAAATGACGATGTTTCCGCTCAGCTACCCCATTTTGTTGGGAAGTGTAAGCACATGACTTCTGATGCACAATTCCTTGAGACATAAGGAATTTTGAGATATGAGAACTACATAATTCAAGAGCATTATCAGACCGTATGAACTTCACTCGAGCAGAATAAATATTTTTTATTTCAATAATGAAAGACTGGATAACAGACGCAGCATCAGACTTATTTTTAATTAGAAAAACCCAGCATAACCTAGAAAATTCATCAACAGCAACAAGATAAAACCTGTGTCCTTGAAGATCAGGGACACGACTGGGACCCCAAATATCAAAATGTAGCAGCTCAAACAGACCATGACTACTTGGACCTATACGACTCGGAAATGACGACCTGTGATGTTTGCCAAGTTGGCATGCCTCACACTGAAAATTAGACTTGGGAGAAATCTGCGGAAGAAGATGGACCATCTTTTGCAGTGGAAGATGGCCAAATCGAAGATGCCAAGTGTAGGGTGACACCGATCCAGCCTTCATAGAAGAGACACCAGCATAAGGAGATTGCACCAGTCTATAAAGACCCCCTTGCTCACAGCCAGTTCCAATCACTCTGCCCGTTAGTATGTCCTGAAACACAAGAGCAGATGGGTCAAATATGGCACGACAATGTAAATCTTTAGTGATTTGACTAATGGATAGTAGATTCATAGAAAAATCAGGAGTATAAAGAACGTTCTGAAGTCGTATCCCAGGGGTCAATTGCACCTCCCCCTGACCAGTAATGGGAGAGTGTGTTCCGTCAGCAATTACCACGGAGCGTCCTGTCTGAGTCACAGTAAAATCATCCAATTGCTTTTTGTCACCACATAAATGGTGAGATGCTCCTGAGTCCATAATCCATTCTGATAGATCGGCTCTGTAACAACTAGTAAGTGCATACGTTGTACCTGAAGAGGATGCTGATGCTGAACCGGCTATCTCTGAAGATCCTGAAGTACCAGCTGATCCCTGGCTAGGCATGATCTCCCGGAGTCTCGATACTAACTCCACAAAACCTCTGCTCCGCGACTAGGGAAGGACCCCCTTCCTGCTGAGCCTGCTCCGCCACACGTGCCGTAGTAGTAGGAAACCCATGCTTAGAATAGCATGTTTCCTCAGTATGTCCAGTCCTGCGACAGTAGGTGCACGACTGTCTAGGAGGTCTGTTACCTCCTCCTCGACCACGACCACCTCTACCTCTGAAATGGGAGTAGCCTCCTCTGCCGCGAGAAGAAGCTATGGCTGAAGGTGTCGGAACTCCACCATGCGATATGGAGAGTCTACTCAACCTGCGATAGGCCTCTTCCATAGGTGGTATGGTGGCATCTGTAAGAATCTGTGCTCGGGCGGCATCATACTCCGGATCAAGGGCTGCTAAAAACACTCCAGTCATCACTGAGTCCCTGTACGCTTTAAGCTGCTTCGGTGTAGCTGTCAATGGAATGTATCCGTGTAGCTTCTCAAACATACCCCTCAGAGAGGTGTACAGGGTATGGAGAGGACGCCCGTTCTGCTTCGAGGTAAAGATATCATGCTGGAGCTGTAAGATCTTGGACTCGTTCTTTGCCGGAGAGTATGTGGCTGCCAGGATATCCCACATCGCCTTCGCAGTGGGTTGACTCAGAATGTCGTTGGCTATTTCCATGGTCACAGTACCGGATAGCCAAACACGCGCATAGGCGTCGTCAGCCTCCCATGAGGCGTTAACCCCAGTCTTGTCCACAGGTTCCTCTTATGTGAGGATATGCTTCTTGCCATTGCACTGCATAAGACTCATGAACTGCATGGCCCACAGTTCATAGTTCGTACCATCCATCTTCACAACGGGTGCTGGACCTTTGAAGGCACCCAGAGATGGAAAATCTACCTTGTTGTCTGACATGACGACAACAATAGCCTGTAACTGGGGTTACACAATCAAACGACGATGTCTACTTGTGCATAGACACAAAGCGGTCACGCGCACAGAACATGTGAAGCACGGCTGGACAGAACTTGTACTTTCAGGCTTTGCGCGCAACAGGACTTGCGTGCACAGGACTTGCGTGCACAGTAACGCACATGCACATGCTTCTTCAGACTGGATGGGGCGATTAGTTTAGGGCATCACAGAGTCCCCTCGCACACAGAGATGAAGGGCTTGCGTCACAGAGCCCCCCTTGCGTCACAGAGATGAAGGGCTTCACGGCACAGACTTGCACACAGAGACTTGCGTTACAGAAGGGCTTCACGGCGCCAGAGCCCCCTCGCGATCAGAATCGCACAGAGGAATCGCGATCAGAATCGCACAGAGGAATCGCCAGGGGCTTCGCCAGGGGAATCGCCAGGGGCTTCGCGATCAGAGGAATCGCCAGGGGAATCGCCAGGGGCTTCGCGCGATCAGAGTTGAATCGCGCGTGCGGCAGGGGCTTCGCGCCAGGGGCTTCGCACGATCAGAGTTGAATCGCCGGGGTTGAAGCACACGATCAGGCACCCAGGCGCGCGTGAGCGCGAGCGGCAGCCCAGCCGCGCGTGCGGCGGCGCGTGAGGCGGAGCTGATGGAGAGAGAGGCCGGCGGGTAAGGGTGGGTTAGGGTTAGGGTTCGAGAACTCCGGTCTAGGACCGTCGCTCTGATACCATGTTGAAGGGAATAGACGAGATGAATTCCATTAACCCTAGAGCTCTCTTATATAGGAGAAAAGCTCTATGGGTAATTTACATAAACAAGACAATTAAAAACAAGAATCACATAATTATTCTAACAGTCCTATATCAGGAAAAGCTAGCCCATGCCCATGTGCACATGCAAGCACGCATCACCGTATCTAACTGCATGTATTTATTGTTGGATATGCTCAAATACTACGACATCTACTGTCCAAACTACATTGTGCATATGTTAAGCAGGTTGTACAACAGTAACAACACTACCATACACACACACACACACTTCATTGTGAATTGAACCTTGAGGGCTTGAATACTTGATTGGTAGTTTGTCTGGAATTATTTATCTATCTTTTTCTGCCAAAAATTAATTAATTCTACTTTACTTTCGACCACTGATCTAAAGCTTCGGAAAGCCTTCTTAGTTATTAGCTTAGCTCTTGATTAAGATTTGGCAGATCACAACCATGGATATTAGGGAGATGAATTGATGGCATGCCATTAGTCATTTTATACAGTTTGACATCTATTTTACTGTAAAATCGCATACCTTATATTGACCTACTAGCAGGGATATATTGTCCAAATCCTGCAACGATGGTCTGACATGCTAAATACATGCAGAATATTTGCATCTATCAAGGTTGTGTGATGTATTTTCGGGCATAACTTGCTGGAGAAAATGAATTAATCAGCGAAGAGAAGTAAACCAGTTTCTTATAAGATTTGTTTCATCACATGTATCTGTAAACACCAAGAAGCTGCAGGAACTTGAAGTAAGCAGTGCCGTCTTAGAAGTGGTCTCTAGAACATGCAGACCTAGGAAACCTTTGAGGTGGAGACCTAGAAACATATCTTAGTTGTGTGTATGCCCCCACATGGTTAAACTTGTTAGAAAATTCCTACCCGAGGGACCACACTGATACTTTTCACAAACAAATGTATTACAAGCTCTGGAACCTGTATAAACTATTGGGAGCTTTCTCGGGTAATTTAATTATGATTCTTGTACGAACCCATATGTGTGTGGATGACTCCCGGTAGGTCTGTTGAAGTATAGAATACATATGTTTAGTTGCAAATGTAAATGACTGTGATAGAAACCCCCAACCATCCATAATAAAAAGGGAGGGGTGAAGTTATCGAGAAGGCCCCTCTTCACTCTGAATTTCATGTGGGGCTTTGTTCTTATTCTCTAGTCTCACTTTTGGGTTCACATTTATGTAAGATCCTCCTCAAGCTAAATGGAGTGAATTGTGACATTTTTATACTTAAGAGGTACTAAGATTAGGAGTGTTTGATCACCAATAGAACCGTAACTTTCATTTACACTGTTATAATTATAGAAGTGCTACATTGAAGTTCTATAGATCCCAACTTAGAGCTTGTTAGTTTATACATCTTGACAAGATGATTCTAATGGATCTTGATTAATATCAACCAGATATCATTATGAATTTCTATGAATTTTGAATTTAGGATAGCTGATGTTTGTTAAGCTCAAAATCGATCCTTAATAATTGTCACTAGGAAAAGTTAATCAATGATTAAGAAGATTAACGATGAATACGGAGCTTACCATGGATTAATGTAAGCTAAATGTAATTAAAGATTATCAATCTTGACTAGTACAAATTAATTGTTATTAGTGCTAATAAATATCATTAGAAAAAGTTTAAATGAGCAAAAATCATGGGAAAAATCATGGGTATAGAAACCATGGTATTCACAAAATCATGGGCTGAAACCATGGTTGCTAAATCATGATTTTTCCCATTTGGATGCTTATAAATACCTCCCAGCCTTATTCTCAACCCATCCATTCCATAACCAAGTTCTTCCAAACTTTGGTGAGAGTGATTGTGAAGACCGTAGCGAAGCTCTGCTGGCAAGTAGAGGAAGGATCATGATGCGAGCAGGGCATATTGCAGATTTCAAGAGAAAGATTAGTGGATCTAAGACATCCTTTCTCATTTTCTTAGCATAAAAGAAGAATCTATGTCAAAATTTCCTTTAAAAATATGACCTTTTAAGGGGAGCCTTTGCTAAAGTTTTCTTAGAAAATGTCACCTCTTAAAGGGAAACTATCAAAATTCTCTTAAGAAATATCGCTTTTACAATGTGAAACTCTGTTGAAATATTCTTAAGATTCATTACCTTTTTAGGAGAGATGAGATTGTATATTTAGATAAGCCAACACAAGCATGTATAAACCTTGTTTAGTATATTCCATACATTAATTTTATTTCTACTACATAGGAGGTGAATACATTTTCGTTGGGGGATCGAGATATACTTGTTGAGACATAAGCATCAAATTCAAGGTGAGTGAGCTCTCAAGCACTATTTTCAATATTTTCTCATATTTTGACCTCTAAATTTAAGATTTATAGCCTCTATATATCTTTATATTACACAGTTATACATGTTTGAATTAAGTGAAAATCAGATAAGTTTTATCCATCGTATATGAAGCGTAGTATTCATATCTTATTTTTTTCCATAATACGATATTTCATGTTCTATGTATGTTAGAAAATTCTTAGTTTTCATTTTTTTATACAGTAAAGGTTACAATACAAGTTGAGAAGTTTTATTATTAAGCTATTTTGTAAAAGTGCAACAGAAACTTCATAAGCAAGAAGTAAAGCTTTTATGTAGTGATATGATCCTGATATCACACTTTTAGCTTATAGATATATTTCAGAAAGAAAGATTATATGAATGTTGAACACCACAGTTGCTCTCAAACATGTCATGAACTAGCCATTAGATATAGTGATGTCATTAGATATGACCCTGAAACATATCATTAGATATGACGAAGCCATTAGATATGACGACCATTAGATATGGTTCAGAAGATTTTGAGTCTGTATTCTGTACATAGAAATGTATTGGGTTGTATGCAATGTGTTCTTTGGCCTTTGGTGTTGTCTACCATATGACTCGGATTGTTTCAGCAGTCATGGACTTAGTAAGTTAGCTACAATGGTGTTGATAAGTGTTAATGCAATGGTTGTGACTCGTAACTATAGAGTATTTTTAATAGCTAGAATTAAATTATGTGTAATTATTCATTGTTGAAAGTTGAATGTTTTATAACAACAAAATTTTGGAGAAGTGTTAAGTTTGTTTTCTTAAAGCATTTTCATCAAATCTTTCTATGTTTTATGAAAAGTTACTTCTTAATAGCCCTTATTTTTCTTACGAAAAATGCTTGAGACCCATTCACTAGGTCTACATTCATGTTGAGTTTAGACTCAACCCTCCTTTGTTTATTATTATTTACAGACATACCTGAGCAAGAATATTAGAAAGATCAAGGATACTACATAGTAGCGGAAGGTTGTGCCATCCTATAAAGTATTTGGATCTTTTGGTAACTTCTGTACTTTAAGATAGAGTTGTAAAACTTAGAAGAAACATTGCCTTATAATGAGAAGATAGATTACTCTTGTAATAAACATAACAACTGTTATATGTTAAACATGTTTTTGATATGTATGGTCATTTTGAATTTCTTTGTCATCTGATAAAGAGTACATTTTGATGATGAATCCAAGGAATCTTTGATAAAGAAAATTATGTTTACATGTTATGCATACCACGTTATGAGTTAGAAGAAAAGAAATGGACTTATGTTCCGTATGTCTCAACTAACGGGATGGGTCATGACAACTTGTGTTATCAGAGCGAAGGTTTTGGAGTTTTTATTTTGGTTGATATTAGGAGTTGATCTGCAAAAGTATTGGAGTTTGATTTAGTCATTGGATTATGATATAACAAGAAAAAAATTGGAGTGATGATTTTCATGATATTGAGAAAATATCATTATAAATTATGATAAATACTTTAAAATGCAAAAATACAAAAATGCAAAAATGTTTGACCATAATTAAAAAATAAGGCAAAATGCAAAATAAATTCTTTGAAATATTATAATTGTTTCCTTCCTCTCTTTTTCCTTCCCCTTTCGCCCATTCTTCCTCATGTTCCTCTTCCTTCCAAAGCCAAAGCTCCCATCCCCCTCCATTGTTGAAACTTTACATGCGAATGTAATGATCGGAGTATATGGTGAACATGAGCATGCCATAGTCAGAGACGAAGACAACACCTAATACGAGGGTGTCGAACTTGATGCCATCGAATTCGACAAAACTTGGGGCCTTCCAGACAAGAACATACATCGACTTGGGACAACATAGACTAGGTCGGGGAAAAGGAGGAGGGAGAGGGAAAGGATCTTGTCGTAGGGTTTGATGGTGGTGGTGTGGAAAGGGTGTTGGACATGTGAGCCCATGGCGAGCCATTTTGCAATAAAAGTTATAACAAATCACTTCCTAATATGAAGTAAGGAATAATTACTTACATATAAGCTCCCTTAGTACAATTAAGGTTATGTATCATGGCCATCTTGATAATCATATAGCTGTGTATTCAACAGTTGAATCATAAAGGTTGGTAATTAGATGATATCTAAAGAGTTAGATTGGGGACTTATCTAACACCGTCAAACGATTGTCAAGAGAGGATCTTAAGTTTGAGAAGGAGATGGCAATTCTTACTCCAAAGGTTGATACCCGATCGACCTCTTGATGCAGGTCATCTGCATAGGAATATAGATTGAAAGGTGACAGATATGTTAAGTCAAAGAGTTGACTTAGCGAGATCGAGATAGCTAAGACCCATGTCGTATGATGTCATGATATAGGCACGCATCCTCTGATCGGAGACATGTGTATTACTATATGTCTGAGTATGTACATTAGGCAGACCATTAGGTTAATGACCTAATCAAGTCTATACATTGACGAGCTGATGGTATATATATACAAGGATATATGAGTAATACGATCTCTCAAAGTGATCATACATGTTTACTACTGAACCGGAAGACATGAGCCCACTCATGAATATACATGGTCAAAGTGCGGGTTGGGCTGGGCCATGGGCCAGGTATCTAAAATCCCCTGTTCAAGGTTTGGGTCGGGCCGACTCACGAGCATACTTCAAGGCCCAAGCTCGGCCCAGGTCCAGGTCGAGCTGACCCATGGGATGAATATAAAGTATTTTTTTTCTTAATTTTTAATCTAATTTATAGAGATAATTAAGTTTTTTTAGAATAGTCTACTCTTTCTAAACCTAAGTAATCATAATAGGTGTTACTTCGTATGCAAACTATCAAATACGATGTAATATTGATAATGTAAAATAAAAACTTGTAGTATATTATATAAAATGCATCTAAATTATAATTTTTAAATCCATGGCACATGTCCACGGCCCACCCAGTTGACGGGTGGGCTGGGTCGATGTTGAGCGCGAAATTCGAGGACGGAAATTAATAATGATGAAAACGTCGATCGGTCATTGCTTTTATCCCCAAAATCCTGCGTCAACAAAAAGATTATTTTTTTTAATTTTTCTACTTATTAACCTGTATAGCGGACATGGTCGAACTCAGGGAGGCTACAATTCCCGAGGGTTATTCAATTAATCAGAAACTAATTAAAAGAAAACAGGAATCTCAAAGGACAACTATCCTTGGTTTTTGTGATTTTTTTGAATCTTTTTATTTTTTTATTTTTTTTATAATTTTTTTGTATTTTCTGATTTTCAAATTTTTAGTGATTTTAATTTTATATTTTTTTAATTTTCGAAAAATGATGCGAAGCAATAGGAACAAGATCAAGGATATACGCACACCAACTGTTTTTGCAATTTTTCAAGTAATCAAAAAATGCTCAGAAAAAAATCAAAGAAAATATTTTTGGGTTTTAAAAGTTTTAAAATATTTTTGAGAATTTTTGTAGACTTTTCGGATGTTTTTGTATTTTTCTAAAAATCAAACAAGGAGAAAATAAGAAAATGTGGACAGCCTGGAGTAATTTGCAATTTAAAAATCTTTTAAAAACCAAAACTCCTGGCCACTATTTTTAAGACAAACTAGAAGCAAATATCTACAAACAGGAATTGAAATCATAATTTTTCGATTTTTGTAGATTTTTTTATGATTTTTAGAAGATTTTTGATTTTTCAATTTTTTTGGGTTTTATAAATAATTAATGCGTGAAAATTGGTCCGAAATTAAAAGAAAATGAAATACAATTACTCTAATTTTTTTGGAATTTTTGGAACAATATTCGAATTTTTATGAATTTTTGAATTTCAGAAAGACAAAAGAAACTGTTTTTTTTAAATAATAGTAAATGAAATCAAAATGCAATAAAAAATTTATGCTAGATGGATATGAACATCAAGAGCATAACACAATTTTTGCAAGATTTTTTGACTAAAAAAACATTTATTTCTTTCAAAAAGAGCAATTGGTCTGCAGTCCATGGACTAAAATGCAAAGATTCAATGTTTGGCAAAAAATAAATACCAAAAATAAACAGAGAAGTGAAAGTGCAATTTTACCAATATATAATGTGCATGTGCTTGAGGCTGACAGGGACTCATTTATAATTTCGTGAACTTCTGGAGTCTTTGATGCAATTCTACCAATTTTATAAGTCTTGAACTGGTAGTGGGCTTTCTGTAATTTATGAAATAGCCCGGAGCTCCTCTGTAAATTCTCTCAATAAAATAATAAACCCTAGAGCCAACAGGGAGGGTTCTTTTCGTTTCAACCAAATTCAAGGAACCAACAAGGGCCGTCGCCCCTTGTTCTTCTTCTCCACGCAAGGAGGGGCGGGCGGCGATTGGCGGCGGTGCAAGGCCGCGAACGCGCGGTGGAGGGCTGCGCTTGGATGCTGGAGGGGTCGCAGATGGTGCAGCCACGTCGCACGGGCTGGAATCGAGGTGGCGCGGGAGGAGGCTTCAGAGGCGGAGGAGGCCGGATCTGCTGGAGCGATGCGCCGCAGGCGGCGCAGCCTTGAAGGAAGCGGCTGATGGACGAGAGGCGCTCGGCGGGGCATGGCTCGCGCGCGAGGGACGCTTGGCTGGGGTCCGCGCGTGGAGGCGCGACTGAGAACGGCGGTGCAGGCTGCTCCGTGCGCAGAGGAGGAGCGGCCGCGCGGGTCACGCGGTGGTCTGAAGATGCGGCGGCACGGGTGATAGCCGTCAAGTACCCTATGTTAATTCGGTCAAATTAATGTCCAAATTAATGTTGATAGTTCGTTGCAGTCGGATACGAGAAGCTAGTAAAAAACCACTTATCGATTAATGTTAAGTTAATTTCAAGCGGCAGATATTTTTTTACTTGGTGGAGTCCAAGGTCGATCTCAGGGAGGCATCTGTCTCCTTAGGTAAATTTAAGCAAGTATTCCAAGTGTGTGGTTTTCGAGGAGGTATTTTTTTGGTCTTTTTAATTTTTATGCAGACTAGTACAAAAATGCAAGCCAATTTAACGTTTCAATTTAATTAATATATCAAATGAAGTCCAAAAATTATGAAAATTGGCCAAATGATTAATGATGATGAAAATGACCTACACTAATTTTTTTGGATTTTTCAGACACTAAATGGGTTTACTGTGAATTAAATAAACAGACAGAGTGATTTTCAATATTTAATTATTAATAAATAGCAAACCACAATTTTTTCAAGAACTAAAATTATCCTAGATAGCTCTAATGATAAGGGATCCAGGAAAATTGAAAGATCTTAATTTCACTCTGAAATGAATTAATTAAAATTAAATTAAGAAAATCACTCAACACTTTATTAAGGCCTCGATATGCGTGCAAATGACATGAAATTTTTATGGTATGTTAAGAATATTGTCCTTAAGCTACTGTGAATTTTTGATGATTTTTGGAAGCACAGAGAATTAACTATAAATCAAAAGGTGTCACTGGGCAAAATATGTCAAAAATTCACCAATTAATTCATTATTAATTCAACTGAAATTACAAAAATATGACATGTGGACCAACAGACAGAGGACAAAATTCCCAACAACATGCAATTTTTAGATTTGCAAAATGAAATAAAATGCAATCTAGGGATGCGTGCAAACACAAGGGTGTAAATGCAATACAGGAAAATAAAATTTCAATAAGCAAATATGCAGACAGGGACTAAAATGCAATTACCTACAATGCTGGGGACTCTTGTGCAAATTCTCCACAGTGCACGTGCTCCTCACGTGGGCTCAGCTTCATAGGGGCCTTTTTGCATATATGGAAAGCTCCAGGGGCCTCTGTATAATTTTCCCAGGCCGCACGTGCTCCACACGTGGGCAACCTAGGCTCGGATGGCTGCGGCGGCTCGGATCGAGGCTCGGGCGACGGTGGAGGTCTGGAGTGAGGTTCGTGCGACCCGAACCTAGGCTCGGAGAGGAGGCTCGGGCCGAGGCTACGTGGCGTTCTGAAGGCCCTTGGATCAAGATGGATCCGAGGGGTGTCGGTGCTGACGCGTGGCGTGACCTCGGGCCTTTGGATCGATGATGATCCAACGGCGGTCGATGGAGGCTGAAGATGATGACGTGGCTTTCTCCTGAGCGTGGGATCAATGATGATCCTACGGTCGATGGCAGCTCCGGTGGGCGGGCGACGTGGCGATGTGAGGGCCGTTCGATCGATGTGATCGAACGACAGCTGTTCGTCTGCCCCGACGATCCTCCGCCGCCTGCGGAGGAGAAGGCGGAGCTCCGGCGACGGTGCTGCAGCTCCGCCCGCCCTTCCTCGTGTCGCTGACGCTCTCCGACTTGTCGGAGATAGCCCGGAAGATGCGTGGCGAGGAGACGGAGATGATGGTGGTCTCAGGAGCGTCGGAAGGTGGCCTGACGTCGATGGCGATGAAGCTCGAAGATGACTCCGGCGAGCTTCCGTTCAATGAGAAGCTGGGTACCTGTGAAGGTGAAAGACAGAGCCGGAGCTCGTGCGTGTGTTTGTGAACACGTGAGGATGGTTGGCGAGGCCTAAGGCGAAGGGATGCGGTCGGGCGATGGAGCTCCGGCCAAATGGCGGAGCTGGAAGTCGATGGAGGTTGACGTGCGTCGTCGGAAGGTGCAGAGTAGTCAGCGAGGATGGGAGCTTCGACGCGAAGCTCGGCGAGATGAAAGGGAAGCGAGAGAGTGACCGGTGACGGCGAATAAAATCGGAGAAAACAAAAGGAAAATAAGAAGAAGATCGGAGGAGGAATGGAGGGGGTTCACCTGGGGATTGGACCTCCTGCTTGAGGTCCAGGTCTTCGCTCGAGGGCCGGTGATGTCCCGAGCTCGTGCAGCTGCTCGTGGGAGTTGCTGCGACACGGTGGAGCTGCCGTGGATCTCGCCGGAGCTGATGCCCTTCGTCGCTCGATGATTCGTCGAATTGCTGTCACCAACTGGAGGATCAGAGCTCAGGGATGCTCTCTGGAGTGGCGGATGCGGCTGAAGGTTGCCGGTGGTGGAGTATTTAAAGGATGGAGGTGGCAGCAGTGTTGGCGACGAGGCGAGGTTTGTGGGCGACGTGGGGCTTCTATGGTGGAGATCGTGGGAAGCGAGGGAGCTGGCGAGGGTGAGGGAGGAGTGCCCTCCATCGTGGTGGTGCTGGTGGTCGGAGAAGGTGGATGAGGTGCTTCCAAGAATAGGAAGGGGGCGCCCATCCCGCAAGGCAGGGAACGTGGGAGAGAGGGGCGCCCGGAGGTAGGAGACGAGGTCTCCACCGTTGGATCTTGTGATCCAACGGTGGTGATCGAAGCGTGGCAGGCGGGTAGGATTAGATCGGGGGCTCGGTGATGATGGGCTGCGGTGGGGCCACATGGTGAGCTGCGGACGAAGCGCCATCGGGCGGTTTGGATGATACCGAGGGTCTGATCAAGCGGCTGAGGGACGCCAACGGAGGAGCGGCTGAGATGGGCTCGATCAGATGGTCCATCTGCCGCCACGTGGCGAGCTCTGGACGAGGTGCGGACGAACGGTGATGATCAAGGGGCGGAGAAGATCAATGGCTGAGGCAATAGGCGCGCGTGGACACAGCGGGGCCGTTGGATCTGAAGCGCGATCCAACGGCTGAGAATGCAGGCGGATGAGGCAAGGGGAGGCGGGCCGCGTGGCGCAACCAGAGAGCGCCACGTGGCCTGCTTTGAGTGGCTGGAAGAAGATACACGTGTAGAGAGAAGAGGGGGCCGAATTTGGAAAAACTCAAAACGTGAAAGTTGTAGATCTCGATGAGATCTACAAGTTTCATGTTGACCAAAGACGGAGATGAGGTCAAATATGATACATAAATACAAGGATACATAGATATACATATGTAGTATACAAAGTGGCCCAAAAACCCAACTTTCCCATACAAGCTCCAAATTCAATGATATTAGTCTCATTTTAAAGGTCTTTTAATGTGTAGTATTCTAAGAGTACCTAATTCGGAGTTTGTATGAGGGCTTTATGTGTATTTTAGTGTATAAGGGGTCTAGGGCCTTATTGACTAATTTACAAGGGAGATTTTTGGCATTCTTCCCTATATTATTAACTAAGGAGTACATAGTATAAAGAAGAGGTTATTTTTAATGAATGGGTATTTTACAAGGGATTTTTGGCTTCTTATTTAAATGCAAATGAGCTGCTAAAATGTATGAATTATGGCTGTATGCATGAATGCTATTTATGCAATATAAAGGGAAATATGCCGCTATTTTCTCGGGAACAAGGCTCTATTTTTGACTTTTGAAGTGATGAATCACAGATTCATCAACCCCCTATACTTAAACCTTGCTCGTCCCCGAGCAACTAAATGAAATGCAAGAGTGAAATGATTTTGGGTTCCAAACCAAGGTCATGAACAAAAGTTGAAAATGGAGCCTGACTCGACCTTTGGATTAGTTGCGTGGCGGAACCTTATTTGGACCTGAACTTAAGACCTAACAGACTTCAAGTTCCACGAGTCTTCTATTCAAGACACCTCAATAGTCAGGTCAGAACAAATCTTCAAACGCAAATTTCTGATGACTATGATTCTTACTTGTACTGTGTAAGTGATTTGTAACTCTCCACATCAGAAATAGCTCGGAACCAGCCTCCTCTAACAAGGTAACTCAATAACCCGGTCCAGTAACTCTTTCCTCGAGGAGCGGGGTATTCCCTTCTAAGTTCAAGTGCGACCGACTCAAGAGGAGGGGGTAGAGAAGAGAATGGACAGTAGCCAGTGTAGCTACCTATCCTGGGATGCCCGAACAGTGTAGCCAAGTCATCCAGCTGCATTTCTTTACTAGTATACAGTCTCCGACAGGTATTTTATTTTTTTCTTGAACCTGTCTGATTTTTTTGGAGTTTTTGCATTTTTTTAAGTGCAGCATGTACATCAGGAGTTTTTTTCCTCTTGAGTCAGTAGACTATCCATCTCTTGAAGCATTATTGCAACCCACAGCATCCCGTCCTTAGATGTCAACACCACCAGACTAGGTTGAGATGCACTACCCTCCCTAGAGGAGGACGGATGTTTCCACCCGTGTGCTACTCCAAGCTAAAGGATTCTACCTCCTCACCACCTCATCAATGAAGAGCTACGTGCATAGTGCTTGTCCAAGTTAGGTCATTATCTAAAAGAATCCTGCGTATGCACGAGATATTCTACTTAGACTAATCAAGATGACATGTGAACATAGACATGCGGACTCAAAGAATTAAGTCACTTGACCTGAGAAATCTTAACTCCAGTTCCTATAAGGTTCCTCTGAAATTAGGTGGATTAAGGTCAAATCAAGTCCATCCTCAATATCTAATCATAACTTGGTACAGAACCCACTAGCTTTCCACTTTGCATATGCAAAGATATGCAGATGAGATGAGATGTCATGCTATGAAAATGCAAGACTCTTTTTCTTGGATGCAGAGATGATATGCATGAGTAAATAAGAAGCCTCTTTTCATTTTCATCAAATAATTTTTTTTTCGATTTTTACCCACCCGTAATTATTGTAAAATATATACAAAAATACGCGAAAGTACGAGCTATGGGTAAAGTATATATGTAATATATACACGCCCCCTATACTTAGCGTGTGCTATGTCCTCAGAGCACGAAGAGCGAGGAAAAAGACATAGCTCGTGCTAAGCGTAGGAGAGCTAAAGGAACAAAAAGTATAGAAGTCGTCTCGCCCCCTATACTTAGGTTCTGGCAACCTAAGTGTAGAAGAAGATCAGAAATGGGGCGGACGAGGGAAAGATGGGTAGTGGATGGGTATCAATGCGGGCATCGGCCCCCCTATACTTAGGCTCAGGTCAGCCTAAGTATCGGTACGAAATGAGTATGAGGACCAATGTGATCTGGAGAATGTACAGCGAACCGACTCAGGTGACCCCTCCCCCTTATACTTAGGATCTGGTCATCCTAAGTATAGTCCAAGATAATGGTTCGATGATGTGGGGATGGGTTACTAGAGTCGCGGGGAAAAGGATAGGATGTACAGGAAGAGTGATATATACAGATGAGTCGGTCTGAATCTTTCAAGATGCTGCTGATGGCTGGAGTTTATTGCTGCAAGGTCTCATGCACGGCTCGATGTGAATCTGCTGTATCTGTCCCGCGCATGAATACAATCTCCTCAACATGGACTAACTGCTCATTGGATTCGACGAAGTGCTTCAACAACTGTCCATTCACTAGGAATGTTGGTGCGTCATCTGCGAGATCTGAGATCTCGACACATCTACTATCATGCACCGTGCGGACGACAAATGGTCCCGTCCACTTAGACTTTAACTTGCCTTGGAAGATCTTAAGCCTAGCATTGAACAACCATACCTTCTGTCCAGGAACAAAGGTCTTTCGTCTGATATATCTATCATGCCAACGCTTCACCTTGTCCTTGTACACCAAACTGTTGTCGTATGCGCGGTTTCTGACTTCCACAAGCTCGTTCAGATCCATGTCTCTCTGTTTCTGACCCAGGTGTGTGTTCCAGTTGACCTTTTTTATTGCCCATTCTGATTTATGCACTAACTCTGCGGGCAAATGGCACGGCTTTCCGAATACCATTCGGAATGGGGAGGTGCCTAACGGTGTCTTGTAAGCCGTCCTATACGCCTAGAGGACTTGATCCAAGATCTGAGACCAGTCCTTCCTGTCTGGGCGGACAAGCTTTTGCAATATGGTTTTTACCTCCCTATTTGACACCTCAGCCATACCATTGGTTTGTGGGTGGTAAGGACTCGCGACACGGTGTTCGATGCCGTAGTCCTTCAGGAGTTTCTTCACCTCCCGATTCACAAAGTGGCTACCTCCGTCTGATATCATCATTTTGAGGATCCCGAACCTAGAGATTATGTGCTCTCTAATGAATTTACAGACAGTCCTGCTGTCTGCGGCTCGGGTTGGGATAGCCTCCACCCATCTGGACAGGTAATCTACCGCAAGAAGGATGTATTCGAACCCGTGGCTGACAGGGAATGGGCCCATGAAATCGATGCCCCAGGCGTCAAAGATATCACAAATGATGACCGGCTGCATTGGCATCTCATCCTTGGAACCAACGGTTCCTCCCATTCTCTGGCAAACTGGGCACGACTTCGCGAAGGCGGTGGCATCGCGAAACAGAGTCGGCCAGTAGAAGCCACACTGAAGTACCTTCCATGCGGTCCTCTTCCCGGAGTGGTGTCCTCCTGCTTCTAAGCTATGGCATAAAGAAAGGACACTCTGGTATTCCTCCTGAGGAATACAACGTCTCCAGACACAATCCGGTCCTTCGAAGAAAAGGATCGGATCCTCCCAATGGTAGTGTCTTGCGTCCGACTTTAGTCGGCCGATTTGGCTCTTGGGCCAATCTTCGGGAACTTTCTTGGAGACAAGATAATTCACGATATTGGCGTACCATGGGAGTGAGTCGATAACAAAAATCGACTCGTCAGGGAAGGTGTCTCGAATTGGTGAAACCTTGGAAGTATTAAGATCTTCGAGACGAGAAAGATGATCGGCCACTACGTTCTTCTTTCCAGGTTTATCACGGATATCCAAATCAAACTCCTGGATAAGTAAAATCCAACGAAGAAGACGCGCCTTCGCATCCTTCTTCTCCATCAAGTACCGTAGTGACGTGTGGTCTGTGAACACAGTTACCTTGGATCCAATTAGTTGAGATCTGAATTTGTCCAAGGCAAACACTACCACAAGCATTTCCTTTTCTGTAACTGTATAGTTACGCTGAGCAGAATCAAGCACTTTGCTTGCGTAGTGAATTGCAAACGGGACGCCATCTCTTCTTTGTCCCAACACAGCCCCAACATCATAATCAGAGGCGTCCGTCATGATCTCAAAAGGTAGAGACCAATCTGGGGCTTGTAGGATGGGTGCGTCCATGATCATTCCTTGTAAAAGCTTAAAGGCCTCAAGACATTTGTGATCTACAATAAACTCCATGTCTTTGCCTAAAAGCTCAGTTAGCGGTCGTGCAATCTTAGAAAAATCCTTAATAAATCTTCGATAAAATCCAACATGCCCGAGGAACGACCGCAACTGTCTTATGTTGGTTGGTGGCTGGAGTCGTCTGATCATGTCCACCTTGGCAGGGTCAACCTCCATTCCTCTCTTGGAGATGACATGCCCCAACACTATGCCCTCCGTCACCATGAAGTGACTTTTCTCCCAGGAGAGCACCAGATTAACCTCACAACATCTCTTGAGGACTCGGTCCAGATTCCTAAGACAGGAATCGAAAGAATCGCCATGGACCGAGAAGTCATCCATGAAGACTTCCAGGAATTCGCCGACCATTTCGGCGAATACAGCAATCATGCACCTTTGAAAAGTACCTGGAGCATTGCATAGCCCAAAAGGCATGCGCCTGAAAGCATAGGTACCAAAGGGGCATGTAAACGTGGTCTTTTCCTGGTCCTCCGGAGCTATGGCTACTTGATTGTAGCCCGAGAACCCATCTAGGAAGCAGAAGAATTCTTTCTCCGCTAGTCTCTCTAGGAACTGATCAATGAACGGTAGGGGGAAATGATCCTTCTTCGTCGCGGCATTCATGCGTCTGTAATCCACACAGACGCGCCACGACGTGGGTACTCTCGTCACGATCTCCTCTCCGTCCTCGTTGGTGGTTGTCTGAATTCCCGACTTTTTCGGGACAACATGGATTGGGGCCACCCACTTAGAGTCGGAGATTGGGTAAATGAAACCCGCGCCGCACCATTTTTCTATCTCTTTTTTCACGACCTCTCGTAAATTTGGATTCAACCGACGTTGGAATTCACGAGAGGGTTTGGCTTCGTTCTCCAAGTAAATATGGTGCGAACACAGAGCGGGATTTATCCCGTGGAGATCGGAAATGCTCCAGCCTATCACCTTGCGGTTTTTCTCCAGGATCTCTAGCAAGCGAGATTCCTGCTCCTCGGTCAATTGCGAGCTGATAATGACCGGAAATTTCTTATCTTGGCCCGCAAGGAAGGCATATTTCAAAGTTGTGGGTAGAGGTTTGAGCTCAGGAATAGTGTGATCATCTAAGAAATCTGGCTCAATCTGCTCTGGTTCAGTGTTGAAAGTGGCTGGATCGTCTTCTGTGATGGCTGCCACCAAGCGCGGCTCTGGAGTCGGATCGTCAAAGGTCTCCATGCAATCGGCAAATGCCTCGTCCGACTCGTCATCCTCATCTTCCGATTGTCCTAAGGATGTAAGGACTGACATGCCCAACTGGGCCTCTACGTCATCGAAGATGTAGGGCGGTGCAGGCTCAGAGCTGTACTCGTTCCTGAGGATCTCGCAGACTGACTCATGCACTGGATCATCTTCAAAGGAGATGGACACATCGGTGCTGGCTGGGTTCTGTCTCCATGGCCCAACTAAGTCTACATGCTCACAGTCTGTTCCCATCGAAGAGTACTCGGTGCTGGATTCGGAATCCGGTCTCTGCCGTCTCGTCTGCTTCATTTCAAGTTCCTCATCTCCGCCTGGAGTTTGGAACTGAATCTTCCCATTCTTATAATCAAATAAGGCCCCTGCTGTTCTGAGGAAGAGCCTACCTAGAATGATCTGGGAATCTCTCCAATTGCGAGGGTTTCCATATCCAGGACAGTGAAGTCCACCATGTATTCTTGCCCCTCGACTTTGATCACAATGTTCCTTATTTCTCCTTGGGACCTCTTAGTAGATTTGTCAACAAACTATAGAAGAGCTCTAGATTTCCTAAGAGGTCCGAGATTAAGCCGCTCATAGAGGGCTGTGGGCATCAAATTGATCGAGGAACCATTGTCCAGGAGAGTGCGTGCAAACGCGATGTCATCAACATGACTCACTACATAATGTGCACCCATGTCTCTTCGTTTCCGAGGAAACGAGTTCTTTATTGCACAAGTCGTGGCTACTGATAGAACGTGTTTCTCAACACGGCTTTTGGTCTTCCTGCTAACCCTAGTAGGTGTGCATCTCACCTTAAGGTATTTTTGGAATGCAGGGGTCATTTCCACGAACTTGTCAAAAGGGATTGTGACCTTGATGTGTTTATTGCAGAATTCAGCCATCTCAGGGTCATCTTTTTGGATTTTTTTGTTTTTCTTCTTTCCACCTTTGAGAGCTCGGGGGAAAGGGATTATTGACTCCAACTCAGGTTCTGGAACTGAAATATTCTCATTAATCTCGGGAACTGAGTTCTTAACATGACTCTGACTCTGACTCTGATACAGACTCGGACTCGGACTCTGACTGAAAAGAAAATGCTGAGGCGAAACCGGTGATGCTTCTTCCGCTTCTTCTGGACGATCCTCCTCAGATGGAGGTGCGGTCTCTTCATCGGTGTCGTCTGACTCCATGCAGATGCGTGAATGCTGCTTCGAGGACTCAGATGTCCTCTTCTTCCGCTGGCGATGGTGGTGGTGCTCCTCCTCCTCTTCTTCCTTCTGTGCCCGTGCCCGATCAGGTATGGTCACGGTCCTTCCACTCCTGAGGGACATATGATTTACATTATCGTACGAAAGGATCTCATGTTCAGATAAATAATTATCTGAATGATATACCTGATCTCGAGGTCGGTTCTGGCCCTGGTGTAAGCTGTTCGGGTTGGCCTGAACCTGTGCGGGAATTGGGGTCCTTGGTGCCATTTGTTGGTCCTGGTTAGGAGAGACCCGATTGATGTCGGTCCTCATGTCCAGGTAGTCATTCTGCATTTGTTGGACCCTATCAGACAGGGTCTGGATCGCCAAGGTAAGGGACTCCAATTCAGTGGGCTGGGCTGGCTGCTGTGCGGATGCGGTCCTGTATTGGCCCTGCTGGCCGTGCCGATACTGCTGCTGATGGGACGGTGCTGGCCCCTGCTGATAGGTGCGCTGCTACGGCTGGTACCCCTGTTCTGGCCTGGACTGGAAGCGCGGCATGGCAACGGGCCTGATCTCTTGGTAGGCTGGGGATGGGCGGTGTGACTGATCCTTCCCCATCTCGATTTGCCGGACTATCGGGTCACGACTATACCAAAGCCCGTTGATCTCGTATACCGGCGGAGGCTCCTCGTATTCCGTTTCCACTTGTGGGGGTGCATGATGGTTCTGCTGGGTATAAGTCTGATCCCAGCTGCTCTGAGACCCCGGTGCCTGTTCCTGTACAAGATGGACTCGATGTATAGGTACAGGTGGTGCAGAAGGGGCAGGTATCTTGATCATAGCTACCTTTTCAGAGAGTTCCTCCACTTTCTTTGGAAGGCTCGATAGAGACTCCATCTCCGCGACTCTCTTGTGGATCTGCTCGATCATGGTAAGCTTGTCGGCTATCATCCCCATGCTGGGGATGAGGTCCTTAGTCAGATCTGCAACAGTCCTTCTAGTTGTCTCATTGGATAAGATTGAGGGAGACAACTGATAGGCCCTTGTGGCCTGTGACCTGCCGGTTTCTGCCATCTGTTCTAGGATCTTCCATACAGCGTGCTCGTTTTTGTTCAGATAGCTTCCTCCACAGGCGGCGCTGACTAACCCCTACATTTCCGGGGTTAGACCACAGAACAAGGTCTGGACTAAGATCGCCTTCGAAATGCCGTGGCATGGGCATTTCTGCACTAAGTCATTGAACCTGTCCCAAGCTTCATGGAAAGGTTCACTGGGTCCTTGGGCGAAGCTGGCGATCTTCATTCTCATCTGATTAGTCCTAGTGAGAGGGTAGAACTTCTTCAAGAAAAGATCCTTGAACTGCATCCAGGTAGTACATACCACCCCTAAGTTCTTCAGCCAATGAGCAGCCTTATCTCCTAAGGCAAACGGGGTGGCCTTCAGCCGGATATAATCTTGGCCAACATTGGGATGGCTAAGATTGTTGCACACTAGTTCGAAGTCACGAAGGAAGGTGTATGGCTCTTCACTGAGGTTTCCGTTGAACTTCGGAAGCAGACTAAGGAAGTGGGGCTTCAGCTCGAATGCCTGGTCGGGAACTGCAGGTGCTAACCAATTTTGGATCTCGTTCTCCGCCGGGGTGTAGGTATCGACCATTGGTCGGTCGATCCCTCCAGCTACTATGATCTGTCCCATCCGCGCCGTGAGATCTGCATTCTTCTGTTCAGCTTCGGCGAGGCGTCTAAGAATCTGTCGCATCTGGTCCTCATCTGGTGGCATCCTTGGCGGCATCTCGCCCTCCAGTTCTGGGGATTGGGAAATAAGATCGGTGCTAGAGGGCAGATCAAGGAAGGGATTACCGAGGCGATGGTCTTCCTCGGTAATCTCGGAGGAGATAAAAGGGTTGGTTTGAGAGTAACCACCCTGAGCATGAGGGAACCAGGACTCAAGAGGGTCATGAGTCCTGGGTGGTCCAAGGTGCGCTCGGACTGATAAAGATGAGTTACTCGGGGGACTCATAGAGAGATCAGTGAATAATGCGTCGAGATCTCCCCAGTCACTCATCTTGATGAAGAGAGAAGAAGATAGGATTTTACTCCTACCTGAAGCAAGCAAAAAGAACAATCCAAGACCCTGGGTTCACACTCAACACCGTGAAGGACCCGAAGTCGAGTCCAATTAATCTTGTAGTTTTTAAGTGTGATTTTCAAGCAAGAATAGCAAGGATTGCGCGGCCTAAAGGGAAGTCGGCTCAGAGCCGGATGCGTCTTCCCTGTTTATCCTGTCGCCTAAGATACCGCCGCTCCTTCCTTTCTTCACTCCTATCCCAAGCCGATGGATTCAGTGACCACGCCCCTATCTACCTGCAAGCAGGCGGAGTCTGACAAGGTCGGAACTTCACCCCGGGGGGTTACTGGCAGCTTGTCGCAGAGTACCGCAATTTCTACCCTATCTACCTGAGACAGGCGGAGGCTACTTGGTACTAGTCAAAGAATCTTAAATTATTCGGCTTGTGATATTTGCTAGGATCAGTTAGAACGTGATATGGAAGACAGGGATTTGGGCTCTACCTTAATGTGTTCACACACACTCAAGTACCCTCACTCAGCCTGAATACAAGGTCGAGGATTAATCTCCCGCAAACAATTTTCAGATTTTATTCCTTTTTTTGGTCAATACTGTTTAGCAGTCCCGGTTTTAAAGTTAGGTTATCACTTATTAAGTCCACCACAAAGCACGCCTATCGGACAGTCCCAATTTCCTGTTTAATTTAAGTGTGAAAATCAGAGGGGGAAATCGAGAAAAGCCGATGCACGAAAAATCGATGATGCTATGCTGAGTGAAGTATACTTACAGTGATCCCTTCGCTTTTTATGCAGGATGCAATACATAATTGAAAGCTTTTTACTCTATATGCAAATGCAGGCGATAAAAGCCGCTCCTAGACAGGCAGTTCTATTAGCGTGAAGAACAGTTTTATTTTTGACTAAGTACTGCGGTCTAGGTGCGTCTTTTAAGTGTATTGTGTGGTCCTAATAATTACGAGCACAAGCAATTCCTAGATTGGCTCGGGGAGCCGCTAGTGTAATCTAAATTACAATCACCCACACAACACACGGGACACAGTTCCACTATACTTACACACGCGAGATCCCAAACGGGAACCGCTGGAAATGATGCGAAAAAGAAAAAGAAATAAAATGAAATACAAAGCCTCTCTTCCACTCAATAAAAATTAAAATGCTAAATCCTTGAAGCGTCGTCGACTCCTCGCGGTCCTCGCACAAAAATAAATTGAGGTCAGAGAGTGACACAAAAATAATGCAAGAAATAAAGGAGAGAGAAAAATAATTACAAGATCAACCGGGGGTCAGACTACCCGGGGAAGGAAAATCAAACACTCAAAAATTTGTTAAAATTTAACCTAGGCCGTGCCTCCCCGGCAACGGCGCCATTTTGATAGCCGTCAAGTACCCTATGTTAATTCGGTCAAACTAATGTCCAAATTAATGTTGATAGTTCGTTGCACTCGGATACGAGAAGCTAGTCAAAAACCACTTATCGATTAATGTTAAGTTAATTTCAAGCGGCAGATATTTTTTTACTTGGTGGAGTCCAAGGTCGATCTCAGGGAGGCATCTGTCTCCTTAGGTAAATTTAAGCAAGTATTCCAAGTGTGTGGTTTTCGAGGAGGTATTTTTTTGGTCTTTTTAATTTTTATGCAGACTAGTACAAAAATGCAGGCCAATTTAACGTTTCAATTTAATTAATATATCAAATGAAGTCCAAAAATTATGAAAATTGGCCAGATGATTAATGATGATGAAAATGACCTACACTAATTTTTTTGGATTTTTCAGACACTAAATGGGTTAACTGTGAATTAAATAAACAGACAGGGTGATTTTCAATATTTAATTATTAATATTAGCAAACCACAATTTTTTCAAGAACTAAAATTATCCTAGATAGCTCTAATGATAAGGGATCCAGGAAAATTGAAAGATCTTAATTTCACCCTGAAATGAATTAATTAAAATTAAATTAAGAAAATCACTCAACACTTTATTAAGACCTCGATATGCGTGCAAATGACATGAAATTTTTATGGTATGTTAAGAATATTATCCTTAAGCTACTGTGAATTTTTGATGACTTTTGGAAGCACATAGAATTAACTATAAATCAAAAGGTGTCACTGGGCAAAATATGTCAAAAATTCACCAATTAATTCATTATTAATTCAACTGAAATTACAAAAATATGACACGTGGACCAACAGACAGAGGACAAAATTCCCAACAACATGCAATTTTTAGATTTGCAAAATGAAATAAAATGCAATCTAGGGATGCGTGCAAACACAAGGGTGTAAATGCAATACAGGAAAATAAAATTTCAATAAGCAAATATGCAGACAGGGACTAAAATGCAATTACCTACAATGCTGGGGACTCTTGTGCAAATTCTCCACAGTGCACGTGCTCCTCACGTGGGCTCAGCTTCACAGGGGCCTTTTTGCAAATATGGAAAGCTCCAAGGGCCTCTGTATAATTTTCCCAGGCCGCACGTGCTCCTCACGTGGGCGACCTAGGCTCGGATGGCTGCGGCGGGTCGGAGCGAGGCTCGGGCGACGGTGGAGGTCTGGAGTGAGGTTCGTGCGACCCGAACCTAGGCTCGGAGAGGAGGCTCGGGCCGAGGCTACGTGGCATTCTGAAGGCCCTTGGATCAAGATGAATCCGAGGGGTGTCGGTGCTGACGCGTGGCGTGACCTCGGGCCTTTGGATCGATGATGATCCAATGGCGGTCGATGGAGGCTGAAGATGATGACGTGGCTTTCTCCTGAGCGTGGGATCAATGATGATCCTGCGGTCGATGGCAGCTCCGGTGGGCGGGCGACGTGGCGATGTGAAGGCCGTTCGATCGATGTGATCGAACGGCAGCTGTTCGTCTGCCCCGACGATCCTGCGCCGCCTGCAGAGGAGAAGGCGAAGCTCCGACGACGGTGCTGCAGCTCCGCCCGCCCTTCCTCGTGTCGCTGACGCTCTCCGACTTGTCGGAGATATCCCGGAAGATGCGTGGCGAGGAGACGGAGATGATGGTGGTCTCAGGAGCGTCGGAAGGTGGCCTGACGTCGATGGCGATGAAGCTCGAAGATGACTCCGGCGAGCTTCCGTTCAATGAGAAGCTGGGTACCTGTGAAGGTGAAAGACAGAGCCGGAGCTCGTGCGTGTGTTTGTGAAGACGTGAGGATGGTTGGCAAGGCCTAAGGCGAAGGGATGCGGTCGGGCGATGGAGCTCCGGCCAAATGGCGGAGCTGGAAGTCGATGGAGGTTGACGTGCGTCGTCGGAAGGTGCGGAGTAGTCAGCGAGGATGGGAGCTTCAACGCGAAGCTCGGCGAGATGAAAGGGAAGCGAGAGAGTGACCGGTGACGGCGAATAAAATCGGAGAAAACAAAAGGAAAATAAGAAGAAGATCGGAGGAGGAATGGAGGGGGTTCACCTGGGGATTGGACCTCCTGCTTGAGGTCCAGGTCTTCGCTCGAGGGCCGGTGATGTCCCGAGCTCGTGCAGCTGCTCGTGGGAGTCGCTGCGACACGACGGAGCTGCCGTGGATCTCGCCGGAGCTGATGCCCTTCGTCGCTCGATGATTCGTCGAATTGTTGTCACCAACTGGAGGATCAGAGCTCAGGGATGCTCTCTGGAGTGGCGGATGTGGCTGAAGGTTGCCGGTGGTGGAGTATTTAAAGGATGGAGGTGGCAGAAGTGTTGGCGACGAGGTGAGGTTTGTGGGCGACGTGGGGCTTCTATAGTGGAGATCGTGGGAAGAGAGGGAGCTGGCGAGGGTGAGGGAGGAGTGCCCTCCATCGTGGTGGTGCTGGTGGTCGGAGAAGGTGGATGAGGTGCTTCCAAGAATAGGAAGGGGGCGCCCCTCCCGCAAGGCAGGGAACGTGGGAGAGAGGGGCGCCCGGAGGTAGGAGACGAGGTCTCCACCGTTGGATCTTGTGATCCAACGGTGGTGATCGAAGCATGGCGGGCGGGTAGGATTAGATCGGGGGCTCGGTGATGATGGGCTGCGGTGGGGCCACGTGGCGAGCTGCGGACGAAGCGCCATCGGGCGGTTTGGATGATACCGAGGGTCTGATCAAGCGGCTGAGGGACGCCGACGGAGGAGCGGCTGAGATGGGCTCGATTAGATGGTCCATCTGCCGCCACGTGGCGAGCTCTGGAAGAGGCGCGGACGAACGGTGATGATCAAGGGGCGGAGAAGATCAATGGCTGAGGCAATAGGCGCACGTGGACACAGTGGGGCCGTTGGATTTGAAGCGCGATCCAACGGCTGAGAATGCAGGCGGATGAGGCAAGGGGAGGCGGGCCGCGTGGCGCAACCAGAGAGCGCCACGTGGCCTGCTTTGAGGGGCTGGAAGAAGATACACGTGTAGAGAGAAGAGGGGGCCGAATTTGGAAAAACTCAAAACGTGAAAGTTGTAGATCTCGATGAGATCTACAAGTTTCATGTTGACCAAAGACGGAGATGAGGTCAAATATGATACATAAATACAAGGATACATAGATATACATATGTAGTATACAAAGTGGCCCAAAAACCCAACTTTCCCATACAAGCTCCAAATTCAATGAAATTAGTCTCATTTTAAAGGTCTTTTAATGTGTAGTATTCTAAGAGTAAGTAGACCTAATTCGGAGTTTGTATGAGGGCTTTATGTGTATTTTAGTGTATAAGGGGTCTAGGGCCTTATTGACTAATTTACAAGGGAGATTTTTGGCATTCTTCCCTATATTATTAACTAAGGAGTACATAGTATAAAGAAGAGGTTATTTTTAATGAATGTGTATTTTACAAGGGATTTTTGGCTTCTTATTTAAATGCAAATGAGCTGCTAAAATGTATGAATTATGGCTGTAGGCATGAATGCTATTTATGCAATATAAAGGGAAATATGCCTCTATTTTCTCGGGAACAAGGCTTTATTTTTGACTTTTGAAGTGATGAATCACATATTCATCAACGGGCGAGCGGTGTCGATGGAGGGACCGCGCGGGGGTCGGAGGAGCCTGGAAGGCCGTGGCACCGCTGGAGGTCGCACTCGCGCGTGTGCCGCGCGCTGGAGGAGATGGGAGGAGGTCGGCCGCCGGCTGTCGATGGCGGCACCGCTGGAGGGAGGAGCGCGTGTCGCCTCGTGCGGCTGGAAGGCGGAGTGTCGGCGGCGGGGGTGGCGGCCTGCTGCCGACTCTTTTTTTTTGTTCTGTTTTTTTTTCTTATGTAAACCGTGAACAACAATAAAAAAACTTTTTTATTTTTTTCTTATGTAAACCGTGAACAGCAATAATTTTTTTTATTTTTTTCTTATGTAAACCGTGAACATCAATAACAAATTTTTTATTTTCTTTTGAAATCCGAAAATAGAAATGAAAAGAGCTATAGAAATTCTTTTTTTTATTTTTTTATTTTTTTCTTTTTATAAATGGCCCTGCAAAACAAATGTTAGAGATCGATGATTTTTTTTAATTTTTTATTTATCCTGCAAAACAAACGTTAGAGACCAATAAGGGAACAAATATATATTTTTTATTTATTTACACAACAGAAAATGAACGAGGATCCGGCGGACATGAAAGGATCGAATCCGACTCTCCGACCACCGTGCATGGTCGGAGTTGATAGATCGTGAAAGGTAGAATAGAATGTGTGAATATCGGGAAATGAAATGGAAATTCGGAATCGGAGATGGATAAACTTGAGATGGAATTTTTAATGATCTAGAAAAAACAAAATGATGATGAAAAAAAATACGACAAAATAAAATACGATTAAACTAAGATAAAATACGAAGAAAAAAAAATTTGGATTTCACCTTAGGAGCGGAAAATAGACCGTGATCTCCTCGACAAGGCCGACTCGCTGTCACCGGACGGCTCGGAGGCTAGGCAACTTCCTCGACGAAATTTCTCTCAGAGATTGGGCTCCTCTCTCTAAAGATTGATCCAGTTGGAATGAGGGAGAAGGAGCCATATAAATAGAAGAGAGGTGAAATTTGAATTTTTGAATTTTTAAATAAAGAGATAATGGAGATGAAAATTAAAATGAATTTTTGAATTTTTTGGTGGAAGGGAGATGAAATTTGAAAATGAAAATAAAAGAGAGATAAAATTAATTACAAAATTATCTATTTTTTTGAATTTTCGTCAATTATTTAATTTGAATTAAAAAATGATATTTTTTTATTTTTTTATGAAGGTTAATTAAAAATAGCAACTATATACATATACTATATATATGTGACACTATATACAAGGATAAATGACGAAACTAGCTTTGTGTTTTAAGAATTTATTATTTTTTAATTTTTATTTTTATTTTAAAAAAATCAGTTGGATTAATTTACAATATATACAAATACAATATGCACAAAATACATGGGAAAATTGCACAAACCACCCCTGAAAACTGACTTTTCAACCGTAACTCCAAAAATTATGAAAATACAACCATTTTAAAGATAATTTAATTTTGAGTTCAATGGAAGTGAGATTGATTCAATTTGAGCTCATATAGAGTCGGAATTGATCTTTCAATTAGTGCTTAGTGGTTTTTTTCCCAAGTGTGGCTACTTTTATTCTGTACATGATTTAATTGTGCAATCAATTTTAGTACTTAGAAGACATTTTTATTTACAACTTTGGTTTTGAATGTTATTTGATTTGAGGTCAATTAAGGCACAAATAAATTAGTGTTAGTGATATACAGATATGTACAAAATAAAGGAGAACACATTTTTTTTGGATTTTCTGGTTAAGGACCCTATCTCCCCCTACTTTATTCCTGGTCGATCAGGTCAAATCTTGACCTTCTCTCGGGGTTCGGGTCAGCCTGTACACAGTCTTTCTTTTTTTTCCTTTATTTATTTATTTATTTATTTTAGGTTAAAATTAGTCAGAAATGTACAATATTTACACAGATGCAAGTTAGTAAGAATATGGAGTTAGCGTTATATGCAGGTGTTTTATAAGGGATTTTAAGCTAAAATAAATGAATAAAGATGACGAATCGCAGATTCATCAATCGAGCTGACCCATTCATGAAATCTCTTGGCCCAAGTCTAGCCCATGAGCAGGCTGGTGATTTAGCCAAAATTCGGTGGTCGTAAGTTCCACACAAAGCGGGAACTCAGTCGGTGTGTTGACCACACAAAATCTTAACTAAAGTCAACAATTAACCCACACTATAGATCAACCAATTAGAAATAAATGTGGAGTTAAAATTTATTTTTAACTCTGCACAAAAGATGTATAGCAAGCAAGTATGCAGAGAGTTCGAACACAGGGAGCAAACGGGGCAGATCAAACAAATGTGTGTGAGTGAATGTGAGTGATGTCTACACTATGCAAGCAAATAATTTTTTTGTGGGTTTTTATTTTTTTTTAATTTTTAATTTTTAATTTTGATTTTTAATTTTCTGATTTTTATAATTTATATTTTATATATATTTTTTTCTTTTTCAATATTGGAATATATAAGCTATGTAATAAAAGAGGTGATAAACTATTTATAAAAATATACAAAAATAGTCAAAAATTCAGAAGTAAAATTTTTTTGGTATTTTTATAATTTTTTTAGTTTTTGTGATTTTTGGGTATTTTTCAAAATGCTTTTGGTATTTTTAAACACTGAAATAAACCAAAACAGTGAAATAGCTACTGGCTAAAGGTAAAATGGGAATTAAAAATATAAAACAGCCACAAAATTTTTCCAAATTATTTTTCAAATAAAGATAATAAAAACATGAGACTACAGAACTTGAGTTTACAAATTTTGGAGTTTTCTACAATTTTTGAGAATTTTTTTGAAGTTTTTAAGTATTTTCTAATTTTTAAGGTTTTTCTTTTGAAATTTTTAGTGATTTTTGGACTGACACTAAAGTATGATAAAATACACAGTAAGGAATTTTTTTGGAAAATTTTAAGGTATTTTAATATTTTTTGGCATTTTCTAAGCTAGACAATAAGAAAAAGCATGTTTTTGATTTTTAATAAATATTAAAATGCAATAAAATCAAAAACTAAAAATATGGCGTGAAAGTACAAGCACACATGAGCTTAAGTTTAATTTTTAAGAATTTTTCGATTTAAAATGAGGCTCCAAATAAATACGACAAGTTCACAAAAATATCACAGCCTGGCAGGGGTATATATGCAAATATTAAAACATCCAGGGGCATCCAAGCAATTTTTCACAAAATATTACTCTTAATATTGAAATTTATGGACCAAATACAAATACACAGACCCACAGGGGTGTCGGCGCAAATTACCCACCAAGGCGTATGACTTGCACGCGCTTGACAGGGACCTACGTGTAATATAAGAAACCTCTAGGGGACTACTTGCAATTTCTCCAAAAAGTTAACACTTTATATAAGAGTCCTGGTACTCAAACGAAATACTAAAAGGATCGAGGGCCTCCCTGCAAAATGCCCACACCTCACGTGAACAGGTCACGTGAGGTGACGTGGCGGAGGACCTGTATGTAAATAAAATAAGTACGAGGGCCTGGATACAATTTTTACAAAATATTTAAACTACTGATAAAAGTCTTAGGACTAAAATTAAATTACAAAAATAGCGAGGGTTTAAACGCAAAATACCCTCGCAAGGCAGATCCAATGGCGAATGGACGCTGATGACGCGTGGTGGGCATCCAACGGTCGGTGGCGAGGCGCGATCCAGCGGCGTGGGCCGCGCCACTTATCCACGTGGCAGCCTCTCCGGGCGCGATGACGGTTCGCTCGTGGACGGCCGGGATTAGAAGGATCTCGACTGATATGATGGTTGAGGCTCTCGAAGATCCAACAGCGGGTGGTGGATCTGGGCTGGGCCGATGATCGAACGGCTGACGGACTATGACGAAGAACAGGGAAGAACTCGCCGCCTGCGAGCTTCCCTAATCTCCTCCTTCCTCTTCGGGCACTATCTCGAGATGTAAAATGGCCCAGCGGGATCCCCTGGTCCTCCTCCAGATGCTGGGGGCGGCAAAAGTCTCCGGCGAAGCTCGGAGAGGCGGCGCGAGGTCGGCGGAGCAACGGGGCTCCAGGTACCTCGGTCGGCCTTCAAAATCGCTCCCAGGTGCTTCAAAGCTTCAGGACCTGCACAGAGAAATGTGACGGAGGTCGAGGGCAAAATGCCTCGACCTCCAGTGGCTCTCGAAATGGGGGAAACGGCGAGATGGATACTCGCCGGAGTTGCGCTCCGGCCAAGATGATGATGTGGGCGATTGGATCGATGGAAGCGAGAGTTTTTTTGAAGGATTTTGATCCTAGGATGATGGCTAAACTACTGCGAGAAAAATAAGGGGAAGAAGTATACCTCAAGGGCCTAGGATGCCCGAGGTTGGGGGTACCTCGACGGTGGTCGGCCGGAGGTGATTGGAACGCCCTAGGCTGCTGCACCGCCTCCTTGGATGGTCGATCGTGGAGCTGTCACCTCCAGGATACGTTTGGGATCAACAAGGGCGCGAGAGAGCCAAAGATTGGGGTTCGAAAATCGAATCAAAGTCAGGGGCTCGGTTTTGTAGTGTTGACGACAGAGCTCCTTGGACGAGGGCTAGCGGTCAGATCTTTGATCCATTTGCCGAGGATTCACCTAGACGTGATTGCTGGTAGATCGAGGAGAAAAAGTCACAGAGGATTTATCATGAGAAGAGCAACGAGGAGCCCTCGAAAAAATCAAGAAGTTGGGGTCAAACGTGGGTCTAACACGGGCTACAGGACACGGGCTACAGGACCTAGGGCAGACAGTTGACCGAGGTCAACTGCGACTGCCCCCTGGTTGGTCCACGTAGACCAACCAGGGAAAAGGTCCTGAAAAAGGTTTATAAATTCAATAAAAAATCGAAAATGATTTTATTAAATTATGGTTATAAAATAAAAAATGTTTAGTATTTTATGTAATATTTTATTATGATTTTTAATTATTTTTTTGAGGTATAATTTTACAAGTTTACTTTTTAGCCCTATATAGGTATATTACCTATGTATTTTAGTATTTTATTTTTATTTGGTATTTTTGATTTTATTTATTTTTGTCTATTATTTTATAAAATTCTAAAATACTTTTATACATGTAAATATGTTTTTATTTTATTTTTCTGAATTTTTTAGTATATTTAATAAGATATAAGAGTGTGTTGTATAGGTATGGGTACAGGTATTGTATCTATGTATCTAATATATAAGTATTTTTATTTTGAGTTTTATTTGGGTTTTTATTCCTGTTTTAATGTACATATACATTATACATAATATTTACAAAATTATAAAAATATAAAAATATACAAATAATGAATAAATAATAAATCGAATATTTTAATCATTACAACTGTACAATGCGGTTCCAAAACTCAACTTTCAAACCGTAGCTCCGCAAATGCGAAACCACCGCCATTAAATAGATTATTTTCTTTTATATACAATTAAAGGTGAGTTTGCTGCATTTGGAGTTGTCATTTATGAGATACGGGTCTGAGAAGTTGGGATTCTGGATTTTTATTCAGACCATAACTTTTTATCTGTGTATTATCTTTCAGTGAAATCAATTTTCTATTTTTCTTTATAAAATTATCTACAACTTTCATGTACAAAGTTTCTTTATTTGAGGTATAAAAAGTGGAACCAAAAATAGGTCCTAAAATGAATAAAGAATGAATAGAATAATATAGGTATTTGACCCTTATCTCCCCCTACTTTATTCCTTGTCGACCTATTCATCAAGATGCCTAGGTCTCGGGTTTTTGGGTCATAAAATATTTACAATATTTTATTCTTTTTCTTTTCTTTTATTTATTCTATAATTTTGGCTTTAATTACAGTATTTTATACACTAATTGGATGCACATGTATGAATGCTAAGATGCTCTATTTAAGGCTATTTACAGGCATTTGCTAGGTTTTTTTGATGCCAAAATGATAGAATAAAGATGATGAAACGTGGATTCATCATCCCCTATACTTTACCTTTGCTAGTCCCTAGCAAACACTTATGCAATAAGTGTAAAAAGAAAAAGAAAGAAAAGAAAAAGAAGAACTTGGATTTTATTTGATTATCAAACTTGTCTTCACAAAATCAAAGTTTAGAGCTTAAGTCAGACCTTTGGAATTTTAGTGCGGGCGGAACCTTAATGAGAACCGAATTTGAAATCCAACAGTCCTTGAGAATCCCAAAACTCTGTCCAAGTCTCCTCAATAGCCAGGTCAGAAATATCTCAATTCATACGCAAACCCTTACGACTATGAATCTGACTCGTACAGTGTAAGTGATGGTGGCTCTTCCCAACTAGAATGGCAAAGAAACTGACTTCTCCAATATGACAACCCAATGATTCCCCAATCCAACAACTCCATCCTCGAGGAGCGGGGTATTCCCTTCTAAGTTCAAGTGACAACCAGCTCAAGAGGAGGGGGTGAAGAGAAGAATGGACGGTAGCCAGTGTAGCTACCTATCCTGGGATGCAAGACCAGTGTAGTCAAGTCATCCTGCTGCAGGCTCATATGATATGACTTTGGAACTCAAGCTTGCTTATTGGCTTTACAACATATGTACATACTTTTGCAGGATTTTTATTTTTGTACATGCCTGAACATTTTTTTCACATACTATATACATCAGCATTTACATAAGGAGTTTTTCCTCTTGAGCCAGTAGACTATCCCTCTTTTGAAGCTTTATTGCAACCCACAGCCTCCTGTCTTTAGACTTCCTAATCATAGGACGGGTTGGGGTGCACTTCCCTCCCTAGAGGAGGACAAATGTTTCCACTTGTGTGCGTCTCATACCGGCAAATCCAATCCCCTCACCACTCCAACTGAGTTGAGCCATGTGAAAGGTGCATGTGTCCAAGTTAGGTCATTATCAACAAGAGTCGTGCGTGTGCTCCGAAATACCTTACTTAGACAGTCAAGAATCCATTGAACCAAGTCCGTGATCCTCAAAGAATTAAGTCAACTAGACCTGAAGTACCTCAAACTCAGTTCCTATAAGGTTCCTGTTATTAGGTAGATTTTAAGGTCCAATCAAGCTCCAATCTCCGGATTTTATTCAGACTTGTTCAACTATCAAACTCAATCCGAAAAATGCTCATGCTATGCAAATGGTATGCAGAATGCAGAAAATATTTTTGTGATGTATATTTCAAAGATTTTGAACTTTTTATGGATTTTTGAAAAGATGATGATGATGCATATGCATTTTTTTGTATTTTTCAAAAAGATTTTTCAAATGTTTTTGGATTTTAATTTTGCAAATGTTTTTGGGATTTTTGAAAACAAAAAGATTTTGGCTTAAAACAAGGTGAAAACTATGTACACGGGAGTGCTTCTTATATGTACAAGAAGTGGATTTTGGTGTGATGTATATATTCCTCAAACTTATTTACACAAGTTTTTCACACTATTTTTGAAAACTATAGTCCAAAATAATTTTTACAAATATTTTTACAAACATGTACACACATTTGAAAATCATTTTGCAAAGATTTTCAAAACAGTATAGATAGATTTTTCAAAATATTTTTGCAACCATTTTTTAAACCATTTGCAAATCATTTTTTCAAACATTTTATTTCACACAAAGAAAATAGATTTTGCAAACCACACATTTTTACACAGGTTGAAAACATGTAACAGGACATTTCAAAATAGTTTTCAATAGATGTTCACAAAGGTTTTCAAACTATTTTTCAAACATTTTGCAAAAAACATTTTCACCTGATTTATTAATAAGTAAATATAAAAAGAATTTTGAGGAACAAGACATCTTTTTATTAATGTTTTTAATGAATTTTAAAGAATTATTAGCCATATTATTAAGAAAATACGAAAGTACGAGTTATGGCTAAAGTATATACACAGTATATACGACCCCCTATACTTAGATTGAGCTATGTCCTCATAGATCGGAGAGAAAAGAAAAGACATAACTCGTACTAAGTATAGACAAGTCTAACGAATAAAGAACTAATGAATGAATCAACGAATGAGAAGTCGACCGTCCCCCCATACTTAGGATCAAATAATCCTAAGTATAGCAGACTGTACACAACGCAGGGAGGGTCAAGGGTGGGAATGAACATATCGTACTCAGATTGTCTCCCCCTATACTTAGGATAAAATATCCCTAAGTATAGACAAGAAGAGGAGACAATGGAGAGGATCGAAAAGAATAGAATCACTCGGGGTGCACACCCCCCTATACTTAAGACTAAGTACGTCTTAAGTATGGAAAACTGTCTACAAGGGCGGCACCTTTTTGATAGATAAAGAAAATAGAAAAGGAAAAGAAGAAAAGAAGAAAAGAAGAAAATAAATCAACAGATGAAAGAGTGACATGAACAGATGGATCTGTACAGCGGACGATGGAATTGATCACTATGTATGAGATGCAGATGATGTGAGTCAAAGGACACATCTCATACCAAAAGGATGGGGGCAACGTCAATGGTCGGCGGATCATGATCTAGATATAGCTTCAGGCGTTGACCATTGACGCGGAAGGTACAGGAAGATGACGGTTCAGATATGTCAATACTGCCATTGTCATGTACCTTCCTGACCACATATGGACCTTTTCACTTGCTCTATAATTTCCCTGGAAATATTTTCAGCCTGGAATCAAACAACCATACTCTCTGATCTGGCTCAAACTGTTTATGGCTGATGTGGGAATCGTGCCATGTTTTCACTTTCTCTTTGTACTGTAGGCTGTTGGAAAAGGCTGTATCTCTCAGTTCCTCCAGGGCTGCCAATTCTGCTCTTCTCTGTTCTCCTATGCTCTCGGGATCTAACAGTAACTCAGTGACTGCCCAAAAAGATTTGTGCTTGATTTCCACTGGCAGATGGCACGGCTTGCCATAGACGAGACGAAAGGGAGATGCCCCCAATGGATTCTTGAAGGAGGTTCGATAAGCCCACAAGACCGAGTCCAAAAGCTGTGACCAATCCTTTTGGTCTGGGCGGACAACTTTCTGCAAGATTGTTTTATCTCCCGGTTCGATACTTCGGCAAGACCATTAGTCTGAGGGTGATACGGTGTGGCAACCCGATGGTCAATGCTGAACTCGTCTGCAAGGGCCCTAACCTTGTCATTGATGAAATGAGACCCCCCGTCTGAAATCAGGACTCTAGGTACCCCAAACCGTGAAATGATATTTTTCCTCAAAAATTTGCATACGGTTTTAGCATCTGCGGCTCAGGGGGGATGGCCTCAACCCATCGGCTGACATAATCAACAACGAGCAAAATATGCTCGAATCCCTGACTCTTAGGAAATGGGCCCATGAAATCAATCCCTCATGCATCAAAAACCTCACAGAAGTGAATGGGTTGCATGGGCATCATGTCTCTCTGTCCGCAGGTTCCCATTTTCTGACAGTCAGTACATCTCTTCACGAACTCATCAGAATCCTTGAAGAGAGTAGGCCACCATAGGCCGGATTGAAGCACCTTCTGTGCTATCCTTTTTCCAGAATGATGTCCTCCTGCCTCAAGCTTGTGGCAGTATGTGAGGACGCTATGGTGCTCTTCTTGAGGAATGCACCTCCTCCAGATGCTGTCCCCTCCTTCATGATAAAGGACGGGATCCTCCCAATGGTAAAACTTGGCCTTCGCCAGGAAGGTCTCGAGTTTCTGCCTGCGCCAACCTTGTGGAACCGTCTTGGCGACAAGATAGTTCACAATGTCGGCGTACCATGGGAGCGAGGTGATAGCCAAGATCGCCTCATCTGGGAATGTCTCGGTGATAGGTGCGCTGGGCTCAGATTCCTCAAGATTCTCCAATCTGGAGAGATGATCCGCCACCACATTCTTGACTCCAGGCTTATCCTTAATCTCAATATCAAATTCCTAGAGTAGAAGGATCCATCTGGTAAGACGTGCTTTGGCATCCTTCTTAGCCATTAAGTACCGGATGGCGGTGTGATCCGTGTAAATAGTCACTCTAGATCCGAGAATATAAGATCGATACTTATCCAGAGCAAAGACTACGACCAGCATCTCTTTCTCGGTCACAGTGTAGTTCTGCTGAGCATCATCCAAAGTCCGGCTGGCGTAGTGAATGGTAAACAGTAAACCATCCCTCCTCTGTCCAAGCACAGCCCCAACGGCAAAATCTGAAGCATCCGTCATGATCTCGAATGGAAGAGACCAGTCGGGTGGCTGAAGGACATGAGCTGAAATAACCATATTTTTGAGAGTCTCGAAAGACGTAAGACACTTATCATTGACAATAAACTCGGTGTCTTTTGTCAGCAAGTCAGTAAGCGGTCGGGCAATCCGACTGAAGTCCTGAATGAACCGTCGGTAAAAACCGACATGCCCAAGAAAAGACCGCAACTGACGCAAGTTGGACGGTAGATTGAGTTTTCTGATGATATCCACCTTGGCCGGATCGACCTCCATGCCCCTGTTGGAGATGATATGACCGAGGACCGTCCCTTGAGTCACCATGAAGTGACTCTTCTCCCAAGATAAAATAAGATTGACCTCTATGCAGAGCTGAAGCACACAGTCTAGGCAGTCAAGATAAGCATCGAACCCGTCGCCATAGACCGAGAAGTCATCCATGAAGACCTCTAAACAGTCACCCACCATGTCCGAGAATATGGACAACATGCACCTTTGGAATGTCGCCGGAGCGTTATATAGACCAAAGGGCATCCGTCTGAAAGCATAAGTCCCGAACGGACAGGTGAATGTCATTTTCTCCTGGTCTTCGGGCGCAATGGCCACTTGATTATATCCAGAGTACCCGTCAAGAAAGCAGTAATGACTCTTCCCGGCTAGCCGCTCGATAATCTGATCAATGAATGGCAGCGGGAAGTGATCCTTCTTGGTGGCCTCATTCAATCGTCTGTAGTCCACACAGATCCTTCAAGAAGTGGGTACTCGGGTAGCGATCTCCTCTCCAGACTCATTCACAACTATAGTGATACCCGTCTTCTTGGGTACCACATGTAACGGACTAACCCATTTGGAGTCGGAGACGGGGCATATAAAATCGGCGCTCCACCACTTCGAAATTTCTTTCATGAATAAATCTCGAAGATTCGGGTTCAGCCGTCGTTGGAACTCACGCGACGGCCTGGCGTCATCTTCAAGATAGATGTGGTGGGAGCACAGAGCCGGACTAATCCCCTGGAGATTAGCTATACTCCAACCTATCGCCTTGCAGTTTCTTTCAAGAACCTCCATCAGACGAGATTCTTCCTCTCCAGTCAAACCTGATGAGATAATGACTGGGTGCATATCAGGCTCACCCGCAAGGAATCTATACTTCAACGACTGCGGCAGAGGTTTCAGTTCTGGACAACTGGGAGGCGGCAGATCTGGCTTCTGATATGTCTGTGTGAAAGCTACCAGGTCTGCATGGGAGAACTCTCGCTCTGCAGGAATTTCTGACGAAGGGCGGCCTGCTGAATCATCAATAAACTGCACTGGCCCGCACTCTGTCATGGCTGTTAGCTTAGAAGGAATCAGACAAGGCAAATAGTCATCAAAATCATCCCAATCGATGTCTGAATCCGAGGGATCAGAAGAAGATGAGCAAGAATGAAAATCATCAGCACCACTCGTCTCAACACTGTCAGCTTCAGGTGTATCCTCGTCCAGGGGTGTGCTCTCCCGGCTCTCGACTACCATGAGCTCAAGATATAGTGAATCTGTGGGCAGGGCAAGGGTCGGTGCTACAGGATCTGTCCAGTTGGATTCATCATCTGTCATCACAAAATCGCACTCCTGGTGGATGTCTAGCTCTTCCTCTGTCATCTGCGCGGCTTCGCTGGACTGCTCCGAGCATTCTAACTCTCTAGCTATGGTTTCCTCAATCATCTCTATTTGTATGGTTTCACCCTCTACGTGAAAACATACCTTCCCACTGTCATGATCGGTCACCGCCTTGGCTGTGGCCAAGAATGGACGTCTGAGAATGATGGGGGCATCAGTTACCGACTCAGGGATCTCCATGTCCAACACAACGAAGTCCACGGGGAATTTCAGGCCCTGAATGGTAACGACCACGTCTTTCAATAACCCCTTCGGCCTCTTAGTCGACCTATCAGCAAACTGAAGGACTGTCCTGCTCCTAAGAAGATGACCAAACTCGAATCGGTCGAGTAAGGCTGCCGGAAGAAGGTTGATTGAAGAGCCGTTGTCTAATAGAGTACGATCAAACCGCTGCTCCTGAATCTCGCATCTGACATAGGGAGCTCCTGCATCTGGTCGCTTAGCTGGCAGCTTGTTCTGAATAGTGCAGCAAGTGGAATGAGTGAGCACATGGATTTGATCTCTGTAGTTCCTCCTCTTCCTGCGGATGGTAGTTTTCTCCTTCAAGTTCTTTTTGAAGAGAGGGATGTGCTCAAGTGCTTCCTATAGAGTCAGCTGAATATGGAACCTGTCAATCATCTGGTTGCTGAACTCTACCTGTTGCTCTTTTTTGGGATTTTCTCTTTTATTCCCCTTCGCTCGGCGGAGTGCCTCAGGGAAGGGGATGGTAGGGGCCTCCACAGATGGAGGACTGGGAATAGGTTCCTGTGCCTGTGAAGGAGGAGAATCCATACAATCATCATCATGCAACACATATGGATCCGTAATGTGAACGGAAATCTTTCCTTTATTCATATTTTTGTTTTTCTTTTTGTTTCCACAGTCCATAGGTACAAAATGTGGTAACATCACAGATGGAAGCTCAACAAAAGTGGATGTGGTGGCCTCAATACCACCATCAGCACCTATCTTCACGGCATCAGCACCGCTCTCTGGGTCAGCATCTAAAATGGTGGCATCAGCACCACCGTCTGCATCTGGTATCACGACGGCCTCAGTACCGTCGTCTGGATCTCCATCGTTGGTGGCTTCAGCACTACCATATTCAACATCATCATCAGCGGCATCAGGACCGCTACTCTGCTCCTCTGGCGCTCCTGATTCAGCTGGTGGTTGTCGCTCAGAAGAGGCACCGCCGGCTGGCATCCAACCACTCCTAGTAGTCACAAAATCAGCATCATACAAAGAAAGAGATATGTCACTCAAATAGTCACTAGGAGAGGTATCCTCTGTAAACTCTACCTGCTCAGACTTCCTTTTCAGATTGTTCGGGTTGGGTTCAATCTGAGCGGGTATGGCGGCCTTGCCTTTGATGATTTCCCTCATCTCCTGCCGGAACTCATCCATTTCTTGCCTGAAGGATGCTCGCTGTTCGGATAGCAAGCGAGCAAGATCATCTAAAGCTGGGTTCTCAAAAGCAGGGGCCTGAGAACCGAATGGGTTCCCTTGCGGGAAATGAGGCTGCTGCTGCTAATGCTAGTACTGCGGAGGATGGGGATAAGACTGATGAGGCTGCTGTCGTTGCCTCCACTGTTGTCCCTGATAAGCGAGACGAGGACCACTCTGATATTGTTGCTGCTGGGCATACTGGGGCTGCTGGTGTTGCTGTTGCTGCTGGCTGCTCTGCTGTCCTTGAGCGGGATTCTGCTGCTGGGATGAGGAGCCACCGTTGCCCCAACGGAATCCTGGGTGATCACGACGAATCCCAGGCTGAGGGTACCGGTCGTACCAAATCCCATTGACTTCCATCAATGGTTCCTGCTCGAAGGAGGGTGGAGGGAGAACTGCCAGTGGCTGCTCCGGCTGATAGACCACCATCTGAGTGTCTGGAGATGGCGGCTGCACTGGGTAGTACTGTAGCAGTGGAACCGGCTCTGCCTGGATATGATTCACCTGGCGGTGCGAGGTAGAGGGTTGGTTGGAACTGCTACTGCTGGGGTCGGCCCGTGACCTAGGAGGCTACTGGGAATGAGTTTGTGCCTCCTGTACGCAAAGGATCTGCGTCTTCAGGTCACTCATGGTTTTGGCGATCTGGTCCATCTGGGCCATGCCTTGCATCTTTTTCTTCTCGAGGAACTCGAGACGGTCCAGCTTCTCACTGATTATACCCATGTCGGCTGCGGCTGATTCAGCTTGGGCTGCGGCTGCCGACGAAGTGTTGGGACCGGCATCGATGCGGGTGATCCTCTGGAATGATCCTACTCCTTGTGGGGGCTTCTGCTGTGTGTAAACATGGGCCTGGGCCATCACGATTGAATTCTCTGCCATGCCCTCGTAGATGGCCCAGACATCGTCTTCACCCTTGGAAAAGTACGACCCACCGCAAGAGGCGTTGACAAGCCCCTGCAGCTCCGGTGTCAGCCCACAAAAGAAGCTCTGAACTATATTGGGCTTGGAGATATCGTGATGTGGACACCGGTCAATGAGCTCTCTGAATCGATCCCAGGCTTCATGGAATTGTTCGTTCGGGATCATGACAAAGTTGCTGATCATCGCAAAAGCTGCGTTAGTCCGACCGAGAGGGTAGTATTTCTTCAGATACGCGGTCCGGAGATCTGCCCATGTGTCGATGAATCGCCCCAAGTGCTTGAGCCAATATGCGGCTCTGTCAACCAAGGAGAAAGGGAAGGCGATCATCTTGATCGTGTCCTCGGTCATCATCCTATCATGGATCGTGCTGCATATCATCTCAAATTCTTGGAGGTGGAGGTGTGGCTCTTCGGTCGGCAACCCATGGAATTTGGGTAGAAGCTGAATAGTATGGGGCCGAAGCTCGAAGTCTCCATGGATAGGCGGAAGTTTGATCCAACGCTGAGTGATGGATGCGGCTGGGTTGTGCAATTCCCTCATGATGGTCTGTGGCGGTCTCTCAGCGTCGGGATCACCTCCTCCTGCATCAGGTCCTCCTCCTCCTCCACCGCCACCGCTCCCAGGTCGGTTTTCTCTCATCTGTGCAATCTCTCTCATGAGGTCACCCATGAAGGTTCCCTGATCGCGGATCTGCCTCTGCATTGTCTCCAAGGAAGATAGCAAGGAATTGTTGATGGCCGCTTGATCGAATAAGAAAGGAGGGTGATCATGGTCATCTAGGTGCTCTCCTCTGTCTGCCATGTCGGGATTCTCTGAAAAAGCAAAAGAGGCCATCTCAGGTGCTATCGAATGATCTGAGCTCTGTGATGCACTGAATTCTGAAACTATTGGACTGAGAGAAGGAGAATGGGAAGGGTGGTCGAGGGGGAACAGGGTGGATGTGAACTCAGGCTCGGAGAGCGGACTCTCCGAGGTTGTCCTAGATGAATGAGGAGGAGTGCTGGATAGCGGTGCCGACAAGGTCGGCCTAAGAGACCTCCATCCCATCATCTTGATTATTGGGAAGAGCCAGGTGAATGCAGAAGAAGAAGGAAGAAATGAGAAGCAAAATTGTGCACAATTGTGCTGTGTTTTTGATCTTGACCTAAATAGAACTAGCAATCAAACACAAAACAGGGGTGAGTTCACCAACTCAACACATGAAGCCGTGAAGGTTCGGCTTTTATCTTGTCGGTTTTAGCTTGAATTCAGGAATTAATCTTTTCACGAGTCCTTAGAGCGCTACGCCTAAAGGAGAGAGAGTACTGCCGGAAAAGTATTCCCGTACTTGTCCTCCTCCTGTGTAACATGTAACTTGCGCTTTTTAAGGTCCATGTAACCCTTCCTGGATCCCTACTCAGCCAAAGAAATAGAGGGAGGAAGCCGATAGGCGAAACCGATACTTCGGATCTCGCTCGCAACAGTATCACCCGTGAGCGTGCAAGATCCTACTCGGACGCAGACGGTGAGACAGACACACCCGTGAAGGTGTGGCCTATGCTCGGTACTTCGGACAAGGTCGATGCTCACACAATAGTGAGTCACCAATGGTGACCAAGCCCTACTCGTCTACGTACGATAGTAGCGCCAATACTTCGGAAATCCAGGCGATACACAAGGCAGCCACAAGTTGGGTTTTGGGCTCTAATCCTTACGAAGCGCTCACCTCACTTGGAAGGAGACCTTCCCATGCAACCTGAATACAAGTGAGGGTGTTACTCTCCCCAAACAATGAATCCAATTACCGATTTTATTTTTGGTCAAGGTTTTCTTAGCAGTCTCTTTTTTTAATTTTTTTGATGTTATCACTTCTTTTAAGTAAATTCAAACAAACGCCTAACGATTTTGTATTTTCTTGATCCTACTTTGTCCAAAAACAGAGGGAGAATAGAGTCGGAAAAGCCGATGCAAGTCGACACCAAGGTGGAAATCTCACCTTTGTGCCTAAATGATGGATGCAAAGTAAGAAGACTTACAACGAATCCCAGCTCTCTCCATGCGGGATGCAAAGCAGAATTTGTAAACCTATGCAATGCGGAAATCGTCCTAAGATAGGCAACTGCTAGCGTGAAGAACCACAAGCTAACCACTAACCCCCAATCCTAATGTCCGGTCTAGGCTCACCCCTCCTTCTCTCGACACATCGAGTTTAGGAGAAGCGCTTGGCGGGATGAGCTCGCGGTGCGCGGATCGAAAGCTAATGACTAACTGTTTAATTAGACTAAGTCCAAATACGATCTATAGGAACATGCAAAGGTGATTATTGTGTTTGGACCTAATCCAATCAATCAAGCAAACCTAGAGTCTAAGGGCTCAATCCACAAAAGAAATGGAAAATGAAAACAAAACCGGAAAATGACAGACGGAAAACGTGATAAAAACCGCGGTGAGCCCCCGGGTGAACAAACACCCGGAAATTAGGCCCGAAGTGTCTGAAAGTTCAAGTCCCTGTATTATTACAAATTAATCACTCTCTCACAAAAATAAAATGCAAGCTATCTACTACTCTCTCTCTCCTGCTCTCTCCTGCCGGCTTGGCTAAAGAACAGCCGACTCCGCTTCCCAAGGATGCTTCAGATCCCCTAGGCGATCCACCTCGCTCCGCGGTCCCTCGTAAGAAGACAAGAAAAAGAGTGGTCAGAAAGCTCAATCAATATATATCAAAAATGCAAGAGAGATAAAATGAAGCAATGGTAGGCAATCAATACAATCAAACAAAAGGATGAACTACTCGTTGTTGCTCCCCGACATCGGCGCCATTTGATTTAGCCAAAATTCGGTGGTCGTAAGTTCCACACAAAGCGGGAACTCAGTCGGTGTGTTGACCACACAAAATCTTAACTAAAGTCAACAATTAACCCACACTATAGATCAACCAATTAGAAATAAATGCGGAGTTAAAATTTATTTTTAACTCTGCACAAAAGATGTATAGCAAGCAAGTATGCAGAGAGTTCGAACACAGGGAGCAAACAGGGCAGATCAAACAAATGTGTATGAGTGAATGTGAGTGATGTCTACACTATGCAAGCAAATAATTTTTTTGTGGGTTTTTTTAATTTTTAATTTTGATTTTTAATTTTCTGATTTTTATAATTTATATTTTATATATTTTGTTTTCTTTTTCAATATTGGAATATATAAGCTATGTAATAAAAGAGGTGATAAACTATTTATAAAAATATAAAAAATAGTCAAAAATTCAGAAATAAAATCTTTTTGGTATTTTTATAATTTTTTACTGTTTTTGTGATTTTGGGGTATTTTTCAAAATGTTTTTGGTATTTTTAAACACTGAAATAAACCAAAACAGTGAAATAGCTACTAGCTGAAGGTAAAATGGGAATTAAAAAATAAAACAGCCACAAAATTTTTCCAAATTATTTTTCAAATAAAGATAATAAAAACAGGAGACTACAGAACTTGAGTTTACAAATTTTGGAGTTTTCTACAATTTTTGAGAATTTTTGAAGTTTTTAAGTATTTTCTAATTTTTAAGGTTTTTCTTTTGAATTTTTAGTGATTTTTGGACTGACACTAAAGTATGATAAAATACACAGTAGGGATTTTTTTTGGAATTTTTTAGGTATTTTAATATTTTTTTGGCATTTTCTAAGCTAGACATTAGGCAAAAAGCATGTTTTTGATTTTTAAAAAATATTAAAATGCAATAAAATCAAAAACTAAAAATATGAAAGTACAAGCACACATGAGCTTAAGTTTAATTTTTAAGAATTTTTCGATTTAAAATGAGGCTCCAAATAAATATGACAAGTTCACAAAAATATCACAGCTTGGCAGGTGTATATATGCAAATATTAAAACATCCAGGGGCATCCAAGCAATTTTCCACAAAATATTACTCTTAATATTGAAATTTATGGACCAAATACAAATACACAGACCCGCAGGGGTGTCGGCGTAAATTACCCACCAGGGCGCGTGACTTGCACGCGCCTGACAGGGACCTACGTGTAATATAAGAAACCTCTGGGGGCTACTTGCAATTTCTCCAAAAAGTTAACACTTTATATAAGAGTCCTGGTACTCAAACGAAATACTAAAAGGACCGAGGGCCTCCCTGCAAAATGCCCACACCTCACGTGAAAAGGTCACGTGAGGTGACGTGGCGGAGGACCTGTATGTAAATAAAATAAGTACGAGGGCCTGGATACAATTTTTACAAAATATTTAAACTACTGATAAAAGTCTTAGGACTAAAATTAAATTACAAAAATGGTGAGGGTTTAAACGCAAAATACCCTCGCAAGGCAGATCCAACGGCGAATGGACGCTGATGACGCGTGGCGGGCATCCAATGGTCGGTGGCGAGGCGCGATCCAGCGGCGTGGGCCGCGCCACTTATCCACGTGGCAGCCTCTCCGGGCGCGATGACGGTTCGTTCGTGGACGGCCGGGATTAGAAGGATCTCGACTGATCTGACGGTTGAGGCTCTCGAAGATCCAACGGCGGGTGGTGGATCTGGGCTGGGCCGATGATCGAACAGCTGACGGACTATGACGAAGAACAGGGAAGAACTCGCCGCCTGCGAGCTTCCCTGCTCTCCTCCTTCCTCCTCGGGCACTATCTCAAGCTGCAAAATGGCCCAACGGGATCCCCTGGTCCTCCTCCAGATGCTGGGGGCGGCAAAAGTCTCCGGCGAAGCTCGGAGAGGCGACACGAGGTCGGCGGAGCAACAGGGCTCCAGGTACCTCGGCCGGCCTTCAAAATCGCTCCCTGGTGCTTCAAAGCTTCAGGACCTGCACAGAGAAATGTGACGGAGGTCGAGGGCAAAATGCCTCGACCTCCAGTGGCTCTCGAAATGAGGGAAACGACGAGATGGATACTCGCCGGAGTTGCGCTCCGGCCAAGACGATGATGTGGGCGATTGGATCGATTGAAGCGAGAGTTTTTTTGAAGGATTTTGATCCTAGGATGATGGCTAAACTACTGCGAGAAAAATAAGGGGAAGAAGTATACCTCAAGGGCCTGGGACGCCCGAGGTTGGGGGTACCTCGACGGTGGTCAGCCGGAGGTGATTGGAACGCCCTAGGCTGCTGCACCGCCTCCTTGGATGGTCGATCGTGGAGCTGTCACCTCCAGGATACGTTTGGGATCAACAAGGGCGCGAGAGAGCCAAAGATTGGGGTTCAAAAATCGAATCAAAGTCAGGGGCTCGGTTTTGTAGTGTTGACGACAGAGCTCCTTGGACGAGGGCTAGAGGTCAGATCTTTGATCCATTTGCCGAGGATTCACCTAGGCGTGATTGCTGGTAGATCGAGGAGAAAAAGTCACAGAGGATTTATCATGAGAAGAGCAACGAGGAGCCCTCGAAAAAATCAAGAAGTTGGGGTCAAACGTGGGTCTGACACGGGCTACAGGACCTAGGGCAGACAGTTGACCGAGGTCAACTGCGACTGCCCCCTGGTTGGTCCACGTGGACCAACCTGGAAAAAGGTCCTGAAAAAGGTTTATAAATTCAATAAAAAATCGAAAATGATTTTATTAAATTATGGTTATAAAATAAAAAATGCTTAGTATTTTATGTAGTATTTTATTATGATTTTTAATTATTTTTATGAGGTATATTTTTACAAGTTTACTTTTTAGCCCTATATAGGTATATTACCTATGTATTTTAGTATTTTATTTTTATTTGGTATTTTTGATTTTATTTATTTTTGTCTATTATTTTATAAAATTATAAAATACTTTTATACATGTAAATATGTTTTTATTTTATTTTTCTGAATTGTTTAGTATATTTAATAAAATATAAGAGTGTGTTGTATAGGTATGGTTTACATGTATTGTATCTATGTATCTAATATATAAGTATTTTTATTTTGAGTTTTATTTGGGTTTTTATTCCTGTTTTAATGTACATATACATTATACATAATATTTACAAAATTATAAAAATATAAAAATATACAAATAATGAATAAATAATAAATCGAATATTTTAATCAGTACAACTGTACAATATGGGTCCAAAACTCAACTTTCAAACCGTAGCTCCGCCAAATGCGAAACTACCGCCATTAAATAGGTTATTTTCTTCTATATACAATTAAAGGTGAGTTTGCTGCATTTGGAGTTGTCATTTGTGAGATACGGGTCTGATAAGTTGGGATTCTGGATTTTTATTCAGACCATAACTTTTTATCTGTGTATTATCATTCAGTGAAATCAATTTTGTATTTTTCTTTATAAAATATCTACAACTTTAATGTACAAAGTTTCTTTATTTGAGGTATAAAAAGTGGAACCAAAAATAGGTCCCAAAATGAATAAAGAATGAATAGAAAAATATAGGTATTTGACCCTTATCTCCCCCTACTTTATTCCTTGTCGACCTATTCATCAAGATGCCTAGGTCTCGGGTTTTTGGGTCATAAAATATTTACAATATTTTATTCTTTTTCTTTTTTATTTATTATATAATTTTGGCTTTAATTACAATATTTTATACACTAATTGGATGCACATGTATGAATGCTAAGATGCTCTATTTAAGGCTATTTACAGACATTTGCTAGGGTTTTTTGATGCCAAAATGATAGAATAAAGATGATGAAATGTGGATTCATCAGCTGGGCGGGTGGGTCCCCGGCCCATTGACCAGGTCTACTCATGAGATATTGGGGCCAACCAAATTCCACACATTGTCGTCTTGCTTTGGAAGTATGATAGGATTTGTAGGTATGATATATACTTTTTGAAAGCATATGATCGATACCAACTTCCTGAAGAAGACAGTTCAAATGAAATTAGAACTCCGGGTTTATTATAGGTCTTCTACTATGCAGGATGTACGGGTATTAGAAATACTTGAGAGTGATGTGATCATAAATGATTGTATAACCTTGACGCTTCCATTCTGAGGGAATGCTGAAACAAGTTTGGATATAATTGACTCTTCTCAGTAGACTGGGTATCCGATCGTAATCCAATTGTTAGACATTGACCCGAATATGATTTGGATGCAATGAAAAGATGGGATATCATGTCTGACATGATCAGATATTTCTGAGTGGTCTTCTAAATCTGGATATGAGATTGGATCTCTCTATCCAAGTCACTATACATAGCATATACAATCACGTTGACCTTATCTCCAAGTACCTGAGGAGAAAGCGTACAATTCTTGAAAGAGTTTGAGAATTGTTCCATGAGAAAATTTATCTAAGCATTGGAAAATTAGATAATTAAATAGGTTATAATTATCACAATTAATGTGGATAGAGATATCTAGGATAATTAAATTGGTTTTAGTTATCGTAGATAAGATTAATGTGGATAACACTATCCACAATAATCATGGATAATTTGGACATGATCCACAATATCCTGGAGAGAGCTAATTGTGAATGAGATTCACAATTCATATGTTAATGTGAATAGGATTCACATTACATAATTTAATGTAACTATGATTTATATTAAATATTGAATGGAAGAACTTAATTCTCAATAGTCAATGGTATAATTGCAATTATCACAAATAATTTGGAATTATTTGATGATAATTTAATTATTCAATTAATTGGTATAATAGATAAAATAATTTTGACGTATTCCATTACTTAGAGTGGGCGTCCATGGCTTGTTAAACCATGGTGAACATCCATCCTATTTTTAGTAAATGGATGGAGCCGCTTTTTAATTAAATCCATTTATCAATTAATTGATATAGTTTAAAAATTATTTTCAAAATATCTCTTTGTGTTTCTTTTTCTTGTTTAATGTAAACTTAAAAAACATAGATCAATATAAACCATTGATTAGTGAGAATACATGGATTGAGATCTATGCAAAGAAACACAAATCAATCTAAATCATTGATTAGTGTGAGCACATAGATTGGGATATATTGACTTCTAAAATGCTATAAAAGAGAGGCCAACCCTATCCCTCTTTATACTATTGGAATGCAATTGTTTTATTAAAAAACTCTCTCTCTCTCTACACACGTCCTCTGTCTCTCTCTCTCTCCACAACCTTATTGGAGATGACGATCGTCGTCGTGTTGCCGGACTAATTACTCGAGGAACTCAGTCTTCTTCTGTTCCTATTGCTTGTGAAGAAGACAATGGATTTCTTGCGAGGAAATCAGGAGGTTCCTTGATTGGATGATTGCTCAAGATTGCGGGAAAGCGCATTACTCATCATCGCGACTGCAAGTGCACTCTCGTCGGATCATACCTGAATTAAGAGGCTTCTTCCTTTATAAGCTCTGAGGATCACAACAATGCTTCAAGAGGTAAGCCTAAACTCATGTGGTCTTGATGAAACAACATGAGAAATGTTTCCATGCCATGTGATTTCATCTTAAAAAAAATTCCGTTACCATGCCAACTAGTACGACTAGTTGACCTAGATCAGATTTGGCCCGATCTGTATGTTTCTGTGATGCATGAGGCTAACACCTTGCCTTCAAGTGATATCAAAGCCATTGTTTAAGATCTTGGATATGATCCAAACCCTAGGAAACAAGGCTTTGGATATCGGGATGCGCATGAACTCATTGTTTTTCGCATTGTTGAAATTTCAAATCGATTTTGAGCATATATGATATGTCTCATGTTTTGCCCAGCTCTGGACAAATTTTTTGGATACTTAAGCATGTTTATATGATATGGAAATGCCCCCAAAAATTTACCAAAAGTTAGCTAAAATTGGTCATTGTTTTGAATTCAAAAAATTCTCGTAATGTTGTTGTTTTTTCATGTAAACTCATATATGTAACTAAGTATTTTTTGTTACTGTTTTCCTATCATGAAACATGTTAGAAATACAATAATTATGTTAAGAATCATACCAGCAAACAGCTCGAATTTATTTCATGCGACTCTGACATTGTTTGATATGTGATTTAGTGGAAATGGGTCGGAAGATGACTTTGTTCATCTTATTGACATCTTTTTATGTGTTTAATCGTTCAAATGTAATCATGGAAATTTAGAATTTATCATAATTAATTGTTGTATCATTTATTTAGATAAATACATGACAAATAACTACATTAAATGATTATTTCATAACATGATAATCCTAGTATATCCTACAACAGTTGTAAGATAATTTTTAAATGAAAAACCAAACTTGTTTGCTTGATATGACTAGACATTTAAGGTCATTAATAATATTTTAAGATGCCTAATTTTCTGAGTGTATAATATATAGTATCATGCCGGTCATCAAAGGAATGATTGATAAAACAACAAGTACATTGATCTGATTATATTGTTTTGAATCAGGATGATAAAGGTATCTAGATCAAGTATGTTGGCTTGGTTTCTTAATTAGCACCTTGCATGTCAAGGAAATGCCCCCTCCCAGCATAACTCGAGTGTCTGGCTGGATTCATTTTCGAGGAAGGGTAATATGAGTAAGTCAAGTTGTACTCTAATTATTAAAATCAGAATAATGTGTACTTGTGAGAGCTAATACTATATAATAATATCACGCGAACATAAATGTTTGTTGGTTGCCTTGAATTGTTAATTAATTTAATGAGATTAAATTAATTTAATCTAATTAAAATTTATAATCTATAATTAATATAGATTGGATTTCCCTTGGAATGATTAATCATGTGAATATGATTCAAATGATTAGTCAAAACTTGAATGGGATATGAAACATAATAAGATGACATCCATGGTCTCCCGTCAAGAAGGAGGGTTTCGCTGCCATGGATTGTGAATCGGAGAAGCCTATGCAAAGTCATAGCTCTGGTGTACAAGCATACATGGATCAAGCTCTTTTCTTCTTGAATGAGTAAGGTTGTATGTGTACTGACCCCAATGTTGTTCCCTATATAATTGAAACAACATTGGATTGCACATAGCGAGTACTATTCCTATAGACGGTTGGTTCAATTGGTAATGGGTCAACATCACCTTAAGGGTGGTGGGACTGGGTGTCAACGAGCAATTGGGAGTGCAAGTTGGACTTGTAAAGCGGAAATAGTTCATGTTTCCTTCACCATAGTTGCATGTTCTCGTATAATTGGGGTGTGATGAAAGTGGAAGTCAGATCCTAGATCTCGCTTGAGAGAATTTGGTTGGAATACCTCATGCTTCGAAAGTTTGAAAGGGAATGAGCTTTCAAAGTAATAATAAAAAGTGAGACAACTTTGAATTAAAATAATAATAACCTTAATCAAAGTGTGTATGCATGCAAATTATCGTGTTTCTGATGAATTTGTGATTCATCATATTATTTATCGTTCATTATCCTCCTTATTTAAACTATTCATTAAAGTTTGTATATAATTAACTCAAATTAACTTCTAACCCTGTGTAATTAAGTAACCCTAATTTATTGTATATTTGTATATATTTTATTCTCCATTATTGTATATATTTATTTTAGGTTTAAAAAAAGAAATTAAAAATACAAAAAAATAAAAATTGAATTAAAAATCAAGTGTTTTTATTCCTTAAAAATGCTTCCAAAAATATTTCTCCCTTTGTTTGATTTGTTTGGGTTTTTGATCAATGGGAAACTTGTAGGTGGCATTGAGATCTACAACTTTCTTGTTTTGAGTTTTTCTTAATTTTGCTTGTAAATATTTGTTTCTTGTTTTTCTTTTATTTCATTAGGCCATGTGGTGCTCCCTGGAGCCGCCACGCAACCCGCCCCTTCACGTGCTACCCACCCTATGTTGGCCCTTGGATCTAACTCTGCTAGTTGCATCCCCACCGCACACATTTTCTTTTCTCTCAGCCGCTTGATCGGGGCTCCAGATCTATTCTGGAGCACCCATTCCTACTCCCATCTGGACCGCTAGATCGTGAGATCCAACGGTCAGAACCTTGTCTCCTACCTCTCGCCCCACGATCTTCCTCGTCGCGCACCTTCCTTCTTTCCTTTTTCCCCACGAGTATGATTACCCCCTCACCCTTTTGACCTCACCAAGTCCAAGCCCTAACTTCCCTCTTCTTCGCCCGACACGTGCCTTTCCCTCTCTCCACTCCATCCATCCACTACGAACTCACAAACACGTCGCTCACACCTGCACCTTGTATCCTCCTCCTTCAAATACTCCACCTTTGCCTCACTTCATGCATATCCGCCTTCACACATGAGAACTCCGAGCTCCAGACTCCATCTTCATGACAGAAAGAGAGAGAGAGAGAGAGAGAGAGAGATTGCGAGCGTAGACAGAGTAATCTCACCGGTGAGATCCTCACCTTCTCAGGGGAGATGCAGCCTATTAGTTGCTCGAGCTCCATGCCTTTGTCCTCGGGCATGTTAAGCGAGGACAGGAGCACTCCAAGTTCCCATTCAGAGGTCCGTTCTATCCTCCATTTTGTATTTGAATCCGTCGTCTTCTACCTTAGGTAAATTCCTTCTTCATTGTTCTCATTCCGTTTCTCCCATTTTTCCCTTCACACACAATCATCCTCACTTCACTCCGACCATCGCAACAACCCCGCTGCATCTCTGACTCTCTCGTGCACACACCCTCTGATCTTCTCTGCTTCTATGTCGACAATTCCAATGTGCTCCGCCCCAAGCTTCACACAAGTTTGGACCCATTAGGCTCGGCTCCTGCACCATCCGATGAGCCCCCACTTCACCTCATAGTCATCCAGTTCGCATCCCCTTGGCTTTGGCTATGCACTAACTATTGCAGGTAATCGAACCGTGTTGATTGATTGGAATTACGAGACACCCTCCGACCTTGAGCTTCTCGATGGTGGACCTTCCTCCGACACCCGATCCAGATCACCTTCGAGTACCTACACCGTCGCGACACGCCAGCCATCGTCTCCGACCTTCACCGACTTCATATTCCTCGGGAGGAGCAAAATCTCCTTCAGTGGAGCTCCGCCAGCGCATCGTCCGTCACGGAGGAGGGGGAAGAACTAGAGTTACAACTTCCTTTGGATCTGATCTCCCCGATCATATGTAACAGTTCAGATCTCCTCCGAGCCTCTGCCCTGAAGCATCGCTTTAACCCGCAGCTTCGGGTACCAAGCCTAGTCCGAGCCAACGTAGAGGCATAAAGTGTATACCAAGCCTGCCACCGAAGCTGCGACGCCTCACGTGTTTTACGCACGTGAGCTAGGATATTTACATCAGGACCCCTGGTCGTTTCCATATTTGCTATTTGGTCCCTAACTGCATGGTTACACACCGCGTGTTGTGTGAACATTGCAAGATAAGCCTCGTCTTCTTTTTTATTGCATTTCAGTCCTTTCACATTTTATGAAAATTGCATGTAGCCCCCATGGCCTTTATAAATTGCATTCTAGCCCCTGTTTGGACCTTTCTAAAGTAGAAATTTCATGTTTTCTTTCATTTAGGCCCCTGGATTGAATCATGAAAAACTTGAGCATCATTTATCGAAATTTTTATGTAATTGGTCTTATTTTAACGCTAATTTAATGCTCTTTAATGTGGACTTATTGGATTGTGTCTGTGAGCTATTATGCATGAAGGAAAAATCAAAGAACTTAGGTTACTCGTTGTGCTTAATTTGTCTACTTAATTAGCTTTATAATTGGATTAAGTGCACCACTTTGCTCCCTGATTTGATGGACCACTAATTAAATTTTCAGGAATTGAAGTTTAAATTTTTTCATTATCTAATTCCCGAATTTGTGTGTCTTTGGAGCTAAATTGAACTCTTATTGAATTTGTTGTGAAATGTGATGCATATTAGATCTAGGTCATTTCTTGAACTTATTTCATGATAAAATTTGGATTAAGAGACCTTTTAGATTTCTGATTGAGAATTTCAGGAGCTTAATTTATTCAAAACATCTTGTCACTGAGGCTCATTTGGTGTGCTTGTTTTCATGTGCATTTTATAACATCTTTTATATTGCATAAAAAAGATCACCAAAAATATCATTCATGCATTTTGTTGTGTATTGTGACCTAGCTTAACCTAGATAGCTCATCTGAGTAGCTTGATCACCATTGTTGAACCTTAATGAAAAGTACTTAATCCGCTGTGTCCCCGTGTTCGACTCCGGACTTACCCGGGATATAAATTCAAATTGAGACACTCCTCGTGGAGATCTTTCTCTCGATGTTGCATGATTCGCTGAGTGACGTGCTACAACGAGAATAAATTAATGTACATGTTCAACGAATTATCATATGGCATAGTTGTCAGTTTTATTTTAGTGATTTAGTGAATTTTGAGCTATTAAAGTTGAGCATGGTTTGTTTCAGTATTTTTGTTATTTTTATCGTAATTAATTTTGTATCTTTTTTGCTATATATATATATATATATATCTTGAGCTATCTGACCATTTTTGATTTGACCAAGGCCCGTGGAGCGACTCACAAGGAGATACACGTTCGAGCTTGAGCCCGAGCTGAAGAGGGTCGAGTCAACCATTTGGAGAGAAGACTTAGCCAATTAGATAATTAGTTAACTAATTGCATTAATGACATTATTTTTGTAATTATTTGTAATAATTAGGTAATCGCTTATTTTCAGTGGCTCTTTTTTGAGAGCCCACGTTTGTGAAAGAGATTGGACATTATTTTTCTTCGTGGTGTGGATGTGTCGAGAGTGGTTCTTGACTTGACTGACGAAATTAAGATTGGCATACGGTAGAATAAATTCAAATTTGTACGTGCCTTCGTAATTTAGGCCACACATCTTAGAAGATTCATTATCTGATAAGATTTATAATGAGACACATATAAGTACATACTACTTAGCCAAATTGAAATCAACTTCTTCCCCGCTAATAGTATCCTGTTTAGGTGCAGTTTTCTCGATCTGCATGCATTTACTGTAAATTTAAAGTTCAGTTTTGCATAACACATGGAGAGTGCTGGGAGTCGTTGTAAGTATACCTTCTTCTGAGCATGCATCATAGTTTCTCGTTTGCATTCTGATTTCCTATTCCTCCGTTGTTTGTAACTTACGATCTAAAAGGAAATTGGGACTGAACGGTAGGCGTGCATTGTTGTGATCACATTTAATTTTCAGGTGATAACCATGCTCTAACACTAGGGTTGAATTGAGCATATTGATTAAACAAAATTGGAATAAAAAGAACCTTGTTTTATGGGTGCATAAAGCTCTCATCTAGATTGCGGGTACTTACATCTAGACAAGAGTGGGTAAGGACGTAGCCCCTAAGGATTAGAGTCAAAAATGCTTGGACTTGTGTCCTAAGCGCTTGGACTCACTCTTAGGGTCCTGTTATTGCTTCAAGAACTTGCCTCCGACTACTAGAAGAAGTAGTGTGGTTCGCCACTCGGATACAGAACTACCTTAGGAAGACTACACTTGTGAGTAATGGATTAAAATATTGTTTTACCACTAACTAACACAGACAAAATAAATTGGTCGAAGTCTTACGACCTTCATGTGTCAAGTTGGTGTACTTTCCAAAGGGGTTTGCATTGTGTTTGAATTGTGTGAGTTTTCTCTGCACATTTACGTGCACCGTAGAACTAGTGCCTCATTGAATTTCGTGCTTGAAACGGTTCTTTTTTACATCAAAGATGATTAATTGGTGGATATTTATTCGGACTTTGCGAACTCTCGTTGAAACCTCCAAAGAGTACGTCTTCAAAGTTCCACTTACGATCTGGACCGACCTGGACTCATGACCCTCTTGAGTTCAGGATCACTCATTCTCGGGATGATCACTCACCAACCATTCCCTTTCTCTCCTCCCACCTCACCGAGGAAGACCTTCGCCTCGATGATATTGTCTTGATTTCAGAATCCTCTTCTAATCAAGATCACATTGTCGATGAAGGTCTTAAAGAAGAGTTAAGTAAGATGCCACCGAAAAAGAAAGATGAAGAGGAAGCACACCTGAGGACCCCATGAGGATGGTACTAGCCAGATTAGTTGCATCTAAGCATCAACATACATTACTCCGAGCTCAGTTAGGATAGCTTAATGTTGGGGTCGAACCACTAATAGATGCGGCGTACAACCCCAACAGTACAGAATTAGGAATTATTTGAATCCGGCAGACCCAAAGTGGATTTTGAGTTGAAGTTGCAGTTCCTAAACTTGTTGTTGCATTTTAATAGGAATGCTTCTAAGGAGCCATATGCGTTCCTTAGGGACTTCGAGCTCGTTTGCGCTAAATTTAGACATCCTAGGGTTAGCCAAGATTATATCAGACTCACATCCCTTCGATTTGCCTTGGGTGGCAAAGCTGACTACTGTGTAAAGAACCTTGGAGTTCCAGTCACTACATATGCCCAGTTTAAGGACCATTTTTTGAAGAAGATCTCCCCCCTGAGTAGGACTAACATGATGAGGACACGCATCACTAGCTTTTCCCAGCTACCCCATGAAGCCTTCTGTGATGCATGGGAAAGATATAAGGACATCCTACAGTCCTTGTCATGGTTTAGATGACAACATTTTGGTCCAGTCGTTCTTCACCGGTCTCAACCCTAAGATGCAGGATTTAGTGAGCACTGCCTATGGAGGCAAATATACATCACGTGGAGCGGATACCGTCCGGAAGGTATTCGAGCAGATGGTTGAGACCAGTCGCTCACAGACTGCCAGCAGGGCGTATATATAGTCCCCTAGTTCACTCTCATCTGGAGGGGGAAAGTCAGTTGTCGTCGACCTCTCTTAAGACGTGATCCCGAGTATAGGGCTCCTTACGGACAAGCTTACAATGGTCGAGAGGATTGATCGAAGGATTGATGAGTTAGAGAGGAGTATCTCTAAGATACCAAGACAAATGGAGGAGTTGACTGAGAAGGTATCTAAGATAAAGATACACATCATGATTGCACCTGTTATTCCCGTATACCGAGTTCACCCTGTTCAAGAGCAGCTGGTGTCAGGGAAACCCCAGCCGTAGGAGGAGGATCGGTCCTATGCCCATTCTTTCTAGCAGACCCCTCCATTAGCAGAGATAGTTCAGGAAGAGCCTCCACTAGTTTAGGAGGTGAATGGAGTATGGCATACTCAGGACCTTCCCATGTAGGGAAGTAGGGGGGACCGTCAGGCTTACCTGCGTCCCCCGACCTTTTACAACATTGCATTCACCTCCGCACCACCTCCTTCAAATTAGAGCTTTGGATTTCAGACATCCCAGCAGTAGTACCAGCAGTATGGCCGACAGGGACAATACTAGGCGGGTCCGCATGGCCCACAATTTCAGCAGTTACCCCAGCACCAACAGCAGCATGACCAGTACCCTGACCAGCAAGGCCAATCTTCCCATTCTTCTTCTCAGTCTTTTCTACTTCCTTCTTCGTATTGTCCAGTAGATTTACAACAACAGATACTTGACGAGCTCCATTCTTACAAGAATGAAATTCATGACTTACGAGTGGATGTCAATCGCCCATCAAGATGGAGAGACGAGCAGCCTGCACCCTCTACCTCGATCCCAACCCAAGTTTAGGCTAATCCTAATAACATGAACCGATATGGTTCTCAGCATCACTTTGGTCAGGTATACTATTCAGTGTCTCTTAGATCTGAACATCAGATTCTTTCATGTGACGAGGCTAACCATATGTCACTCAAGAGCAAAAGGACCATGACCGTACCTGACCAGGCGAGGGACACGAGGAGGGGCCTCTCTAGAGCTCTACCTAAGAAGTCTTCAAAGGACAAGGAGGAGAGGCATCATATTCAGGAGCTCCATCAACACCACTCGAGGATCTTTTCTCCGGGAGCCGAGAAAAGGAGAGCACAATTGCAGCACCAGCAACATGGAGATACCTCAGATTCTATGGAGGACCTTGTACCTCTGGTTGTGGCAGATACCACTACAGCTTCTATTCCGCAACATGGAGTAGATAGTTTTGATTTTGATCCCATGTTGCAGCAAAAAGATTCATGTATGAAGAACTATGGTTCCGTTAATGCCAAGAACGGTATTTCAGTTCATGATTCAGATTCTTCATCCTCTGTTTCTCTTGCTTCAACCCTTTCCCCATGCTCTTACGGTAGGAAAGCGCAAAAAAAAGATTCAAAAAGATGAGCCCGACATGGCACAATTTTGTAAAAAATATCACACTTAAGGTGTCATTTGATGAGTATGTGGCTAACCATCCTGCATTCCAGAAATACCTTAATGTGAGATGCAAGCCTACTAGGGTTAACAGGAAGAAACCAAACGAATATGTGAAGACTCGCGTCTTGCCAATAGCCACAACCTATTGTCTCAAGAATCAGCAATTACCAAGGAAAAAAAGAGACATGAGTGCTCACTACGTGGAGAGTCGTATCGACGACATTGTGTTTGCACCACACTCTTAGATAAATGTTCTTCTATCAATATTCTTCCCTTAGCATTATATCAGAAATTGGAGTTGGGACCACTTCGTAGATCTAAAGCTTTACTCCAATTCGCAGATTTCTCAATGAAGAAACCTAAGGGAGAAGTGAAGAATGTCATTATCTCGATTGAGGAGTAGGACTATCAGATTGACTTCACAGTCTTAGACATAGAGATCCCTATCATTGGAGAGAATCTCATATCATTCTCAGAGGGCCCTTCCTTAGGACCGCAGGCATGGCTTTTGATTATGGTATGGGGATGATGAAGTTCCATTCTCCAAGTAGAGAAGTGAACCTTGAGATGAAGCAAACCAAGTGTCAGCGATCCGATTCAGAGAGTATCACATAGTACTCATCTTCAGAGGCAGATTGCAAATGATTAGCATCGTTGGGATTTGGAGACATGTTCCTTCAGGATAGAGAGAGACCCTTTCATTCGAAAAGGACATAGTGCATAATGTAGTTTTCCAGGTGTTGCCTGATCTTGTGAGAGATGCATCAACCTATTCCCATGATGACGTTGAGATCCATTTGGATCTGTCAATTCCATCCTCTTCGGAACAATCATGGGACATAGATGATGAGTCGGGCGTGGCTTTTGCTGATTGCTTGGATATCTTTGATGATCCAACTTCTGATACTACTGAGTTGGTAGCGAGTACTACACATTTGAGCCCACCTTCATGTAGCACGCAACCAGATTCAGATTCAGTTCAACCAGATTTGCTTGACGACACCACATTACCAGAACTGAAATCACTTCATCCTACACTAAAGTATGCCTTCCTTGCGGGAGACAAAGAGAGATATCATGTTATAATTAGCTCGGACTTGACTTTAGAATAGGAGTCTAGGTTGTTAGAGGTCTTAGAGAGGAATCGCAAAGCAATAGGCTGGACAGTGTCGGATCTCGTGGGGATTAACCCTGCTCTCTACTCGCACCACAATTTTATTGAGGACAACGTGAGACCTTCCCGTGAGTTCCAAAGGAGACTTAACCCCAATCTATGGAAAGTAGTGAAGAATGCGATTGAGAAATGGTGCAAAGCATGGTTTATATACCATATTTATAACTACAAGTGGGTGGCCTCGCTTCATGTTATCCTAAAGAAGTCAGTAATCCAAATGGTCACCAACGAGGAGGGGTAGAGATCGAGACATGAGTACCCATGCCGTGGCGCGTCTGTGTCCACTACAGGCATTTGATTGCCACGACCAAGAAAGATCACTTTTCCTTACCATTCATTGATCAGATCTTGGAGAGACTTGCAGGGAAAGCGTTCTTATATTTTCTTAACGAGTACTCAGGTTACAACCAGGTAGTTATAGCCCCCGAGGACCAAGAAAAGACCACATTCACATGTCCATTCGGCACTTACGTGTTCAGATGCATGTCATTCCAGCTCTGCAATGCTCTGGGCACTTTTCAGTGGTGCATTATCGTCGTATTTGCCGAAATGGTGGGAGATTTCTTGAAAGTGTTCATGGATGACTTCTCGATTCATGGTAATTCCTTTGATACTTGTTTAGTGCACTTGGACCGAGTCCTCAGGCGATGTAGGGAGGTAAATCTAGTACTCTCCTAGGAGAAGAGTCACTTTATGGTGACAATGGGTATCGTGTTGGGGCATGTCATCTTCAAAAGGGGAATGACGATTAACCCTGCCAAGGTGGAGGTGGCCAAGAAACTCGATCCACCTACCAACATGAAGTCATTGAGGTCATTTTTAAGGCATGTTGGATTTTACAGGAGATTCGTTTAGGATTTTTCAAAGATTACATGCCCACTGACTGAGCTCTCAGGGAAAGACACAGAGTTCGTTGTACATCACATGTGTCTGGAGGCCTTTGAGCTTTTGAAGTTGAAGATTTGTGCCTTGCCTATTCTACAAGCTCATGACTGGTCTCTCTCCTTTGAGATCATGACTGATGATTCAGATTTTGCTGTAGGAGTTGTGTTAGGTTAACGGTGAGACGGGATCCCATTTGCGATCCACTATGCAAGTAAAGTATTAGACCCTACACAGAAGAACTACATCGTGACTGAAAAGAAACGCTCGTTGTAGTATGGGCCCTTGAGAAGTTCATATTGTATATTTTAGTCTCTAAGGTGACAATATACACTGATCACGCATCTATTCATTAATGGAAAAGAAGGATGCGAATGTATATCTTCTTAGGTGGATTTTGCTCCTCCAGGAGTTTGATTTGGAGATAAAAGATAAACATGGAGTAAAGAATGTTGTGGTTGATCACCTTTCCCGGATTGAGCTTAAGGACTCTCTTGATTATGATAATATTAGAGAGACATTCCCAGACAAGTCAATTTGTGCTATTGACTCATCTCGTGGTATGCCAACATGGTAATCTTTCTTGTCTCCAAGCAAATTTTCGAGGGCTGGACTAGGAGCAACATTGACCGACTGAAGTTGGATTTGAGGAGATACTACTGGGATGATTCGTACCTTTTCTTTGAAGGGTCGGATTGTATTTGGAGAAGGTGTATTCCTCAGGAGGAATGCCAGAGTGTCCTCACGTATTGTCATTCTCTTGAGACTATAGGACACCATTTGGGGAAGAGAACCGCTCATAAGATAATCCAAAGTAGATTATATTGGCCGACTCTATTTAGGGATGCTCTTGATTTTGTATGGTCATGTCCAATTTGTCGGAGGATGGGGAGGGACAGTTGGACAAGGAGATGAGATGCCCATGCAACCAGTGATTATTTGTGATGTTTTTGATGCACGGCGTATAGATTTTATGGGTCTTTCCTAACAGCCAAGGACATGAGTACATCTTATTGACGATTGATTATTTGTCTGCGTGGGTGGATGCTATCCCAACCCGAACTGCAGACAGCAAGACTGTCTGCAAGTTCGTGAGAGACCACATTATTTCCATGTTTGGGGTCCCAAAAGTTCTGATATTTGATGAGGTTGGCCACTTTGTGAACCGAGATGTGAGATCTTTAGCTAAGGACTACGGATTTGAGTACAGAGTTACTAGTCCTTACCACCCACAGTCCAGTGGCATGGCAGAGGTTTCAAACAGAGATGTGAAAAGTATTTTGCAAAATCGGCTTGTCCTGATAGGAAAAACTGCTCCCAGCTCTTGGACAAGTTCTATGGGCCTATAGGACAGCCTACAAGACACCATTGAGCACTTCACCATTTAGAATGATTTATGGTAAGCTATGGCATTTGCCCGGGGAGCTAACTCACAAATCCAAACGGGAAAATAAACATATTAATTGGAGTTCTCACCTAGGGAAGCTTTGTCATGACTTGAACTTAAACGAGCTAGTGAAAATCTGAAACAGAGCATATGACAATGGTTTGATTTATAAGGATAAAGTGAAGAGATGGCATGATCAGCATATTAGGTGTAAAGACTTTGTCTCTGGGCAGAAGGTACGGTTGTTCAATGACAGGTTAAATATGTTCCATGGGAAGTTCAAATCTAAGTGGATGGGTCCCTTTGTTGTTAAGGAAGTGCACTGTAATGGAAGTGTAGAGATAGATGATCTCACAGATGGTGCACGATCCTCTGTGGTAAATGGACAACTGTTGAAGCACTTGTAGATTCTAAAGAGCAGTTAGTCCAAGTTGAGGTCATCAACTTCATGCAGAGCGAGTACAGAGTAGATACATCAAATTTCTCTTCATGAAGATGCATCATCTAGATTCAACAACTTAGAATATTCACTCACTCTTGTACACATAATTTAGAGTTTAGGTTCCTTCTTTTGTAGATACTAAGGCCCTGTTCGTTTGGGTATAAGGAGGAATGGAATAAGGGGAATAAGCCCCCAACACGCTTCCCCGTGGTACAACTATTCCCCATTATTTCATCTTATTTCACTCTTATTCCTATCTTTATCCCACCTTACCTACCTTTATTTCACCTTATTCTCCTTATTCTTATCCTCCAGCCTAACGGAGAATAGACCCTTATTCCCCTTATTCCCCATCCTTATTCCTGCTTATTCTCCTACCGAACGGGCCCTTAGGCTATTCAAAGCCTAAGTATAGGGGGGAACCCCTGTTCTTTCTTGTATATTCTTGTACGTATCTCGAGTCATTTCCTTCTCCGTTTGTCTTCGTCCTATCCCATTCTTCACTCATTTAATCCCTCATGTTTTCTTCCTACACTTAGGATATTTCAAGCCTAAGTATAGGGGGGAAGCTCTTCAGTCCTTGTATGTCCTTTTATATTTAGCATGAGTTATGTCTTAATATCACTTTGTGCTATGAGGACATTGCAAAAGCTAAGTATAGGGGGGTATACCATGTATATTGTGTATATATATACTTTAGCCATAGCTCATGTTTTGAAATTTTTCATACTTTTTGGGGCTAGGGTATAAGTATTTTTAGACTGAATTACATACAATTGTTTCGAAAATTATTTATAACTATGTTACATTATTTTGAAAAATATCTGGTAGTGGTTTGAAAAATGAGGATTTTACTTGTTTTGAAAATTATTTGAAAAATATTTTGAAAATCTATATATTATGTGACATGATTTGAAAATTATTTCAAAAATCTTTTCAAAAATTGGGATAAATAGAAACTGACTTGTATTTTTAAATACAATTAACCATATTCAAAATCCATTAAAAATTGAAAAAAAATAAAAACTTCTCTTTAGTTCCAACTTTGACTACCAAGCTTAAAAATGATTAGCTACTTTTCAGTGAGAGAACTGCGGTTTCCCTTAGTAGAGTGGGTGATTAAAAGATAACACATATGACACCATCTTGAAGTAATGCGGGTAGCCGTCTTACGGTCTGTACTTACACCCATGCTAGATGAAAGTAGATGCAACTATTCATATGAGCTTGGGCCAGTCATTATTTCTCTAAAGATTCAAAAAAAGAAAAACAAAAACTAACTATATTAAGTTAAGTTGGTTTGGTCCGTGACACTTATACTTTCACACAAGACTTGTGATGTTCAATGACACTTGGTTTTTTAGGTCTTAAGATTCAGAGTTAACCAACCTTAATCATTAGGTCTTGGACTTAATTATTCATACTTCCTTGGTCTAAAAGATTATATGATATATTGCGTACTCAGTCTCTTTCCTAAGAATATGACCTGCACTTCACATGCATGATTGCAATTATGATGAGAGGAGTTGAGGTTTAATCTAAGGGACTGGGATGAGGGATTTAAGTGTGGATCCGATTTTATGATGCTCGAGGATGGGATAAAATCGATGAATCCTTCATGAAACCTGAGTGTCAGTAATAATTTGTCGATATGACAACAAGGTTTCTTGTACCAAACTCTTGATATACCTAAGTGCCATGGTGTGATGAAATTAATTTTTTGTTGATCCATGTGCGTCAACTTCGGTAAAAGCAGTGGAGCTAGCCAAATACAAAGAAGAGAAAGTAAGAAATTTTGAAAGAAAAGCTCTTACCATACAAATATCAAAGAGTTTCCACCAAAGGTGAGCGCTCCCAACCTTCTAAAGTGTCCACTTGAACCACCTCTATTAGGTCCAGGAGTCGGGATAGCACCCAAAAAAGGCTCTACATCGTAAATGCTACAAGTCTGGGTGTAGAAAGTATATTAGATATTAAAAAAAGTCATGTCCCGGTATACTCCCAGGAAAATAAGTACAGACAACTCCAACTTCTCTTGACGGATGCACTGATCAACACTAAAAATAAATAAGAGTTGAGTTAATAAGTCACTCGAGCGATTCCTTGTTCCAATGAGAAGGAGAGAAGAATTGACACAACCCTATGCTCGTCCATCTATCGATCGTTCATTTTCACTTTTAAGTCTAACAAACTAAATAGACTGTGGATTGATTTCCCGAACTGGTTTATTTCCTAGTATTGAGGGTTGGGTCCTTATGAGAGTCTCTTGGACCGGGACCTTGGGTGACGCTTTCACTCTGCTCTTGTAACTGTAGTCCATACTTTAATATCATATCCTTACTTCTTTTATATATATATATGAGGCCGGGGAGGCTGTTTTGAGTAACAGCCAACATGGCTGTTACACAAGGCAGTCCCCCCCCCCCCACCCTTATTTATTTTTTTTCAAAAATTTTTTCATATATGTTCATCTATATATCCCTCCTACATGTCATTCAAATTTCGTGAGAAACAAAGACTCCTAAGCCCTCCATCTAGAATGGGTAGATTACAACAAATTTCAGACCGTTAAAAATTACCCGGTCTAGATGGAGGGCCTAGGAGCCTTTGTTTCTCACGAAATTTGAATGACATGTAGGAGGGATATATAGATGAATATACATGAAAAAAATTTTAAAAAAAATAAAAAAATGGGGGAAACTGCTCCGTGTAACAGCCAAGTTGGCTGTTACACAGAACAACTTCCCTTTCCACTATATATATATATATATCAGAGAGTCTGAAGATTGAGGAAGTTGGATACCTTTTAACTAAGGTCGGGTTTAACTTAGAATCTTAGGTCAACAGAAACCAAGAGTCCTTGAAGAAATCGAGTCTTGTTTTTTGCTTGCACAGTCGGGGGCATGTCCAACTTATTTTCTATTTTTGCTCGAGGATGAGCATAGTTTAAGTATAGGATGATGATGAATCTGTGATTCATCATATTATTTATCGTTCATCATCCTCCTTATTTAAACTATTCATTAAAATCTGTATATAATTAACTCAAATTAACTTCTAACCATGTGTAGTTAACTAATCCTAATTTATTGTATATTTGTATATATTTTTATTCTCATTTATTGTATATATTTGTTTTGGATTTAAAAAAAGAAATTAAAAATACAAAAAATAACAATTGAATTAAAAATCAAGTGTTTTTATTCCTTAGAAATGTTTCCAAAAATATTTCTCCCTTTGTTTGATTTATTCTGGGTTTTTGGTCAACAGGAAACTTGTAAACCTTAAAGATCTACAACTTTCATGTTTTGAGTTTTTCTTAATTTTGCTTGTAAATATTTGTTTCTTACTTTTCTTTGTTTTCCTTATTTTTCTTTTATTACATTGGGCCACGTAACCCTCCCTGGAGTCGCCACGTGATCCTCCCCTTCGCACATTACCCCCGCTCATGCTAGCCCCCTTGGAACCAACTCTGCTAGTCGCATCCCCACCGCACACTTCTGGTCCTCTCTCAGCCACTTGATCAGGGCTCCAGATCTAACTGGAGCGCCCGTTATCGCTCCCATCCAGACCATTGGATCGTGAGATCCAACTGTCAGAACCTCATCTACTACATCTCACCCCGTGATTTTCCTAACCTCACCAAGCCCAAGCCCTAACTTCCCTCTTCTTCACCCAACACGTGCCTTCCCCTCTCTCATCTCCCTCCGTCCACTATGAACCCACGTCGCTCACACCTGCACCTCGTATCCTCCTTCTTCAAATACGCCATCTCTGCCTCACTTCGTGTGCATCCGCCTTCATGCGTGAGAACTCCGAGCTCCAGACTCCACCTTCGTGATAGGAAGAGAGAGAGAGAGAGAGAGAGAGAGATCGTGGGTGTAGGCAGAGCAATCTCCTCGGCGAGATCCTCACCTTCTCATGTGAGCTGCAGCTTATCAGCTACTCGAGCTTCAAACCTTTGTACTCGAGTGTGTTAAGCAAGGATCGAAGCACTCCAAGCTCCCATCCAAAGGTCCATTCTATCCTCTATTTTGTCTGAATCCGCCGTCTTCTACATCAAGTAAATTCCTTCTTCATTGTTTTCATTTTGTTTCTCCCATTTTTCCCTTCATACATAGTCACCCTCACTTCACTCCGGCCATTGTAACAACCCCGCCGCATCTCCAATTCTCTCGCATACACACCCTCTGATCCTCTCCACTTCTCCATCGACAATTCCACCCCATTCTGTCCATATATTCACACAAGCTTGGACCCATTAGGCTCGGCTCCTGCACCATCGAATGAGCCCCCACTCCACCCCATAGTCATCAAGTTTGCATCCCCTCGGCTTCATCTATGCACTAACTACTACAGGTAATCGAACCGTGTTGATTGGTCAGAATTCTAAGACACCTTTCGACCTCGAGATTCTAGGTGGCAGACCTTCCTCCGATACCCCGATCCAGATCGCCTTTGAGTACCTACACCGTCGCAGCACCTTTGCGAAGGCGGCAACCATCGTCTCTGACCTTCACTGACTTCAAATTCCTCTGAAGGAGCAAAATCTCCTTCACCGGAGCTCCGCCCATGCGCCACCCCTCGCAGAGGAGGGGGAAGAACTAGAGTTACATCTGTCATTGGATCTGATCTCCTCGATCAGATCTAATGATCCAGATCTCCTCCGAGCCTCTGCCCCAAAGCATTTCTTCAACCCGCAGCTTCAAGTACCGAGCCTAGTTTAAGCCAATGCAGAGGTGCCAAGTGTATACCAAGCCTGCCATCGAAGATGTGATGCCTCACGTGTTTTATGCGCGTGAATTGGGATATTTGCACTGGGACCCCTAGACATTTCCGTGTCTGCTGTTTGGTCACTGACTGTGTGCGTGCATAGCACGTGCCGTGTGAAAATTACAAGATAAGGCCCGTGTTATCTTTTATTATATTTCAATCCTTTTGCATTTTATGAAAATTGCATGTAGCCCTTTGGGACTTTTGTAAATTGCATTTTAGCCCCTATTTGGAACTTTTTGAAGTAAAAAGTTCATGCTTTCTTTCATTTAGACCCATGGATTGAATTGTGAATAACTTGAGCACCGTTTATCCAAATTTTGTGAAATTGATCTTGTTTTAATGCTAATCTAATGCTCTTTAATGTTGACTAATTGGATTGTGCTTGTAACTTATTAGGCATGAAGGAAAAATTAAAGAACTTAGGATACTCGGTGTGCTTAATTTGTCTGCTTAATTAGCTTGATAATTGGATTAAGTGCACTACTTTGCTCCGTGATTTGACGGACCACTAATTAAATTTTCAGGAACTGAAGTTTAAATTTATTCATTGTTTAATTCCTAAATTTGTGCGTCTTTGGAGCTAAATTGAACTCTTATTGACTTTATTGTGAATACGATGCATATTTGATCTAGGTCATTTCTTGATCTTATTTCGTGATAAAATTTGGATTAAGGGACCTTTTAGATTTTTGATTGAGAACTTCATGAGCTTAATTTAATCAAAACATCTTGTCACTTAGGCTCATTTGGTATGTTTGTTTTCATGTGCATTTTATAGCATCTTTCAAATTGCATAAAAAAGATCACCAAAATATCATTCATGTATTTTGTTGTGCATTGTGACCTAGCTCGACTTGGATAGCCCATCTGAGTAGTTTAATCACCATTGTTGAGCCTTAATGAAAAGTAATTAATCCTTTATCCTTGTATTCGACCTCGGACTTGCCCGGGATATAAATTCAAATCGAGACACTCCTCGTGGAGATCCTTCTCTTGATTCTGCATGATTTCCTGAGTGTAGTGCTACAACGAGTACAAATCAATGTATGCGTTCAATGAGTTATCAGTTTCGGATAACCTTTTTAAACCCGCTCAATTTTATACTCAATAATAACAAGTGTCCTGGATAGGATCCATGATTAAGATGAAGTGCTTGCAATTGAACACATAAAGTGCAAGTTTCCTCATAATAATGAGGATAGACAATTAAATAGGAAGTAGTACGACGATCAATGATTTGTATATCTCTACAATCCTGATCTTTCATTGATTGTGCTTTGGAAGCAGCATATCGATGTGGATTGTAATTGTCAAGATAGTTTTATGATCCGAAGGAAATGCTTTTTGGCAAAGTTATACGCTATCAACATATGATCATGAATGACAAGGTCCACTGCATTATGCAAAAATGTTGGCTCCATAAGGAGATGATGTACTCAAATTGATTACATGTCCGAATCGAATTCATAAGAGTCGAGATGGACGCAGATATGATGAGTGTTGTCATTCTACTATCTCTGATCAAGTCTTTCATAAAGCTTCATGGTATTTATATTGCATGAATAGGATAAAGCAAGTATATATGTTGAAATATTCTCATATTGAAGTCCTTTGAGGACATGTTCAATTAATGGGATCTTTTATCTTAAGCAATGGTTGTTTAATCAGTAAGGAAGTGCATTGGAAGTATGGTTCAAACCCATATAACGAAGAAAGGTCAAAGAGTTGACTATGCTTCTTCTACTTCCACATCCACATGGCTGAATGACTGCTAATACTGCAAGAAGTTGATATTCTGATAGTATAACTATCCAGACTATCTAGAATCCTTAAAGAAGGACTCAGATAGTGCATCGACATATTATACATCTACATATCATCATTGAAATTGAAATTAAGCTTAAAGTTCGATAATTGTATCTTGTTCTTCTACTAACACTTGCAATTAATTGCATTTATTTTAGAAGACAACTAAGATTGATCTAAAGATTTATAGTCATCTACATGAATTTCGATGCAATTGTTGATACAATAATCAATGGATATTAAGACTACTCGATTCCAGTGGGAGAGCCCTTAGTCTTAGAGAATATCTCTTTGACATATATGTTAGAAAGGATTTACTGTCTATTTCTAAATTTGTTAGAAATGGACATACATTATGAGATAGACCTATCATAAATTATTATGACGAATATATTTCAGAAGATAATCTAATATCAGAAGGACTCTATGAAATTAGAATATTAATGAATGGTTCATTAATATTTCTAATAATGGGAATTAAAAACCTTTAAAGATCAATGAAGGATAAAGATCGTTTGATAATGATCTAGACATTAAGACTTGGACATGTATCTATTGATAAGATCAATAAGACTAGTAAGAGATAGACATCTAGATTATCTAAGAGTTCAAAACTTAACCGCTTCTGAATAATGTATTCAGAATAGCTTGTTCAAGGCATCCTTCTTTGGGAATGGTGTAAGATGCAAAAGTATTATTAACCTCATACAGGTTGATGTATGTGAACACTCTATACCATAATAAACATTAATGTTATGTGTTATCCATTGATGATTATTCGTGGTATGATATTTCTTCCTTACACATTAGAATTTTTTTAAGACATTTCATAATTTTGGATAAGTATCAAAGTTAGAAGGAAGATGAAAAGAATTCGATCTGACCAAGGTAGCTAGTGCCTATTGGATGAATTCAAAGAATACATTATAGAGAAATGAATATTGTTTTTGTCTCACTCCTCCTGATATACCTCAGCTCAATGGAGTTGTAGGGAGATGCAATTGGATGAGGTTTGACATGATCCGATCAATGATGAATCTTAAGCATAATTACCTCTTAGTGTTCGGATATTTGCAGTAGAGACTGCAACATATATTAATAAGATTCCAAGCAAATCTATACTCAAAAATCCTCATAGGCTATGGTTTGGAACCAAGCCTAGTATTTGGCACTAGATGATTTATGGTTGCTTGATCCATACTAAAACATGGATGGAAGTAAGCTGGAATCTAACACTACAGAGTGCCACTTCATTGGGATTGTAAAGGATGATATTGGATACCTACTTTATGATCCTGAAATTCTTAAAGAATTTATCTCTGAGAATAGGATTCTTAGAGGGTGACTTCATTAAGAGATAAGATAAGAATGAAGTAAAAAGACTCGTCATATCCTAAAAGGATAATTAGATTTGTAATATTGGAAACTAAAAGATAATTAAAGATCAGACACTCATACCTCTTCAGAATCAGTTTGAGGGTGGTAAGACCACCTAAAGGCTATGGAATCCATGTGCTAGAGAAATCCGACAATGATCGTACTTCATACGATGAAGATTCTGAGGATCATGACATGGATAGATGGATGTTAGCAATAAGGTCTAAGGTAGACTATGTGCACAAGTGTTGTGTATGGACCCTCGTGGATCCACCTAAGGGATCAGACCCATTGGGTGTAAATGGATCTTCAAGAGAAAGAGGGAACCCGATGGGAAGTTAGAGACCTTCAAAGCATGGCTCGTGGCCTAGGGCTACATACAGATAGAAGACATCATTTACGATGAGACGTGCTATCTTGTAACCATGCCAATCAAGACACTAATAACTATAAATGCATATCTTGACTATGATATATAGTATATGGAAGTTAAGATTGCATTCTTTAATGTATGCCTCAATAAAGATTTCCGCATGAAGTAGCACTAGGGCTTCATAATTAAGGAATGCAAGTATTCAAGCTGAAGACTCCGTCTATGAGCTCAAACAAGTTTCTTATTGTTGGAACATCAGATTTGATGAAATCGTAAAGGCTGTGATTTTAGACAAAATCTTGATGAAGCATGCGAAGCTTAGTGGGAGTTCCATTGTGTTCATCGTACTAAATGTAGATGCTATCCTAATCATTTGGAATGATATAAGGATGATGAAAGTGTTTAAAATTCGGTTGTCCCATACCTTTGGGATCAAATACCTCAAGGATGACTCTTAGTTCTTAGTTCTGAAACTGTTCAGAAGCAAAGAAAAGAAGTCATTGGGACCATCACATGAAGGGTACATCTTGGACAGATCTCATATAGGAAATTTCAAGGAAGGCTTCATTTCCTTAAGATATAGAACTGACTTATCTAAAGGAACCGCACCTCAAAGTGTTGAGGGTGTGAATGCTATAGTTGTATGCGTTTATGCATCAGTTATAGGAAACCTTATTCATGCCATGATGTATACAAAAACAAGATATCTGCCATTCAGTAGGAGCAATAAATTGTTGCCAATCCTACTATGGAGATAAAATACTTAATTGCAGTAATGAAACATCTTCAAGAACTTAAGACTATAGAGATAGCGATCTCTAAGTCTTCTTAAAAGATTTAAGTCTTTGTCTTAGTCTAAGGAGATAGAGATCTCCAGGCAAAAAGGTATTTTAATGAGGATAATAGAAAGTACATATTGGTTATGATAATTTGTGAAGCTGTGGTTCCAAAAGCTAAAACTAGCATGGCATTGTGATATCTTTGACAAGATTGAGTATTGGTTGCATAAGATGCAACATTTTCAACCATTGTTTCAAGCCATATGTAAGACTATAAAAGGATTTGGCATAGTCTCTCAAAACAGGGTGACTGGTCAACTGACCAAGATATTTCCTATATGACAAAATAGTTTATTGATTAGCACATGAGTGTAGATTTAAAGATTATCATTTAATGGCTATTTGGGCTAGTGCGAGACTGTTGGACATATGAGCTCATGATGAGCCATTTTGCAATAGAAGTTATTTGCAATCACTCTCTAATATGAAATAAGGAATAATTAATTTGCATATAAGTTCCCTTAATGCAATTAGGGTTGTGTACCATGACCATCTTGATAATCATACAACTGTTGATTCAATAGTTGAATCATAAAGGATGGTGCTTAGATGATATCTAAAGAGTTAGATTGATGACTTATCTAGCACTGTCAAATGATTGTCAAGAGAGGATCTCAATCCTGAGAAGGAGATGGCAATCCTTACTCCAAAGGTTGATATCCGACCGACCTCTTGATGCAGGTCCTCTGCATAGGAATAAAGATTCGGAGGTGGCGGATAATTTAAGTCAGAGTCGACTTAGCGAGATTGAGATAGCTAAGACCTATGTCGTATGTTGTCACGATATAGGTACACATCCTCTGACCGGAGACATATGTATTACTGTATGTCTGAGTGTGTATATTAGGCAGACCATTAGGTTGATGACCTAATTAAGGTCTATACATCTGTGAGCTGGTATATATACAAGGACATATGAGTAATACGATCTCTCAAAGGAATCATACATGTTCACTACTGAACCAAAAGACACGAGCTCACTCATGAGATATTGAGACCAACCAAATTTCATGCATAGTTATCTTACTTTGAAAGCATGACAGGATTTGTATGTGTGATATATGTTTTTGAAAGCATATGATCGATACCAACTCCCAATGATCAGAGAAACTTAATGATAAAATCCTTAAGAAGATGGTTTAAATGAGATCAGAATTTCGTGTTTATTCTAGGTCTTCTAGTATGTAGGATGTTCGTATACTAGGAATAATTGAGGGTGACGTGATCTTAAATGATTGTATAACCATGACGCTTCCATTCCGAGGGAGTGATTAAATAGATTTGGATTTTAATGACTCCTCTCAATAGACTGTGTATCTGATCTTGATCCAATTATTAGACTTTGATCCATTCAGATGCAATGAGAAGATGGGATATCATGTACGACATGATCACACATCTCTGAGTGGTCTTCTAGATCTAGATATGAGATTGGATCTCACTATCCAAGTCACTATACATGGCATATACAATCACCCTGACCTTATCTCCAAGTATCTAAGGAGAAGGCACACAATTCTTAAAAGAGTTTGAGAATCGTTCCATGAGCAAATTTATCTAAGTATTAGAGCATTGGATAGTTAAATAAGATTTAATTATCGCAATTAATGTGGATAGAAATATCTTAGATAATTAAATTAGATTTAATTATCATGCTTAAGATTAATATGGATAAAACTATCCATAATAATCATGGATAATGTGGTTATGATCCACAATATCTTGGAGAGAGTTGATTGTGAATGAGATTTACACTTTATATGTTAATGTGAATTGGATTCGCATTACATAATTCAATGTAAATATGATTTACATTAATAATTGGATGGAAGAATTTAATTCTCAATAGTCAATGGTATAATTGTAATTATCACAAACAATTTGAAATTATTTGGTGATAATTCAATTATTAAATTAATTAATATAATGGATAAAATTAATTTTGACACATTCCATTACTTAGAGTAGACATCCACCTTATTTTTAGTAAATGGATGGAGCCTCTTTTTAATTAAATCAATTTATTAATTAATTGATATAATTTGGAAATTGTTTTCAAATTATCTCTTTGTGTTTTCTTTTTCTGATTATTATAAACTTAAAAGAAACACAAATCAATCTAAACCATTGATTAGTGAGAACACGTGGATTGAGATCCATGAAAAAAACACAAATCAATCTAAACCATTTATTAATGTGAGCACATGGATTGGGATCCATGGACTTCCAAAATGCTATAAAAGAGAGGTCAACCCTAGCCCTCTTTACACTAGTTGAATGCAATTATTGAAACTGCCCCGTGGAGCAGCCAGCTTAGCTGCTCCATGAAGCAGCTTCCCCGTCCTCTATGTGTGTGTGTGTGTGCGTGCGTGCGTGTGTGCGTGTGCGTGTGCGTGTGCACGTCATCTCTCTCTCCACATCCTTGGTGGAGATCATGATCGTCGTCGTGTTGCTGTTGTGTTGTCTGACTAATCTCTCGAGTAATCTGGTCTTCTTCGGTGCATCATGCTCGTGAGTAAGATAATGGATTCCATGTGATGAAATCAGAAGGTTCCTTGCTTGGATCGTTGCTGGGGATTGCGGGAAGCATGTGATTCATCATCACGCTCGCAAGTGCACTCTCATAAGATCAGACTTGAGTCAGGAGGCTTCTTCCTCTAGAAGCTCTGAGGGTCACAACCACTCTTTAAGAGGTAAGCTTAAATCGGTGTGGTCTTGATGAAACATCATGGGAAAAGTTCTCGTGCCATGTGATTTCATCTTAATTTTTTTCGCGATCATGCCAACTAGTACGACTGGTTGACCTAGATCGTATTTGATCCGATCTCCATGCTTCCATGATGCACGATGCTAACACCTTGCCTTCAAAGGATTTTAGTCTTAGGGGGGAAGGGAAGGCCTTAGGGAGGAACATGGGTTGGGTCTTAGTTGGAGACAGTCGATCTTGTTGGCCTTGGATTGGGGGATTGCATGCTTGATGTCGATGGTAGTGATGAGATAGTGGTTTAATATGATTGTTGTGGGAAAGATAACTAGGTGTTATTTTCGTCTGTCTATGGGGGTGGCCACACACACAATGGAGCAGTTGTTTAGGTATGGAGGAGACGATGATGATGGGCCACGTCTTCAGCAATGAAGGCATAGTATGAGATGGTAACTAAGACAACGATGGTGTTGGGCTCGTGGGTTTGATGAGATGTGGAGGTCACATTAGATGGCGGTAAGGATGCTAAACATGAGATGTTGATGTTAGCAACTCCGAGCAATGGGTGCTAATGGTGGTCAACCCTAGTGTAAGCTACGAGTTCGCAAGATGAAGCAAGGTTGTGACAAGGAGGTCAAAGGAGTTGGGAGGTTATCTAGGGACATCATGGAGAAGGTGTTGCCTCGAGTCCATGCAGAGGAGGGATGAGTTCACTGTGATGGTTTGCAATGGAGGGAAATGGACTTGGGTCTCCCCTACATCCTCTTACAGTAATGACTAAGGGTGAGAGACAAGTGGATCCACACATGACAATGGTATACGAGCAACGGTCGTGGTGGTGGGAACAATGGAGGTTGAAGTGGAGGGACTATAACTACGACGATTTCATATTGGTTTTGTTTCCACCTACATTTGCATAGATGGACATGGTAGTGGCGAGACGAAGGAGAGGGAGGGAAGTTTTGACGATGGTGATACAACAACGGGATGACAATAGAGAAGGGGGAGGAGCATCAATGGTGGAAGCGAGAGGAAGAAGAAGGGGTAAGAATTGAAGGAATGAGAGAAAGGAAATTTTACCACTTCTTCCTAAAGTTTTTTTTGCAATTTTACCTAACTTTTTGGTCCTTGCGGTCAAACCTTAATAGCAGGGATATATGATGTAACACAGAGCAAGTTTACATGGGTTGTGGAGTAATATGTAGTATACACGGGCTAGCGAGTAATTTGAAAAGTTTATAGGAATTGTACAAGAAAAATCTATTTTTATTTATTTTAATTATATCGTGGAATTTTCTCTTTTGATTTTAGGATATATGTGTTTTATGTGTTTAGATATACCAATAGTTAAGTAAACATGTTTTAGAGAAAAAATTAACTTTGAAATTTTATAACTTTTTATTTTATTTTAAAATTTTTACTTCTATATTGAATTTTTTGATTTTAGAAAAATATATGTGAATTTTTTTAAATAATTTTTATATTTTGTTTCTTTTCAGATTTGAAAATTATATAATATTGTATAATATTCACAAAAATATGCACTAAAAATATTTTATATTTGCTAATGCTTTTGGTATTTATAGAAGTTTTAATATTTTTATTTTTATTTTCATGAATTAATTCAATGAAAACAATATTGTTATTTTTGAAATCAACATTTTAATAAGATAATATATGTCATACTATAATAGAAAGATATATGACCATTTTTACTGGCTAATGCATAGAGGAACAAAAGGAACTATTATGTTTAAGATTTTTTTGTTGATTTTCTTGTGATTTTTTAAGTTTTAAATTGATTTTATTGTTTTTAGTTGAAAAGTACTAGTTTTTTATGAAACTAATATGAAAATTAATATTAGATACTAATGGATTCTTGCAAATTTTTTAGATTTTTATAGATATGTTGGTATTTCTAGAAATTAGTTTTCTTTGTTTTGTAATTTTATTAGTTTTTTTATTTATTAAAAATAACATAATAATTCTAAAATCTAAAATTATTGTAGGTTCTAGATATGTAGTAGTATACTAGTTACTTCTTATGTTGAAGTATCATATTTTTCATTTTTATGATTTTTATACATTTTTAATGAATCAATTATTATGGTTGAAACTGAGATGATTTTGAATAAGTGGAGGATAAGGTTAAATACCTACACATCGGATTTTTTTACTAATTTAAAATTATTATTTTACTTTCATAACAATTAAAAATAATTAAAATACCATTCACAAATAAAATTAAAAGAAAATAAAAAACTTTACAAAAAATCTAGGAAATTCATAGATGATGACATTATTTACTATAAGCCTCTTAAAAAACGAGTAACAATGTTTTAAAATGACGATAAAATAAATCCACAAATGATAAGGGACATCACTGCAAAATAAATGATAGCAATATATATTTTAGGTCTCTTGGGGCATACGTGCAAGCAAGAGATATAGGTTCTGCTACTTAGTAATTAGTCCTTTAGGCCCGTCTTTGTTACATTTGAATAGTGAGGTCCTTAACTGGAAATCAACACATAGTTAAGACTCTTTTTGTAGTTTACCCTAACAGATAAATCTACAGATATTAATAAGGAAATTTATCAAAATCAATAAACATATTTATGGATATTAAAGCAATATCTATATTTGTATATATTTTAAAATGTATAGGGATAAAATTTCAAAATATGCATAAAACATATGGGAACGGATCGCATATGGATGCAACTGCGTCTTTTATAGATTAAAATTTGTATAATGGATATCTAAATGAAACAAAAAATATTGAGCATATTTCTTTTATGATAGTTATCAAATATGATTATAAATAAATGTATAACTATATTTACTTATTAAAATAGATTTAAAAATATGAATATAAATATTTAGGGACGAAGCAGTAGCAATATTTGTATACATTTTACAATGAATACGAACATAAAAATATCCATTTGCAGGTTAAGTTGATATAAGAAACGTTCACATTAAGTTGTAGAATTAGTTTTATTTAATACTATATTACAAGTAGAAAATTCTCAATTTCAATCCCACTATTGATATACCGTGTATTAAACATAAATTATATGGAAAAATTAAGTTTGAAGATAGTTATTCTATTTTATACTGAATCAAATGTATCAAAAGAAAAGCTATCATCTTTCGTTTTCTTCCTTCCATCAATCACAAGAAAGGAATGAGTCTTTTGTTAAAAGTTCCATTTCCTATGAATAAAACAAGAGAATGTGCACTCCCTTTAGATGATACGGAGGGATAACGGACATTAAATCCACATTTGTGTTCGATTGGAATTATAGGATTTTGTAGGATAAATGGTTGTTCTATTATAACTAAAAGGGTTGTTGCCCTTCATCATTGGATGAATTCAAAAAAGTTTGATGGCTGGAATGGAGGTCACAACACATCAAAAATGACATATTTATAAATTATCGCCACAGTTCATTCATGAAATTAAAATTTCAACAACTAATGAATTACATGATTATTGATGTAACATCCCGAGTTTGGATTCATGGTCCATTATAAAGGAAAACTGACCCTGACAACTTGTTGGGTTCGAACATGAATGGACCCGTTGATCCTTCTCCACTCTTTGTAATTTTTATCCTTCTCCTCCATGCATTTACCTCTGTAACTATTGATCCTTCTCCTCCATGCATTTACCTCTATAACTTGCTGAATTTTCCCGGATTTAATACACTGGTAAGAATATAGATCAGGGGAACATATGATTTAATATGTCAAAAAGCATATTTCGCTCGGACAAATGTAATACAAGCGATCATCTACATCATCGACCCTATGATCATCCTCAAATGCAGCCAATGCAGGTGTGTCATTGTTGCATTTTATGTCCTGATTTTCTAGCAATGCAGGTGTATCATAATCGCATTTTATGTCGCAGTAGTATTACAACAAAAGCCCCTGAACTATACACATGATTTCAATGCCATACCTAATCTTTAATATTTGCCTCAATTTGGTTCTGAGGTGTTGTATTTTAAGGTTAGAAAGACAAAACGATCAACTAAATGTCAATAGTAAAGGGCTGGAAAACATGACCTGAGCAACAACTCAATCTCACCACTCCGCCTCCAACCTCCCCCTCTATCACAATCATCCCTTTATGTGGCTCAAGTTCCAAATCCTGATTATCACCATCACCTCACGAGTGCCCTCATGGCCTAGATTGGAGAAGAGGGAATCCTCATTCCCATGTCTCCACTTTAGGATTTGATTTTGTTTTTTATATTAAGATGTTTACACTAGTGCTCAAGAAGGATGCATACATGTGGCATCGTTGACGTGAAAACCAAGGAGAACACTATAGTGCAGAAGGCTGCTAGCTGGATCGAGATGAAGATGAGAGAAGATGGAAGGGTAGTATTTTGTAAATTGATTCAACATAAGCATAAATGTCATGTTTTGATGGATTCCATCCATTTTAACGACCAAATGGATGAAAGTAACAAAAGGGATCGTGGTTTAAGAGTTGGTAAGTTTATAAAGGTCGTCGGGTAAGTATGACATTTGCATGGACCGTCAAATAATTGCAAAAGCTTATAAGGATTGGAGTGTAAAAATCTCAAAAAAAAACTTTTTGGTGTACACAAGAAAGTCATTGACATGCACACAACGATGTTATGGCTATAGAAATACAAAGTAGAAACTCAAATAGCAGAAACTCACATGTTTTGAAATACCAAATCGAAATAGACACTCATATAGCAAGAACTCGTAAAACAGCAAGTGGTATACAAAAAGCTCATACATATTAAAGTCATGTAGCAAAACTCAAGACAGAAACTCATATAGCAGTAACTAACATAGGAAAAACTTATATAGAGCAATTGGTATGGCAAAAACCACAAAGCTTACATAGCAGCAACTGATATACAACCGAAACCCATATAGCAAAAACTCGTTGAGCAAGATCTGATACATTTGAAACTCATGTAACTAAACTCAACTAATATAGCAAATAACTATAAAGAGAAGTGTCAAATATCAGCAACTCCTATGGCAACAACTCATATAGCAGAGACTCATATCGGAGCAACTCATATAGCAACGACCCATATGGTAAAAAGTCATATAACAGCTACTGGTATAGCATAAGCACAACAAAAAATAACTCTTGTTGTGTATATAATGTGCATAGCAGATGTTGCATTAATAAAAATACGAATTAAAAACTCAAACAGCACAAACTCATATAGCAGATACACACACTCAAATAGAAGAAACTCGTATGCATTTATCAAAACACATATAGGGCAGACTCAAATAGCAAAAACTTATATAGCAAAAACCCATATCACAGAATCTCACATAGCAAAAGTTCATATAACAGAGAGCATACAGCATTCCCTCACATAGCAACAACTCATTCATATAGAATACAGGCATTTAAAAGTAACTCATGTGTACAATCAAATGAACAGCAGAAACTCATATGCACCTCATATAGTAGTTGTTATGACAACAGCAATACGAAATGCGTATAATAGAAACGATCGCACATCCTTGTCTACGATGCCCACAATCAGACGCAAATGTAAAGGCGACAAGCAAGAAAAAACCATGGAAACTCTTCATTTGAAGCATCTGTTCCTTTTTCTTTAAATAAGATTTTATAGTCTATAAAGATCAGCTGTTAACAAGACACCGGATTCTAGTCTACCCCCCTCTTTAGATCAAGGAGATTGTCCTCCAGTTCTTCAGCGTTTCGTCCTTCAACTCTCAATATATCCCGATAGAGAAATCAGCAGTAACATCAAAAATCGCACAGGCGCAATGCCAAACACGGATTCAGACGAACAATCTTATGCATATAGCAGAGAAGCACAGGATGAACTTGCTACTTAATTGAAGGGTCGAAAGTCGCAACACAAAAAAGAAGGCGACAATTTACACATGCACACAGCAAAGAGAGGGCAGAGAAAGAAGGCAGGGCTACCTCTTCTTCCCCCAGAGGGAATCCCAGAAGACGGGCCAATTCCGCCGGGCCTCGCTCCACCCGAGCAGCGATCCCTCGCGGAGGGGGTCCCAGCTGGAGGAGACGATGCCGTAGCTCACGCCGAGGAGCGCCGTGCCGAAGAAGAAGAAGGAGACGAGGAAGGGGACCCAAGTGGGCACGTCTACCTTCGCCCCCACCTTCAGGTAGTAGAACAGAGGGAAGAACAGGAGCCCCACTGCCATGGGCACCCCCACCGACAGCCCCATCCGCCTCATCATCCGGTTCGTCACCACTTCCGGTATGCTCACGTCCTCCTCCCTCTCTTCCTCCTCCTCCTCCTCCTCCTCTTTGTCTTCGTCACTCCTCCTGTCCTTGTTCTTCTTCTTGCCTTTGGCAGGAGGCGCAGGGCCGAAGCCCTTGGGGCGGCGCTTGAGGGCGCATGGTCGGAGATGAGGGGAGCGCTTGGAGCGGAGGAGGTGGGGGACGGTCGCGCATGGACGGCGGGAGGGCGGTGCTGGTGCTACCGGCAACCCCAGCACCATCCTCGCCGGAGCGCTGGATCCCATTGCCCTTCTCTTACACCGGACCGGGCAGTGCGTCTCGTCTGCTTCTAGTACCGTTGGCTTATCCTATCTTATTCTCTCTCAACTTGAAGGCTTTGTTAATTAATTATTATATAGGGTAAATAGAAAAGGACTTCAACTATATCTTGACTCTCAATCAGTGGTCTCATTTTTTTTAATTGTAATAAATAAGGGCTTGAACCGTCAATTTAAGAACATCGACATATAAGGGTCATTGAAGCTTATAGAGACCTCTATTTGAGACAAAAATATAAGATCAGACCCCTCTTCGTTACAATTGAAAAATGAGTCCCTTGATTGAAAATTGAAGTATAGTTGATGTCTTTTTTTTGTAATTTACCCTATTATATAAAGAGACTATAATTGTACCGCATCTATAACTAAATCAGTTTGTAATTTACTTGTACGCATCTATAACTAAGTCAGTTGAGGTATAGTTGATGTCCTTGATTGGAAGTTGAGTTGTTTGAAGCATTTTTTTCTCATGGTTGAGTTGATAGTTTTTTGTTTCCTCATCAAACTATATCTTGACTTCTTGGATGTTTATTGAAGAGGACTTTAGACGGTTGATAACAATTGAAACATCCCTTAAAATTAATAATCAAGTATCATGTTTCTAAAGATATTCAATACAAAAAACATTTCCAAAAGTTTACTTAACTTTATAATAACCTTCACCTTTACATTGTAATAAGGATGGCATGGTTGGTCCCAATTATTTCGAATACCTCCTCCCCTCTCTCAAACACAGTCTCAAATATCATATTTCGATTTCATTTTTCCAGAGTTTTGAAATGAAGATTTTAGAGAACTCTGCTGACATTTTATCGATATCACAGGAAATTGTGGAAACAAAAATTATTTATTTCTTCAGAAATTGGTTCGATGTTCTTTAATCAATAATTTAATAAGGCGCACTTGTTTGTTGTAGTATACGTGCAAGTAAAAGGTTTCAAGTATTATTGTCATCATAACCGCCACACATATAAAGTAGGATAAATAATACTGTGCAATGAAAATATATATAATAATTAAAAAAAATAAAGCAACGAGTGGCAGCTTCATAAAGTAGGAAAGTGTTACTCATCCTATTATTCGTTAAAGACTAGACATTGAAAATCAAGAGTTCCTTTGTAGAGCCATGTATACTGCTCATTAATACATCTCCATCAGACTTTCAATTATAATATTGTTCGCTCTCTATATTCTTAGATACCCCCCTTATCATATAGTCGTATATGATTTTAGAGTCCATCAAGTATAGCAATATTCATGGCTGGTCACATGTAGGAAGCCAATGCGAGGAAAGCTGTAGATGAAATCATAAGGAGGTCGATCGATGAAGATCTAGCTCTAGAATCAAAACTGTGTGATAAAGTAGGGGGATATGTCATTTGTGAGGTGAGGATGAAATCATTAAAGAGTAAACATCTAGAAATATGTCATATCATGCACCACTCTGCGACGAGGTATCAACATAGTGTTGCCTACTTTCTTGAAATCCGCTATAGTCACGACCACTATAAAACATAAGGAGGAAGAGGAGGAACTTCGAATTAATGGAGGAAAATACCATAATATGAGGCATGATAAATATATCATTCACTAAAGGTAAGTCCATATTCATAAAGTTAGAGCAAGACATAGCATTGATACATAGCATTGATTACAAGGATAAACATATGCTCTTATAATTTTGCTAAATTATTTTCTCTACTGGGATGTGTCCATAAAATCCCAACACTTTTTCTTTTTAATATGTTAAAGGGTAGTGACTAAACTCTTTCACAAAAATTATACAACCTCTGAAGAAATTATATTTGACTACTCAAATGATATCCGATTGGCGTGGAAGTTTAACCTAGCTTGGTAATTTGGTGGTTTTCTTAACTTTGATCCAATATTTCAAATCCGATGGATCTCGAATTTCAAAACATCATATTTAAAATTTGTATTTTCTAGAATATTTAACATGAGTACATTCTTTAATGAATCATTACACATCAATTTTATGTTTTAAATGGAGATTTTATATCTTGATCCAAAATCTGATAATCAAGAAAAATTAGGACGATGTTATATATAAGTTTGTCTAAAAATTTAGAAGAAATCAAGCCAATCTAATGGTTAGATTGTCATGAATAATTAGTAGACCATAAGTATATATTCGAGACCATAAGTATATATTCGAAATTTAATTGGTGAAAACAACTTTTGAAATCTCTTTTTGAATAAACTTTCAAATATTGATCTCATATTTGATCATATGTTAGTAGCATTTTCTATATAATTATATCTAATATTTTAAAAAGATACACATCAAATCCAATGTTTAGATATTTTAGAATAATCAATACAACATGCTTATATCTAAATTTTTATTGGCGAAATTAGGCTTTTGAAATCTATTTTTAATCAGATTTTTAGATATTAATCCAAGATTTGATCATCATGAATTTTTAGGAGCACCTTCAATTATATCTGATATTTAGAGATCTTTTAGGAGCATTTTCAATATAATTATATCTAATGTTTAGAAAAAGAATGCAAACCAATATGATGGCTAGATCGTTTTTAAGTAACTAGTAGAGTACATGCATGTCCTATTTTCTATCAAAGAAAATGATTTAGACAATTATTTCACACATGATTGAATAAAACCATGCAGTTTAGATTATAATTGCATTGTGATAAATACCAAATAATATTTTGCTGATAAATGAAATGAAATCTAGCAAAAATTAATATTGTGTAAACACAACAAAATCAGAGAGTGGGAGGAGGCGCATGAAACTTACACCTTTGCATCGAGCGCTCAAATGATCCACCACACCTTGGATCCTTGATTTCGATATCAGAGATGTTTGTTATTTGAGGAATATCTATTAATGAGATAAATACATTAAAACTATATAAAAACTTCAAAAGAAATAAATAACAACTATATGAATTTAGTTAAAATCGGTGAGTAAATTTAATAACAAATTAAGTAGAAAAATTATAAAATATACAATTATTAAAGATGATTAAAAATTCATATAATGCATAAAAATATTGAGAAAATTGAAAATTATTTCTAAACATTAAAATCAATTAAATTCAAATAAAAAATAAGTATAATTACAATGCAAAAAGGATATAACATTAAATATATAAGTAGCAACATACTTAATCGCCTCCTTGAATTTAAACTATAATATTTTACTATATTATTTGTGATAAAATAAATTTAAAATTGATTGACTTTTATTGGGTCGCAACAACAACCTAAAAACACATAATTAACAAAGCAAGTAAAAAGTTACATCATATTTTTTTGCCAATGTTGTTAGGGAGGCATGGTTTGTACATTTGATTTATCATTTCATTCATTAGCATTTGTATTTGACTTCATACTTCATTTTTTACACTTCCCGCTTTCTTTTTTTCACCTATGTATGTAGCCTTTATTGATATTGGTACTTTGATGAGAGATCACATTACTATGCACAAAATCAATGTTGTCTACATCAAGTTGATATACTAGGATGGCGAAGAGAAGAAAAGAAGATACATTGAAGTTATAATAGAGTTATTTAATTCCAGACTTTACTTTCATTTATTATTGCTTAGTTATTTGTAAAATTTGGACTATGGTATGGAAGCCTATTTTGCTCGAGGACTATGTTTATAGTCTCACACTTTATTGTGAATTTACTTGCTTTTGTATTTTGTTAAGTATTTCAAGAAACTAAACTTTTAGAAATACAAAAATCACTCCAAGCAAAGATTTTTCTTAGAAATATTAGTTCAGGACTTGCATTTCATATAGTTAGATTCAATAATTACATGCTTTACATTCACATATATAGAGTTCTAATGCATTGTAATTATTCTTTTACTTAGTATCTATTATATTTGCATCATGTGTTCCTTATTTCCATGTTTGGATATTCTTCCATAAAGGACAAGAGAGGTAGTATATAAAAATAATCAAAACAACATAGAAACCCCAAAACCTTGAATAAAGTAGAATCAAATTTCTATGAAACTAAGACTAGTATATATTTTCTTACAATACTGATTTATTCATATTTTTACTTGTACACAATGTGTGCTTGATTCCATATTCATTCCCTTAAGCATCGCAACATCCCACCCCCCAACCCTCGTATATATAAGAGAACTGTAACATTTCGAATGATTATCATGCCAAAATTAACAGTCCAAATCCTATTAAGCAAGGTATTGACTATTTTGATTAATCATCAAGTGGTAGAACTAATTTGATAATGAAATTACGTAGAATAAAAAATAAATCCAATGCAATTTAGAAAAATTAAAGTTTGGATTAATGTAATTAATTGTCAATTGAAATTTGGTCACAAAATCGAACATTATTTGGATGAAGCGAGCCATGAATTAAAAAGTACATGTTTGAATAGATGTATACAGGATGACTTCAATTAGATGTCAACTAATTGAAAAGGGTGGAATTTGAATATTAAACAGATATTAAAGTCTCAATTTGGAAATAAGCGAAGATAAAAACAAAAGGACTTGGAGAAATATTAGGTTAATAAATTGCCTTCTATTAATATGTTGGTGTTTAGCCTTAAAATGATTTCAAAACTTAATTTTAAAAATATGTATGTATTCTTTAAATTTTTATTCAAAGTTTGGATTAAATTATATGTTGTTATATTTTTATAGAGATTTGTCTTTTGGTTTTAGTTCTCATTGGACTACTAATGTTTTAACTTGTACTGTTTATTTATAATACTAATTTTTTAATATTTATTTGTACTATCATACTGCTAAGATTTTAACTTGTGCTGATTATACATATTTTTGTTGATGATATTGTGTTTGATTCCACTAATGCAACTCTTTACAAGGGATTCTCTGAAGCTATGCAGGAACAGTTCGAGATGAGCATGATGGGTAATTAGAGTGTTTTATACCATAAATAATATGTCAATGTTGTAGTAGTATGAAAACGATTCATGCAAAAGCATCCGCACATGTATCTCCACGAAGAGGTACGGCTACTGTTTGTTTCTTTATCATGGGCAAACCTCAACGTCGACTCAAGGAGACGAGCCTGATTAGTGGTTTTATATTTGTTTTGATTAATTAAAAACTCGATTAAATCAACTAGGTGAATGCATGATTTGTTTGGCAATTTTTATGCAAGTTAAAATGCAACAGAATGAATGAGATAACAGTGATATGAAATACTCATACAAACAACACAAAAAATGCTCCTACAATTAATGTTTAATCTCTAGATCGAAATCAAGGTGAATTAATTTCAAAAGTCAAGGCAAATCAATGTTTCATTTTTCAAGAGATGAAAAATATGCTCCCAATCCTAAGTCCCTACTTCACTTGATTCATTTACGCAATCAAATTAGGAGAATAAAGCTTTAAATCATGAAGTTAAGCTAAACATAAAAGTCTAAGTGATTCAAGCTTTTAGTGGGCTAATCATTTATAATTTTTGGACCAGTGTGTGATTTATAACAATTAAAACAAGCCACAATTATATATGGACTTATAAGATGTATATTTAATTTCCACTAAGTAAATAAGAGCATAGATCATATAATAAAGAAGAGCATCAAAATATCTTTCAAACAAGACTATGTTCATTAAATTTGAAGTTCATATGCTCGGATATTCTCAATAATGTCCAGGGGCGTAACTATAATAATAATATATTTAAAAATATTAAAAACAAATATAAAAACTTGTTTTCAGGGGCTTATCTATAATTTATAAAACCTAGGAGGGGTTCCTTATAAAACACCCAAGGGTGGGCCCTGTTTCTGTGGAAAGTGGAAGGCAGAGGGTCTGGGCAAAATTTGCCCAAGCAGATCATGTGGCTGGAGTGCAACGGGATTAGAGTGCAATTTGGGTGAAAATGGGGGTTGGAACTACAAAATGGCCACCCAGTGCCTTCTGCATGTGAGGGGCGAGACTTGAGATAGAATCGGATCAGGGTTACAACGTGACGCGCTCTTGTGGCTTGAGCAAGGCTCAGTGGCCCCGAACCTAATGTTGTGTGATCAATCGATTTTCAGCTATGATAAAATAGGCTCGTTGTAATATGATCAAAATCGGATCAATCGGAGACCGAGCGAGAATCTCCGCGATGAGTGCCTCGGTCTAAAATCTCATGGATAAGTCCATGGTTAAACTCAGGGACACAACTGATCAGAGTCCGTAATCGGGACTCAAAGTGGGCAATAGGCTACTTTAAGAGGCTATATAAGTCAAGCTATGAAAAACAATACAAAGTGGATGCATGATTTTTATGGAATTTTAAATGTATATCATTTTGATGAAACACAAGGATCATTAATGCAAGCAAGACTACAGACACACAAATCTACACAACTCACAATTAAACCCCTATTTTAGTGGTCAAGTAAATCTCATCGATCAAGCATCTAATTATGCAAGTGGCATCAACAAGTTGATTCCCCTAGTGTTGAAGCCATGTCTTTTGGATAAAGTAAGTAATCACTTGATTCACTTAGCTCCTTAAAATCATCTAAATTTAGGAATGAATTGAACATATTAATCATGAAATATTCATGATTAAGTAGTAATAAATAAAGACAAATCAGGGTTCAAGGGCACCTTAAACTAGGAAAGAACATATCAGTAAATCAAAGTCTCAAGCGACATATTTCTCTGAATTTCAATTTGATTTCAGCAACACATGACAGAGATATAAAGTTACCACATTAAAGAGCATGAAAGTACCATTAAAATATCACTAATTTCACTAAATTTAGATCAAAGATGCAAAATATATCAAAGCATCAAGTCAGGGGTCTAATTGCAAGAAAACACAAAAAATATTAACAAAAAGGTCCAAATGGATTGAAGTGAAATTTATAAAACTTGTCAGGGTAGAAATGCAAATTCTCCATGCACGGGGTTATAAATGTAATTTAAAATAAATGACAGGGCTTATCTACAAAATTCTCAGTTCGTGTGTGTCCCGCATGCGTTGGCCCTATCTGCAATTCTAAGAAGGCATGAAGGTGATGTTGCAAAATCACTAGAAGGTCACATGTCGTATGCGTGTGGTCAAGCTCGGGCGGCGTTGCATGCTTGGGCGGCGTGGCGGCATCTTGAGATTCGACAATAGGCTCGATCGCTCCAAACTTTTGGATTGAATTGGTGCCTCAGATCCGGTGTTGTGGGATAATTTAGGTTGTTAGATTAGATCATACTGATCTAATTCAATGGCAATTGCTCTTTGTGCTTCCTCCTTCCTCGACAGCATACGATGGTGGATCAACGGAGCTCCGATGATGGGGCTTTGGCTCCGCCTCGTTGTATTGCTTGAGCTGGATATTGAGGAAGCTTCCTCAAGTCCTGGTGAAGGAGATGGTGCACCACCGCAGAGCCAAAGAGGACCAAGGATGCCTAACTATGTATGGTCATATGAGACAAAGGGGGCGACCGGAGCTCCCTCAAAATTCCGATCATTGAAGCTCCTTCATGGGTTAGTTCCATCCACAACCGAGGGGTGAATCTTCAAAGATGGAAATTGGAGTGAAATGAAGGCTCGGCGAAGATTGTGGAATAGAGCCTTAACGTGTTCTGACACCCTTTACAAGTGGCCGGAAAGACCGAGGTGGAGGAGGGTGCATAGAAGAGAAGAAGACAAGAAGAGAGGAACACAAAGACGGCGAGTCAGTGGCGGTGTATATGTGTGAATGGATAAAAAGGAGACAAGATAGAGGGACAAAGAGAATGGATTACCTGAAGAAGAAGAAGAAGAGCGTAGGAGGCGGTCGAATCAGTCTAGAGGAGATCTAGGAAGACCTCTAATTTTTGTTCAATAATTCAACTAGAAGTATAGCACAAGAAGACCCAAGGAGAGGGCTGCAACATGGCTTAGCTTGATCGTGGATCACGTCGGAGTGGAGCCCTCTTTTTGCTCGATCAACCACTCGATCTCTATCGTAGATAGGGAGTCTAGACCCCGTGGCTTGCTCTCATAAAGGCATATGGCAGATTTTGGCCGGAAATGGAGTATAAAAGGGAAGCTGGGGGCAATTCTAGGTGAAGAACGTGGGGGTTTAATCCCCCCCCTGCAGACTAGCTGTTGAACATAGGTTAGGCCAGGTGGCATGCGTGAATGGGGGTGGTTAAGGCTATCGATAGAAGGTGGAAGGAGGGTGATACGGTCACTGGAGTCGTGGAGAAAATGGGGAGACCGAGAGCAGTTGGCGATGCGGGCATGTGAGAGGTGGGGCGGCCGGAGGTTGAAGATGGGCATCAGTCATTTGATCAGTAGATCCAAGGCATGGAGAAGAGCATTATGGGATGGCCTTGATGTGATCCATCAAAGCCTGATCAACAGCGGAGGGTGGTGGCGGATGGCTGACAGAGATGCGGGCCACGTGGGCGACCCAAGAGGCACCACATGGTCCAATGAGATAAAAGAAAAATATAAAAATCAATGATAAATAAAAATAAAATATCTACACGTCTCAAAATAAAAAAAATGTTCAACATGAAAGTTGTAGATCCTTTTGAGATCTACAACGTTCATGTGGAACTCAAAATAAAAAGAAGCAATATGTACAAACTATAATTTTGCAGATATTGTTAAGGATTTAAAAACTTGTTTTACTTTCTTTTGAGATGTTTGTGTATTTCAAATTTATATTTAATGTCAAAATAATTATATATATAGAATAATTATCTATTTTTGGGAGATTTTTAATAATTTATAAAACACGGAAAATAAGGTACAATAATATAGTTAAATATAGGCATAAATTAGGGTTAGTTATAAACAAGGGTTAGTTTGTTAATATTACTTAATTGAGGACATATTTTATTGAATAGTTTAAGTTAAGGGATAATAAATAAATATTATGATGATAAATCATGGATTTATCACCCTCCTATACGTAAACATTGCTCGCCCTCGAGCAAATAAAGAATGAAGAGGCTGGATAAATCCATGGTTATGCAAGTGAATGTTTCAAGACTTGATTCATTAAGAATCCTTGGTTTTAATGATCCTAAAATCCTAAGATTAACCAAGTCTAGTCAAAAGGAATCCAACTTCCCTAATTATCAAACTCTATGTGTATACATATAGCATAAGGATATGACATTAAGTGTGAACTGCATTTCATGAGAGTCGAGTTGAAATGTCACTCAAAGTCCTAGTTCAAGAGACTCTCCTCAAGACCCAATCCTTAACATTAGAGAATAAATCAGTTATTGCATTTAATCCACTATCTCTTTAGTTGTCATACTTGAAAGTGAAGGTGAAAGAGCAATTGATGGTGGGCATAGATTTGTGTCTTTTCTTCTCCTCCTCTTATTGGAACAAGGATCCTCTCTAGTGCCTTATTAACTCAACACACACACAGATATATATATATATATGGTGTTGATCAGTGTGTTCGTCAAGAAAGTGTTGAGTCATCTACACTTATTTTTCCTAGGAATGCACCAGGATGTGTCTCTTTTGAGTATCTAAGATACCTTTGACAACGAGACTTGTATCATTATACGATGCAGATCTCTTTTTGGAAGCTAGCCCGACTTATAAAAGCCCTAAAATATTAGTCCAAGTGGACACATTGAAAGGTTGGGAGCTCTCGCCTTTGGTGGAAGCTCTTTGTATTTGTCTGTGAAGTGTAAGAGCTTTTCTCTTTCTTTTTCTTTCATTATTTTTTTGGCTAGCTCCGCTGCTTTTACCAAGTTGGTGCAAACTCATCAATATTTTTTTAAAGTTCATCACACTCTGGCACTTAGGTAAATATCAAGAGATTGGTACAAGAACCTTGTTCTCATATCGGCTTAAAAGTGTTGACACTCAGGTTCATGAAGCCTTCATCGATTTTTTCCCATCCTCTAGCATCATTAAATGGGGTCCATATTTAAATCTTAAATCCTAGTTTCCTCAAGTGAAACCTCGACTCATCTCATCATCAATGCAGTTGTGCATGTGCGGTGTGGGTCATGTTCTTTAAGGTAGAGATTAAGTGTGAAATATACCACAACTATCTTTCGAACTAGGGAAGTGTTAATAATTAAGTCTAAAAACCTAATGACTAAGGTTGGTTAACTCAGAATCCTAAGACCTCATAAACCAAATTTTCTTTAGTCAAGTAGTCTCAAGTGATAGTGAAAAGTGCCAGGGAACTTCACAACTTATTTGGTTATTTTTTTGTGATTTTTGAAATTTTTTTTCAATTTTTATCATTTTGAATAAGGTTAGACTTATTTACAGAACATAGTTAGTCTCATTTCATCCTCATTTTTTAAAATATTTTTGAAAATATTTTACAAACCATGTCACATAATCTAGGTTTTCGAACTATTTTACAAAATAGTTTAAAAAAAGTGAACCCATTTTTCAAAACATCATAAAACATTTTTAAAAACAATGCCACATAGCAGATAATTTTTCGAATCATTTTACAAGTATTTTTACACAAATCAGTTCAAAAGATACTATATCATATCCCCAAAAAGTATGAAAATTTTGAAAATATGAGTTATGGCTAAAGTATAAATATATACGATATACCCCCTTATACTTAGTGTGTGCTATACCCTCATAGAACTAAGTGATATGAAGTCATAGCTTACACTAAACTATAAAGGAACATACAAGAATTGACTCGGGTTTCTCCTATACTTAGGTTAAAAATAATCAAAGTACAAGAAGAGGACCAAGAAGAAGGATCAAAAAGAGAAATGAATAGAAAGAAACGAGGACGACAAGGATGAGCAAAAAAGAGCAGGGTTTCCTCTGTACTTAGGCTTTAAATAACTTAAGTAAGGAGTGAGTATCTATAAGAGAGGGAACCTAGACTCTAAAAGAATGAACAAATCAAGTGTGTAAGTAGGAAAGAATGAGTGAATCTTCTCAACATTTGAATCTGAATGTTGCATCTTCATGAAGAGTGATCTGACGTATTTGTATTATGCTTGATTTGTATGAAGTTGATGATCTCAACTTGGACTAACTGCTTTTTAGAATCTATAAAGTGCTTCAATAATTATCCATTAACTAGAAAGGAGCGTGCGCCATCTATGAGATCGGCTATCTCTACACTTCCATTGATGTGTACTTCCTTAACGACGTAATGACCCGTCCATTTGGATTTGAGATACCCGTGGAAAATCTTCAACTTGGCATTGAACAACCATACCTTTTGTCCTAGGACAAAGTTCTTGCACCTAATGTGCAGATCAAGCCACATCGTAACCTTGTCATTATAGATCAGACTGTTGTCATACGCTCGGTTTCTGATTTCCAAGAGCTCATTTAAGTTCAAGTCACTACAAAGCTTCCCTAGGTGACAACTCCAATTTATGTGTTTGATTGCTAATGAGCTCTCTGGACTGCCCTTTCTAATTAATTAATGATGTTGTCGAAGTTGTTGTAGTCGGGCAATCTAGGATCCATCAAAATTGACCACATCGAGAAATGATATAGAGAATTAAGTCCCAATGAGATCAAGATTATTTATTTTATTTAGGTAAGTCCCAAGGTCGAACTAGGGACGTAATATGATGGTTCAGAATCAATGTTTAAATAATTCAAAAAATCAGGTTTTCAGAGAAGAATAGTTATTTTTGGTGTTTTTTGTATTTTTTTAGATTTTTATGGATTTTATATTAAAGATGTAATTAATAAACAAAAGAAATATGATGCATAGTTTTACAAATAATTTTAATGTAAGAAAAAATGATATACTAGGTGGTAAAAAATAAAATAAAGAAATGCGATATTTTTGTTCTTTTTAAATGATGTAATGATAATTTGATAATGTCAAGTGATAATAAATGCAGAGCAGGTCTTGCCAAGCCAAGCCAAACAAATTAATTCAATCCAGCCACTCCCTTTATTAAATCTTATAAATAGTTGCAGAATTGTGTGATCAAGCAATTTCCCGAATTCCACAAATTTATGAATACTCAATTTAAGCATGGGAATTAATAACATAGAGTAAATCCTCAATGAAACTGAATACTTAACAACAGAAAATGTCTCCAAGTGAATGTTTTAATGTATAACTTATAGAGAATAAGACACGGAATCAAAACGACGCTAAGAACATAAAAAACCGACATCAGATGCTCAACTTATCAAAAAAATTAGTTTAAGGTATAGCTGTAATAAAAAGAAATTAAACTTTTACAATTCTACCCATCGAAGGAGTCTTCTTGAAAATATCTAGAATTGGTTGGGTGTCCTTGCAATTTACCCATGGGGGTATTTTTGTAACTTCTGGAAGTGGCGAGGGTATTAGCGTAATTTTTCCTATGTAGCATGTGCTTGGGCACGTGAGGGTATGTTCTGCAATTCTAGATTCGTGCAGGGTCTGGATGAAAAAGTCTTCGGTCGTGCGTGGGGGAGCACGTGATCGGGGTTCATGCAGATGTCGGCTCGGGTGCCGAGCCTCCACGAGGCGCACCCCGAAGCTTGGTCTCCACCAGGCTACGGCTAGGATAGCATGTCTGGGAGTTGATCTCTACCATTGATTGAGGCTTGATCCATGGCTAAGAATTAGGCGTATATCGATGATGGCGATGCGTAATCGAGTGCCCCTGTACATCAGGCTTGAGGCGGCTCGATCTTCTACTAGTCATCCCTGCTCGGAGTGGCGAAGTTGGGTGGTACTTCTGTGGTGGTAGGAAGAGCATAGTTTGTGTCGACAAAGGAGATGCTGCAGAGAAGATCAAGGGACGAGGTGATCGGTGAAGGCCCTGTGGATTGAGAGGAAGAGAGGTGCGAGCAAATAAAGGAGAAAAGAAGATGAGATGGAGCAGAAGAAGAAGGGAAGAGGAAGGATTTTGTTCTTGGAGTGGATGAGGCCAGCTATGGTGGTCGACTCGACGTCCAACGAAGAGGACATAGCCTCGGCTTACTCCAGGGAAGTGAAGTAGTAGCATGGAGGGTGTTGAACCCTCATGGATCTCACCTCGAGGAGATAGTCGTCGGAGGTCTAGGCTCATGTCACAATCCCAGGGTCCAACTCCCTCTCTATCTGATCGGTTGATAATGGTGGATTTAGTGAAGGATACGGGAAAAATCCTCATGCGCATCACGGAAGCATGACGATCGCATCGAATGCGATCGAGAGCGACTAGTCGCACTAGTTGCTCGATGCAGTGGAAATTAAAATTTTTCTATGTGACGAAACCACATGATCCAAGAACACTTCTCGGATCGTTTCGTCTAAACCACAAACAAGTAATAGGATTACCTCTTGAAGCATGGTTGCGATCGAGTCTCTAAACAAAGAGACCTCCTATCTCAAGTCCGATCCGACGGAGGAGACGCTTGCGAGCGCGGGGATGAATCGTGTGCTCCTCGCAATCCATGTTGATGATCTAAGCCATGGATCTCCTGATCTCGACAAATGAGATACGACGTCTTCTTCACGAGCAAGGCACGCCGAAGTAGACGGAGATCTACGAGCAAACGATCGGGCAACATAACGACGATGCTGCGACGATGGAGGATCTCTCTAGGGCATCTATGGTGGACTGTCACATGAGAGATAGAGAGAATGGGCGTGTAGAGAGAAAAAGAGAGAGAGCGTTCATTGATTCTTGTCTAGAAGAGCAAGGGATGCCTCTTCTTATATAGGATTTTGGGAGTCCATGGATCCCAATCCATGGACAACACACAATCAACGGATGAGATTGATTGTGTCCCTTTCAACGACTAGGATTGTTGTTGGTAAAACACAACAACAATTGATTTAATTTGAATTAATTCATATTGATAAATCAACATAATTAATTCCAATTTAAATCACATTTGACTAGAGAAGAGATAATGAGAAGACTAAACCAATCCCCTAAAATAAGTTGACGGCTACCATCATCTCATGAGATCTCAATATCTCATGAGATCTCATTATCTCATGAGATCTCATTATCTCATGATTATATCATGATCTCTTGTCGATAATATTTTCACAAAAAATAATTCCAAATTACCATTTAGAAAATATCAATCAAGCCATTGAAAAAAAATGTGAATCTCATTCACAACCCAAAACTAAATGTAATTATATTTTCAATTAATCATTCAATGTGAATCATATTCACATTAACAATTAATCAACAAATATAAAACACAATATGCCTCTCTCTTATATATTATAAATCACATTTATAATATATATGATTAATATGGATAGTGCTATCCACATTATTCATATCCATGATAATTAAATCACATTTAATCATCTTGGATCTCTTTTCTCATGTGCCCAAATAACATGAATCACATTTACATTATTCATATCCTGGATAAATAAATCCCATTTAATTATCTCAGATAACTCTCCTTATAATATGAATCAAATTCATATAATCTATGATAATTAAATCACATTTAATTATCAATTTTCTCAATGCTCGGATACACATATCAACAATGAAATTATCCATGAACTCTTTCAAGGATAATGCGCTTTCTCCGCAGATACTTGGAGATAAGGACAGTGCGATTGTATTGTTCCACGTATAGTGACTTGGATATTGAGATCACATCTCAAATCCAGATCTCGGGCCTCCCACAGATGCTTGATTAAATCAAGACCGCAAATCTAATCTTCTCATTGCATTTGAATCTCATTCAGCTCAATGTCCAACATTTGGACCAAGACCAGATTACTTCTCTACTGAGAGGAGTCACTAAAATCCAGACACGTTTCATCACTCCCTAGGAATGGAAGCGTCATGGTTATACAATCGTTTATGATCACATCACCCTCAGGTATTCCCAACACTTGTACATCCTGCATACTGGAAGACTCAGAATAAACCCGAAGTATTAGATCAACTTTATACTGTCTACTTCAGGGTTTTATCAGTAAGTTTCTCATTTGATCATTGGGAGTCGGTATCGATCATACACTTTCCAAAAGCATATATCATACCTAGGTCTTGATCATATACTTTCCAAAAGTATATATCAAACCTTACAAATTCAGTCAAGCTTCCAAAGCGAGACGACGTGCATGGAATTTGATTCTTTCCAATATCTCATGAGTGAGCTCATGTCTTCCAGTTCAGTAATGATCATGTATGATCCCTTTAAGAGATCGTATTACTCATATGTCCTTATATGCACACCAGCGCGCCGGTGTATAGACCTTGGTTAGGTCATCAACCTATTGGTCTGCCAAATGTACATACTCAGACATATAGTAATACATCTGTCTCCGGTCAGAGGATGCGTGCCTGTATGGTGACAGCATACGATATAGGACTTTGGTTATCTCGATCTCGTCAAGTCAACTCTTTAACCTAACTAATCTGGCACCTCCGAATCTCTATTCCTATGCAGAGGACCTGCATCAAGAGGTCGGTCAGATATCAACCTATGTGAGAAAGGATTGCCATCTCCTACTCAGGCTGGAGATCATCTCTTAACAATCATTTGACGGTACTTGATGAGTCCTCAATCTAACTCTTTAGATATTCATCCAAGCACCAGCCTCTATGATTCAATAATTGAATCAACAGCTATATGATCATAAGATGGCCATGGTACATAACCCTAATTGTACTAAGGGACCTATTATGCAAATTATTCATTCTTCATTTAAGGTCAGGGAATGATATTCGCAATAACATTTATTGCATAATGGCTCACCGTGGGCTCGCATGTCCAACAATCTCCCACTAGCCCAAAGAGCCATTAATGGGCTAATCATTTAAACCCACACTCATGTGACAATCATAGGCTATTTAGAAAATAGCTAGGTAAGCTGATCAGTCACTCTGTTCCCAAAAGACTATGCCAAGTCCTTTTAAGACACTTGCATATCTCCTAGTAACATTGCTCACATCCAATGAGAATGTTGCATCTTATGCAACCAATACTCAATCTTGATAAAGCAGTTATAGGGTCCTTGACACTACAGCTTAATAATTATTATAACCAGTAATTCCATAATCCTTATCAGAATACCCTTATTCTTGGAGATCACTATCTCTTAAGGTATCCACAGTTAAGACCTTTTAGATCTCTATCTATAAAGTCTTAAGTTTTTTAAGATAAGACTTTGAGATCACTATCTCAAAAAATCTTGTCATCTATGAAGATTTTGTTATTACTGCAATCAAGTGTTTTCTTTCCATAGTACGATTAGAAACATTTTACTACTCCCACTGCATGGCAGATATCTGGCTTTTGTACACATCTAGCATACACTCAGCTTCTCGTAACTGATGCACAAGTGCAAGCAATTCTAGCATTCACTTCCTCAACTCTATGAGGTGTTGTCCCTTCAGATAGATCGGTACCATATCTTAAGGGAAGGAAGCCTTCCTTGGGATTTTTAAAGAATGGAACATGTCCAAGGTGTACTGCAAATGTGACGGTCCCAATAGCCTTTTTTTTGCTTATGAACACCTTCAGATTTAAGATCAAAGAGGCATCTTTTGAGATCATATCTCAAGGTATGGAATAGCCAGATCATAAAACACTTATTATCATCCTTATCATTCCAAATGATTAGGATATTATCTACATTTAGCACGATGAACACATTGGTACTCCCACTAAGCTTTACATGGTTCATCAAGATTCTATTTGAAATCATAACATTAATAATTTCATCAAATCTTATGTTCCAACTTCAATAAGCTTATTTGAGTCCATAGATGGAGTTCTTCAGCTTGAACATTTTTCTTTCCTCAACCATGAAGCCCTGGGGCTACTTCATGTGAATATCCTTAGAGAGATATTCATGGAAGAATGCAATCTTGACTTCCATCTCGAAGATGTCAAAGCCAAGTTGTGTAGCTACAGTTAGCAATATTCTGATGGGTATAAGCATGGTTACTGAAGAGCAAGTCTCATCGCAAGCAATGTCTTCTCTTCCGGTGTGTAGTTCATGGCTACGAGCCGTGCTTTGAAGGTCTCTACCTTCTCATCGGGTTCCCTTTCTCTTGAAGATCCATTTACACCTTAATGGGTCTAACCCTTATAGGTGGATCCTCGAGGATCCATATACAACACTTGTATATGAAGTCTGTCTTAGACTTTTATTGCTAACATCCATCTTTCTTTATCATGATCCTCAGGAGTTTCATCACATGAAATCCGATCATTGTCAGACTTAACTGACACATGGAATACATCCTCAAACTCATTTGAAGAGGCATTAGTGCTTCATCTTTAATTATCCTTTTAGTTTCCGATTTCAGGAGCCTCATCAAGATTAAATGAGTTCCTTTAGTTCATTTTCGTCTTGATTCTCAAGAGAGTCATCCTCTAAGAATCACATTCTCAGAGATGAGATCTTTTAAGAATCTCAGGGTTATAAAGTAGGTATCCAATACCATCCTTTATTTTCCTAATGAAGTAGCACTCTCTAGTGCTCGATTCCAGCTTACTTTCATGGAATCTTATTAAGGATATATAATGTAGTCTCTACTATATATATACCAGGAAACTAAGAGGAAATTATGCTAAAATTCATCATTGATCAAATCATGTCACACATGATCTAATTGTATCTCCCTACAACTCTATTGAGTTTAAGTGTGTTAGGAGGATTGGGATAGAAATGATATTCATATATTCATAAGGTATTCTTTGAATTTATCTAACAGGTACAAGCTACCTAGGTTAGATCAAATTCATTTCATCATTCTTCAAAATTTGGTCCTCAACCAAAATTATGAAATCTTTGAACATTTCAAAGTTTTCTTAGGTGAAGAGAAGAAATCTCATATCATACATACTCATCAATAGATATCACATATCCATAATGTTTATTATGATATAGGTGATCCACATACATCAATATGTATGAGATCTTGAATACCTTGACATCTAACACCATTCCCAGAGAAGGGTGTATTGGACATTTTACTTTAAACACAATATTCATAAGTATGTAAGATTTGAAATTTTAGACATTCTAAATTCATATCTTACTAGTCCATTGATCTCATCAACAAACATATGTCCAAAACTTGATGCCAGATTATTGTCAAATGATCTTCATCCTCCTATTGATCTTTTAGAGTTCAACTTTCAGTATTAGAAATCTTAATGAATCATTCATTAATTTTCTAATTTTGTGGAGTCCACTAGATGTTAGATTACTATCTGAAATATATCCATCATAACTCTTTATGATAGGTTTATTACAGAATTCATGTTTATTTCCAACACTTAGAAACAAACAATGAGTGTATTCTAATATCTAGGTCATAGAGACATTCTCTAAGACTAAGGGCTCTCCCACTGAGAATATGAAGTCCATTTATCCAATAGAGATTGTTCCAACAATTGCATCAAAATCCATGTTGATAACTACAAACCTTAAGATCAAATTTTCCAGTCTTCTAAAACATATGCAACCCATTGCAAGTGTTGTTATAAGATTGAGATACAATTATAAGACTTTATCTTATTCAAATAAGCAAGTCAATTTCAATGATCAAATGTAGATATAGATTATTGTGATGCACTATCTGAGTCCTTCTCTAAGGATTCTAGACAGACTTGATAGTCATACTATCAACACATCAACTTATTGCAGTATAGGCATTCATCCAACTCTTTGGATGTCATATGGAAGTAACATAAATAAAGTCAACTCTTTGACTTTCCTTCTTACTTGGGTCCGACCCATGCATCCACTACGCTGCCTTCATCTATAAACAACCATTGCTTAAGACTAAGGATCTCTTATGTTGAATTCAAAAGAATTCAATGTAAGAGCATTTCAACATTTATACATGCTTCATTAAATTCATACAATACGAATATTATGAAGCTTCATGAATGACTAGAGTATAGACAGTAGAATGATGACATTCATCGTATCTACATCCATCTAAACTCTTAAAACATTGGTTCAGATAGGTATTCAAATATTTTGAATACATCATCTCTTATAGAGCTATCATTCTGCATGATGCAGTGAACCATGTCATTCATGATAAATGACAAGAGCACATATGTATGCCAGAACATCTTCTTAAATTTTATAAGGATTATTTGACAATTGCGATCATCATCGACATGTCACTTCTAAAGTACACTCGATGAAAGATCAAGACTATAGAGACATACAAACCCTAAGGTGATGTCTTATTGTCTTATTTAATTGTCATTCCTCATTATGTTGAGGAAACTTGCACATTGCAACCACATACATTATGTGTCCAATTGCAAGTACAATATCTGGATCATGAGTCCAATCCATGATATTTTACTGGTTATTATTGAGTATAACATTGAGTGGATTTTATGAAGGATTATCTGAAATAAGAAATTTGCATAAGTGTATATATATATACATATTCTACTTTGATTTAGGAGTTCTTATATCAAAGTTGTCTTGCCTTGTCAACATTGAAATTTCATTCCCTTAATCACTTTCAATGTAAGAGATATACTTACCATTATATCTCAAGCAAAATCTGGGATCTCCTTCCTTATTTTTGTTACATCACAATAATATGAGAACCTGTAACTCGGATAAAAAGAAGCGGGAACACATCCCACCTTGCAAGTCCAACTTGCATCTCCCAATTCGGTCTTTAATACCCGGGCCCACCACCCCTAAGGTGATGTTGACCCGTTATTAATTGAACGAACCGTCAACAGGCTTAACACTCGCTATACGCAATCCAATATTGCCCCAATAATATGAGGACCCGATATTGGGGTCACTACGTACACGGCCTTACTCTTTCGAGAAGCAAAGAACCCGATCCAAATGGATTGTATGCAGGAGCTGTCATTTCGGACAGGCGTCTCCTTACATACAATATCTGGCGACGGAACCCTTTGCCTTGACGGGAGACCATGGATGTCACTTATGTGATCCTCCATATCATATTCAAATTCTAATTAATCATTATGAATCATATTCATTATGATTAATTCTTCCAAGGGAAATAACAACTCTATTCATAATAGAGTGTTTTAATTTTAATTGGATTCCAATTAATCTAATCATATTAAATTAATAATCCAATTAATATCCAACAAACATTCTTAATTGTTACTTAAATTATGGTATTTTCTCAAATACGTATTATTTCGAATTTTAATAATTAGAAAAATATGTCATGATCTCTCAGGCATCATTTGTTCCCTACCCGTTGTCATGGCCAGTACCGGCGGGAGTGGGACCGACCGCAACCGGTGCGACCCGCTACCCCAGCGATTCCCGACTAGACACCATATCCGCCTCGGTAAAAAGCAATGCTGAGTCAATCACTTTATACTTGAGATGATCATCGGTCTTTCAACCGAAATTATACCATATAATATTCATCAAAATCATTTTGATAATATTGTAAGGAGATTTGTTAAACAAATCCCCAATACTATTCAAGAAACAAAGTTTTGCATGTAAAAGTTGTTCTACAACTATTGTAGAATAAACTAGAGTTTTCATGAAAACAATGTTTGTTGAAATGTGTATCAAGCAACCAATTGGTGATATAGATCTAATCTAATCATTCGTTGGTTGAGTCAATGTCATTTAAGGGAATAAATATTGTTCTAATATTTCTCAAATATTATCCACAAGTATTCCAGGAAATTAACTATTAATTTCACAATTTTTCTTAAACAACAATCACAAGATTTCAGATAATGATGCAATTTCCAGCAGTGACCCTCACTAACTAAAAATAGCATATCTCATTCATTTTAAATCCAAATTAAGTAAAATCAATTTCCAGAGATTGATAACTTGATTTAAAAACGAAACCATGTTATAAATACACATTTTCATGTGTTCTAAAATCGTAATTAACATTTTATTACGTCTCTAATCGTCGTCCCCGAAACAGTGGACATATGGTAGGTAAAACGATCATATCTTGAGCAAACAGAATCGAAATTACGCAAACTCAAATCCTACTGTTTCCTTAATTAATGGGGAACATTATCCAATTTAAAATTTCGTATTTAAACATTTTAAATAGGGCCGAAATTTTATCACAAGACAGGGCTGTGAAAATTGAAATGTTGAAATCTTCACGAACCCAAACGAGCTAAATCTTCGTAGGTACATGGATCTCATCCAAAACCTTCACAATCTGGCTCTGATACCACTTGAAGGATACGGGAAAAATCCTCAAGCGCATCACGGAAGCGTGATGATCGCATCGAATACGATCGAGAGCGACTAGTCGCACTAGTTGCTCGATGCAGCGGAAATTAAAAATTTTCTATGTGAGGAAACCACATGATCCAAGAACACTTCTCGGATCGTTTCGTCTAAACCACAAACAAGTAATAGGATTACCTCTTGAAGCGTGGTTGCGATCGAGTCTCTAAACAAAGAGACCTCCTGTCTCAAGTCCGATCCGACGGAGGAGACGCTTGCGAGCACGGGGATGAATCACGTGCTCCTTGCAATCCATGTTGATGATCCAAACCACGGATCTCCTGATCTCGACAAATGAGATACGACGTCTTCTTCACGAGCAAGGCACGTCGAAGTAGACGGAGATCCACGAGCAAATGATCGAACATTATAACGACGATGCTGCGGCGATGGAGGATCTCTCTAGGGCAGCCATGGTGGACGGCCACATGAGAGATAGAGAGAATGGGCGTGTAGAGAGAAAGAGAGAGAGCATTCATTTATTCTTGTCTAGAAGAGCAAGGGATGCCTCTTCTTATATAGGGTTTTGGGAGTCCATGGATCCCAATCCATGGACAACACACAATCAACGGATGAGATTGATTGTGTCCATTTCAACGGCTAGGATTGTTATTAGTAAAACACAACAACAATTGATTTAATTTGAATTAATTCATATTGATAAATCAACATAATTAATTCCAATTTAAATCGCATTTGACTAGAGAAGAGATAATGATAAGACTAAATCAATCCCCTAAAATAAGGGGACGGCTACCATCATCTCATGAGATCTCAATATCTCATGAGATCTCATTATCTCATGAGATCTCATTATCTCATGATTATATCATGATCTCTTGTCGATAATAATTTCACAAAAAATAATTCCAAATTACCTTTTGGAAAATATCAATCAAGCCATTGAAAAAATGTGAATCTCATTCACAATCCAGAACTAAATGTAATTATATTTTCAATTAATCATTCAATGTGAATTCCATTCACATTAACAATTAATCAACAAATATAAAACACAATATGCCTCTCTCTTATATATTATAAATCATATTTATAATATATATGATTAATATGGATAGTGCTATCCACATTATTCATATCCATGATAATTAAATCACATTTAATCATCTTGGATCTCTTTTCTCATGTGCCCAAATAACATGAATCACATTCACATTATTCATATCCTGGATAAATAAATCCCATTTAATTATCTCAGATAACTCTCCTTATAATATGAATCAAATTCATATTATCAATGATAATTAAATCACATATAATTATCAATTTTCTCAATGCTCGGATACACATATCAACAATGAAATTATCCATGAACTCATTCAAGGATAATGCGCTTTCTCCGTAGATACTTGGAGATAAGGACAGGGTGATTGTATTGTTCCACGTTTAGTGACTTGGATATTGAGATCACATCTCAAATCCAGATCTCGGGCCTCCCACAGATGCTTGATTAAATCAAGACCGCAAATCTAATCTTCTCATTGCATCTGAATCTCATTCAGATCAGTGTCCAACATTTAGACCAAGATCATATTACTTCTCTACTGAGAGGAGTCACTAAAATCCAGACCTGTTTCATCACTCCCTAGGAATGGAAGCATCATGGTTATACAATCGTTTATGATCACATCACCCTCAGGTATTCCCAACACCTGTACATCCTGCATACTGGAAGACTCAGAATAAACCCGAAGTATTAGATCAACTTTATACTGTCTACTTCAGGGTTTTATCAGTAATTTTCTCATTTGATCATTGGGAGTCGGTATCAATCATACACTTTCCGAAAGCATATATCATACCTAGGTCTTGATCATATACTTTTCAAAAGTATATATCAAACCTTACAAATTCAGTCAAGCTTCCAAAGCGAGACGACCGTGCACGGAATTTGATTCTTTCCAATATCTCATGAGTGATCTCATGTCTTCCGGTTCAGTAATGAACCTCTATGATCCCTTTGAGAAATCGTATTAATCATATGCCCTTATATGCACACCAGCACGCCGGTGTATAGACCTTAGTTAGGTCATCAACCTATTAGTCTGTCAAATGTACATACTTAGACATATAGTAACACATCTGTCTCCAGTCAGAGGATGTGTGTCTGTATCGTGACAGCATACGATACAGGACTTTGGTTATCTCGATCTCGTCAAGTCAACTCTTTGACCTAATTAATCTGACACCTCTGAATCTCTATTCCTATGCAGAGGACCTGCATCAAGAGGTTGGTCATATATCAGCCTATGTGAGAAAGGATTGACATCTCCTACTCAGGCTGAAGATCATCTCTTAACAATCATTTGACGGTACTTGATGAGTCCTCAATCTAACTCTTTAGATATTCATCCAAGCACCAGCCTCTATGATTCAATAATTGAATCAACAGTTGTATGATCATAAGATGGCCATGGTACATAACCCTAATTGTACTAAGGGACCTATTATGCAAATTATTCATTCTTCATTTTAGATCAGGGAATGATATTCGCAATAACATTTATTGCATAATAGCTCGTCGTGGGCTCGCATGTCCAACATTTAGTGGATGGTCTGAGAGATTTGGGTTTATAAAGGGAGCTAGGGATATAGGTAATGGGGACTTGGTTTCTGTTATTGGGTTTATCGCGATGAAGAAAGAGGGATAGAGTTAGGTAGAGTTGTGGGTGGTCAGGTTTCTCACGGTGACGGGGTTAAGGATTGGGTGGTTTGGGTTGTTAGATTAGGGTTCCGATCGGAGAGGCATCTATGTTGTAGAGGGATAGGTAAATGGTCAAATAAGCGAAGTTCGGGTGGTGTGAGGGGGAGGGTGACGGAGATCACATGCTAGGCACGTGCGAGGGGACTAAGGGTAGGCGGGTGCAGGTTGGATCATTGGATCCAAGTGATCCAAAGGTCTAGATCAGTGACGCAAGAGAACAAAAAGTGATTGATTGGAAGTGGAGTAGGTTTGACCTAGGGAATGAAGAGGACCAATGCGTGCTTACCACGTATGCAAGCGGTGATCAAACTTTGACCGGTGTATAAAAATGCAGAAATAAATAGAATTAAAATAGAAAAGGGCCTCAAATGCAAAAATATCTGACATGAAAAAAAATTCCTGAATGAGATTTGTAATGTTTATGTAGGACTTGAGTGCAAATGAAATGTGGAATGAAAGATATGCATTTTTCGGTGATATTTTATGTATATAAAATACCAATTTTTTTGTAGTTTTTTATTTGATTTTCTATATATAAATAAATGCATGTAAAAAATCAAACATGATGTGAAATAATGTAAGGGAGACAAATGTAATTTTTTGGATTTTTTATGAGTTATAAATAGGTCAGAAAAATTAGGGAAGTGTATTATATACAAGTGGATTAAGTCAGTAAGCTCAAGTTGAAATCTGCCTTTTTATTTATTTTTATGATTTCTTTGGATTTAGATATTTCTGTAATTTGTTAAACTTTGGAGAAAATAAAGAAATGAAAAAGAAATTAATTAAGATGAGTGAAATATGCACATGAAATCACATGTCAAAAATCAATAAAAATGTGCAATGCACAATTAGGTCCTAAAACCTAATTTTCACAAATAGACTCTGATTCTTTTGAATTTTGATCTTGATTTGTAGATATCTGAATGCACATCAAATCAAAGGTGAGTAGAGTACATTTGGACACTATATGAGAGAGATATCAACGTTTGTGTCTTTTTGTCCTGAAATAGGGATTGGGATTATTTTGAATATGTACAAGTTAGCATTTTTTAGGATTTTTAAATGATTAAGGGTAAGTGATATGTACATAGTGAAGCTGGTTTCATGTCAATTGGAGTTAGCATGAATTAATTAAAATGGGTGAAGTTAGGTGAAAATATGCATATGAATATGAATGTAGAAATGAATGTTAATTTATGCAAATTATCTACAAGTGCTAGAAAATTAATTTTTTTTATATTACCATACAAATGCATCTAATTCTTCAAGACGAAGCTCTATTTTTAGCTAATTAGAGTGATGAATCACATATTCATCAACCCCTTACTTAAACCTTGCTCGTCCCCGAGCAACTAAAAATGAAGATGTGAATTGATATTGAGTTCCATACCAAGATCATGAGCAAAAGATGAAATGGAGCTTGACCTGACCTTTGTATTAATAGTTTGTGATGAACGTGAAATTCGCCTCTTTAAGAATCTAAAATTATCGTAGTATAGGAGGCAAATTCAGTTCAGCAAAAACCACAATCGTTTGAATGTTGTGGAGTATTTATACTTGGCACCAAGGTCGAACATAAGGACACAGCTACTCAATCTATTTATCGAATTTCGATTAATGAAGCACATGTGTGAATTATTTCTCAATTTCAGGTCTTCAAGAAAATGCAGGATGCAATATGCAGATTATATGCAGATTACAATGCAATAAAATGATGCATGTAATTTTTAGTTGATTTTATACGATTATAAGATGATGCATGAGAGTAATGCAAGGGAACTTATATGCAGAAAAAAGATTACAAATATTTCCTAAAAATATCATTGAAAATGAGAAACATATTAGGAAATGAAATCAGGGTCAATTTGATCACAACATTAATAACTATCATCAAATCAGAGCAAAGACAAGTCGAGTAGAGTCATCATCTAACACAAAAATTCACTTCATTTAAAATAGTGGCAGATGAGAAAATTAAACTTGCCATGATGTAGAGGAAGAAAAAAGGATCAAAATGACACTAAAATCATGCAATTTGGACCTACGATGCTCAAGTTATGCTAAATACAATATAGGGGCATAATTGTAAATAAAATGCAAGAAAATAAAAAGATAAATATTACATTTAGGTCCCTGGAGGGACCTAAATGCAAATACCAAAAACCGCCTGGGCCCTATTGTAATTTGTCCATGGTGGGGGCATTTTTGCAATTCTGAAAACATGAGAGGGCCTCCCTGTAAAATACCCAGACGCACATGTACTGAGCACGCGCTTGGGGACCTGGATGTAAATATCAGAAAACCCTGAGTCTGTCCTGCAATTTTCCCAGCACCCTACGTGCAGAGTACGCGAGGGGCTAGGCTCGGAAGGGCGCCTCTGGCTCGGGGCTACGTGGCAGCAGCTGGTGGCTCGGGTCTTGAGGTTCGGATGACCTAAGCCTGTAGGTTCGTATGTAGGCTTGGTCTGCCACATGGCTTCTTCATGACCCACTCGAGCTCCGTGCCCTAGGCTGAGCACGCCGGGCGACGACCCGAGCTTCGAATGAAGCTCAGCCTAAGCCTCTCTGCCCCGCCAATCGCCCGTCTCTGTCCAGGTACCTTTTATTTGTTTCTTCCCTTATTTCTCTTAAATTTCTCACCGTCCTCATTTGCTGCCACCCTCACCTGACCACCTCACGACCTCCACCCGACCACCAGCATCCTCTCCGACCACCTCTCCTTTCTCCGGACCCTCCTCCGCTCTGACCCCCATTCTTCTTCCCTCCGCCGGAGAAGAAGACTTCAGGCCACCACCTCCCGTCACCCCCGCAGCCTTCACTCACTCCCTAATCAGTCGCACACACTTGCACAACTATGCTATGATTAACACTTGCAGATACTTTGATTGGCCGGAGATGGCATCGGTGCTCCTTCGAGCTTTTCTCCTCCGGCAAGGCTTCACCGACCATCACCTCCGATCAGTCTCGGAGCCTCGCAGCTCCTTCAGGACCTCCGCCAGGTGCCCAGCCATCTTCTCCGACCTTCAGGCGAGCTAGCAGCAAGCAGAGGAGCTCTATCGAGCATGCCGGAGCCCCGCCTCCTCCGGTAGGCCCGCGGCGGAGGACGAATAGCAGATGTCGTCCGATCGTGTCGATCGGATGACTATGAAGAAGCCATGTGGCAGACCAAGCCTACAGACGAACCTACAGGCTCGGGTCATCCGAACCTCAAGACCTGAGCCACCAGCTGCTGCCACATAGCCCCGAGCCAGAGGCGCCCTTCTGAGCCTAGCCCCTCGCGTGCTCTGCACGTGGGGTGCTGGGAAAATTACAAGACAGACCCAGGGTTTTCTTATATTTACATCCAGGTCTCCAGACGCGTGCTCAGCATGTGTGCGCCTGGGTATTTTCTAGGGAGGCCCTCTCATATTTTCAGGATTACAAAAATTCCACCGTGCATGGACAAATTACAATGGCACCCGGGCGGTTTTCGGTATTTGCATTTTTATTACAATTATGCCCATGCATTATTTTTAGCATAACTTGATCATCGTAAGTTCAAATTGCGTGATTTTAGTGTCATTTTGATCCTTATTTCTTCCTCTACATCATGGCATGTTTAATTTTCTCATCTGCCACTATTTTAAATGAAGTTAATTTTTGTGTTAGATGATGACTCTGCTCGACTTGTCCTTGCTCTAATTTGATGATTGTTATTAATGTTGTGATCAAATTGATCCTGATTTCATTTCCTAATATGTTGCTCATTTTCAAAGATATTTTTAGGGTATATTTGTAATCTTTTGTTCTGCATATAAGTTCCCTTGCATTACTCTCATGCATCATCTTATAATCGCATAAAATCAACTAAAAATTACATGCATCATTTTATTGCATTGTAATCTGCATATTGCATCCTGCATTTTCTTGAAGAACTGAAATTGAGAAATAATTCACACTTGTGCTTCATTAATCAAAATTCGATAAATAGATTGAGTAGCTATGTCCTTGTGTTCGACCTTGGTAGACTTGCCAAGTATAAATACTCCACAGACAATTTTAGATTCTTAAAGAGGCAAATTTCATGTTCATCAAATGGCGTCGTTGCCGGGGACATGGCTTAACTTAGATTATTTGTTGAATTTTGATCTTTCTTTTTCGAATATTTTCAAGATTTACAGGTCCTCATTTCATGCATCATTTTTTCATTATGTCTGCTGATTAATTTCCTCCGTATTTTTCTAACTTTTCTCTTTTGTGACAGGACCCATGAAAATCGAGGACACTTGATCTTCATGGAGGCGTGAAGTCGGGAGCTTCCGTTGAAAAGGCCGCAAAAGAATTTGTGAAGAAACTGTAGGATCTTTTATCAGTCAACCTGCATTTGCATACTGTAAAAAATGTGTTGCATGTGCATATTTATTTTAACAGTCCTCATTAGAGGCCTTGCATGTTGTAAAAAAAAGAAAAGGAAAAAAAGGAAAAAAAAAGAAAAAAAAGTAGATCGCTTGATGATCTACCCCCCCCCCACATACACACACACTTGCACATACACACTCACCCCCTCCCATCTCCCTTCCCTCTGTATATTTCACAATCTCTCTCTGTCTCTCTCTCTACTTATTTCGCCATTTCCCCTCCCCATCTACCCCCTATCATTTTCTAAAATTAGAACACCCCCTCCACCCCTGTATTGTAGTGTAAATACTTCTCCAAATACAGACCCCCCAACTCAGGACCTTACTTAGGCTATTTGTAGCCTAAGTATAGGGGCGACCCACCTACTCATCCTTCCCTCGCGGTGCCTTCTTAATACTTAGGTCAATTTTCGACCTAAGTATAGGGGACCCTCCTCCTCAGTTCCGTTATATCACCCTATATTTGATCGAGCCATGGCTTCATGACACTTGTGCTATGAGGACATAGCAAAATTTAAGTATAGGGGTGTATACTGTATATTACTGTATATCTACTTTATCCATAGCTCGTGTTTTTAAAACTTTTTGAAAATTTTGTTTTCGGGCTTGGTTCTGGTAAACCTATGAATTGAATTTTGTAAAAACCTTGTAAATTATTTTCTTAAAAATTGAGGGATTAATTTTTTGTAAATACTCCTTTTCAAAAAAGAAAAAAATTAAAAATTAAAAACCTTTCTTTGAATTAGACTCTAACTACTAGGCTTAGTAGACACTTTCAGTGAGGGAACTTTGGTCTCCCTTAGCAGAGTGGGTGGTTTAGAGGACACTGTATATGGCTCCGTCCTCAAGTAACACGGGCCCGTCTAACGGCTCGTACTTACACCCATACTGGATGAGAGTAGATACTTTTATTCATTTGAGCATGGGACAGTCATTGTCTCTCCAAAGAATGCAAAAAAAATTGGAAAATTAAAATCCATAAAAATCTGCAAAAGCCAAAAATCACACAAAAATCGCTAACTAAGGAGTTGGTGTATTCCTGACACATTCACACTCACTCAAGGCTTGAGAATTTTGAGGACACTGGATTTCTGTGATCTTGAGAGTCTGAGTTAGCATGCCTTAGTCGGTTTTAAGCTTAATTATCCACACTCCCCTAGGTTGAAAGATCTGAGCGCTATATTGCACTTTTCATCTCTACCTTCAAAAAGAATATGATTAGCACAGCCACTTCCACAACTGCATGATTGATGAGATGAGTTGAGATATCACTTGAGGAACTGGGACTAGATATTTAAGTTTAGACCTGATCTAATGATATTCGAGGATGGGATAAAGTTAATGAAGACTTCAGAAAACCTGAGTGCCAGCAAAACCTTAGCCAGTATGTGAACAAGACTCATATGTTATCTCTTTGATATTTACATATGTGTCAGGGTGTGATGAAACTTAATAAAAATTGTTGATCAGTGTGCGCCAACTTTTGGTAAAAGCAATGGAGCTAGACAACAAAACAAAAGAAAAGAAATGCTAAAGAAAAAGCTCTAAATACCAAAGTCAAATTACAAAAAGAGCTTCCACCGATGGCAAGCGCTCCCAAATATTTTCAGAGTGTCCACTTGGACCAAGCGCTAATTAGGACCGAGGAGTCAGACTGACACCTTAAAAGGGCTCTGCATCATAAGCGATACAAGTCTGGGTGTCGAAGGTATCTTGGATACTCAAAAAAGACACACCTCAGTGTACTCCCAGAAAAACAAGTGCAGACGACTCCAACTCTCTTGACGGACACATTGATCAACAATATAAAAATTTACATGTGTTGAGTAAAAAGGCACTCGAGAGGCCCCTTGTTCCAATGTGAGGGAGAGAAAAATAGACACAATCCCATGCCCTCCATCATCTGGCCGTCCATCCACATTTCAAGTCTGACAAACTAAAGAGACGGTTGACTGAAGCAAGAATAGATTTATTCCGTAGTATTGAGGATGAGGTCTAGAGGAGAGTCTCTTCGATTGGAACTTTGAGTGATGCATTGACTCGACTCTCATGAAATGCAGTACACTTAATTGCATAACCTTATATTATATGTACAAAAAGAGAGTCTGATAATTAGAGAAGTTGGATTCCTTCTGATTAAGGCTTGGATAAACCCAGAATTTTAGGATCTCTTAAATTAAGGGTCTTCGAAAGATCGAGCCTTGAAATCTTCGCTTGCACTGTCAGGAATTAATTTGACTCCTTCATTCTTTAGATGCTCGAGGATGAGCATGGTTTAAGTATAGGGGTATGATGAATCTCGTATTCATCATGCTAAAAATCACATATTAAAACCCTGGCTTAATCAATCCAATAAAAATCTCCATTAATTCTGTATTTGTATCTTGTAATATATTGTGTATAATTAACCTTAATTAATTGTATTTAATTTCCTTTATTTTCTTTGTATGTATTTCTCTCATCAAAAACCCCTAAAAATTAGGTAGATTAATTGTCTATAATTCACTGACCATTAAAAAGACTAAAAAATACAAAAACAACTCAAAATCAAAAATTCGGTGTTTTTATCCCCCTTAAAAATACTCCCAAAAATACTTTTCATACAAATGACCTCTTTTGGCTTTTTGTCCAACATGAAAATTGTAGATCTCGTCGAGACGAGCAATTTTCATGGTTTGACTTTTTCCTAATTTTGCCTCTAACTATTTCTTTTGTATTTTTCTTTGTTTTTATATTCTGAATTTTCTGATTGGGCTACTGATGACACGGAAATCGCCAAGCAACTAAGGTGAATGAAAATAGAACTCAGGTTGTTGCGACCTCAGTCGCTCGAGAAATCCGGCCAATCAAGAAAAATAAGAGCAGACCACCAAAATAAGGTAAAAATCAAATAAAAATAATAGCGGTCCTGGCTATTGGATTAGCCTGGTATAGCGACCAGGGTCGGACTCAGGGAGCACGTAATGGCCTCGCGGCCTACGAAGTAGTCTAAAAAAGAAACGGAATAAAATAAAAGGCTTTTTGGTGGATTTTTAATCTTTTTATATTTTTTGGATTTTTAATTTAATTAAGAAAATAAAAAAGCAATAAATCAAGCAACTACAAACAATTATTTGACTACTCAAAAATCATCCAAGAATTCAAATAAAAAGGTTTTTATGTTTTTTATATTTTTTATGTTTTTGGTTAATTTTTGGTGATTTTCGGGTTTTTATGAAATTTTATAAAAATCAAACAAGGCAGAGAAACAAAGGTACTATCCAGTCGAACTTGGAGGGCCAAATTAAAATACAAAATGGCCCTATCAAGGTTTGAAGGTAATTTTTCTGTAAAGAATAAAACACAAGGAAACTTAGGCCACTAGAATTATTAATTTTTTATTTTTCTTTTAATTATTATAATTTTTATAAGTTTTTAGGGTTTTTTTTAATTTTTATAGGTTTTATAAAGCCAAAAATGACCAAAATTGGTCAGAAAATCAAGCAAGGCAAAACAAGCATTCTACAATTGTTTTGTAGTTTTTAAAGGTGTTTTAATATTTTTTTGTGATTTTTAAAGCTAGATAGTAAAGAAAAAGTGTGTTTTTGAATTTTTAAAAATATCAAAAATAATCAAAAATGTCTCTAAAAATTAGAGAAAATTTTACATTATGGCAGGAGCCATGTTCCAATTTTCATCAAATTTGGAGTTGATTTGCTATCTTATTAAAATTAAAAACAAGGGTACAGTGCACAAGGACCTGTACGCAATTTAGACAAGTTCCAGGGGGTCCGATGCAATTTCTCCAGGAACTCACGTGCGAGGCGCGTGACCTGGGTACTCAGGGACCTATTTGCAAGAAAACTTAAGTCCCTGGACTAATTAGTAAGACGTACTAAAAGTCCGGGGGCGTAAGTGTAAATTACCCACTATATAAAGCACATGCACAGTTAAACCACGCACAGGGGTATTTCTGCAAATATCAAAAATATAACTTCATTCATTAACACCCTGGAACCATAGGTCCATACATGCAAATAACCCACAATAGCATGTGTCGAAGCACGTGTTCCACTACAAACAGGGGTATAAAAGCAAATAGACTAAACTACCAGGTTCTAAGTGCAAATGTACCAAAATAAAAACAACTAAATGCGATATTTACAGGACTAACTAATAACAAAAACAAACAGAGGGGCCTACAAGAAATTTACCCCTTATTATATTCGAAGGACGGATGATCGCCACGTGGAGATCGAACGGGTGAGAAGAGGCGTGGCTAACCCTCGACGATCGGACGGTCCTGGTCTCTCCTCCACTGATCGAACGGTGATGGCTGCTCCTGGCGTGGACGGCTACGATCTAAACTGGAGCTGGAGGACGATCGGACGGCTGCGGAGGATGCTCGATGAACAGGCGGCCGGCGAACTTCGTCGGGCTCGTGCGCATACGGAGGAGCTCCTCGGAGGTTGTTGAAGATCGGAGATGCTACGCCTTGACCTCCCGCGTCTAATGGTCCCCTCCGATGGTGGCGAGGAGCTCTGGAGAGCTCCGGCGGCACTGGCGGAGGAGGAGCTGCTGCTCCAAAGAGTCGAAGCCCTCAGATGGGCTCGGATGAACCTGCAAAGCCAAGCAACGAGCTCCTGGGTCGAGGGCAAAGTACCTCGACCCGGTTAGGGGTGGTGAAGGTGAACAGTGCGTCGGAATGAAGGGGCACCGGCGAAGCGACGGCGGAGGAGCCCCAATCCCAGCTCCTGTGCGAGCTGGGTTGGATGAGTGGGTGGAGAAGGTGCGCGGAGGGAAGGCGGATATGTGGGTCGACTCCAATGATCGAACGGGTGGCTAGGGTGGTCAGAATCGGCGATGAACGGCGACGAGTCGATTTGGGCGAAAATGGAAATTAGCTAAGGACAGGAAGAACTACGGGTACCTGATGGTTGAGATCGACTGGGGAGGAGCTGGGGATGCTCCAGGTCCTAGCCTCGAGGGCCGTCGATGCCCGAGGCTCGAGCACCAGCTCTAGGCGGCGCACGGCGGCGTAAAGACGCCGGATCAGAGCCCGGGATTTGCGGGTATGGGCGTCGGATCGAGTCGGGAAAAAGTCGAGATATCGGGTCTCGGGCTCGGATCCGGGGCTTAGTGGTCCTGGGGGGGAGTTGACCGGAGGGTCAACGTCCCCCGTGGACCAATCAGGGATGGCCATGTCAGAAATGTTTAGAAATTCAAAAAGAAATAATAAATGGCCGAATTATTAAAAACTCAAAACATAAAAAATGTTTGTTTTATTTTTTCTATTTTTTGTGCTTTTTAATTATTTTTTTGAAATAAAAATAGGGTATGTACACTATAGTGCTATACATAGGTATATTCACAATATGGATTTTTAATTTTTGATTTTTAATTAATTATTTTTGTACATTTTTATTCCCATTTTATATTTTATTTATTTATAGCATAAAATTAGGAATATTTTGATGTTTTTATTTTATTTTTATTATTATTTATAAGGGTAAACTAAATAGATATATACATTTATATACATGGTCTATATACAATGTTCTTTTTGGTTTTTAATTTTGTTCTTTTTATTTGATTTTTGTTTTTAGGGTTTTTATTTTATTTATTTACAACATAAAAGATAGAATATGTACAAATTTTAGGGATTTTAATTTATTTATTTACAAGGCTAGATAAATATAAGAGTGGGTTTATATACATGGTGAATATGTACAGGGAAAATTATTTTTATTTTCTTTTTTAATTTTTCAATTTTATTTTGTTTTGTATTTATAAGTATTTACAAATATATACAAGCCCATTTTATTCTATTTTTAGAGGAAAATAATTTTATTATATTTACAGGTATATTTACACACATGAGCTCCCTATCTCTTTCTACTTTGGCTTTTATGCGGTCAGGCCCATGCTGAGCCCTCCCTTGGGATTAGGTTGCGCAATATTTATTCTAAATATTTCCCTCTTTTTCTTTTAATTCTTTATTCTTCTATTTTTGCACAAAAACATGCTAATTATTATTTTTTACACTATGCATGCTTTTTGGTAATTATTTGTATTTACAAACATATACATGCATTTGCAAAGGTTTTTGTAGCTAAAATATAAGAATAAAGAGTGATGAATGAGTATTCATCAGCTACGTGGTGCCCTATGGGCCGCCCACGTGGCCCGCCTTCCCTTCCGCCACCCGGCGCTCGCCTGGACCGTCAGATCTCCTTCATTCTGCCCTCATCTCATCCGTCCATCTCTATTTCACTCCCATCCGTCAGATCTGATATCAGATCTAATCCTCACCACTCACATCCACCTTAGACATAGCCCTCTGATCCGCTTTTCATCCTGCACCTATCATTTCTCCACGTCACCCCTTCATTTTCCACCATCGATGATTTCCTCAGTTCATCTAATCCGTTCATCAACGCCTCGACCTCATCTGTTGGATCAGATCCACGATCTAATCCTAACCCTCCTTCTGCGCCATCATCCTGACCATTGATCGCTAGATCCAACGGTACATGTTCATCGTATTTCTCCCAGCAATATCGTTCACCTTCGTAACGCTCGCCCCATTTCCATTTTAGCCATCACCCCCAATGCTCCCTCCTCGTCATAACGCCACCTACACAACCCTCGTTCTTCCGCCATCTTCGTGTAACCCCCAGGACTGCCCTCCTTCACTCCACCAGGCGTTACAACATCGCCATTACACCCTCGACCACACGCCGCCTCCTCCTATAAAATCACCTCCCTCCCGCTCCAAAGCACCCTCGTCCACCAATTCACGGGCCAAGGCCTAGCCTCCATCGTTTCCGATGACAGCGGAGGATGACAATTAGGAGGCAACGACGGCCTTCTTCGCCCAGGTGTCGACCCATGGTCTCCGACCATGTCGCGGTAGCTTTGCTCCGCTCGAGCTCCGTGCCCTAGGCTGAGCACGTCGGGTGATGACCAAGCTTCGAATGAAGCTCAGCCCAAGCCTCTCCGCCCCGCCGATCGCCTGGCTCTATCCAGGTACCTTTTAATTTGTTTCATCCCATATTTCCCCTAAATTTCCTGTCGTCCTCATTTGCCGCCACCCTCACCTGACCACCTCACAACCTCCGCCCGACCACCAGCATCCTCGCCGACCACCTCTCCTTTCTCCAGACCCTTCTCCGCTCCAACTCCCCTTCTTCTTCCCTCCGCCGAAGAGATGACTTCGGGCCACCACCTGTTGTCACCCTCGTGTCCTTCAATCACTCCCTAATCAGTCGCACACACTCGCACAGCTTCGGCTATGATTAACGCTTGCAGATACTTTGATTCGTCGGAGATGGCAACGGTGCTCCTTCGAGCTTTTCTCCTCCGGTGAGGCTTCACCGACCGTCACCTCCAATCAGCCTTGGAGCCTCGTTGCTCCTTCAAGATCTCTGCCAGGCGACCAGCCATCTTCTCTGACCTTCAGGCGAGCTAGCAGCAAGCGGAGGAGCTTCATCGAGCACGCCGGAGCCCCGCCTCCTCCGGTAGGCCCGCGGTGGAGGACGAATAGCAGATGTCGTCCGATCGTGTCGATCGGATGGCCATGAAGAAGCCACGTGGCAGACCAAGCCTACAGACGAACCTACAAGCTCGGGTCATCCGAACCTCAAGACCCGAGCCACCAGCTGCTGCCACGTAGCCCCAAGCCAGAGGCGCCCTTCTGAGCCTAGCCCCTTGCGTGCTCTGCACGTTTTGTGCTGGGAAAATTGCAGGACAAACCTATGATTTTCTAATATTTACATCTAGGTCCCCAGGCACGCCTGGGTATTTTACAAGGAGGCCCTCTTTTATTTTCAGAATTGCAAAATGCCCCGCGCATGGACAAATTACAATGGGGCCCAAGCAGTTTTTGGTATTTGAATTTAGGTCCCTCCAGGGACCTAAATATAATATTTATCTTTTTATTTTCTTGCATTTTATTTACAATTATGCCCATGCATTATTTTTAGCATAACTTGATCATCGTAGGTCCAAATTGCATGATTTTAGTGTCATTGTGATCCTTGTTTCTTCCTCTACATCATGGCATGTTTAATTTTCTCATCTGCCACTATTTAAATGAAGTGAATTTTTAATGTTAGATGATGACTCTGCTCGACTTGTCCTTGCTCTGATTTGATGATTGTTATTAATGTTGTGATCGAATGGACCCTGATTTCATTTCCAATATGTTGCTCATTTTCAGTGATATTTTTAGGGTATATTTGTAATCTTTTGTTCTGCAGATAAGTTCCCTTGCATTATTGCCATGCATCATCTTATAATCGCATAAAATCAAACTAAAAATTATATGCATCATTTTATTGCATTGTATTCTGCATATTGCATCCTGCATTTTCTTGAAGACCTGAAATTGAGAAATAATTCACACATATGCTTCATTAATCAAAATTCGATAAATAGATTGAGTAGCTGTGTCCATGTGTTCGACCTTGGTAGACTAGCCAAGTATAAATACTCCACAACATTCAAATGATTGTGGTTTTTGCTGAACCTAATTTGCCTCCTATACTACGATAATTTTTTATTCTTAAATAGGCGAATTTCACGTTCATTAAATGAAACCACCCATTCTGCCAAGGGAGACCGAAGTTCCCTCACTGAAAGTATCTACTAAGCCTAGTAGTCAGAGTCTAATTCAAAGAAAGGTTTTTAATTTTGTTATTTTTTTTAAAAAGGAGTATTTGCAAAAATTAATCCCTCAATTTTTAAGAAAATAATTTACAAGGTTTCTACAAAACTCAGTTCACAGGTTTACCAAAACCAAGCTCGAAAACAAAACTTTCAAAAGTTTTAAAAACACGATCTATGGCTAAAGTAGATATACAGTAATATACGGTATACCAAGTCTTCTTCTCTGGCGGAGAGAAGAAGAAGAAGGGGAGTCGGAACGGAGGAGGGGTCTGGAGAAAGGAGAGGTGGTCAGTAAGGATGATGGTGGTCGGGCGGAGGTCGTGAGGTGGTCAGGTGAGGGTGGCGGCAAATGAGAACGGTGGGAAATTTAAGGGAAATAAGGGAAGAAACAAATAAAAGGTACATGGACAGAGCCAGGCGATCGGCGGGGCAGAGAGGCTTGGGCTGAGCTTCATTCGAAGCTTGGGTCCTCGCCCAATGTACTCAGCCTAGGGAACGGAGCTCGAGCGGGGAAAAGCCACCACGACGTGCTCGGAGACCATGGGTCGACACCTTGGCGAAAAAGGTTGTCGTCGCCTCCTGATTGTCGTCCTCCTCTATCACCGAAGACGATGGAGGCTGGGCCTTGGCCCGTGAATTGGTGGACGAGGGTTCTTGGATCGGAGGGAGGTGGTTTTATAGGAGGGGGCGGACGGGAGTTATGTGGTGACGATGCATTTTTGCAAGAGGAGTGAAGGCGAAGGAGAGTAAATGGAGGGGTTATGGGAGTTACGTAAAGATGGTGGAAGAACGGTGGTTGTGTAGGTGGTGTTACGATGAGGAAGGGGTATCATGGGTGATGGCTAAAATGGAAAGGGGGTGAGGCGTTACGAGGGAGAACGGGCGGAGCTGGAGGTAGGAGATGAACAGTAGCCGTTGGATCTAAAGATCCAACGGCTCGGATGAAGGCGCTAGTGGAGGGTAGCGATCAGATCCGAGGATCTGATCGAACGGTTGTGAGTTAGGCGCTAACGGGAGGCTTCGATGGGGAAACGGCGGAGATCCAACGTGAGAAAGAGCGGGGTGACGTGGCACATGGAGAGGCATTGGATGGTTTGATAATAGGACGGCTAATGTGAAGAGGCGACGTGGCACAATGGTAGGCGTAGGATGGAAGGAAGATCGATGGCTGGCATTTAGGTGCGAGTGGACGGTTCCGATATGATTCGAGAGTCAGATCCAACGGCTGGGACTAAAGCGGTGATGGAGGGCTGAGATCGAGGCAGGGCGAAGGGCATCCGACGGTCCGGAGGAAGCCAGATGGTGGCCCAATCAGAAAATTCAAAAAATGTAAAAACAAAGAAAAATACAAAAGAAAAAGTTAGAGGCAAAATTAGCAAAAAGTTAAAAACATGAAAGTTGCTCTCTCGACGAGATCTACAATTTTCATGTTGGACAAAAAACCAAAAGAGGTCATTTGTACAAAAAGTATTTTGGGGGGTATTTTTAAGGGGGGATAAAAACACTGAAATTTTTATTTTGAGTTGTTTTTTGTATTTTTTTAGTCTTTTTAATGATCGGTGAATTATAAACAATTAATCTACCAAATTTTTAGGGGTTTTTGATGAGAGAAATGCATACAAAGAAAATAAAGGAAATTAAATACAATTAATTAAGGTTAATTATACACAATATATTACAAGATAAAAATACAGAATTAATGGAGATTTTTATTGGATTGATTAAGCCAGGGTATTAATATGTGATTTTTAGAATGATGAATACTATATTCATCATACCCCTATACTTAAACCATGCTCTTCCTAGAGCATCTAAAGAATGAAGGAGTCGGATTAATTCCTGACAGTGCAAGCGAATATTTCAAGGCTTCAGCTTTAAAAAACCCTTAATTTAAGAGATCCTAAAAATTATGGGTTTATCCAAGCCTTAATCAGAAGGAATCCAACTTCTCTAATTATCAGACTCTCTTTTTGTACATATAATATAAGGATATGCAATTAAGTCTACTGCATTTCATGAGAGTCGAGTCAATGCATTACTCAAAGTTCCAATCCAAGAGACTCTCCACTAGACCTCATCCTCAATACTAGGGAATAAATCTATTCTTACTTCGGTCAACCATCTCTTTAGTTTGTCAGACTTGAAATGTGGATGGACGGTCAGATGATGGAGGGCATGGGATTGTGTCTATTTTTCTCTCCCTCACATTGGAACAAGGGGCCTCTCGAGTGCCTTTTTACTCAACACATGTAAATTTTTAGATTGTTGATCAATGTGTCCGTCAAGAGAGTTGGAGTCGTCTGCACTTGTTTTTCTGGGAGTACAGTGTAGTGTGTCTTTTTGAGTATCTAAGATACCTTCGACACCCAGACTTGTATCGCTTAAGATGCAGAGCCCTTTTAAGGTGTCAGTCTGACTCCTTGGTCCTAATTAGCGCTTAGTCCAAGTGGACACTTTGAAAATGTTTGGGAGCGCTTGCCATTGGTGGAAGCTCTTTTTGTAATTTGACTTTGGTATTTAGAGCTTTTTCTTTGGCATTTCTTTTCTTTTGTTTTGTTGGCTACATCCACTGCTTTTATAAAAAATTGGCACATACTAATCAACAATTTCCATTAAGTTTCATCGCACCCTAGCACATAGGTAAATATCAAAGAGATAGCATATGAATCTTGTTCACATACTGGCTAGGGTTTTGCTGACACTTAGGTTTTCTGAAGCTTTCATTAACTTTATCCCATCCTCGAATGTCATTAGATCGGGTCTAAACTTAAATCTCTAGTCCCAGTTCCTCAAGTGATATCTCAACTCATCTCATCAATCATGCAATTGTGGAAGTGACTGCGATGATCATATTCTTTTTTATGGTAGAGATGAAGAGTGCAATATATCGCTCAAATCTTTCAAACTAGGGGAGTCTGGATAATTAAGCTTAAAACCCTAATGACTAAGGCATGTTAACTCAGATTCTCAAGATCACAGAAATCCAGTGTCATCAAAATCCTCAAGCCTTGAGTGAGCGTGAATGTATCAGGAATACACCAACTCCTTAGTTAGCGATTTTTGTGTGATTTTTAGCTTTTACAGATTTTTATGGATTTTAATTTTCCAATTTTTTTTGCATTCTTTAGAGAGATAATGATTGTCCCATGCTCAAATGAATAAAAGTATCTACTCTGAGCTAGTATGGGTGTATGTATGAGCCGTTAGACGGACCTGTGTTACTTGAGGATGGAGCCATATACAATGTCCTCTAAACCACCCACTCTGCTAAGGGAGACCGAAGTTTCCTCACTGAAAGTGTCTACTAAGCCTAGTAGTCAGAGTCTAATTCAAAGAAAGATTTTTAATTTTTCATTTTTTCCTTTTTTTTTGAAAAGGAGTATTTACAAAAAATTAATCCCTCAATTTTTAAGAAAACAATTTACAAGATTTTTACAAAACTCAGTTCACAGGTTTACCAAAACCAATCCCAAAAATAAATTTTCAAAAAGTTTTAAAAACATGAGCTATGGCTAAAGTAGATATACAATAATATACGGTATACCCCCCTATACTTAAATTTTGCTATGTCCTCATAGCACAAGTGTCATGAAGCCATGGCTCGATCAAATATAAGGTGATATAGTGGAACTGAGGAAGAGGGTCCCCCTATACTTAGGTCGAAAATTGACCAAAGTATTAAGAAGGCACCACGAGGGAAGGATGAGCAGGTGGGTCCCCCCTATACTTAGGCTACAAATAGCCTAAGTAAGGTCCTGAGTTAGGGGGGTCTGTATTTGGAGAAGTATTTACACTACGATACAAGGGTGGAGGGGTGTTCTAATTTTACAAAATGATAGGGGGTAGATGGGGAGGGGAAATGGCGAAATAAGTAGAGAGAGAGACAGAGAGAGATTGTGAAATATACAGAGGGAAGGGAGATGGGGGGGGGGGGGGGTAAGTGTGTATATGCAAGTGTGTGTGTGTGTATGTGGGGGGTAGATCATCAAGTGATCTACTTTTTTTCCTATTTTTCCCTTTTTTCTTTTCTTTTTTTTACAACATGCAAGGCCTCTAATGAGGACTGTTAAAAAAATATGCACATGCAACACATTTTTTCAGTATGCAAATGCAGGTTCACTGATAAAAGATCCTACAGTTTCTTCACAAATTCTTTTGCTTCCTTTTCAGCGGAAGCTCCAGACTTCTCGCCTCCATGAAGATCAAGCATCCTCGATTTTCATGGACCCTGCCATAAAAGAGAAAAGTTAGAAAAATACGGAGGAAATTAATCAGCAGACATAATGCAAAAATGATGCATGAAATGAGGACCTATAAATCTTGAAAATATTCGACAAAGAAAAATCAAAATTCAACAAATAATTTAAGTTAAGCCGTGTTCCCGGCAACAGCGCTATTTGATGAACGTGAAATTCGTCTCTTTAAGAATCTAAAATTGTCGTAGTATAGGAGGCCAATTTGGTTGAGCAAAAACCACAATCATTTGAATGTTGTGGAGTATTTATACTTGGCAAGTCTACTAAGGTCGAAAACAAGGATACAGCTACCCAATCTATTTATCAAATTTTGATTAATGAAGAACATGTGTAAATTATTTCTCAATTTCAGGTCTTCAAGAAAATGCAGGATGCAATATGCAGATTACAATGCAATAAAATGATGCATGTAATTTTTAGTTGATTTTATGCAATTATAAGATGATGCATGACAATAATGCAAGGGAACTTATATGTAGAACAAAAGATTACAATTATACCTTAAAAATATCATTGAAAATAAGCATCATATTAGGAAATGAAATCAAGGTCAATTTGATCCCAACATAATAACAATCATCAAATCAGAGCAAGGACAAGTCGAGTAGAGTCATCATCTAACACAAAAATTCACTTCATTTAAAATAGTGCCAGATGTGAAAATTAAACATGCCATGATGTAACGGAAGAAACAAGGATCAAAATGACACTAAAATCATGCAATTTGGACCTACAATGCTCAAGTTATGCTAAAAACAATGCAGGGGCATAATTGTAAATAAAATGCAAGAAAATACAAAGATAAATATTACATTTAGGTCCCTGGAGGGACCTAAATGCAAATACAAAAAACCGTCTAGGCCCCATTGTAATTTGTCCATGTGTGGGGGCATTTTTGCAATTCTGAAACCATGAGAGGGCCTCCCTGTAAAATACCTAGGCACGCACGTGTTGAGCACGCACCTGGGGACCTGGATGTAAATATTAGAAAATCTTGGGTCTGTCCTGCAATTTTCCCAGCACCCCACATGCAGAGCACGCGAGGGGCTAAGCTCGGAAGGGCACCTCTGGCTCGGGGCTACGTGGCAGCCGTTGGTGGCTCGGTTCTTGAGGTTCGGATGACCCGAGCCTGTAGGTTCGTATGTAGGCTTGGTCTGCCACGTGGCTTCTTCATGGCCATCTGATCGACACGATCGGATGGCATCTGCTATTCGTCCTCTATCGCGGGCCTACCGGAGGAGGCGTGGCTCCGGCGTGCTCGATGGAGCTCCTCTGCTTGTCGCTAGCTCGCCTGAAGGTCGGAGAAGATGGCTGGGTGCCTGACGGAGGTCCTGAAGGAGCGGCGGGGCTCCGAGGCTGATCGGAGGTAACGGTCGGTGAAGCCTCGCCGGAGGAGAAAAGCTCGAAGGAGCACCGATGCCATCTCCGGCCAATCAAAGTATCTACAAGTGTTAATCATAACCGAAGCTGTGTGAGTGTGTGCGACTGATTAGGGAGTGAGTAAAGGCCGCGGGGGTGACGGGAGGTGGTGGCCCGAAGTCTTCTTCTCCGGCGGAGGGAAGAAGAAGGGGAGTCAGAGCGGAGGAGGGTCTGGAGAAAGGAGAGGTGGTCGGCGAGGATGCTGGTAGTCGGGCAGAGGTTGTGAGGTGGTCAGGTGAGGGTGGCGGCAAATGAGGACGGCATGAAATTTGAGAGAAATAAGGGAAGAAACAAATAAAGGGTATCTGGACAGAGCCAGGCAATCGGCTGGGCGGAAAGGCTTGGGTTGAGCTTCATTCGAAGCTCGGGTCGTCGCCCGGTGGCGAGTCGTTAAATACGATGTTTAATTCGTGTTCGTTGTGGTACGCGTACTTAGCGATTCGGTCAGAACCGAGAGAAGGATCTCCGTGAAGAGTGTCTCGGCTTAATTTATATCCCGGGCAAGTCCGGGGTCGAACACAGGGGAGGCAAAGGAACAACTTCGGGTTTAATTCGAAAGTTTAGATCTAGATTTCCGTTGCGGTTTTTTTTATATTTTTTAATGCAAAACGAATGCCAATGCAAGTGAATTACGACACTAAGGGCCTGTTTGGTTGCTGGGTTGGACTGGGTTGGGTTGGGCTGGGTTGGGGTGGGTGAATAGTAATCTGTGAGGAGGAAGTACCCTTGTGAATAGTAACCAGGGTTGTGCCAACCCCGTCCAACCCAGCAACCAAACAGGCCCTAAGAAAGCATATAACAAGGCCAAATTAATTTAAGTAGAAAATAAGTCCAGTTTAGCATAATTATATTTTTCCTAGAGTCCTAATCCAGAAATGAATGCAAGGTACCTTTTTTGGAATTTTATGGGTTAAAATGCAACAATGAAAAATGCATACTTTTTATGGGTTTTTTCATATTTTATCACACAAACAGTAAGCAAAAATCATGAAAAAATTACTAGAATATAAACATGATGCAAGAAAGCTACAATGATTTTTTTTGGAATTTTTTGAAAAGTTATGAATTTTTATGGATTTTTTAGTGAAATCAGAGTGACAGTAAGTAAATAATTTCTAATAAATCCACATTATCAAATTAATCAGAGTGCAAATTATCTCAAAAAGATATTTAGATAAGCAATCCAGGAGAGTTGAAATTTTGTGAAAAGGATGTATGTGGATTTAATTAAAAATCAAATACTAAAAACACTCTACAATTTATTTCAGGTACAAGATAACTTCATTTTGGTTGAAATTTGGATAGTAAATTAAACACTCTTCAAGGCATCACATTATTTTTTTATGGATATTTTAGAGCAACTGTGTGTGAGATATAAATTTAATAGCACGGATTGGGTAAACTATGGAGATTTTCAGTTAAACAATTTTAATTAATTACACACAACTCACAAAAATACAAATAAATTTTCAGATGGTAGACAATAAGTTGCTCAACACAATAACAATTTTCCTTGAATAAAAAGATGCAAAACAGGTATCCAAATTGCTAGTCAAACACAGGGGTCTTTATGCAAAAAGAGAAACTGGAATTACAATGCAAGTTATGAACAGGGACTACTTTGTAATTACTGAAACTATACACAAAATTTACATAATTTTTACAATAAAAAAATAAGAAAACTTTACCTTCTTCTTCCTTCATTCTTAGCAGGAGATGAACCCAAAGGGGAGAAGCTTGAATCGGCGCCGGCGCGCGGCGGGAGGAGGTCGGCGAAGGTGCGCGTGCGGCCGCAACGGTGAGGCACGGCGGTGGGTGTCCCCGCGCGGGCGGAGCTGGGGCGGAGGGGCGGTGTCAACGGCGGAGAGGGGGGCGGCGTTGGGATCTTCTGGAGGGGTCGCGCGCGCGGCTGCGGCGGGGGCGCGCGGCCAGAGACGCCACGGTGATGGAGGGGAGGCGGCCGGCGCCGCTGCCCTTGGAGAACGGGTGGGGCGGCGGCCGCTGGCTGCTTTTCCTTTTTTATTTTTTTTATTTTTTTTGTTGTGTGAATTTTTTTAATTTTCATTTTTAATTTTTTTTAAAAATTTGATTTCTTAAACAGGGAACAAAAGTGGATGAGTGCAACAAAGGGAAAGATGGAAGTGATAGTGATGGTATGGTGTGATAATGGTGGTGAAGATGATAAATAGGTGGTAATGTGATGTGATATAAGAAAAATACAAAAAACAACAATAATGATAAAATGAAGGGAAATTTTACCTAAGATGAACGCGATCGCCTATGGTGTGCTCGCGAGAGCACGATCTTCGCTCGAATCACCGGCGAGCGATGAGCTCGAGCAGCACGCGGAGGCAGCTGCGATGTTGGCCAAAAAGCCAACAGATCTCACCAGAGAGAGGGCCGTCGTCGCTTGACCGCGGTTGTGTCGCTGTCACCGATTCAACTCTAGGAACTAGTCTCTCCTCACATAAAGATGGATCAAAGGCAAAAATGAGGAGAATGACATGTATATAAAGAGAATGGAATGAGAGGTTATTAAAGTGGTGGAGTTGAATGGGAGGTTGTATTATTAATGGAGTTGAATGGGACGTTGGAAAAAAATGGTGGAATAATGGAGTTGAATTGATGGTTATTGTAGAGAATGTAAAATAAATAAATAATATAAAATAAAGTAGGCTACTTTAATTACAATAGAATAAAAAAGAAGAAAATAAATAGTGGAGAATTTACAAAAGAAGACAAAACACCATGTACATTTTTTTTTACTTTTCTAATATGTAATATTTTTTGTCTTTTTAATAAGAGATATTTACAACGAAAAAAATACAATAAAATACTACAATTAAAATACAACACACGTATGATTTTTTTGTATTTTTAGTAATTAAGAAAGATACAAAAAATTTTGAAGAAAGAATGAATATATACATGATATACAATGTACATCTAGGTCCCAAAACCCAACTTTTGCAAACGAGCTCCGATTTTAATGAAACCACTTCTGTTGTATAGATAATTTTCTAACTTGAACTTTAAAAGTGCGTTTGTTGAATTTGGAGTTCATACGGAGCGGGAATTTAGCTTGGAAGTTGGACTTTACGACTTTTTCTCTTTAGGATCTAGGAGCATTTATTTGAGGTGAAATTTGTTTTGTATTTTTGTATTTTTATATACATTTTTATAAACAAATTAGAGAAAGAATTAGGCAAAAAGGAGTTGAAATGAAATTATTAAAAATACATGAAGTTTTGGGCTATTTACATGTATAAAACTCCTTTATTTTTGCGGCTTTTTCTGTGTAATTTATTTTGTACAATCTAATATACAATAATTAGTGTGTTTTATTTACAAGAGTTATTTTGTTAATTTATTGATTTTATGGATATTTATTTAGGATTTTACTTGGGGATTTTGCTAAGATCAAGATATTGAGATGATGAATCGTGGATTCATCACCCGGCGTGCTCAGCCTAGGGCACGGAGCTCGAGCGGGGCAAAGCCATCGCAACATGGTCGGAGACCATGGGTCGACACCTGGGTAAAGAAGGTCGTTGTCGCCTCCTGATTGTCGCCATCCACTGTCACCGGAGACGATGGAAGCTGGGCCTTGGCCCGTGAATTGGTGGACGAGGGTGCTTGGAGCGGAGGGAGGTGGTTTTATAAGAGGGGGTGGATGGGAGTTATGTGGTGACGATGCATTTTTGCAAGAGAAGTGAAGGCGAAGGAGAGTAATGGAGGGGGTTATGGGAGTTACGCGAAGATGGTGGAAGAACGGTGGTTGTGTAGGTGGCTTTACTGACGAGCCGCGGAAATACCCTTTTTAATGTGGTCTGATTAGACTTGTGCGTTGCAGTCGGATAGATCCGCGATCGGTCAAAAATAACCGCACAATCGAATAAATGTCGAATGAAAATAAGATGCGATTTTATGTTTATTTAGCCTGGGCAAGCCCCAGGGTCGACTCAAGGAGGCAAAGGAACAACTCGGGATCAGATTAGAGGGATTAGATTGCGGTTTTCCAAGTGATATTTTTTTGGTATTTTTTTTTATGCGAGACACATGCAAAATCAGGCCAGTTTTAAAGTTAAATTATAAAGATGGTCAAATTAACTCCAAAAATTATGAAACTTGGCCAGATTATGAAATGGGGTGAAATTAAGCTACACTAATTTTTTTTTGGATTTTTCTGACACTTTATGATTTTTTATGAATATTTTACTGAAAATGGAGCGACTACAGGTATTTAATTTCTAATTAATCCACGAAGTAAATTTATCCAGAAATTGATTTATCTCAAATAGATATTTCAATAAGGAAACTAATAGAGTTGAAATTTCTCAAAAATGTGATTTGTGGAATTAATTAAAAATCAATTACAAAAATCGCTCTACAATTTATTTCATGCAAAAGACAACTCCTAATTGGGTGAAATTTGGACTGTAATCAAAGAACATTGAGATGCATCATTGATAATTTTTTCACAATTTTTAGAGCAAGATATAGGCCTGTGCGAATTTCAGAGTGTAAATGAGTAAAATATCACTTAATTTTGATCTCTGATTTTTAATAAAATATTAGATGCTCACAAAAATACAAATAAATAGCCAGAGGATAAACAATGAGTTGCTCTACAAAATGCTATTTTTTGATTAAAACTTGATGCAAAAATATTGTCCAAATAATCACTCAAAGGTAGGGGTGTAAATGCAATACTGAAATTGAAACAATAAACAAAACAACTGTGCACAGAGGCACTTTTGTAATTTTAAAAACTATGCTGGGGAAATTATGCAAAATATACAATAAAATAAAATAAAAAAAAAACCTTTGGAGATACCCACCCCTTTCTTTCTTCTAGGGCACGCACGCACAGGGGGAAGTGGGCGGCAGCTCTGGACGCGATCTGGTGCGGCAACGGCGGCGCGAGGCGCGCACGCGGGCGGAGGCGCGGCCGGCGGCTGGCGGGCGACTCGACGCGCGCGGGCTGGCGATGCTCGGTGGCGGAAAGAGTGTCGACGGCGGGACGGCACCGACGTTTGGAGGGACCGCGCGGCGGCGCCGCTGCGAGGATGAGGGCGTCGCCGCTACGCGCGGCCGAGGTGGCGGTGCGGCGCTTTGCGGTGGCGCGGCTGCAGCGCCTGATGGAGACCAGGCCGCGCGGGAAGGGCGGTTGCTGGAGGGCGCTGGTGGCCTAGCGGGGGAGAGGAGGTGGCGGCGCGCGTGCGCCGCAGGAGGTGGCGCTCGATGGCGACCTGCGGGCGCGCGAGGGGCGGAGGTGGCGTACTGAGGGAGACCAGGCCGCGCGGGCGGCTGGGAGGGAACAACCGCGCGGGGTGGTTCTGGTCGAGGGAGAACGGAGGCTCGGGGCCGCCGGCGCCGCAACCGTGCGCGAGGCGGCGAGGAGCACGACCAGCCGCAGGTGGCTGCTGCGGGCGGAACGGCGTCTGAGCCCAGGAGGTGAGGGGTGGTTGCAGACGGAGGAGCGGCTGCCTGGGCTGAACGGCCGGCCGCGGTGAACGGCGGTGGTGGCACAGAGACGACAACCTGCTGTTGTTTTTTTTTTCTTTTTTTTTTAATTTTTTTATATTTTCTTTGTAAACAGCAAACAGTGGTAAGAAAAAAATGATGAATGTTGTCCTTTGTGTGTGATGATTGTGATGGATAAAATGATGGTAAAAAAATGGAATGTGATGATGGAAATGCGATAATGTTCGTGATGGTGATATGAGTCAACAAGTACAAAAAATTGTTAGAAAAAAAAAATAAAGTGACGGAGAAAATGAGAGGGATGCTTACCTGCGATTCGCCGGATTGTGGAGCCGTGTTGTGCGGCTTCCGTCGTGGCCTCAAGAAGGGTGGCGTGGACCTTCGAAGCTGGAGCAGCTTCCTGTGATGGATGCTGCGACGAAGTGGTCGGGACCACCTCGGATCTCGTCGTGGTCGGAGGTCGTCGCTCGACGGTGATTATCGGTAGCTGTCACCTACAGATATTCGGAGCTCTCTCTCTTTTCTATTGAAATGGCGGATGATGGACAATGGAGAAGATGAGGTGAATATAAAGAGGAGGGGGAAGTTAGAAAATAGGTGGAGAAAGTGGTGAAGATGGGGGGTTATTGGCTTGGAGTGGGGAGTAAGAAAAGGGAGAAGAGGTAAAAAGGAGATATAATAATAATAGAATAATAATATAAAATAAGTAGGCTACTAAAAATAACAATAATTAAAATAATAATAAAAAAATAATAAAATCCGAAAATAATAATAATAATAAAAATAAATCCGAAAATAATAAATTAAATCCGAAATTAATAAAATAATGGGGTGACATGTGGCGGCTCCAGGAGCTGCCACATGTCGCTCCTAGAAAAATCAAAAATTAAATGTAAACAAAAATCAAAAAGAAATAATAAAAGAGATTAAATCAAAAAGTGGTCAACACGAAAGTTGCTCGTCTCGACGAGATCTACAACTTTCGTGAAGGGCCGAAAATCAAACGAGATCATCTGTAAAAAATTTATTTTTGGGTGGTACCTTATAGATATAAAATACCGCATTTTATCTTTTGTAATTTTTTTTGTCATTTTTAATTAAGAGAAAAATCAAAATAAAAATAGAGAAAATATGAGAGGAATATTTACAACTTAATCTAATTTTTTTGGATTTTTAATAATTAAGAAAATAAAAAGATAAAATATAGGGGTAAAATGGTCATTATGTACAATGTACAAAAGGGGCCCAAAACCTAAGTTTTGCATACGAGCTCCGATTTTAATGAAATTGGTCTTGTTTCGAAGGTCTTGAAATGTATATTACTTTAAAAGTGAGTAGACCTAATTCGGAGGCTGTATGAGAGAGATATGCACATTTTAAGGTTCCTAGTCTCAAACTTGGATTGGGGTTTTATTGGGTGAATTTTACAAGTTAATATTTTTTTGATATTTTTCCTTTATTAGTGTTAGTAATATATACACAATAGAGTTGGTTTTATTGGATTTGGAGTTAGTATAAAATATATACAAATAATGTATTTTATCTAATATACAGGTGGATATTTACAAGTGAAATTGGCTTCTTATTTAATGCAAATATGAATGCTAAAATGCAGATATTATGCTTGCATGCATGAATGCTAATTTTACAATAAAAAGGGAAATATGCATCTATTTACTTGGGAACAAGACTCTATTTTCAACTTTTAGAGTGATGAATCGCAGATTCATCAACCCCCTATACTTAAACCTTGCTCGTCCCCGAGCAACTAAATGAAATGCAAGAGTGAAATGATTTTGGGTTCCATACCAAGGTCATGAACAAAAGTTGAAAATGGAGCCTGACTCGACCTTTAGATTACTTGTGTGGCGGAACCTTATTGGGACCTGAACTTAAGACCTAACAGACTTCAAGTTCCACAAGTCTTCTATTCAAGACTCCTCAATAGTCAGGTCAGAACATATCCTCAAACGCAAATTTCTGATGACTATGATTCTTACTTGTACTGTGTAAGTGAAATGTAACTCTTCACATCAGAAATGGCTCGGAACCAGCCTCCTCTAACAAGGTAACTCAATAACCCGGTCCAGTAACTCTTTCCTCGAGGAGCGGGGTATTCCCTTCTAAGTTCAAGTGCGACCAACTCAAGAGGAGGGGGTAGAGAAAAGAATGGACGGTGGCCAGTGTAGCCACCTATCCCGGGATGCTTGACCAGTGTAGCCAAGTCATCCAGCTGCATTTTCTTTGCTAATATACATACTCCGACAGGTATTATTATTTTTTTTCTTGGACCTGTCTGATTTTTTTGGAGTTCTTTCTTGCATTTTTTTTCTTTTTTTTTTTTGAACTATATACAAGGTGCAGCATGTACATCAGGAGTTTTTCCTCTTGAGCCAGTAGACTATCCCTCTTTTGAAGCATTATTGCAACCCACAGCATCCTGTCCTTAGATGTCAACACCACCAGACTAGGTTGAGATGCACTACCCTCCCTAGAGGAGGACGGATGTTTCCACCCGTGTGCTACTCCAAGCTAAAGGATTCTACCTCCTCACCACCTCATCAATGAAGAGCTACGTGCATAGTGCTTGTCCAAGTTAGGTCATTATCTAAAAGAATCCTGCGTATGCACGAGATATTCTACTTAGACTAATCAAGATGACATGTGAACATAGACTTGCGGACTCAAAGAATTAAGTCACTTGACCTGAGAAATCTTAACTCCAGTTCCTATAAGGTTCCTCTGAAATTAGGTGGATTAAGGTTAAATCAAGTCCATCCTCAATATCTACTCATTACTTGGTTCAGAACCCACTAGCTTTCCACTTTGCATATGCAAGATATGCAGATGATGTGCAGATGACATGCTATGCAAGACTCTTTTTTTTTTTTTTGAAAATGCAAGATAATATGCAAGAGTAAATAAGAAGCCTTTTTGTTTTATTTTTCTGGTATACAACAATCTCTTTTTTTTTATTACAACAATTTTTAGTTTATACAATTTGTACATAGATCCTGTTTTACAACAAATTTTACAAGAATTTTACAACTTTTTATACAAGTATTATACATACAGTACATATTATACAAGTATACAAGATTTTTTTTTTACAAAAGGTTTGCAAGTATTATACAAGTATACAAAAATTTTTTTCTTCGATTTTTACCCACCCGTAATTATTGCAAAATATATACAAAAATACGCGAAAATACACGAAAGTACGAGCTATGGGTAAAGTATATATGTAATATATACACGCCCCCCTATACTTAGCGTGTGCTATGTCCTCAGAGCACGAAAGCGACTAAAAAGACATAGCTCGGGCTAAGCTTAGGAGAGCTAAAATAACAAGAATGTACAGAAGTCGCTCCGCCCCCCTATACTTAGGCTCTGGCAGCCTAAGTGTAGAAGAAGATAAAAAATGGGGCGGGCGAGGTTAAGAGGAGAAATGGAGGAGTATATACATGGCGGGCATCGGTCCCCCTATACGTAGGCTCTGCTCAGCCTAAGTATAGGACAGGTTTGAGTAAGAGAACCGATGTGATCTGGAGGATGTACAATGAATAGATGCTGGTCACTCTCCCCCTATACTTAGGATCTGGTTATCCTAAGTATAGTCATGAGATGATATGGAACCGGGGCGAGTGATTCGATCACTGGGGAGGGAGGGAGAGAATGTATGTACAAAAAAAGAGTTAGAATATACAAGGATTAAGAAGGTTTGTGACGAACCTTCTTGCGAACGCGAGGAGGTGGATAATATACATATGTGTCGCTGTCGGAATCGTCCTCAGATGAATAATAATGAGGTGTAGGGATCGTCCAACGCGGGTCGACACATGGCTGCTTGCTTAGATAAGGCTTAAGAACAGCCGAACTGAGCTCACTCATATAAACCACCTTATCTGGACCCGATGAGGATTCCTCTGAAGCTTCCTTCTCCGGAGTGGTGAAGGAGACTTTCTTAGTCGGTTTTCTAGAACCTGAATCATTGAGAGGGAGATGAGAGTGACGCGCCTTGAGAGGTTCGGGGGAACACCTCAAGGAATCAATTCTCAACTTCCTCTCACTAGATAACCGACTAGAAGAGGGAGCAACCGTGCTTTTATGTGGAGTCAATTTTGTCTGGGTTGTTTCCTTAGAAGGTCCGAGTCGTGGTGTGGTGCTGACTATGGGTTCCTCATCAGACGAGTCACCATAAAGATTGTAATATTCCTGAAGGGTCAGCACGCGTCTCGGGAAGGAGCTAGTGGTCTCAGTTGGCTTGGCATTATTGGGCTCTTGTGTCGGATCATTGAAATGATCAAGGCAATCCTCAAATATCGTGTCCGACTCAATGATAGCTTCTGGTCGTGAGTCCTCCTTAGAAGCTGTCATGGTGGTGGTGCAAGCAGTTGATGAAGTGGAGGTGTGGGGAGTCTCTGATCCAATGGTCGTCTGGACAATCGGTCTCTCAGGTGTAGTAGAGAGGTGGGACTCATCTTCCTCTCGATGGTCACGACTGTCAGCAGATGTGTGGGTCTCCTTAGAGTAAAGTTCATCAAAGAATGGATGAGGTCGAAGCGCTCCCAATGCTGAAAAATCGATCTCCCGAGTCTCGCAATCTATAGTCGCCTTAGCCAAGGCTAAGAACGGCTTCCCGAGAATAATAGGAGACTGGGAAAACTCTCCTCGGTGCTCGATGTCAATGATCGTGAAGTCCACCTGGAGTAGAGCACCTTGGAAAGTAACGATGACTGAAATGTTTCCTCTCGACCGTTTGATGGATCGGTCAGCCAGCTGAACGATCTCTCTCGACTTCCTAAGTGGCCTGAGTTTGAGCTTGTCAAACACAGAGGCCGGGAGGATATTTATCGGTGAGTCATCATCGATTCTCGCATGGGTGAATATGGTGTCTTTGATTTCACACTCAACTCGGGGCAACCGCTTCACTCTGCGGCTCTTGGTCTTTCTCCCCATCACCAAGGAGGTGGCCATAGACACTATGTGTCTTTCAGTCCTTGTCCTCTTATTGCCCGACCTCTTGGGCATCAATTTACTTCTCACAAATCGTTTGAGGTCGGGGAAGTGATCTATGGCCTTTATTAAGGGAAGTTTGAAAATCAATTCTTCATCAAGTACTTCCCTTAGGACAGGATCCAAATTTTTTAAGTCATTTTCATTTTCAATTTTTATGTGGTTTTTTGGTTTTTCAATTTTTTTGGTATTTTGGATAGATGAATGATCGGACTCTGGATTGGAGGGCAAGTGGTTAGTAGAAGAGGGAGATAGAATGGACTCCAGCTGTACAGACGGTGTGGGTTCCCTAATGTTTGCTTGGCTTTCAACCTCAAAATTACTCGTATCCTTTTCCACTTTCATTCTCAAGCTGGTAGAAATTGAGTTCAATATTTCCATGACATTTCTCAACTCATTACCGAATGATTCACTTTTCTCAATGAGTCTGGAAATGTCATCCTCCACAAAATTCCCATGACAATTCATGGGAGAGTTCTGCTCAATTGGAGGAGACTGCTGAGATGTTGAGGTCTCATACTCAACATACCTAGACTCTGGCATGTAATGCTGGGTCGAGTATGGATCATCTAGATGGCAAATATTAGTCGGAGCCTCATATGATGAAACAGGGACTGATAAGTCTAGCTCATAAGTCCAATCTTGTAATTGTATAGGCTCTTCGAATGAAGGCTGATTAATGGAGGCTTGATCACTAAAGTCAATCAAGTCTGGAAAATCATGATGTACAGGCCCCTCAATTCGGGTTGTTTGATCAATCAAATGATGCCCTAAGGTCAAGTCGGGAGGTGTATATGTAAATTGTTGTATGGTCCCTACTTGAGGTGAGAATGAATAATGTGGGGGCATATAATTTTGCCAATCATCTATCTCAGCAGTGGCTTGCTCTTCATTTGATTCTTTAATTCCTGCAAGCTCTCGGGAATAAGTACAATCAGCCCAAGATGGTAGTGGATCCGGAATGTCAGAATATGGAGTAGGTGAGAAATGCGAAGAAGTCGAGAAGTCAGTCGGAGTTCTGACTTCATGATCGGGTTGAGGAGGAGCCGACCACGGGTAAGGGTCTTCCGTGGATGGCGGAGGAGAAAGCGAAGATGAACGGTATATGGTCGAGGAGGAGTGACCAGAGGTCATGGGGTATGGGGACCAATATCCCGACATCTTTGAAGAGGAAAAGAAGATGACTGAGGTAGAAAATGTGCAATTACACAGGATAACACACACGACAGACACAAAGACAAACGCAAGAGCAAAACCCCGAGTTCACACTCAACACGGTGAAGGACCTGAAACCAAGTCCAATTAATCTTGTAGATTTTAAGTGTGATTTTCAAGCAAGATAGCAAGGATTACGCGGCCTATAGGGAAGTCGGCTCAGAGCCGGATGCGTCTTCCCTGTTTATCCTATCGTCTAAGATACCGCCGCTCCTTCCTTTCTTCGCTCCTATCCCAAGCCGATGGATTCAGTGACCACACCCCTATCTACCTGCAAGCAGGCGGAGGCTGACAAGGCCGGAACTTCACCCCGGGGGGTTACTGGCAGCTTGTCGCAAAGTACCGCAATTTCGCCCCTATCTACCTGAGACAGGCGGAGGCTACTTGGTACTAGTCAAAGAACCTTAGATTATTCGGCTCGTGATATTTGCTAGGATCAGTTAGAATGTGATATGGAAGACGGGGATTTGGGCTCTACCTTAGGGTGTTCACACACACTCAGGTACCCTCACTCAGCCTGAAAACAAGGTCGGGGTTACTCTCCCGCAAACAAGGGTTAATTTTAGTTAATTTTTTTTGGTCAATTCAATTAGCAGTCTCGATTTTAGAGATTAGTTATCACTGATATTAATCCACACAAACAATCACGTCTACCGTCCAGTCCCAATTCCTTTATCCTAGGTTAGAAAACCGAGAGAGAGAGAATCGGAAAAAGCTGATGCGATCGAGAAAACGATGATGAATGCTTGAGTAAGAAGACTTACAGTGCCTCCAGCTCTCTACAATGCGGGATGCAGTACTGAATTGAAATTTTACACTAAATGAATGCAGACGATGAAAAGCCGCTCCTAGACAGGCAGTTCTATTAGCGAGTGAAGCACAGGTTGATTTGACTAAATCTGCGGTCTAGGTGCGTCTTTTAAGTGTATTGTGTGGTCCTAATAATTTACGAGCACAAGCAAATCCTAGAGTAGCTCGAGGAGCCGCTAGTGCAAGCCTAATCTAAAATTCAATCCACACAGCACACAGGGACACGGTTCCACTATGTTTACACACGCGAGAACCCAAACGGGAACCGCTGTAAATGCAGACAATTTTTACAAGTTAAAAAAAAATAGAAATCTTTCTGGCGTCTCAACAGCCGACTTGATCCACGAACCGTCAGCCTCCGATGCACTTCGAGATGCGTCGACTTCAAGAAAGCCGCTCCAAGTCCACCGGGCCCTCGCACAAAAAGATATGAATGTCAGATAAAGAGAGAGAAAAATAAAGAGAGAAAAAAAATAATTGGAAAAAATGGTATAATTACAGGTGGTTCGGGGATCAGACTACCCGATTGTGTGGAAAACTTAAATCTAATTTTCTAAAATGATCCTAAGCCGTTTGCCTCCCCGGCAACGGCGCCATTTGACGAGCCGCGGAAATACCCTTTTTAATGTGGTCTGATTAGACTTGTGCGTTGCAGTCGGATAGATCCGCGATCGGTCAAAAATAACAGCACAATCGAATAAATGTCGAATGAAAATAAGATGCGATTTTATGTTTATTTAGCCTGGGCAAGCCCCAGGGTCGACTCAAGGAGGCAAAGGAACAACTCGGGATCAGATTAGAGGGATTAGATTGCGGTTTTCCAAGTGATATTTTTTTTGGTATTTTTTTTTATGCGAGACACATGCAAAATCAGGCCAGTTTTAAAGTTAAATTATAAAGATGGTCAAATTAACTCCAAAAATTATGAAACTTGGCCAGATTATGAAATGGGGTGAAATTAAGCTACACTAATTTTTTTTTGGATTTTTCTGACACTTTATGATTTTTTATGAATATTTTACTGAAAATGGAGCGACTACAGGTATTTAATTCCTAATTAATCCACGAAGTAAATTTATCCAGAAATTGATTTATCTCAAATAGATATTTCAATAAGGAAACTAATAGAGTTGAAATTTCTCAAAAATGTGATTTGTGGAATTAATTAAAAATCAATTACAAAAATCGCTCTACAATTTATTTCATGCAAAAGACAACTCCTAATTGGGTGAAATTTGGACTGTAATCAAAGAACATTGAGATGCATCATTGATAATTTTTTCACAATTTTTAGAGCAAGATATAGGCCTGTGCGAATTTCAGAGTGTAAATGGGTAAAATATCACTTAATTTTGATCTCTGATTTTTAATAAAATATTAGATGTCACAAAAATACAAATAAATAGCCAGAGGATAAACAATGAGTTGCTCTACAAAATGCTATTTTTTGATTAAAACTTGATGCAAAAATATTGTCCAAATAATCACTCAAAGGTAGGGGTGTAAATGCAATACTGAAATTGAAACAATAAACAAAACAACTGTGCACAGAGGCACTTTTGTAATTTTAAAAACTATGCTGGGGAAATTATGCAAAATATACAATAAAATAAAATAAAAAAAATCTTTGGAGATACCCACCCCTTTCTTTCTTCTAGGGCACGCACGCACAGGGGGAAGTGGGCGGCAGCTCTGGACGCGATCTGGTGCGGCAACGGCGGCGCGAGGCGCGCACGCGGGGCGGAGGCGCGGCCGGCGGCTGGCGGGCGACTCGACGCGCACGGGCTGGCGATGCTCGGTGGCGGAAAGAGTGTCGACGGCGGGACGGCACCGACGTTTGGAGGGACCGCGCGGCGGCGCCGCTGCGAGGATGAGGGCGTCGCCGCTACGCGCGGCCGAGGTGGCGGTGCGGCGCTTTGCGGTGGCGCGGCTGCGGCGCCTGATGGAGACCAGGCCGCGCGGGAAGGGCGGTTGCTGGAGGGCGCTGGTGGCCTAGCGGGGGAGAGGAGGTGGCGGCGCGCGTGCGCCGCAGGAGGTGGCGCTCGATGGCGACCTGCGGGCGCGCGAGGGGCGGAGGTGGCGTACTGAGGGAGACCAGGCCGCGCGGGCGGCTGGGAGGGAACAACCGCGCGGGGTGGTTCTGGTCGAGGGAGAACGGAGGCTCGGGGCCGCCGGCGCCGCAACCGTGCGCGAGGCGGCGAGGAGCACGACCAGCCGCAGGTGGCTGCTGCGGGCGGAACGGCGTCTGAGCCCAGGAGGTGAGGGGTGGTTGCAGACGGAGGAGCGGCTGCCTGGGCTGAACGGCCGGCCGCGGTGAACGGCGGTGGTGGCACAGAGACGACAACCTGCTGTTGTTTTTTTTTCTTTTTTTTTTAATTTTTTTATATTTTCTTTGTAAACAGCAAACAGTGGTAAGAAAAAAATGATGAATGTTGTCCTTTGTGTGATGATTGTGATGGATAAAATGATGGTAAAAAAATGGAATGTGATGATGGAAATGCGATAATGTTCGTGATGGTGATATGAGTCAACAAGTACAAAAAATTGTTAGAAAAAAAAATAAAGTGACGGAGAAAATGAGAGGGATGCTTACCTGCGATTCGCCGGATTGTGGAGCCGTGTTGTGCGGCTTCCGTCGTGGCCTCAAGAAGGGTGGCGTGGACCTTCGAAGCTGGAGCAGCTTCCTGCGATGGATGCTGCGACGAAGTGGTCGGGACCACCTCGGATCTCGTCGTGGTCGGAGGTCGTCGCTCGACGGTGATTATCGGTAGCTGTCACCTACAGATATTCGGAGCTCTCTCTCTTTTCTATTGAAATGGCGGATGATGGACAATGGAGAAGATGAGGTGAATATAAAGAGGAGGGGGAAGTTAGAAAATAGGTGGAGAAAGTGGTGAAGATGGGGGGTTATTGGCTTGGAGTGGGGAGTAAGAAAAGGGAGAAGAGGTAAAAAGGAGATATAATAATAATAGAATAATAATATAAAATAAGTAGGCTACTAAAAATAACAATAATTAAAATAATAATAAAAAAATAATAAAATCCGAAAATAATAATAATAATAAAAATAAATCTGAAAATAATAAATTAAATCCGAAATTAATAAAATAATGGGGTGACATGTGGCGGCTCCAGGAGCTGCCACATGTCGCTCCTAGAAAAATCAAAAATTAAATGTAAACAAAAATCAAAAAGAAATAATAAAAGAGATTAAATCAAAAAGTGGTCAACACGAAAGTTGCTCGTCTCGACGAGATCTACAACTTTCGTGAAGGGCCGAAAATCAAACGAGATCATCTGTAAAAAATTTATTTTTGGGTGGTACCTTATAGATATAAAATACCGCATTTTATCTTTTGTAATTTTTTTTGTCATTTTTAATTAAGAGAAAAATCAAAATAAAAATAGAGAAAATATGAGAGGAATATTTACAACTTAATCTAATTTTTTTGGATTTTTAATAATTAAGAAAATAAAAAGATAAAATATAGGGGTAAAATGGTCATTATGTACAATGTACAAAAGGGGCCCAAAACCTAAGTTTTGCATACGAGCTCCGATTTTAATGAAATTGGTCTTGTTTCGAAGGTCTTGAAATGTATATTACTTTAAAAGTGAGTAGACCTAATTCGGAGGCTGTATGAGAGAGATATGCAATTTTAAGGTTCCTAGTCTCAAACTTGGATTGGGGTTTTATTGGGTGAATTTTACAAGTTAATATTTTTTTGATATTTTTCCTTTATTAGTGTTAGTAATATATACACAATAGAGTTGGTTTTATTGGATTTGGAGTTAGTATAAAATATATACAAATAATGTATTTTATCTAATATACAGGTGGATATTTACAAGTGAAATTGGCTTCTTATTTAATGCAAATATGAATGCTAAAATGCAGATATTATGCTTGCATGCATGAATGCTAATTTTACAATAAAAAGGGAAATATGCATCTATTTACTTGGGAACAAGACTCTATTTTCAACTTTTAGAGTGATGAATCGCAGATTCATCATTTACGACGAGGAGGGGGCATCAGGGGTGATGGCTAAAATGGAAAGGGGGTGAGGCTTTACGAGGGAGAACGGGCGGAGCTGGAGGTAGGAGATGAATAGTAGCCGTTGGATCTTTAGATCCAACGCCTTGGATGAAGGCGCTAGTGGACGGTAGCGATCAGATCCGAAGATCTGATCAAACGACTGTGTGTTAGGCACTAACGGGCGTCTTCGATGGGGAAAGGGCGGAGATCCAACGGTGAGAACGAACGGGGTGACGTGGCACGTGGAGAGGCGTTGGATGGTTTGATGATTAGACGGCTGATGTGAAGAGGCGACGTGGCACAATGGTAGGCGTAGGATGGAAGGAAGATCGATGGTTGGCATTTAGGCGCGAGTGGACGGTTCCGATCTGATCTGGGAGTCAGATCTAACGATTGGGAGTGAAGCGGTGATGGAGGGCTGAGATCAAGGCAGGGCGAAGGGCATCCGACGGTCCGGGGGAAGCCATATGGCGAAAGGAGGCACGGGCCACGTGGGTGGCCCAGAGGGTGCCACGTGGCCCAATCAGAAAATTCAAAAAATGTAAAAACAAAGAAAAATACAAAAGAAAAAGTTAGAGGCAAAATTAGGAAAAAGTCACAACATGAAAGTTGCTCGTCTCGACGAGATCTACAATTCATGTTGGACAAAAAGCCAAAAGAGGTCATTTGTACAAAAAGTATTTTTGGGGGTATTTTGAAGGGGGATAAAAACACCGAATTTTTTATTTTGAGTTGTTTTTGTATTTTTTAGTCTTTTTAATGGTCAGTGAATTATAGACAATTAATCTACCTAATTTTTAGGGATTTTTTATGAGAGAAATACATACAAAGAAAATAAAGGAAATTAAATACAATTAATTAAGGTTAATTATACACAATATATTACAAGATAAAAATACAGAATTAATGGAGATTTTTATTGGATTGATTAAGCCAGGGTTTTAATATGTGATTTTTAGCATGGTGAATACGAGATTCATCAGTATGACAGAACTCCTGTGAGAATTATGGTTTCAAAAATCAACAACCTCCAAGTTTTACACATCATTGTAACAGTTTCGGCTCAGAAGCCATCTTATATCAATCCCCCTCCTAAAGCATACCCAGTGAACATTGAACGAATGTCTCATGTGTGTGAAGGATGTTAGCTCTTCCCGTCCAAAATGTCGGACTATTGCGCAACCCTCTCCTCAAATAACTCGTCCTTGGGGAGTCAGGTATTTCCTTCTAAGTTCAGGTACGTGCTAGTTCACAACAAATATGGGGGGTGAAGAATTGAGACAAGAACTGGAGGGTTACCGGTGTAGTCACCTCTCCTATGAAGCTTGGCCAGTGTGACCAAGTCTCGACCAATATATGCAGGCTGTCTGAAGCTTGGACCTTTGTGGTCAAATATTTATTTGGTAGTTGGCTTCTTTTGGTATGGATTTTTGGTTGCTCTGCTGATGGATCTCATATTCATCATGCTAAAATCTACATATTAATCCCCAAGCTTAAACAATTCAATAAAAATCACAATTAAATCACTAAACCTAACTTGTATTATATTGTATAAATTATGTGTATAATTAACCTATGAAAGCTAACTCTAATTTATTGGTATTTAATTACTAACCTTCTTTTTTATTTTTCTATTTTATTAAAAACCCCTAAAAATTATATTAAATACTTATTTTGGATTTTAAAATAAATCAAAAATACAGAAATATCAAAACTACAAAAAGCGGTATTTTTTGCCTTGTAAAGATGCTCCCAAAAATACACCTTTGTACAAATGACCACATTTGATTTTTTGCTCAACATGAAACTTGTAGATCTCATCAAGATCTACAACTTTCATGTTGTGACTTTTTAAATTCGACCTCCTTTTATTTCTTTTGGATTTTTCTTTATTTTTAATTTTTTTCAAATTTTATGGAGCGGCCACGTAGTGCCCTCTAGGCCGTCCACGTGTCCTGCTCCTCCTCTCACCATCTGGCCTTCTTCTGGGCCGTTAGATCTTCCCTGGATCACCTCCATCTCCGCCATCCATAGCTACTTTCCTCTCAGTCGTTGATCATTCCCCCTTGATCTCATCTGAACCACTCCCTTCCGCCCCACCCGGAGCCATTGGATGCCCCGTTATCCAATGTCTCTTATCACTCCACGTCACCAATAATCAATCCGCCCTTGGATCATGCCCCACTTCCATCAGAACAACACACTCCCGTTAGTCCCCCTACCGTTGGATCAGATCATAAGGATCTGATCTCCACCCTCCATCCGTGACCCCTCCTGGGCAGTTGGATCGAAAGATCCAATGGCTCTGTGTCATTGTCTACCTCTTAACACCTCCACCCCCAGGCGTTACGCCTGACTTTCCACCCATCCCTTCCAATTTTAGCTCCTCCAACCATACCCCTCTCTGCTCCCTAAATGACCCTCCACGTAGACCCATCTACCACCATCTTCATGCAGCCTTCAACGCTCTCATCACGCGCCTTCATTCCATCAGTTTAACCATTCAAGATCCGTCCATAACCGTCTCGCCTCCACCTACAAATACCTCCCCTCTGCCTCTATTAACCATCATCCACCAACTCAGAGTTATATCTCTAGCCCTCCTCCACCTCCCTGTGACAGGCGAAGGCGGAGAAGGGCCATCATGGCCTCCTTACTCCGGTGTTGACCCATGGTCAACATGACCATGTTGTGATCACCCCTGGGCACTGCAGAGCTCCGTGATCCAGATGCGCACGCTGGGCGACGACTGCGAGCATCTTATGATACTCAGCTTAGGCCTCCTCCTCCATCTAGTACCTTGCTAAGGTCGGGTACTCTTCCTTCTTCCCCTTGCTTTTTCTCCTAAATACTCCGCCGCCTATAGCCATCTCTACCACCACCCGATCACCTCGACACTTCCATCGGACACCCATCACCTTCGCCACTCACTCCACTCGCCCCCTTTCACTTCTCTAAAGCCCCGTCCACCTCATCCACCTTCTCATCTGCTTCGCCGAAGAAGACCATTGGTCCCCCGCTCCTTCACCTCCATGGACCACCATTTCACTCACCTTGCATGCACAACACCGCTTCGGCTATACCCTAACCTTGCAAGTCTTCAATGGTTGGAGTCGGGGCTTCATCGTCGGTCTCAAATTTCTACCCCAACAACTCTCCACCACCTCACAGCTCTGGCTAATGTCTGAGCCTCCCCTCACCTCTGGATGCTTCGCCCGCACCTGAGCAAGCTTCCTCGACCATTGGATTGCACGGGGAGGCATGGCAGAGCTCTGGCAGCCTCATCGGAGCTCTAAACACACCACCTCTGATTTAAGAAGAAGGAGATACATGTGTCGTTGGATGGTGCCCTTACGACGAACATCCAATGGCTCAAAGAAATCCATGTCGCCCCTCCGAAGCAACGAGGCTCGGGCGGCTCGAACTAAGCACCGAAGCACCTAGATACAGCCATGTGTCCTACCAAGCCTCCATGCCAAGCCTACAGGCTCGGCTACACCGAGCCAAGGGGCGAACCTTCCTGGACATGGCACGTGCCATCCGAGCCAAGGCAGTCTCCCGAGCCTGGCCCTCGCATGCAAGTCATGTGAGGGGTTGGGTAATTTGCATCGAAGACCCTAGAAGTTTTGGATATTATAATTTGGTCATCCATGCATGTGCCTTCCGTGCGTGCCTAGGGTATTTTACAGGAATGCCCTCATGACTTTTGGAAATTACAAAATGGTCCATGTGCGCAATGGATAAATTACAGAAGGACCCTGTCAGTTTTTTATATTTGCAAATGGGTCCCTCCAGGGACCCATTTGCAATATTTATCTTTCTTTTCCCATCATTTTTATTACATTTATGCCCTTCGCACTGTTTTAAGCATATTTGATCATCTTACGTCCAAATTGCATGATTTCAGTTTCATTTTGATGTTAGTTTCATTGTCTTTGTAATGGCATTATTAATTTATAGATTCGACACTTAATTAATGGAGCTGATTTTTTATGATCTATAGTGTCTGCTACTTGTTGATTTAAATGCCATTAATTATCATTAATGCTCAATTTGACTCGGAAACTGACCATAAGTTGTTGCTCATTGATCTGAAAATTGTAGGGCATATTTTGTACATACTTATCTTGCATGCTTGTCTTCTACATTTTCATCATGCATTGTGCTCATATTGCATTCCATTTTAACTTTCATAAATTCAAATAAAAATTACATATCTTTCATGCATCATTCTACTAGTATTTCATCTGCATATTTTATGTGCATCAAAATCTGCATGAAAACCTAAGCCTTTGGAAATAATCACTCATTAATTAATCGATATTTTTTATAAATAGACGAAGAGGCTCGTGTCCTTATGTTTGACCTTGGTATGTTTGCTGAGTAAAATAACTTCCACATATTCGAAGGTGTGGATTTTGCATTATCAAAATCTACCTCATGTACTACGATAATTCGACATCATTAAAGAGGCAGATTTTGCGTTTATCATCTGCATGGATCTTTTGTGCCTTGAGCATATAGCATATTTTGTTCCACCCATGTTTTGAGATCTTATAAAAAATTTATGCTAGCAGTCCATTCCTCTTCCAAAGCTTTATTTCAGCCCCTACTCTAGTCGCTAGATGTCCATGCTACCAGAAAAGAGACTTACATAGTCTTCCAACACCTCGTCTGAGATGAGCTAAGTTAATAGTGCTAGAGTATATAATAATTCCCTATTCAATAGTCGTACTGAGAATGAGGTGACTAGGTTAGACAGTAAGAGTTGAAGTCTGGACATTATCATGCGGAACTCAAAGAATTAAGTCCAAGACCTGAAGCTTCTAAGTCATATTTCTCGGTGAAGTTCCTCTGAAATTTAAGGGGATTAAGGACAAGTCAAGACCACTCTCAATTTCTATTTACAACTCAGTTCAGAGCCCAGTGCTTTTCACCAATGCAGATGCATGCAATGTTGGATGAAGTGCAAATATTTTTTCTTTTAGGAATTTTGTGGTTTTTATTATGTTCTTCTTGTTTTGTGATTTTTTGAAGAATTGTATTCAAATTATTTACGTTGTACAAATTTCTACGCATTATAAAATTTTCTCAAGTTTCACAAAAATTACCCACACTCCATGTTAGTCTTATACATGGAAGGAAATATCGGCGATCTATCGCCGATATATCGTCGATATATCGATATCGACACGGGACCGATATGGCACCGATATGGCGATATAGCCCAATTTCCAGGCATTTTCTTCACAAATGCTCGTCGATATGGGTGATATTTTGGTGATATATCATCGATATATCATCGAAATATTGTATCGATACGATATCGAAACGATATCGATATCGATACGGCCTTCCATGGTCTTATATACAAAAAATACAATGCTAGATAGTACAATGCAATGTATGCTATATGTACACAATGCAACTCACCCCACTATACTTACCGTATGCTAAGTATAGAAGGCAGCAAAAGAAGAAAAAGAGAGGGATAGAAGTCACCCCCTCCACCACCCTCCATACTTAGGCTCTTGGTCAGCCTAAGTATAGAAGAGAGCAAAAATGAGACGGTCGAGGGCAAGAGGATAGAAGGTGGATACAAACATGATGGGCATCAGTTCCCCCCTATACTTAGGATTTTTTTTCCCAAGTATAGAAGAAATACAAAGGGAAACGATGAGATTGGGAGAGAATGTACAGAGTTCAAGGAGATTTTCAATAAATCTACTTGTGGACATGTAGTGGGAGGGAATAAGGATATGAAGAACATGACGTAGAAGATTCTTAGCAATCGTCGGAGTCATTCTCAAAATACTAGTGCTTGGTGGAGGCTCTCCAACTAATTCTTCTTTACGGTTGCTCTCTCACTTGGTCAACAGACCCTACCTCAGACGATGAGTATTCTGATGAAGCGATATCCGTTTGATCATATCTTATCACCTTGGTCCATGTACTATACCCTAGGGCAGAGTCCTCTGAATAATTCATGTTTATTATGATATACCTAGTCGGTTTGCTAGAACATGAAGTATGGAGAGGAGAAGGATCAGAGTGCTTCTTCCCTATATTAGCAACCATACTAGAGGATGTAGCGCTTCTAAACTGAGTCTGTGAGGTGTTGGCAATTAGTTAGTCATCCGATGAATCATCATGTATGTTGTATATCTCCTGTAAGGTCAGGACACGTCTCGGGTATATGATGGTGCTCAAAGTCGGTTTTGTCTTTGTCGACTCAGGTGTCAGATCACAGTAGTAATCAAGGAAGTATGAAATGACTGTGTCCGGTTCAGTGAATTGGATGTGTCTAGGTCAAGCTCATTCACCTTAGTAGCATCATGGGTAGCCTCGATAGTCAGATCCCCAGGTGCCTCTCCTTGGGATGTGTCTTGGGTATGTGGATGGTATGTCTCAGTGGTTTCCTCTGTGTCACAATTGTCGATTTCATGTTTAGTTCTCTCAGGGTCAGGTGTGTCCTTGAGAGTTTGATCATTAAGGTTATGGTTTAGAAATTTTATGTCATGAGGCTTGCAATCAATAGTCACTCTAGCATATGCTAAGAACAGCTTTCCTAGAATGATGGGAGACTCAAACAACTCTACTCGGTGCTTAATGTCCAAGACAATGAAGTATACTCTATGTTTGTTACCTTAGAAATTCATGACGACAGAAACCATTCCTCTCGATCTTTTGGTGGAACGATCTGGAAATTGAACAATCACTTTGGTCTTTCTGAGCGATCCGAGCTCAAGTCAATCACACAAGGACTTCATGGAGATGTTCAGGGTGGAATCTTGTCAATCCAAACGTCAGTAAACTGGTATCCTCAATTTCGTAAGTGACCCCAGTCAACCATCTGACTCTACGGATTTTGTTCTTTTTGGTCATCACCATTGATTTATCCATAGTGGTTAAATGATTCAATTCTAAATCTCTTTCTGTTTGTCTTCTTGGGTTATAATCGACACAAATTTTGAAGATCGAGAACATACTCTATGGCCTTGATTAATGGAATCTCTAATATCAGACTTTTACAAAATGCTTCCATATCAATATTGTCTTTTTTTTAATTTTCTGGTTTTCTAATTTTTTGGTATTTTTATAAAAGCTAGTGGAATAGTTAGTGGATGGGTCAGTGGTGTCCGGTACCTGCGGTGTATGTATCTGAAAGTTTTGCACAGGAAGTGTCTCGGGTTCGCTCTATGTGGTACTCACTTATCCGTGGGTGCTAATCATTTCTTTTACTATTTGGATGACATTATCAAGTTGTTCTGTCAAAGCATCGGCTCTCTGATTAATTCGAGCTATGTTATCTGCTATCATCTCATGACTCAAAGAAGAATGGTTGTATTCGTTATGCCATGACTCCATCATGCAATCTTGGGATGAGTAATAGTCAGTTTTAGTGGTGGTGGCTTGGTCATGAGTCATATTTCCTTGACATTGAGTCTCAAATGTCTGGTCAAAGGAAAATTGATCGTACTCAGGAAGAGAGTCATCTCAAGTAGAGGGTGGTTCAAACGGTGAATTCTCAATCATAATCGGGAATCGTATTCCTTTTTCAAATTCAGTCACACTCATACCCATCCTCGCATTCGTTCGCTCCATTATGTCCACATAATATCATTCAGTTCTACGAGCAGTTCATATCTTGAAACTCAACCAAGGAAGGAGAGGGGGTGGTGGAATGAGAGTGGAGTGGATGATGGCTGGGGAAGAACCGACTCAAAGAGAGGGTTCTCCTAATATGAGAATGAAGACGAAGATGGTAGGGATTTGGTCATGTAAGCACGACCCACGGAGTCTGGATATGAATACCAATATTCTGACATCATCAAAAATAAAGGTCAATGATTTACGAACCTCGACATGCGTATGTAAGTGTAATGATCTTTTAACACATGTGATTCAATACACAATGCAAACCCTAAAATTCGCCAACTACACATAGTGAAGGTCATGATTGTAGCACAATTAGTACAAATTCTTTCATCAGCCAATGCATTGGAACATTCCAATCTTGTAGTTGCCACCGCTTCAGATCTTGCTCCTCTCCATGTTTTACCCCATATTCTGGTTGTGCCATGGGAGAATATTTCGCTATAATGGAATGCATGCATTAATCATATATGATGATTAAGTAAACACGTGGTGGCATATCACCAAATGTAGATCAGAAAGAAGCGAAAGCACTATGTTGGGCAGACACTGACACTGAGAGATGAAAGGGGATTGGACCGTAAATGATAAGGTTGTGCGTATCGATCCTATATCTAACACATTCAATATCGGGTGTGACTGATCCAACATTGAGAAGGGGAGGCTCGGACAAGAGTAAGATAGAGATAGACTCAGAGTCTTTGCACCTCCGCATTGTCCTCTTGTACCTTATGACTGGTGGACTATGTCTCTGATGAATCTATGATTCATCGTACTAACGGATGAAAATAGAGCTTCGTTCCCGAGTAATTAGCTGCATATCATCATTTAATCTGCATTTTTACCATTCATGCATGTAGAATTAATATCTGCATTTTAACACTCATAATTGCATTCATAATCATCTTCACATTTGCCCCTTATTTCATGCATTTTAAATCAATTCATGCTAACTCCAATTGACCTAAAACCACCTCCATGGTGTACATGCTACTGACAAGATTAAAGGAAAAATACAAAAAAATATTAATTCAAATAATTGGCCCGTGAGACAAAACATCAAATTCAGAATAGACAGACTAAAAACATCATAACTTCCTCATATAGTGTCTGATTTAGGCTACTCACTTTTAGAGTAATACATATTCAAAGACCTTCAAAAGAAGACCAATTTCATACAAATCAGAGCTCATATGTGAAAGTTAGGTTTTTGGGTCTCTTTTGCGCATTTTGTGTTTTGCCTTATTTTGACCTATTATTTTTATGTAAATAATTAATTTTTTTATTTTATCTCTTTTTAATTTATATTCTTTGATGAAAGTTTTATTAAAATGCACAAAAATCCAAGTTCAAAATGTGACTGAAATCAAAGAAATTTACAGAGTCCGAGTGTCCCCTGAGAGTATGTACAAATATCTCCCATTTTATTATTTATTTTATTCTCTTATTTTCTTATTTGTTAAAAATCCCAAAGAAATATAATAACGTGTAAATAATTATTTTTGATTTTTATCATAAATTTCTCGATTTTTCTTTTGATTAAAAATCACAAAAAAAACTTATAAAACCCAAAAAATCAAAGTATTCTATGTACATAGAGTACCCAAAAATTTCATTTTGCACAGATGACCTCTTTTACTCTTAGTCCCTTCATAAAAGTTGTAGATCTCATTGAAAAGAGCAATTTTTGTGTTGAGCACTTTTTGATCCGAGGTATACTATTATTTTTTTATTTTTGATCACATTTAATTTTTGAAATTTTTTTAGAGCGACACGTGGTGCCTTCTGGGGCTGCCACATGCCACCCCACCCTTCTCTCTTTCACTGTCTCTCTCTTCACCTTCAGCCTCACGTGCGGCGCATGTGAGGACTTTTCCTCCTCATGCGTCAACCAACTTCCTCTTCCACCCAACCTCCTGCGCGCCTACACCAACCCCCCACTATCCTCTCCATTCAGCAACCTCCGTCCTAACGGCCAACGCTCTACCGGCCGCCTCTGCCTTATCTCTTCCTTATCCTCCTCGCCACCACATCATTATCTCCTCACCGACTCTCCTATAAAAGTTGCCCCCGACAACTGGAATGATTATCCGCCCATATTCGCAGAGAGAGCTCGGGGAGAAGAGTCAGTGACAGGGGCCCTCTTCTCCAGCGATTATCCTCATCGGTGTGATCGACTCAAGCTTCACGAGGCCTTTCACCAGCCTCGATCGAAGCGACGATCAGGAGCGGTGTTTCTTCCCTCTACCTCCATACGATCACCATTTCCCCTTCTTTTGCTTTTTCTTTTCTTCATCCCATGTTCCTGTCAAAATCCCTTGTTTCCACCTTATTCCTCTGCTCCCTCTATCGCTACTACTCAATCTCTATTACTCGCCATCTGCTGCCCTCCAACCACACTCTACAGAAGGCGCCCGCCACTCCACCGCGACTGCAGCCTCCAAGGGCGAGCCTGGTTGTTCGCTCATGCATCGATTCCAGCTGCTTGCCGTGCCGCTCAACGACCCGTCCACTATGTGCCTCCGCGGCACCACCCCCATCGCCAACACCTCCTAGCTGAGCTAGGATTCTTCATCACTGACACGCCCAAAGTTTGCTCCGCCTCAGCCAACCGCACGGTCATGCGTGCACCGGAGTAGCAGCCAACCGCCCTCAGCTTCACCCATACGTAGCCATCCCCTCTCCATTGTCGTGGGAAGGTGCGCAGGAGGCTCTCCGCCCGCCGACCTCCAACAACGGCCTCTCTGTTGGACATGCGAGCCCACAATGAGCCATTATGCAATAAATGTTAGTGCGAAAATCATTCCCTGATCTGAAATGAAGAATAAATAATTTGCATAATAGGTCCCTCTGTACAATTAGGGTTATATACCATGGCCATCTTAATAATCATGCAGCTGTTGATTCAGTAATTGAATCATAGAGGTTGGTGTTTGGATGAATATCTAAGGAGTTAGATTGATGACTCATCAAACACCGTCAAATGATTGTTAAGAGATGATCTCCAGCCTGAGTAGGAGATGGCAATCCTTTCTCATATAGGATGATATCTGACCGACCTCTTGATGTAGGTACTTTGCATGGGAATAGAGATTCGGAGGTGTCAGATAAGTTAGGTCAAGGAGTTGACTTAATGAGATCGAGATAACCAAAGTCTTATGTCGAATACTGTCGAGATGTAGGCATGCATCCTCTGACCAGAGACAGATGTATTGCTATATGTTTGAGTATGTACATTTGGCAGACCAATAGGTTGATGACCTAATCAAGGTCTACACACCAACGAGCTGGTGTGCATATAAGGGCATATGAGTAATACGATCTCTCAAAGGGATCATGCAGCTTCACTTCTGAACCGAAAGACATGAGCTCACTCATAAGGTATTGGACCGATCAAATTCCATGCATGGTCGTCGTGCTTTAGAAGCATGACACGAGTTTGAAGGTATGATATATGCTTTTAGAAAGCATATGATCAATACCAAATCCCAATGACCAAGATTGAGAAACTTGTTGATGAAACCCTGAAGATGACAGTGCAAAATTGATCTATATCTTCGAGTTGATCACAGGTTTTCCACTATGCAGGATGTACATGTATTAGGAATACCTTAGGGTGATGTGATCAATAATCAATTGTATAACCATGACGCTTCCATTCCGAGGGAGTGATGAAACAGGTCTAGATTTTAGTGACTCCTCTCAGCAGAGAAGCAATCTGATCTTGGTCCAAGTGTTGGACATTGATCTGAATGAAATTCAGATGCAATGAGAAGATTAGATTTGTGGTCTTGATTAAATCAGGCATCTCTGAGATGTACGTGAGATATGGATTTGAGATGTGATCTCAATATCCAAGTCACTATACGTGGAACAATGCAATCTCCCTGTCCTATCTCCAAGTATTTGCGGAGAAAGCGCATTATTCTTGAAAGAGTACAAGAATAACTCCAAGGCTGAATTATATCTGAGCATTGAGAAATGGATAATTAAATGTGATTTAATTATCATGAATGATGTGAATTTGATTCACATTATCTGAATGCATGAGAATGAATATCCAATGTAATTAATTAATGTGGATATGGATAATGTGGATAGCACTATCCAATTATCCATGTATATTATAAATACGATTTATAATATATATTAGAGAGAGACTTATATGATTTATATTTGTTGATTAATTGTTAATGTGAATTGGATTCACATTGAATAATTAATTGAAAATATAATTACATTTAGTTTTGGGATGTGAATGAGATTCACATTGTTTCAATGGCTTGGTTGATATTTTCCACAAAATAATTTGGAATTATTTTTGTGAAAATATTTTCGATGAGTTATAGGAGATATCATGAGATAATGAGATCTTGTGATATTTAGAGAGATTGACCAAGTCCTCTCTAAGAAGAGAGGACGGCTACAACTCTCCATGAGGAGAGGAGTAGCCGTCCCCTCTAATTGAGGGATGGACCATGGTCTTCTCATTATCCTATCTCTAGTCAAATGTGATTTAATTTGAGATTAATTATATTGATTTATCAATATTAGTTAATTTAAATTAAATCACTTGTTGTTGTATTTTACCAACAACATCCTAGCCGTTGAAAGGAACACAAATCAATCTCATCTGTTGATTGTGTGTTGTCCATGGATTGGGATCCATGGACTCCCAAAACCCTATATAAGAAGAGGCATGCCTTGCTCTTCAACTAACACACCCACTTGACGAAGTCTCTCTCTCTCTCTTCCTCTCATTCTCACGCATACTCTAAGTCTTCTCTCTTTGAGTGGACGTCCACTCTTGTAAAAGAGAATGTCATCTTCATCGTCGTACCCATTTCGATGACTCATGGATCTCCGTCTTCTTTGGTGTGTGGTGCTCGTGAAGAAGGCGTTCGATCTCGTGAGACGAGATCAGGAGATCCATCGCTTGGATCAACGACTTGGATTGCGAGAAGCACGCGACTCATCCACACGCTCGCAAGCATCTCCTCCAACGGATCGGACTTGAGACAAGAGTTCTCTTCGCTTAGAGGCTCGATCGCAACCACGCTCCGAGAGGTAATCCTATATCTTGTTTGTGGTTAGATGAAACGATCTGAGAAACGTTCTTGGATCATGTGGTTTCATCGTAGAAAAAATTTTTGAATTCCGCTGCACCGAGCAACTAGTGCGACTAGTCGCTCCGATCGTATTGGATGCGATCATCATGCTTCCGTGATGCGCTTAAGGATTTCTCGTATCCTTCACTCTCTGCCATCGGTCGCACCCTCCGTCTCCAATGCGCGACTGCGCGAGCTTCCAGCTAACCTTCTAGCCACTCGTCGACGTCCTTCCCGAGCGCCGCCACCGACCGCCTCACGCAGGCCCGCGTGCGTACGCCCATCTTGAACTCGACAGCCCTTGGTCGCGCTCCTGCCCACCAGCATCCGTGCCTCGCTCCGCTTGTGCCTCCCCGCGTAGCAAATGCTTCCGCCACCAGGAGCTCTGTTGGCGCACCCTCGTTACCCGCCTCGTCCTTGGTTTCAACGAAGAACAAAAGGGGTGGGTTCACGTGCTTAGAACCCATCCTGGGGAAATCGCCAGTACCCCCCCCCCCCCCTCCAAGCCAAGGGTCACGTGCTAGGCACGTGACGATTTGGTGAAATTTAAAAGAATCCCCCGCAGGAAGCACGTATTTCCAGAAGGTTCATCTGCCCTGCTCTAGAGGCAAGTGTAATGCATGCCTTCCACTGGGCAAATTGCATTAATATCCGCCCAAGTCCTGGTAATTGCATAAAAGTTCTCGTTAGCATATTTTATTTTTATCATTTTATTTCTGTATTTGCATATAGAACCATGTGTTTGCATGTTATTTTGAACCTTATTTTGGCATCATTTTAATTATTTAAAATTACACTTTGTTATTCAACTCATTCTTTACCTTATGGCATGCTTATAATATTTTTATGCTTTGTGGTTAATTATTAACAATTGATTTTGTGATAAATTGCATAATTTACCCATTCTGAGCTTAGAAACTCATATTTAATTAACCATAGCTCCAAAAATTGCTAAAAAATTCCTGGATAGTAGAATTAATTGTTAATAACCTTGTGCCCAAAAAGAATTGATTTGCATGCATAGTTTTCTTTAGAAAAATCATTTTATGCATTTCACTAATTAATTTTTAGTAGTTATTAAATCCAGCATTTTGAGGGTATAGGATTTTTCTGAGATAGATCACCTAATGACATATCTTAGATAATTTTATTTTCTGAATTAGATTTAATATTTATTATAATTAATTATTAAAAATATTACTGTATGCACTCATAAATTCGCTATTTATTCATCTTGAATCCAAAAATTCCAAAAAAAATACAGTACTATAATTTCATCATTTTTCACATTCTGGACAAGTTTAAGGATTTTTAGAGTTCATTTGGTTGAAGTTTACATGTTAGTCCCTGAACTTTGTCAAAATTGCACATCGCATATTTATCGCATTTAAAAAAATACCAAAAAATACCTCTCCGAAAACCTAATTTCTAGACCGACTTTAAAAAAACTAAGAAGATAGTTGCCTCCCTGAGTTCAAACTTACCAAGTAAAAAATATAATTTGACTGCTCGCTTTAATTGACAAAATAATTAAAATTGCGGTTTTTTTATTAACCCTGAATTGCCCGCCTGCAACGAACATCTTTTAATCATTAATTTGATCAAATTAAGAGGGTGATTTTTTTGTTCTTCAAATGGCATCGTTGTCGAGGAGGCGTGGCTTAGGTTGTTTTTAAGAAAATCAAGTTTTTAGCTTTTCCATCCCGGGTAGTCTGACCCCCGGTCTTCTTGTATTTATTTCCCCATTTTTTATCTTTCAGTATTTTTATTTCTTTTATTTTTGTATATTTTTCTGTGAAATTTTCTCTAATATTTGATCTCTAATTTTTCGTGCGAGGTAATCTATGACTCGGAGTGATCTTCTTGGAGATCGACGCATCTCGGAGTGACTTGATACATGCCTTATTTTTAATTGTTGGAGAGAGAGTGTTTTTCGTTAATTTATAATTAATTGCTAATTTCTAGTGGTTCCCGATCGGGTTCTCACGTGTGTAAAAGAGTTTGGACTTTTTATGGCGTGTCAGACCTGTTTTACTCTCCGATGAGGGTGGGGTCCGACTTGAGTGGTTCGTAGTCTTAGGATTGCATCGCAGCTATTAGAGCTATAGGATTGTTTGTGCTCGTAGGACTAGGCCACACTTCACTTAAATATACGCACCAGATCGATTTTCATTTAGCCAAATTAAATTGTTCTATCACTTGCTAATCGAAATTCATGTTCTAGGTGTGATTTCCCGTGCATGCATTAGATTTATTTTTCTAGGGAAATTTTAATTCTGTTTAGCATTGCACAAACATTGCGAGGAAGCACTGTAAGTATCTCTGACATCATCGTGTTTCACGCTGCTTGTTTTTTTTTCGATTCTCCCTCGGTTTTCATTCACATAGGAATAAAAGAAACCAGAATCCCCGTGTAGACGTGCATTCATCTCACTCAAATTCAAAGTGGTAACCAAATTAAAATAAGGGGACTGCTAACATTATTGATTAATTAAAATAGGATAAAATTGAATATCATTGTTTTCAGGAGAGCAACCCTATCATTGCTTGATTTCAGGCTGAGTGAGGGTACAGAGAGTATGTGCACACACTAAGATAGAACCCAAATCCATGCCTTACATATCAACGTACCCCGCTCTTAGTAAATATCACAGGCTGAAATATTCGAAGTTTGACTGACCAACACCAAGTAGCCTCCACTTGCTTCGGCAAGTAGATAGGGGTGAAGCAGTGGTGCGAGCGACAAGTTGCTTAGTAACCGCCCGGGGTGAAGTGACAAGCCTTGTAAGCCTCCGCCTACTTCGGTAGGTAGATAGGGATAGGTCCCTAAACTTCATCAGTATTAATCAAATAAGTTGGTGATAGAAGCCAAGACAGGAATGGCGTTGGTATCTTAGGCGACAGGTTAAACAGGGGAGACGCAGCCGGTATTGAGCCGACTTCTTGATAGGCCATCAAATAATCCTTGTTAACTTTGCTTGAAAATCACATTAAAGTGGGTTAGTCCACTACATGCGGTACTGAAGATCGACTCTCCACCATTTAGATATTTCTTTCATGACCACCTCTCAAAGATTCAGGTTCAGCCTATGCTGGAACTCACGCGAAGGATTAGCATCATCCTTTAAATAGATGTGGCCAGAGCACAGGGCCAGACTACGCCCTAGAGATCTGCTAGAGACCATCTGATTGGCTTGTGGTTCCTCTCAAGAACCTCCATCAAATGAGATTCTTGGTCATCAGTCAAATCTGTTGAGATAATGACTGGGAACATATCTGGCTCGCCCGCAAGGAATCTATACTTCATGCTTTGCGATAAGGTCATCAATTCCGGGCATGTGGAAGCTGGCAAATCAGGACTTGAAAAAGTCTGAGTGAAGGCTACCAAATCTGAATGGGAGAACTCTCGCTGCTCTACTCAACTCAACGATGATGGCCCTACTAGTGTCTCTATCAACTGCACTGGCTCTATCTTCATCATAGTTGTAGGCTCTATAGACATCAAACATGACAAATACTCATCCAAATCCTACCAATCAAATATATGTCTAAGTCTGAGGGATTTGAATGGAAATGTCATGAAATGAAACTTGCTTCGATAACCAGATTGGAATCATCAACCTCTAAAGTATCCTGTGCTACAAGTGTGCTCTCCGAACTCTCCTCAGCTGGCATCTGTGAATCTGCAGACTTTTAAGATGTGATGAGAGTTCATTAAATCGGGTCTACCCAAACACCTTCATCATTTATAATCACAAAATCACACTCATGGTGGATGTTTGGCTCTGAGTTTACCATCTGCTCTGAACTCTGCTCTGAGCAAGCTGAATCTCTAGCTCTCAACTCCTCAATCGTTGCTATATGTATACTCTCGCCCTCGACACAAAAGTATACCTTCCCACTATCATGATCAGACACTACCTTGGTTGTGGCCAAGAAATGTCGTCTTAAAATGACGAGGGTATCAGTCACACACTCAGGGATCTCCATGTCCAACACGAAGAAGTTCACAGGAAGGCCCTGAATGGTGATGACAATGTCCTTTAGTAACCCCTTCGACCTCTTTAAAGATCAATATGCAAACTGAAGTACTGTATTTTTTTGTCGTAGAGGGACAAACTCGAAGCGGTCAAGCAAGGTTGCCGAAAGGAGGTTAATAGAAGATATGTTGTCTAATAGAGTACGATCGAACCGTTGCTCATGAATGTGGCATCTAACATAGGGAGCCCCTACGTCTAGTCTCTTGGCTTGTAATTGGTTCTGAATTGCAAATAAAGTGGCACAGATGAGCACATTGATGTCTTCATTGTGGTTTCACCTCTTCTTCCTACGGACTGTGGTCTTTTCTCTAAGGTTCTTTTGGAAGAGAGAGATGTGCTCTAATGCCTCTTGAATAGTTAGCTGGATATGAAATCTATTTATCATCTGCTCGTTGAACTCTAGTCGTTGTCTCTTTTTAGGATTTTCTATTTTTTGGCCCTTCCTGAAGCAGAGTGCTTGAGGGAAGGGGACAGATGGACCCTCCTCAAAAGCATGAGGGTCAGAAGTAGGAATGGGTCTCTAGTCATGAAAATGGATGGAATCCATACATGTATCATTAATCACAACAGATGGACCCGAACGAGATACATAACCCTTTCTGTTATTCATATTTCTATTTTTAATCTTTTTTCCATTTTTTGTATTTTTCTTTGAGAGTCATCCTAAAGTACAGAAGTATGAGTCAAAACAACAGAGGTATATGTACATAGACTCTTGGTGGCATCAGTACAACCAACAACATTTGATGTTGCAGCATCATCACCGCGCTCTGGCCTATCAACTGGGAAATTGGTGGCATCAACACCACCATCTGAAACATCTGGAGTTATAACGGCATCAACACCGTCATCTGGATCATCATCCTTGGTGGAATCATCAACACCATCATAAACATCAACGGCATTAGCACCGCTCTCTACTCCATCTGGTTCCCTAGAGTCTACATCTAGATGCCATCTGGATGAGTCATCATGGGTTGGCTTCCTACATCTCCTAAATGTCATAATATCAACATCAAATAAATAATAAATGTTGTCTAATAATACACTAGGAGTGGTAGTCTATGTAAACTGTACCTGCTCAGATTTCCTCTTCAAATTGTTCAGATTAGGCCTGATCTGTGTAGGGATGGAGTCCTTACCCTTAATGATCTCCATCATCTCCTGCCTGAACTCATCCATCTCTTGCCTGAAATTAGTATGCTGCTCTATAATCATATGGGCGAGATCCTCTAAAGTTGGGTTCTCATACAAGGGTGCATGAGAACCGGATGGGATGACTCTCTAAAAATAATGAGGCTGGCCATGCTGCTGCTGGTAGGAGTGAGGGGGAGGCTGGTGAAACTAAGAATGAGGCTGCTGCTGCCTCCAAGACTGACCTTGGTACCGGGGTCGAGGAATGATGTGCTGGGAGTACTGGGGCTGTTGTTGGGTACCCTGCCCTAACTGTGCTGGAGGTTGTTGTTGGGAATGAGCACCTCTAGTGGACCATCTGAAACCTTGGTGATCGTAACAGATCTCGGGATGCAGCTAGTACTAGCCATACCAAATCTTGTTGACTTTTATCAACGGCTCAATCTACTCGTGTAAAGGTGGGGGAGGGGACTTCAATGGTTGATTACTCTGATATACTACCATATGAGTGTCTGAAGGAGGTGGTGGCAGCAACTGGTACTGGAGACTAGCTGAATGTGCTCTTCCTGAATGTGGTGAACCTATTGGTAAGATAAGGAATGATGTGTAGATCTACTCCCCTGATCAGCATGTGACCTAGACAGTGGCGTAGAAGCCATCTGAGCCTTTGGGAGGCACATGATCTGTGTCTTGAGGTCACTCAAAGTCTGGGATAGCTCGTCAATCTTGTTGAGCTTGTTTAGGACCTGGCACGTATTCTTCTCGATGACATCCGTGCGATCCAATTGTTGGCTAATGGTGCTCATGTTTGCAGCTAATGACTCTACTAATGTTGCAGCTGTAGAGGATGAAGATGGACCTGCCTCAAAATGTGAAACTCTGTGGTGAGACATGTTGGACATGCGAGCCCACGGCGAGCCATTATGCAATAAATGTTATTGCGAATATCATTTCCTGATCTGAAATAAAGAATAGATAATTTGCATAATAGGTCCCTTAGTACAATTAGGATTATGTACCATGGTCATCTTGATGATCATATAGCTGTTGATTCAAATATTGAATCATAGAGGCTGGTGCTTGGATGAACATCTAAAGAGTTAGATTGAGGACTCATCAAGCACCGTCAAATGATTATTGAGAGATAATCTCCAACTTGAGTAGGAGATGGCAATCCTTTCTCATTTAGGCTAATATCTAACCGACCTCTTGCTACAGGTCCTCTGCATGGGAATAGAGATTCAGAGGTGTCAGATTAGTTAGGTCAAAGAGTTGACTTAACGAGATCGAGATAACCAAAGTCCTATGTCGTATGCTGTCATGATATAGGCACGCATCCTCTGACCGGAGACAGATGTTTTACTATATGTCTGAGTATGTACATTTGGCAGGCCAATAGGTTGATGACCTAATCAAGGTCTATACACCGGCGTGCTGGTGTGCATATAAGGGCATACGAGTAATACGATCTCTCAAAGGGATCATACAACCGGAAGACATGAGCTCACTCATGAGATATTGGGAAGAATCAAATTCCGTGCACTTGTGCCCTTTCATTAGTTCTGTCATTAGTGAGATAAACAAAACTATGATTTATATAAACCAAAGCTCAATTTAGTAAAATTTTCTTACAAAACTGTGCCCCTATTATACTTGTGTCTTTTTGTTTTAAATTACACTTGTACCCCTACGATAACGTTTATTTGAGAAGGGAATGGACAAAAACTAACCTGAAGGGCACATCTGTTTGTTGCCCAAAACGGTTCGGGCACAAGAGGGCATAACTAAGAGGAACACAGCAGTAAAAAAACCTACATATGGTATATATATTATAGACGTGTGTATGAATTTGTAAGAACAAAATATGAGTAAAGCATATATTGTTAGAAATCGGAAGCGGAAGCGTAAACATGGATAAAATAATAAAGAACAAGAACGCGGGATTTTACGTGGAACCCTACTCCGTGAGGAGCGGGATGAAACCACGGGAGAAGCCCTCAAAGGGGCGGATATTGCATTACTTTTTCTCAATGAGTACAGGAGGTCTGGGGCTCCTTATATAGCCTCTCCAGAGCCTCCAAGTCCCACCACTGGACGATGTGGGACTAAACACTGGATGGGATAAATGGATCTCCTCCAGGATCCATTTACCCTGCTACAACACAATAGGCGCATACTACTAATGCTCCAACACTCCCCCTCAAGCTGGAGCATGCAATGCTCAGCTTGGACAAACAGACAGAAACTCAACTCAACGCTACAAGACACTACGGACAATATCAACCCAACGCGCACATTGCTGCAGTCGAGGACGTTGCTTCTCATGCCGTGCAGGTGAGGAGGACGAACGGGCTGGAGTGTGAGTCAACTGAAGACTCGGAACCTGACCATCGAGTCTGAACTTGCGCCTGAAGTCTCCTCGTCGGAGAACTGGGTCTCGCCCATCTGGCTCAGAGAATGGTGCACTGCTCTGGTGTACCTATGATACCACATGAAAACCCTTGCTCTCAAGGGAATGGTCCTCTGCTCTGGAGTCCCTATGGCTCACATGAAAACTCTGGCTGACAAAAACAAGAAGATTGATGGGGACCTCTGACAATGATGGCAACTTGTGCTCATCTAAAAATGACCGCACACTCGTGCGTGTCTGAAACTAGAGACTCGAAAGACAATCGTCGAGTCTGAACCTGGATCTGAACCGTAGAGTCTGGAATCTGATCGGTCTGGAAATATAAATCTGCATCTGGTATACAAGACATGTGACTCTACATATATATACTCCCCCTTTCTCCCATACTTGTCGTAAAACATGGATGTCGACCAAGTTGGGAGAAGACAACAATGATGGGAAAAAAAACATTTAGCCGATCACAACTTTGTCGGCTTTTCAAAACGTTCATCAATTTTTTTTTCCTTTTGGCTATTCTCTCTCTCTCTCTCTTTTTTAATAGCCATCACAATTTTTTTTCCAACTAAGCCGTTCACTTTTTTTTCGGCTTTTGCAACATTTTTTTTTGAAATTGCGTACGACTTTTCTTTGTACGCGGCTTTTTTTTTAACCGCGTACAGCTTTTTTTTTTGTGTACGCGCCTTTTCAAATTCCCTTTTTTTAAAGACGGCCCAAATTGAACCCAAACCTTTGCACCTCTCTCTCTCTCTCTTCCCAGCCAAACAGGCCTTACAAAAAAATCTCTCTATCTCATTATTTTGTTTTAATCCGACCCATACACTTGGGCCCATAGATGTATTCTCCCCTTCCTCTCCCTTTTTTTTTCTAAACACACGGCCCAACTGGCCAACAATAATAATATTATTATTTTTGTGGAGCAGGGGCTCGCACTTAGGGTTCCCAATTGGAACCCCGTAGAAACCCCGCCGCCCTCGATGGGGCCCCTGGAGAGGGAGCACCGTCATCGCGCGCGAGGCATCGGGAGGGAGGAGCGCCGCCAAGTAGGGGAGGAGGAGCGCGCGGTCGGAGAGGAGGTGTACGGCGGGTGGCGTAGTCGAAGGAGATCGCGACGAGGATTAGCGGGTGTGCTGGCCAATGGCTGGAGGTAAAGGGTCGCGCGGTGTCTCGCGCAAGTGAAATCGCAAGGAGGAGCGTGCGATCGGAGAGGCATAAGGGCTGGAGATGCGCCGCCGCTGCCGCAGATATCTAAAGATGGAGAGGTGCAGCGCAAGGTCGAGGGCTCGGGGGCCTGAGCGCGGGGTTTGCTGGGGATTCGACCGCCGAATGAGTTTGACGAGGAGATGTCGAGCTCCATCTGGAGCTTGCGCCGCTCAGGGCATCGCCGTCGATTATGCTGGGGCTGAAGAGGATGAGCGCGGGGAAGGAGCACGCCATCGGTTTTTTTTTCAGGGGCTTCTGCTGGGAGATCTCTCCACCGCCGTGAAGAGATGCGCCATTTTGCATCTTCCTGGAACTACGCGAAGAGATGTGCGAAGAGGAATGCGCGGAGAGGAAATGCTTCTTTGCTTAGGGCCTGGAACTGGAACCGGATGCTTCATTGTTGGGTGCTCGCGCCTTCGGGACATCGGGAGTAATCTGTATGAGCGCCGCCATTGCATACGCAGAACTGGAGGATCACGATAAATCTAGGGTTCTAGGTAACCCTAAAAAAACTTTCGAACAGACGTATAATCGAATCTCGATAAATAATGATCATAAAAAACTCGAGAATCGAACCCGCTCTGATACCATGTTAGAAATCGGAAGCGGAAGCGTAAACATGGATAAAATAATTAAAAAGAAGAACAGCGGGATTTTACGTGGAACCCTACTCCGTGAGGAGCGGGATGAAACCACGGGAGAAGCCCTCAAAGGGGCGGATATTGCATTACTTTTTCTCAATGAGTACAGGAGGTCTGGGGCTCCTTATATAGCCTCTCCAGAGCCTCCAAGTCCCACCACTGGACGATGTGGGACTAAACACTGGATGGGGTAAATGGATCTCCTCCAGGATCCATTTACCCTGCTACAACACAATATGCGCATACTACTAATGCTCCAACATATATCTATAGCATACATTAGTATGACATACCTACAGTGTTTAAATAATCATGATCCAACTAAACAATAAATTACCTTTTTAGTCAGTCCCTATGATCAAACTCCCACTTCATTATTTACTACACTCTTTGCCACTGTCGACTCTCATTTTTATTTTCATTTTTTATATATGTTCTTCAAACTACAGCATAATCCAATTTAACTGTAATATGACACATGAACTATGTGTAAGATGGATAATCTATATACATCCAGTGATTATCCTTATCCGTCCAGCAAATCTAATTTGCTGCATTGATATTGTTTACAAAGATATAAACAATATCAACTGACACAATGATAAATTAATAATGGGTCCATAAAGCAGGCATTGTAACTGGAGGAGGTAAAGCAGACAATGCCAGTTCAGGCCAACCCTTCTAAATCACAACCCCCCAAACAGCAGAATGATCCGAAACAAAGCGGTTATTATTTTGCTGAAAGCATGATAATTGACGCCGCAGCACAATTGGTAGAACCACAACTGCACGATCAATGGTAACAAGTTCCATTTTGAAGCTACCTCCAGGAGTAGCAATTTGTTTACTGGCATAAGAAAACATCAAGACTAAACCAGCACTGACGGTAATTCCTTAACAGAGAAAGATTTGAATCCGACAAGTGAGGTCCTTAAAAATAATTTATCTAATTACCCAACACAGCGGGGGAGAAGAGCGCGTAAAATTGATATACTTCTGGAACTCGCAAAGATGATACAAAGATGTAATGCCCTATGGTTTCTCTCCATTGCATCGCTCACTTCTTCTTTCTGTCACCAGAGTAGTCGTCTACTAGCCTCTCGACATCTTTCCAGAAGAGACCCTCTACTAGAACCCCGTCCTTGGTGAACCTGAGGCAAGCCATCAAAATCCAGATGACGTAAGAAGTCAGAACCAAATTATTACTTGCATCTTTTTTTCAAAAAGAAAAGGAGAGTAAAAAAGGAGTGACAAGTAAACAAGAATTTCAAGGAGGTAAAAAAGGACTATAATATATATGCATACATGTGTGTGTATGCATGTATTTATGTATGCATGAGGGCAAGATGTCATGGGCATACACAACTTTGTGTGCCCACTAAGTTATAAATGCCAAATACCTAATGTGAACATAATGCATTAATAAATAATCAATGGTTCATGTGAGACGAATCCTACATCACTTCTTGGATGGGTTACCGAACTCCAAATACCCTGAACATTTAATAGAATCTGTATTATATAGTATGAATCAAGATTAATTGGCTTCAAAGAAATGAATCAAGATTAACAACTTTATATTTTAATATCAAAATATCCAATTTATAGTCATGAGAACACACACTTGTGGGTGCCCATGGGTAGGGATGGACATTGGGCTAGGCCGGCACAACCCAGCCCGAAGCCCCGCCCAAAAAGCCCAGCACAACCCAAGCCCAATAGGGGGCATTGGGCCGGGCCTGTACTTAAAATGTCGGCCCAAATTTATTTTGGGTTGGGCTCTGGCTTGGCTCGCCCCAACCCAGCCCGAGGCCCGGCCTGTTTGGGGGCCCGAGGAGTGGCCTGAAGTTCTAAAGCCCAAGACCTAGCCCGAATTTGGGCACATGCCTTAGCCAGGGCATTTTGCCCCCTACCCTCATGCGACTCCCCTTCAAAACCCCAACCCAATCTCAATCGTGCATACCCCCTCCCTCCCACTCTCAGACTCCTCTTGCACGCCCACTTTCGCCCTAACCCTAAGCGTCGTCGACAGCCTCCCCAGACGGCAGCCAAGTCCTCCGAGGATCCACCGCTCGCCGGCCTACCCACAATAGCCACTCCTCCCCCTCCTCCAACCCAGTATCCCTCCTACCCGTCCGCATGCCCCCTCCACAGTTTCCCCAAGCAAATTACGCCATCATCTCCATAACCATCATCTCCATCACCTCCTCATTGACCCTCTACCAGAACCCTTTAAAGAAGAAAACTGAAAAATCGTCTGATCCAGGACAACCATGTGCGTTCAGACCAAACATATCCTCCCTAACCTCTTGTATGGTAAAGGGTCTTGTCAACAGAACCTTCTCCTAAGGAGAGATTGAGTTCACACCAAGCCCCGGTCACCTAGATCCTCCATGGGACGATTGTCTGCTCATTCTCTGGAAGTAGCATTTCATCGCCCTCGCAACCTCTTCCTTCCTCCCCACTATACAACTCCCCCCCCCCCCCAACCCCAACCGAATGCATCAAGTTCTTCCTCTGTCTCCCATTCGCCACAGCACAGAAGAATTTAGTGTTGGCATCTCCCTCACTCAGTCATTTCTGGCAGGATCTCTACCTCCATTCAAGCTTCATCTTCCTATCCTCCTCAAGAATCCGTTAAACCACCCCCTACTCACCAACTCCTCCAGCTCCATGTCATCCTCCAACATGCCTAGCCTTACCGCCTCTAGCTAGGATTCATTCCTTCTCAACTCCCTCACTGCTCGGGGCTCCTACTTGAACCCTGTTAGAGAATACAATAGATTACGTTATTGTAACCCCCACGAGGGTATTTTTGTATTTTATCTCTTGAGCTCTCTAGGGTTTAGTCCTATATAAGGACCCTTAGACCTCCTTGAATAAGCATTGATTGTGTTTTTTCTTATATTTTTTTCATATGGTATCAGAGCAGCAGTCCTAGACCGGTGCTTTCTCTACAGCCGGTTCTTCCATCACAGAAGACTCCATCGTTGAAGAAGGCTCTACCAAGCTCTTCTCCACCTCGCTGGAGGCCACTCTTCTGTCGCAAGAGGCACCTCCTCCGCCTCCTAGGGCCCTCTTCGCCTTCTATGTTCCTGCAGGAGGTCCCATCTAGGCACCTCCGAAACCGCGAGAGGTACCTCCGCCTCCGTCAAGCCCTCTAGGGCTCCACCAAGCCCATTGCCAGGCCCTCCAAGGTTCCGCCAGGTCCTTCAAGGCTCTGTTTGGCCCTCACAGAAGACTCCATCGTTGAAGAAGGCTCCACCAAGCTCTTCTCCACCTCGCTGGAGGCCACTCTTCTGTCGCAGGAGGCACCTCCTCCGCCTCCTAGGGCCCTCTTCGCCTTCTATGTTCTTGCAGGAGGTCCCATCTAGGCACCTCCGAAACCGCGAGAGGTACCTCCGCCTCCGTCAAGCCCTCTAGGGCTCCACCAAGCCCATTGCCAGGCCCTCCAAGGCTTCGCCAGGTCCTTAAAGGCTCTGTTTGGCCCTCCAGGGCTTTGATGGAGGCCCCTCCTCCTCCGCGAAAGGTTCAGCCAGGCCACTGGAGGCCTCACTGGAGGACCCTCCCTTTTGCCACCTCCTCGGCTTTGTCGCAAGAGGTCCCTCTGCCTCCTAGAACTTCGTAGGAGGCACCTCTCCGTCAAAGGAGGTCTTCGAGGGCTTCGTCAGGAGGTTCTACTGCTCTCCGGGATTCCACCAGACCTATGCTTTGATGTTTACTCTCTATGCTTGATTAAAACCCAGGCCAAACTCTCTAAGATCAATTTTCATGACCTAAGCCGTCACTATGATGTCCATCGAGGCCAAGCCCGTGTACCCTACTTCTTTGATGGTGTAGGGCACCTCTATCAAGTTGAAGGGCTTCGAAAATTATGTTATATGATCTCAGTCTTTCAAAGTGTTTGTCGGAGGCTAACGTAAAGGCCCCGACACCTGCCTATTGAAACATATAAGGATTATGAAACATGGTTTGTTGACAATTGCCAGGTTATCACTTGTATGGCGAATAGCGTCGATCCCAACATTGTCACCTATATACTTCACAAAAACACTGCCAAGGTAATCTAGGATAACCTTGAACACACGTATTCTCAAAAGATGACCAAGTCGCGTCTCTCTAACATATACACAAGGATCTGGTCTGCTCCTCAAGGAGAGATGAGCCTTAAGGAGTACTACAGGCTCCTTACGAGCATATTTGAGGAGCTTCTTATTTTTCAACCTGCATGTTGTGATAAACAGGTTGGAGAAAGTGCTAAATGGCAGGTTTACATATTTCTTTCAGGGCTGAATCCAAAATATAAGCCTTTGAAAGATCAGTTTCTGATGGCTAATACCCTACCCACCATCGAGACTATCTTTGGACGACTGCATGAGCTAGAGGCTCCAGTTCAGCACTATATCATCCACGCATCTACAAGGACGACAGCTCATTATACCTCATGATACAGAGTTCGCCAGAATTATCAAGGAGGACGGAGTCGCGATTCTGGACGTGGATGCGGTCGTGAATCTGGATGTGGATGTAACTTTGGATGTGGGTGTGGTCGTGATTCTTCTACTACTAGGTATCCAGCATGCATACACTGTGGACGCTAGAATCACCCTTCTAACCGTTGTTGGGCAACTTTTGGCATGCAACCTAGTGCCAACAATGCCTATGATGAAACAACTTAAGACGCAACTAAAGATACCTATGCTCAGTAAAGTGGAGGGGTACATACCTCATTTACTACTTCTGAATATGCTCGACTACGGCAACTGCTACAAGACTCTGCTCCATCTGTCGGTGACAATTCAGCCTCGACTTCTACTGCTACCCTTGCTAATACCTCAGATACAGTAGAAAATTCTGTCTCTGCATCTAAACATGCATGGATTATTGACTCTGGCACTTCTACCCATCTGACGGGAGAAGGAAGCTTACTCACATCCTCTCAGTAGTCCTCGGTGAAGACCATTCGAGTTGCTAATGGGGATCACTCTCCGGTTAATGTTGTCGATATTGTTGATTTCTCTTCCGAATTGTGATTGATTGATGTTCATTGTGCTCTTGACTTTCCTCTCAGCCTTCTATCTATACACAAGCTATGTTGTGAACTTAACAGTCGTGTTATTTTTTACGAATTATGTTGTTATTTTCAGGACATCCGGACAAGGTAGATTTCTGATGGAGGATATGAGAGGAACGACCTCTATTACCTCGACATCCCTTCCGATTCCGATTTTGTTGGCAATATCTCTATTTCTAAGGTCCTTTTCTGTGGCACCTTCGTCTTGGCCATCCTTCTGCTAAGGCCATCTCCTTGATGTTCCCTGAACTATCTATATGCTCAAAACCTTTGAGTGTGAGGCGTATCAGTTTGGGAAACATCAGCGAACATCTTTCCATGCATGAACTAAGCCTCGCTGAAGTGTCCCTTTTTCTCTTGTTCATTGTAATATTTGGGGACCATGTCTGGTCCGAACGTTTTGGTGTCTTTGTGGATGACTATAATCGATCATCCTTTGTCTTCTTGCTTAAAAAACGTTCTGAAATTAATAATATTATCACGAATTTCTTTCAATGTGTCAAAAATATCTTCTCCACTACTATTCTAATTTTTCATTCTGATAATGCCTTGGAATTCTGATTTGACAACCCTTTATGCTTCTCAAGGCACCATCCGTCAAACATCTTGCCCATATACCTCTCAACGGAATGGGGTAGCTGAAAGAAAACTAAGACATCTCCTTGACATTGCCCACTCTCTTCTCACCCAAATGAAGGTTCCCAGGACCTACTGGAGAGATGTTATACTCATTGTTGTCCACCTTATAAAATGGATCTCCTCTGCATCCCTAAAAGGCTCCACTCCTTTTGCCTTATTGTACCCAAATGAGTTACCCTTTCCTCTACTATGTGAATCTTTGGATGCACTGCATTTGTTCATAACTTTCATACAACTGACAAATTATCCCCACGGACAAGTAAATGTGTCTTTCTGGGTTATTCTTGAACTCAAAGAGGGTCCAGATGCAATGATCCCTCTGACCATCGTTATCACATCTCGTCAATGTACTTTTTCGAACAAACTAGCATCTTCACTCGGGCCATAACTGAAATACCATTAGATCTTCCTCCGCCACCTATTGTTTATAAAAGAAAACTTGCTTCTACTCATGTTACAGTTCCACTAGTTTCCCTTTGTTGCAGGAAAGTACGCCCTCCTCAAGTGCTCCCACCAATATTGTCCCGGATGATCCTCAGGAGCTTCTTATCGCTCTACGCAGAACTAAGAGGCAATGTACTCTCCATCCCATATCTTACTTCACGTCCACTAATAGCTTATCATGTTCTGACAAGAGATATGCAGATACTCTTATAACAATTTCTGTTCCGAGAGATCATCATAGCGCACTACAGGATTCTGGATGGAGAAAGGCAATGGATGAAGAAATAGACACTCTCAATTCTAGAGGGACATGGGATCTTGTACAGTGTCCCCAGGAAACTACAAATGTTGCATGCAGATGGGTTTTCACTACGAAGCAATCTCCATATGATTTTATTGACAGGTTGAAAGCAAGACTTATTGCGAAAGGCTTTATACAAATATATAGAGTTGACTACTTCGAAACTCTTTCTCATGTTGTAAGGATGGGATCCATACGTACTATGCTCTTTGTAGTTGTGAACAAGACCTGGCCTATTTTTCAATTAGATGTTAAAAATGCTTTTTTATATGGAGATCTCGAGGACGAAGTTTGCATAATGCAACCTCCGGGTTACGAAGTCGATGGGGAGTATATGTGCCGACTTCGTAAAGCAGTATATGGTCTGAAGCAAAGCATGAGGGCATGGTTTGATAGACTAAGTACAGAGATTGGCACTCTGGGTTTCCATAGAACTACATCTGACTACTCTGTCTTCGTTAAAAAATGATCAACTGGTACTATTATACTTGTTGTATATGTGGATGATATGGTTGCTACAGGTAACAATGATAAAGGGGTGCTAGAGACCAAGGCTTTCCTGCAAAAGGTCTTCGTTACCAAGGATCTGGGGCAAGTGTACTATTTTTTAGGCATACAAGTCTTATGAACTAAGAAGGGACTCCATATGTCACAGAGAAGTATTGCTTAGATATACTGACTAAGGCAAGGTTACTTGGCTGCAAACCATCTGGCATTCCTGCTGAACCAAGGAAACATTTGACCTCCATTGATATGATTTTTGAAGACACTATACGATACAGAAGCCTGGTTGACAAGCTTTTGTATCTTATTGTTACTAGACCTGACATATCCTATGTTGTGAGCAGAGCTAGCCAATACATGGAGAAACCTTGTTACAACAACTGGCAGGAAGTTCTCCAGATTCTTCGCTACCTGAAGGAATCACCTGGACGTGGCCTTTTCTATGGGGCAAATGGATATATTAATGTTACCGCATATGCCGATGTTGATTATACAAGCTCACCTGAGTATCTTCGCTCTACTACAGGCTATACTACGATGGTAGAAGGAAATCTTGTTAGATGGAGTAAGAAGCAGACTATTGCCTCCTGATCCAGTGCAGAAGCAGAATACATGGCAATGGCCCAGGCTACATGTGAAATTACTTGGCTACTGACTTTTCTTCTAGAACTCAATGTTTATATAACCACTCATGTGCCTATGTAGTGTGATAACAAATCTGCTACTTATATTGCTACAAATCATGTGTTCCATGAGAGAACCAAACATATCAAGATTGACTGCCATTTTGTTTGCGATGTTGTACGAGGAGGCAAGATTACTACATCACACATCTAGACAGATCTTCAGCTTGCAGACATATTTACGAAGGCCTTATCAAAGAAGTGCCTTCTTTGGATAACTTCCAAGTTGGACATGATCGATGGATATGCTCCAACTTGAGGGGGTGTTAGAGAGTACAGTAGATTACGTTATTGTAACCCCATTAGGTATTTTTGTATTTTATCTCTTGAGCTCTCTAGGGTTTAGTCTTATTCCTATATAAGGACCCCTAGACCTCCTTGAATAAACATTGATTGTGCTTTCTCTCGTATTTTTCCACAAACTCGATTAGTCTTTGACGTAGTGTCACTAGCTTCAAAGCTAGACTAACAATAGTTGTCACTTCCACCTCTAGTTCAATCCAGAACAAGGTCACCATCTCGCGGAAGCCCTCCTCCAATCATCCAACAACGCTCAAATCTGAAATGAAATGTACACATATCAAGGCGCAGTGGCGTATGGCCCGACATCGACCTAGGCAGGGAAGTAGCCACGGCCAAACAGTAAATTTCCAAGGGCCTCAACAGACAACAAAGAGCAGTTAATATGTGACCGGGATGACGAACTCCTCCATGTGTACCTACAGTTTGACGCATCAATGACCACCAATGCGAGCTCCCCCACAACATTTGCAAAGAGATCGAAACCAGGATCCTGCGCACCTCTGTCACCCGGTCTATCTCTGACAAGAGCGTGACATTGAAGTCGCCTCCCACAATCCAAGTTCTCTCTGAGATTCTACCTCTAATATTTCTCAACTCGTCCCACAACGTCATATTCAGCAAAGCTCCCACAATACCGTACACCGAGGTGACCACAAAATGAGATTGCTCCCTCCAATTCTCCAGAATCACCGTAGCCAAATGAACCAGCAAGACATCCTCTACCATATCGAATAAATCCACATTCTAAGCAACCAGAATTCCTCCTGAACTTCCATTAGCCAACGCCGATCTGAACTCACTAAGATATGGTCTGACAACGTAGCTCCATCTCACTAAGTCCCACGAATCAATTTTAGTTTCTTATAAACATGCAACATCCACCTTCCATTTAGCCAGTAACGAGCTGATCGCCAATCGCTTTCCAATTTACACAGCCCCGCAAGTTCCATAAGAGAAATCTCATTTGAAAACCGTGGTGGAAGTCCATGCCACCTTCACCCCTACCATCTAAGCAACTGTCTTCTCAAACGCTAACTCTTCTGCGCTCCTTCAATCTCCTTAAGTTCACACCGATTGTGGCTCTCCTTCTCACCTAGTGATTTGAGCTCGCCAGTTGTCCTGCCATCACCATTTATCTCCTCCCGGTCAATGGGGACTACCATTGTTTCTGCATACCCAGACCCAGTCCCCTCTCATTATCCATAATAGTGTTGCGTTCAAGCTGCAACGAATCCTAGTCACAAGCATCGTACAGAGTCGTATTCGTGAAAAACATCGGATTTGTTGCTCTTTCTGTGGTGCTCTCTGAGGGAGAGAGACCTCCTGCAAACGCCCTCCATTCCCCTTTCTCCCGTTTATCCCCATCCCTCGTTGTAAGAGGTGCTTCGATGGCACCCTTTTTAGGTTGCTTGACTCCAACACAAGCTCAGGACCTCCTCCTTTACTCCCTCCATAGTAGAACTCCAGTGTTTGAGGTTCCTCTGAAACCCCCGCCAAGCCGACCTTTTTTCCCGAAGATTCACCGCGACTAGACGGGGATGAACTCCTCACCTGCGGCTGCGACACCCCAACACAGGCGGTCGATGGAGCCATCCCTGTTGTAACACAACACCTCTACCTTCTAATAGGCTGAGATCGAGTCGCCTGTAGTTGGGTGGAACATACCCCTTATAGGCAAGAGGATCAGACCTCCAGACGCAGTTTTTCTTGAATTCGAAGCAAGACCGCCAGGTGTAAGGTTCTTCAGATCCACCAACATGCTATTCGAAACATGTTGATCCGAGAAACGGGTCACCCTTGGCCCTCCAGGATTTGGGTTTGAGGAGACGATTGGTGCAGATCCACAATTGGATTCGGATAACTGGTGAGTTATTGGTGTAGACAAATCGGAAGTCGCCCCACTCAAAACCACATTCAATATTGTTCCAGATTTTGAGGGGCCTTTACTGGAGCCGAAAAGCAAGGCATTCAAGAAAGGGGTGTTTGCCAAATTAGGGTTGCCTCTTTTGTCGCCACTGAAATCGCTTCGAAGCATGTTGATCTCTCGCATTCTAAGGTTTCTGTCGCATTCCTCGAGCCTTGACGGCCTCCGACGACCGAGCCATTCTCCTATGTCATGCCTTCACTATCTTGATGGTCTCCAACATGGAAGGAAATATCGCGATATATCAACGATATATCGACGATATATCGATATCGAGATGAGACCGATATGGGTACCGATATGGCGATGTATCCTCCTTTTCAGGCAGTTCCTTCACAAAAGTGCGTCGATATGGGCGATATATAGCTGAAATATCGTTGAAATATCGTATCGACGCGATATCGAAATGATATCAATATTGATATGGCCTTCCATGGTCTCCAACTAGTGAACTCTCCCCCACCACTTCCATCCATAACTGCATATTCCTCCTTCTGACTATCATCACTGCGTTCGTGGTTGTCATCGATGCTTCGCCTCCTATGAGCACGACCACATCTTGGTCTTTACATGGCTTCATCCCCGAGCACACTAACTCCAGCACCTCTCTGACCATCGCCAACGCCTCTTTCATGACACTAAACCTTCTGCAACGCAGTGGTACCCCCAACACCCTTACCTTCTACACTGGATCCGCTTTCTCTGAAACTCCTTCCAGGTAGCACGGCCTCCTCCACTGCACATTTCCTTTCATCTCCGACAGCAACCCCTCCTTTAATCTGCCTTCAACCACCAGCTTCGCCCCAACCGAGGAAAACCCCCTCACCTACAGTAGTCCTCCCGGCAACAGAATGGCGTCAATGACACTCGCACCAACTGTGCAAAGGCAAAAATCAACTTTCCCTCAAGTCGGTCCATCCCCTTCTCCCACAAGAAGGCCCTCCAATGGTTACTCCATTGGAGCCCCCTTTGCCAACCGCTTCAGAACATTAGTCAACCCTTCGACGAAAACTTGCGATGAGCAAGGTTTGAAAAAACTGACAACAGAAAGAGATGGTTTTCATGGAATCGAGGCGGTGTAGCCTCGAGGTGGTCGAGGCGTAATCCTCAATTTTAAAGAAAAAATACCTATAAAAACTACAATAAAATATTACTGACGAAATTATATATATTCTGACTAACATAAGATATATATATCACAACATATGATGAAATTATAAAGATAGGAATACTGAAATAAAAAGGTATGCAATTGTATATGTCTTTTTACTAAATTTACACCCAATCATGGGATGAATCTGTTGATATTCCCTTGAATTCTAACCACCTAACTCAGGTTGAAGAAAATTCGTATGCATCCTCTCCTGCCATATCACCCCAACAAGACGGAGGTCTCGTTGTATATGAATATGTTTGTATGGGAGTAGTATAGAAACTCCCTTTGTATAGGGATATCTTTGTATGGGGGTCTTGCTATAAATTTTTATTAAGGATTTTAATTCTATTCATGTATATGGATATGTTCGTATGGGAAAAGTATATAAACTCCCCTTGAATTCTATCGTGTTTGTCCTTCTCGGTATATAACATAGCTCAATATGTGATCACTCTTTAAAAATAAGTTTACGGGTAATGTTTTCTATGATATTTGCATATTCCTATATTTAAGGGTAAAAAGATAACAGTTTATTGGCATAATTGGATAATTTTAATGGTAAATATGAAGACGAAAGCGGTCAAATTTAAGCATTCATCTTGTAAAATTATATCCTAAACAACTAAACCTTTATAAACATCTGAAATTGCCAATGGGACAAGTGATTTACATAAAAAATACTCAGAAAATCAAAAACATCCTCGAGGACCGCCTTGCCTCCGCCTCGACTGCCTCGAGCAGTTGAGGTGATCGCCTCTTAAAAGCCAGCCGAGGCAATCCTTCTAGGGCGTTTTTGGGTTGCCTCGCCTTGAGACGTGTTTTTTTAAACCCTGGCGGCGAGGCCGTTGGTATATTTGCTCGATTCAGGTTAATCCTCGTCGATCTCGACCTTCACTCCAAGTAGTCTTTCTGATGATGGTCTGGCTTACCGCAACCGAAACAGAGCTATTCAGTAGCAGAACATCCCCTTGATATGTGGTTGACGGTGCCACACCTATAGCACCAGTTGTTTCCTCCGCCTTTGTTCTTGGTGGCCCGGGTACACCGCTTCACCACGCTCAACGACCCATCCCCTGCCAGGTCCGTGACCACGTCGTCCAACCCCTCTTCTTCATCGAGAGGAACGAGTTCCTCCTCCTTCACAAGTGGCACTCAGTTCACGCGTATGTGGGATTTCCCTGCTCCCTTCGCTCTTTCTATCTCACCATCCCCCCCCCCTCTCTTGCTCCCTCTCCATCCTCCTCGTTGAATTAATTATAGTGATGTCACAAGACCATATGGAGATCATATGCATAGATATCTCTTGACGCTATTATCAATCATATGAAAAAATACTGCAATGTCATTGCCGAACCGTCCCACGTCAGAGACGAGAAAATTTACTCCAAACTACGTGCAAAAAAATGTCTTTTAGCAATTATTGCATATACCCCAAAAGCCCTAACTTATTTGGAAGAAGGTTACAAACATGAGGCTAGTTGCAAATTGACGTCATCTTCAACAGACTCTAGGCTATGTTTGGGCAATAACTTTGTTCTCGATAGTTATGGACTAATTCTCCTTTCTTAATAAATGATATTCTTGGTTAGTGGGGCAATTTTTGCAGGCATCTTGGTTTTAAATAAATTGCAGGCATCTTTCCAAATACATTATCAGAATGGGCAAACCAATGACTTATCTCAAGATTCTCCACTGACACGCTAATACACAAACATCATACTTTGTGAATATTCCAGGTTGGGTGTGCACTTTCTTGGGTGTTCACCCCTTTTTATCCTAAAAATGTCATACAAGAGCTGGTGAGCTACCCCAGTTACTAACCCTCCTGTTTAGATCTATCTTTGTGTTATGAACCAAATAAAGAAAATATTAGGAAATACCCCATTCTTTAACCCCCAAAAAAAACTTCGAAACAAAAACCCAATATTAAACCTAGTTATGCAGCTAATTCCGTTTTTCAACAATGAGATGTTAACACTGAGAAACAAATTAAAGAACTTTTCAAAAAAAACAAATTAAAGAAAAGTACAGAATATTGAAAGGTGTAACTGACCATTTTGTAACACTTTGAGTAAGCTCAACAGGCTTATTGGCAGATACGGATTTGGGATCTGCACTGGCAATTTTCAGTGTATACATGTCGGAGAACCTCGGCAACTTAGACGAAACAACTAGCCCTGTACTATTGAAAGATCCCTGCATGTAAAAGTGAACATCAGAGCAGGCATTTAGAAATCCCGCAAGTTCATGAATTTGAATATTACTTCTGGCAAGAAATTTCTTCTATCGTATTATTATTGTACCTATGTGCATGGGTAACAGTCAATATTCAACGAAAACAGAAAATAGAGATATGAGAAAAAATACTTGTATATGAAAAGTAATTGCATTTGCTAATATAAATGTCTCAAAGGCATCTCCAGACCCCCAAGCACAAAGGAAATATACGGCAACGGCTACTGCGAAGGAAATATGAACCCACTCAATGGTCTAGTGGTCGAACAGTGTGCCTACCACCCAAAGGATCAAGGTTTGAATCCCCTAACCAATATTTACTTATTCAAAAAAATTCAGCACCCATGAATCTGTTAGATACATCAGATGCAAATTCTTGGACTTTATTCAGTAGATCACATCCATATAATCCTAAAGTATTGATAGTCATCAATACATGCTGGCATCATGGGTCTATAAATTTTTCACGCACCAATTATTTGAAAAAAGGTCAAACATTGATACAGTACTCCGGTTTGCGCCCATAACTTTCAAATTTTAGACAAAATGGACCTAAGCATGCAAAAACATTCATTGTTATCTGCGCAAATAGATGATATGACATTTTATTTAGCAGATAAGGGTTGCAAACACAGTGATTTCAGGAAGGTGGAGATTGATACCCAGCTCCCATGAGATTTTCAGAAATTAATGATGCATGAAGAAGGTTGGAAACAACATGAATGAGATCTTAATTCTTAATTATTCACAAAATCAGCAGGAGAAGCATGTGGGAGCACTTGTAGGAGAATCTTAATGTGGTGCTACAATTTGAATCTTAAGGTATCTCCACTCCTGACAGGCTGCCTATGCTTTTAGATAGATTTAGAACCGTTGATGTGTTTTTTTAAGAAGAGGGGAAAACATGCACAGGTGTCCACCCCAAGATTTGTACCCATGTTTTTTTGGGTGGAAGGCACACTGCACTTCATGCACTACCAACAGACCATATAAGTGGATTCAGCACTTGACAAGGTTGCAGAAGTCGGCAGTCGGTACTCGGTCGGCAGGATCACTGACTAAGGATTAATCGGCAGTCGGGAGAGTAATCGGATTTAGTCGGGCATTAGTCGGTTTTGAATTTTTAATTATTTTTAATATATAAATCAAATTTTAATACATATATTATCATTTATCTTCGTATTTTTAGCAATTTTAATATTTTCAAGAGCTTAAAAAATGAACAACAAGTATCTAAATTAACAAACATTTGGAATAATATCTAAGATCAACCTAAGAAAAACAAAAAAATGAAGAAAACCTAACCTAACATTGTTATTGGCTAACACGTAACAATGACATATTAACATCTAAGTTCAACATCATCAACCTAAGCTATAAGTAATAACATCTAAGTTCAACATCATCAACCTAAGCTAATCTAAGTAATAACATCTAAGATCAACCTAAGCAAAAACAAAAAAATTGAAGAAAACTAACCTAAGATTGTTATTAGCTAACAAGTAACAATAATATATTAACATCATCATCAACCTAAGCAAATCTAAGCAACAACATCTAAGATCAACCTAAGCAAAAAAAATTGAAGAAAACCTTACCTAACATTGTTATTTGCTAACAATAACATATCAACATTTAAGTTCAACATGATCAACCTAAGAAAAGCAGAAACAAAATATAAGTAAAAACAAAAAATAAAAAAACCTAACCTAAAGGCGGGGGTGGCGAGGCGCTAGAGGCGGGGCCGGTGAGGCGCTGGAGCCTAAAGGCGACGGGGGCGGCGAGGCACTGGAGGCGGCGCCGACGAGTCATTGGAGGCGGCAAGGTGGTGCGGGGTAGGGGCCCTCGAGGGTATCGCGCACTGGAGGGGTCGGGGGTCGGGGGTGTCAAGTGGATTGGAGGGTTATTGTCTAATAACCCTTTAAGTCATTACCCAGATCCGGATCTCGGATCCTCTATGCAGAAATCGGCCGATTAATCGGCCGCCTAGACCGACTATACGCCCGCTTAGTCGGGCTCAAGCGACTATAGGCCGACTTGGCCTATTCGAGTCGGGCACCCACCCGAGTCGCATAGTCCGGCCGACTTTTGCAACAGTGGCACTTGATATGTTATAACTGGCATATGTGGAGAGGTCTCCAGTCTGGAATGTTCACAATTTACCAACTACATCTTTCTGTATGCCCCCTCGAAGATTCTGTAAATCAAGAGATCAAAAGGCTGATGGAAAAGACACCATGATGTTAAAATTGAGTAGAGCCAATGGCTTCATTTCAGGCCCGTTTCTGATGTTAAAAACTAACTATTCTAGAGCCAATGGCTTCAACTCTTTGTATCATCTTTGTCATTTTTTTCTGGCTTGCCTATCAAAATTGAGTAGAGAATTTATAGCTTTAGGTGAAGGTTCCTGCTGGAAACAGATCCAGGTAGCAGGAGACTCACAATAATGGCAGAGACTTCGATGGTAATTTCATCACCATAATGGGTGTCAAATATTGGAGAACCATAATTATCCCCTACTTTCTAGAAGGTGATGAAATTGTGTGTACGCATGCGCGTGCACGTGCACAAGTGAGGAGGCGACGCCAAATGAGGGTACCCCAGAGTTTCTATCAACACTCATTACAAGAATGGACCACAGAATTCCTGGGTTGGGGTCATTCCAATACTCCAATGAAACCCTGCACTAAAACCCCCAACATGGATACAGGTTCCGACTCCAACGAGGTCACGATGGCACTTCATTTCCTCATAAATCCACAACACCTCCACAAGCTTCCAATAGGCATGGTCATGGACAAACTAAGTTTCCCCGCTGAAAGAGAGATGGCGGGTCTAGAGATAGCGAAAAAAAGTTCATACAAACAACCAATAATGCCCCTCTTCTACAAGTTTGTTTTCGCCATGTGAACGAGCCTTAGAATTCACAGAAATCTGAACTAGTTTAGCACCTATCATGTTAGTCTCCTGCAAAAGATCGGCAACATATTTCTATATAATAGGGCCAGCCCTCTGTGACTGCATATTATATTTAACCCAAAAGTGATCTACAAGCATTTATTTCACATCTCAACAAGCTCATATCCTTGGTCACAAATGATCTACAAGCATTTATTTTCTCCAATCACATTCTCGTCGTGAACAATTAAGACTATATCATAAACGTAGATCAGCATCGTTGCAATGTCTCTACATGTTCTGGTAAATAATGAGTGCTATAAGGATGACCTAACAAAGCACTTGCTCTATAGCATCTCTGGCATCTTTTCACACCATACTCTGGGACTCTATTTGAGACCATTGATGGCCTTCTTCAGTAAGAAACAATGTTGCAGAAGTCCGTATTCGAATTCAATTGGAGGGATCATTGAATAAAGAATAGTCAATATTCGGGAGAATATTCGGAATTATTCGGCTATGCATTTTTTATATTTTAAAATTAAAAATTATATCTAATATATATTCTTATGTATTTATACATATATGATCATCAATCAATACGAGTCCGAAATAAAAGTACCAATTAACAAGTTACGTATATGGAGTTTTAATGTTTCGGTGATATAGGGACAAATGGGAACCTTCAAAAAATAAAATGGTGAAGCCTTCTCCCACTTTGAGTAGGGTCGATTGCATGGATTCTTGCTCAAATCCGTGTTGAAAAACCCGACTATTTTTTACGCTGGTTGCCGGCTACCTGATGCAACCTCCACAAGGAGGGATTTGAACCCTGGTCTTTTGAGTGGTAGGCACATTTCACTACCACCAGACCATTGAAGTGTGCACAAAAATTAAAAAAATAAAAAAAAAATGAGCAGTCTGGTGCACTAGTCGATCAATTACCCAAATATTCAGGCTAAATATTCGGGAATATTTAAGTTGGACCAAATATTGACCAAATAACAATATTCCATTCGGTCACCCTACAAAAAAATGTACTAAGCATTCTCCCACTATAAGTAGGGTCAGCTACATGGATTCTTGCTCAAATCCATGTTGAAAGATTCGACTATTTTTTACGCTGGCCGTCGAATACCTAATGCAACCACTGCAAGAGTGGGATTTGAACCCTGGTCTTTTGTGTGGTAGACATACTGTACTACCACTAGACCATTAAGTGGGTACATTCGGTCACCCCACAGGATAAGAATATTCGACCGAATATTACATCATTTAAGAAACATTCTAATATTCCCCCTAAAGCTCGAATCATGACAGTTGTTGGACAACCTCTTCAAGATACGCATTTAGAAAAAACATTGTTTACATAAGATGTGATATAAAAACCAATTGTGCACATTGATAATAAGAAGAATCCGTAGAATCAAATGTCAATCCACAAGAAAGAATGTATCAAAGAAATCTACCCTAAAGGTTTGGGTGAAGCATCAAGCAACAAGTTATGACTAATATCACAAAATCGTTCCATTTGGATTATGCTTCATCGTGAAAAACAATTCGGAACCAAATACTTTGCAACCCTTAGATGGATCAATTAAGGTCCAAGTAGATACATGTGTATATAAAGCAACCATCTATTCCTCCATGGCCTCTTTCCACTAAGACTAAAGGAGGGCATGAGCACGTGACAATAGTTTATATATAGCATACATGCATTTGGTAAAAGTTGTTGCTATCACTGAGATGAATCAAGGTTTGCGCCTTGGAAAGAGAATGCAAGGTGCAATTGTGGCCTTCTTCCGAATGGCAATCAGAACAACACGATCATCTTAATTACGTCTCCTCACTTGTACATGTGTCACTAGAAACACTATCATACCGAAAAAGCTCAAGGTCTAAAATTATTACATCTAAGATTACACCAGGTGAAGACTTGGACAATGATTAATAAGGGTGGGATACGACATTTATACTGTATCATGAACCTACTATCATTTAATGCTAGAAAATAAGTAATGTCCCCAAGTAACGGTACACGAGGCACCGGTAAGGTTGACACCCTTAGCAGATGTTCACCCCAAAGCTTAAGATTAAAATAGCAATTGTATAATCTCAAGGGTATCATCGATTTTTTTTTGAATAAGAACAAGGGGGTGCACTCCCAAGATGGGAGTCACCACTAGGGATGCAAACGGTCGGATACGGATACGGATATAGGTATTACCATATCCTTATCCGTTTTTTAATACGAATACGGATGCAGATACGGATATTGACGGATATTAAAACTATCTTACCATATCCTTAAAAAACGGATACGGATGTAAAACGGATATTGATCGCACACGAGTAATGTTAGAAATACTCTATAGAATCGACTTAAATATATAAGAATTGGATGGAAAACACATGATATTAATTTACTAAATGAGTTTGTATCATAAAAATTATATAAATATGGTAAAAGGAGGTAGAAAATTGTGTTATATATGATTAAAAATAAATCTACGACTATATTTATATACAAAAACGGGTATACGGATACGGATACGGATGTTTGCGGATATCAAAATGATATCCATATCCGTATCCATTTTAAAACGGATACGGATACGGATGTCAAAATCTGTATAAAACGAATACGGTGACGGATCGGATACGGATATATCCGTATCCGTTTGCATCCCTAGTCACCACACCACAAATTTCATTGATATCGAAAAAGATACATCATCATCCGGATACCCAGAAGTTGTACAAAGCGTTACACTGCGCCACCACATTCTCATAGTAAAAGCGTTGCCCCTTGAATATGACATCATTTCTACCAAGCCATATAGCCCAAAGTACCGCAAAGACTCTGGAAACATCACCGGTGGAGCCGGCATCCACCGCCCGAATAGAGCCCCAAAAAAGCTCCGCACAGGAAGACTGTACCCACGGCAACCCCAAGGACTCCCAGACATCCACCGACAACCTGCAACCGAAGAAGATGTGTCAAGGGTATCATCGATAGGACCAATCAAGGCCTGACTCCCTACAATAGAGATAAATGAGATCTACTCATGGCCCTAAATGTCGATTTCGGACACCATTTCGGTGAGATCGAAACGGAATTTTGGTGGAATTTCGGTCGAAATTCGACCGAAATTTCGGTCATTTCGGTCATTTTTTGTACTATGGCCCTCATATTTCGGCCATTTCGGTCGAATTTCGATTTCGATAGGATATCGATATTCGGCAGAAATTCGATCGAATTTCGCTGAAATTTGAGGCCATGGATCTACTCAAAAAAAGGTCAATATGCAGTAATATAATATCGACAGTCGTTGCGATCGAAGGAGTGATACTCATTCTAATTTCTGTCATAGACTAAAAAACCACACTTAATTGTTTGTGGGGCAACTTTATCTCTCCCAGTCTCGAGATGTTACACAAAGTAGCACATCCAAAAACTCTGGGAGACATGGCAATGACTACGTGATTAGAGGGCATGATCTCAAAATGTAGTTTCTCATCAATTGCTAAAGAAGAGAGATTAATGAGATTTGAAGCAGTGAGCATCATACCTCCCAAATACGACGAGGGACCAATTTAACAATTTTGTGAAGGCACCAAATTGCATCTTTATTTCATCCATAACTTGAATACTCCTCGAACATACATTTGCCTTATTTTCATATGAAGATTCCACGATAAAGTTAAACAACTAAAATATACACAATAACAAGATAATATTAACCAAGACGGTCACAAATCTGACTAAGATCCCAATACATCCATGCGAACAACATGAAATATTGACATAGAACATGGATGAACAAAGACAAGAAAAGAAAGTGCTAACGGCGCTTCTCAAACCAAAAATCCCCATATACTAGTCTGCTAGTGGGAGTCAATTTCCAATGTATATGTCGAAGCTTGTTGACGGATGGAGGCCAAATATTGATGCCACATAGAAGCAATATTAATGGAAAACTAATTGATTGAAGATGAAGCGGCAAGTAGGGAGTAACTGATTGGGTTTGCTGCTGGTTAGTGGTAGGCTGAGGTAGGTCAATTGGATGCCTATAGTGCCTCTAGTTCACCACTTCCATCTTCTGCTCCAGCATTTTGTGATTTGTTTTTTTTAACTTCTACATTTTGTTTCATATGCACCCACTCCAATGGTCTGGTGGTAGTGCAGTGTGCTTACGACCCAAAAGACCAAGGTTCAAATCCCTCCTTGTGGAGGTTGCGTTAGGTAGCCACAACCAGCGTAAAAATAATTGGATCTTTCCAGTTTCAACCTGGATTTAAGAAAGAATCCATGTAGCCGACACTGCTTAAAAAATTGGAGAAGGCTTTGTCATTTTTTATTTTGTCTCATATGTGTGCTATCGGCTATAGTTAATTTGTTAGGTGTTGAGTTTTGGATGCTAGTCTTTTTCATGTGATTTATTTTAAGTTAATGTTACTGCTACTACACATTAGGTTTTAGATGGTGTTTGTGGTAGTAATATTATTTTTCTTGATGTTTTAAACTTACACGGTGTAAAATTACATTTTGCATCTTACTGGCAGTATATATTGTGAATTTTGTGGTCTTGAATTACTTATTGGTGTAGATATGATGAAAAAAGGTCAAACAAGTAAAGGAGATATGATCTGGAATGGAACTAATGCACTGAACTTCAAATGGATGGACATCACAAAGGAAAATGATAAGTATATGTTGAATGCAATTTCTGTGAGATGAAGATCACCAGTGGATTTCCGAAGACTAAAAGATCATCTTCCAAAGACAAGTAAGAATGTACGAGCTTGTCGAAGTGTTCCAAAAGGTTCACCGAGAAATGAAGATTTACATGGAAAGTAAGAGTAAGGATTTGTCGATTTGGAATGCAAGGGCTATCAGGTTACGATGAGAATCAACCATCAAAAAAAGGCAAAAAGCAATGACGGTATCAAGCAATTTCAATTAAGCTCTAGGAGCTATGGATTTTTCTTATTGCACAAGGATGTGGAGCCACAGTGGAGGTGTAGGTACTCCAAATCCTCTAACAAAACAAGTCACATTGAATACCAATTGGAAAAAAGATGAGAGAAAGTGGATTTGCATGAGCATTGGAAATTTAAAAAAATACATTGTCATTCAACATAGCTAATAGTGCTTCATATTTGATGAAAGACGCGTGTGGGTATAGAAAGGGATTCAAATCACTGACCATGAATGAATTGCGAACTTGGATTCTAAAAGAAGAGAAGGAGGTCATTGTTGTCCTTATTGATGAAGCAAAATCTTCTCGGATTGATATCGTTCACAGTGGTAAATCTGATGGTTGAACTGGCATGAAAAGACGCAGATTGATCAGCTTTTTGGTAATCCCAATAGGACTTATTTCTGAAGTCTATTGACGCACCATATCAACTAAAAGATGCCAAAATGCTTTTATGATGTGTTTTATTTCCACAATGAACATTCTCTGTGTGTTCATACAAAGAGAATAAATCGCTTAAAACAAGTGAAGCTCATTGATTTGATGTACATCATGTTCAAACTGAAATAAAAACATAAAGAATTAAAAAAGAAAGCAATAGAAGATCCTTAAGTCTGGATGACATCTAGTCAAGTGATGAATAGATTTCGGTATCAAGATATTGATGCAAACATACCTCTTGAAGATGATCCGCTTGAAGTTGGAGTTGAAGGAACTCAACATGAACATAAGGGAAAGAAACCAGGCAAGGGTGCAATACTAATTCAAAGAATATTTTATGCATAGTTATAATCACTTTTCAAAATTAAAAAAAATGATAGTGTGTATTGACATCTTGATTAATGTTGACGATGAGTTCCCCATTGTCAAGGATGAAAGCGAAGATGAAGCTGGTGATGACGTGCAATTGAATTGCATGCACGATATTCTTGAGGATCCAACTGATGACGGACACTATGTTGCAGTCGTGCTCATTTTGAACTCTTTCTACTTTATGTTTCTTTTTTGAATTTGTAATCTGCAACACAGAGGCAATGGCCTTCTCGATCTATAGCACTCCCCCCTCCCCCGCCGTCGTCACCGCCCCTTCTAACAAGGAAACATGTCGACAACCATTCCCCACCGCAGGACCCCTCCTGCTCCAACCCCTCGAGCATCCAGTATATCTCCACGCAAATTCCAAGACGCAATATTCATAAGGGACCTGATGCACCCTTATGTGATGGGACTAAACCAAGACATTGTCAAGTCCCTCTCCACATCCACCCACAACGGAGTTGACATACAAGCCATCTGTGACACAGAGGCAGCAGTCTTCTCAATCTATAGTGTGCCCCTCCCACGTCGTTGCCACCACCCCTTCTAATGAGGAAACCAGTCGGCGCCCATTCCCCATTACGGGACCCCCTCCTGCTCCAACCCCCTTGAGCATCCGATAGATCTCCATGTATAGCCTCCTATGATCCTTCGCCCTCTTACGTGAGTAGCTCCTTCCGAATCTCCCCTCCAGCGCGACACGCCAAGAGCCCCATTATGGGAGCTTTATCGCAATCGAGCAGAGATCGGCTCCCCTCCTACATGACTCGCACCAACCCCCGATCTTGAGAGGTTAAAATTGGAGGGTTTCAAGACAAGTTTTCCTATATCGACCATTATCATCAATATTGGACCACTATGAATGATGTGTGTCACCAATATCATACAGTTTGCTTCATTTCATTACTTGTTTCTTAACTTTTAGTGATCGATTTGTTCGGGATCATCAATATCACACATTATCGCGAGACCCGTGTTTGTACAAGGGAATACCCACCCCCTTCGACGGAATCCCCAACCCCTTCGACGATGGTGATGAAACAACTCTAAAACCGATTAAGGGAAGTCTGCGTACATATATTGCACATGTTACTATATCAATATTTAATAGTTAATACTAAGTATTGGTATTCTAGTGATATGGAATCACATATCCATGACATACTCCACTTGCTAATTATTTTCTTTAGGTAGAGAGTTCAGATACTAATCTGTTTTAATTCATCTTCTTTTGTTCAAATCTATGATTATTATGAATGATGTTCTTTAAAAACTATATGTCATTATTCTTTTTTGCTCGTTTATTTGATTTTCGATATAGCTCAACATTTTGTTTATATATGTGTGATGTAGCATAACGCTAATTTGCTAAATACACCTCATTTATGTCTATAAGTTGTTATAGTTCGAAGTTCCTCGTTTCCTTACCAATAACACTCACCATGCAGACTCAACATTGTATCATTGTCTCTACTACGACCTCTTCGAGGAAGAACTTCACCCAACACGATCATATGCCACTTCTATGGCTGAAAGTATGAGACTTTGATATCTCATGTTCCTAAAAATATTAAGGCAGTTCGATCTATTATAGGCCTCATTTAGGGTAAACGGTGTAGTACGATCATCTAATCTCATCCTAAATGTCAGGTCGGCCTCATCTCACTAAGGATAGTCTTCATTTCATAGCTAACTCCTAAGCTCCATGCAGTGTCCAACACATGGGGACAAGCCTCAAGGAATTGTACTTCTCGTTGACTGCCTTCAAGTTCAACTGCAAGTAGCATTGGGCAAGCATCTTTCCCTCGTGTCGAAGCTACATCAAGTCATAGTATGTATGGATGAATCATTCAGGCTATTACAGATTGCATACTTTAGATATTAATATATCACCTTATCTACAATTCAAGGGATGACCCCACTCCACTCAAAAAACATGCACATGCCTTTGGATGGGACCCCTAAAGGAGGTTCATCCCATCCTTTCTTTAAAAAAAAGACACGCACATGCCACCCCATTATCCGCATCCTATGTGGTAAGCTTACATGTTTTGTTCTCGAGTTATGGGTTTAGTAAATACCATTACTTCCCCCGTTATTTAGCTGATAGCATGAGGTTTCTTGACCACGTCATAGTTAGTCTCGTACAACTTGGCGACCTACATGTGTCCACCATTGTCGATGTCACCTCGAATTGTGAACTTCGAGACATCTCATATGCTAGAACCTCACGAAAAGACAGAGGAAGAAGAATATTGTTGGACTAGTCCATTGGGCTAACCTCACACGATGTGTCAGTAATAACTTTGTGGTGGCTAGCAAGGTTGATTATGGTGCACTACATTAGATATGTGGGGATGTTGGAACGGTGATGGTGCTAGGAAAGTGATGATAGGGTTGGTGATGATCATGCTAGTGTTAGAGGGCTAAGATCGCGCTAGTGTTGGAGGGTTGGTGGTGAAGATGACTCTAGAAGGTGTTGGTGGCTAGAAGCAAGGTACCAGGATTAGAAGTGATGGTGATTGGAAGCACGGGTGGCAAAGATGATGGTTGGAACTGCAAGCATCGGTGAGCATGATAGGCAATGACAGACTTGGCATTGAGCATAATGGTGTAGGTGCTACTAGCAAAGAAGCTACTGGCGACGATTCCATGTGTGGTTGGTTGTCGATAGATGCTCCAAGAGGTGGCTCCAAGAAACAGGTGTTGGAGATGGTGTGGTGGTTGTCTGTTGGAGTTGGCATTACCAAAACGGCCAATATAGCCTTCTTGGTGGCAAGAGTTTGGTTAAAGTGGAGGGAAAATGCGCACACAACACCAATCTAGTAGCGTAGCTTTGATACCATATGGAAAGGGAACAACATATAAATATACTTAGAGTGAAAGTGAACAATATATGAATATATTAAGAGTGAACCCTAGCCCCTATACATATGTGGAGGCTATGGTTAAGGAGAGCAAGGCCTTAAACGTCGGAATTCGGTTTCGTTTCGATAAACATGAAAAAAGACATTCAACGGAATTCGGTGAAATGGTCGAAAATTGGGGAATTACTTGAAAACTCAGTTTTTTTCTAAAATTAAAATTTCTAATATTCTCCGATCAATAAATGAGATAGAGATACACAGCTTTTTTGTTAATAATAAGATGTTAACATGGTATGCTATATTAAATCTCCATCCAATTTCTCCAATATTCATAATATGTTGCTCAAACCTCAGAGCCAAGATCGAATTTGGAGGCCATTGGTTTCGTCTTGTGAACATGAAGAGAATGATGTCACATATAATAACAACAGAGTAAAACATAGGCCAACAAAAAGAACTAGCAAAATGATATCATATATAAGAAAGTGAAGATCAAAATGATAACTTAAACTTGTATCTAACCAAAATACCTTCAACTTGGAAAAATATTTAGTTTTAGGAATAAAATAAGATATACATATATACACACACACAAACACACAAATCTTTATAGCGTGTGTGCCTAATAGTATGCTATGCAAGATAGAAACAAATCAATTAACGCCAAGAAACTGTGTAGCATTTACAAGCACAATCTATGTCCAACCTAATAGTAGGTAAATACTCACAGTCAGGGGACTTGGAAGGTTGATAACAACCTAGCACTTGTGATAGAGAGATGCAGCAAGAGAGTCCGAATAATGAGCAAAATTCTAGTGTCTTGCAAGATGAATTGATACAATGAAAAGCAACAATATATAGAGCTCAAAAAGTGCCTCAAAGTGGTTGAAATTAGGTGAAAATTGGTTTAAGAGGCTAGGAGGACATATTTGGGTGATGTGTGGCTAGATTCCTCTTTTTGTGTTGTTTCAGTTGAAATTTGAACCGAAATGGACCGAAACATGATCGAAATTCCACCGAAATGGACCGAAATGTCGGCGAAATATGGAAAAAGGGAATGCTATAGGTATCAATTTCGGCCACTTGCCAAAATCGGATTTTTGACCAAAATTCAGTTGAATTTCAGCGAAATTTAAGGCCATGAGGGAGAGTACATATGAAAAAAATATAAAACTACCTCAAAGTATTACACCTCTCATATGATTGAACACACTGTCAATTTTAAAAATAGATACAAGGAACATATTTAAATAGATCAGTGATACCAAAGGAGTCCACTCCAACTTTCCTCAACCAACAACTTAAACTCGAAACAACTATGGGGTGAGAATGCAAGGGTAGCTTGAATAGAATGTGTCTTTTCGCTATGGCATATTAGTTGGTTAAAGTTTGACTATTCAGTTTAAATAAATAAAATTTATATTCATTCAATTATTTTCAAAGAAAATCAAGTAAACTAAAATGAGTGATGTTTAATTGAAATTCAATTGTTATCCAACAATGTCTAAATGTAGATAAATACAAGTATTGAAAATATATGTGTGTTGATAATAAGATACATAATTGAATATTTCAAATTAGTCATCTCAATACCATTTATTCTTTATATAAAGACCCTTCCAACTAAATTCCGAATACCACTAATAAAATGACATGAACACCATCCCATCTATTAGCCATGGCTTGTGGGGTTTAGTCTTGTAATTAGTGGTTTCTCTTGTTTTTGTCATTTTTAGGTGCTAATACACGATTTTGCATTAGGAGCGTTGACGTGGGAGGAGGCGACAGGTATAAATCGTGTATTATTAACAATACATGATCTTTCCATTCCATGGCAAGTGGCAGGAAGCGTCGGAATTTCATTAGGAGCGTTAAGGTGGGAGGAGTGCGGGCAACGAGTAACGCGGAGATTGGTCGGCAGCTCAGGTTGCATTTCGTCGATTTCTCCAGGAGAGCGACGAGGGAGGGCTGGGGGTGGCAGGGGGAGTGGGATGTATCTCCACCCAGGAGGCTGAGGATCTCGTGGTGCATATCACAGAGGATGAGGAGGCTAGATGGGCTCTTTGTCAACTGAATGCAGACGGGGCCCCGAGCCCTGATGGGTTCTCGGTGTGCTTTTTCAGGAAATTCTAGGGGTGTGTGAAGGAGGAGGTGGTTGCGATTCTGCGTGAGTTCGAGGAGGGAAACCGAGGTTTTGAGCGTCTAAATAAGGCGCTCATGTTTTTGCTGCCAAAGCGGGAGAGGGCGGTTCATGTGGAGGATTTCAAGCCTATCACGTTGTCCAATGCGATCTACCTTCATGTGGTGAAGGTTCTGGCAAACCGCCTACGTGTGTCCTGGGGGCATCATCACGCCTAAGCAGACAGCTTTTGTACCCGGCAGGCAGATGGCGGACTCTTGGGTTCTTGCTTTGGAGATGGTATTGGATTGGAAGAGGGAGAAACAGAAGGGGTGGTTTGGAAGGTGGATTTCTCTAAAGCCTATGACTGCGTTGATTGGCGCTTCCTTTGGCAGTCGCTACAGAAGAGAGGTTTCCCAGACATATGGATCGGTTGGGTTAAGAGATGCATCACAGCAACATTGTATTCTGTGTTTGTGAATGGCAGACCAGAGGGTGGGTTTTTCCAGCCCCAGCGGGGGGTGCGACAAGGGTGCCCACTTACACCGCTTCTTTTTGTGAGTGTAGCAGATGTGCTGGTAGTGATGATGAGGCTGGCAACGGCGGATGATTTCTGTGCTGAGTACGTGAGAGGGGGCACTTCCATCCCCATTCTGCAATACACCGACGACACGGTGATGTTTATTGATGGGGACCCGGAGCATGCAAGGAATACTTCATGCATTATGGATATTTTTGGGGAGGTCTCGGGCCTGAAGTTGAATAGAGAAAAGTTCAAGGTCATCCCGTTTAGTGTCACGCAGGAGGAGGCTCGTGTTCTTTACCACATTTTACGTTGTCCAGAGGGATCCCTTCCGACCACTTATTTGAGGCTCCCTTTGGTAGTCGGACGATTGCAGGTGGCGGATTGGAAGGTCGTTATTGATAGGGTGGAGAGTAAGTAAGGTGGCGGATTGGAAGGCAAGAACGCTCTCCAAGGGGGGAAAGTCAGTCCTCCTCAAGCACGCTCTCTCTGTTGTCTCAATTTTCTTCTTCTCCCCACAGTTGATGCATGTGGGTGTGCGGAAAAGGCTGGAGGGGATGATGAAGTGTTTCTTTTGATCGGACGGAAGGCAAAAGGGTGGGGGTTTGCACCTGGTGGGATGGGACATGGTGACGGTGTCGAAGAGGGAGGTAGACCTGGGGGTCCGCAGTTTGGAGCTCATGAATAAATCCATGCTGAAAAAGTGAGCCCTTAGAATATGGGGGAAGTCAGAGGACATGATCTGCAACATGATGCGGAGCATCTATGGGGTTGTTGGTTCGTGGAGAGCGAATGCGTGCAGACGGACGCCGTCGCTTTGGAGGGGGTTGTCTAAGGTGTTACCATAGCTGGGGGAGCTCGTGAGATCGGTGATGGAGGATGGGCGTAGTTTTGGTTTCTGGAAAGAAGATTAGCTACGATGGGTCCACTTAGAGAGAGATACCCGCGTTTCTTTGCCATAGCGGGAAACAGAAACGCTTTAGTGCATCAGCTTTGGTCGGTGGAATCTTGGTGCACTACCTTCGTTGCTGCTCTGTCGGATCAGAGGTGCGATGAGGTTGTGACGCTCTTGCGGGACCTGACGGGCGTTGATGGCCCCAGCGGTGACAGGGACCATTTTGCTTGGAAGGAGGGAGTTTTACAGTTAAGAAGGCTTATCGATTTTTCGGCAGGATGCATGGGGTGCTTCAGGAGGAGGATGCTTGGGACTACAGGATTATTTGGGCTAGCAGGGCTCCGATGCGGATCAAGTTCTTCATGTGGTTGGCGAGACGCAGCAGGTTGTTTTCAAAGGCGTGTAGGACAAGGCTGCTGGGCACCGGAGAGATCACTTGCGATAGATGCAGCCTTGAGCAGGAGGATTTGGAGCATCTCTTTTTTTGTTGTTATACCTCGATCGCGGTTTGGGAGCATGCAGTTGTGCTTTGGCTCCACTCAGTAGATAGCACGTCGTACTAGAGTTTAGTCAAACTGACTTGTGGTGGTTCTCAAGAAGGCGCAGCTAGTCCGTTTGCCCTACTTTGGGCCATTTGGTGTGCTAGAAAAGAGAAAATCTTTCGGGGCAGTCCGTTTCTCTGTGAGAGGGTGTTGGATATAGGGCACTGATGTCTTTGTGGCAAAACTTGTACCTTTGTTTTTTTTGTCTTGGCTATGTTGTAGCTTGTCTGCACTCGGTATCTTTTTTATTAAATAAATTTGCAGTGGGTTCCAATCTTGGGACTACACCCTTTTCCCCACAAAAAAAGTGCTAATAAATGGCTATCTAAGATGAGTAATTATATCAACTAATCAAGGTGCATTTCTTAGCCAACTACATAGAAGAACAAGTCCATGTTGGGTATATAGTCTAGAACTTGACCAGTATAGACCATGTTCTCCACATGGTACCTAGCTTAGTGGAACATCATGACATTCCTTTGAGATGACATATCCCACAAGATTGCCCGAGGGGACATCATTCATCTCAAAAAATCTCAATCCCAAAGATAAACCGCATACGATCATCCTTCTTCTCAAGTTTAGAAAAAAGGATATACCCATTAGAAATCACATCAAAAATCATATTTCCCCAAACTACCCTCTACCAAAACCATTAATACTCCCCCAACTTTATATGCCCAAACATGTAGCATGATACCCATAAAATACTCAAACAAATTCCAAATTCCACCTTCATCATGCCCAATGCATTCACATCCTTCTCTCTAAAACCACATATCTTCGACGGCCATCAATAACTTTTTTCTAAAATGTGGCCTCAAAAAAACTTTTTTTTAAAATGAAATCCCAAGCACATGCAACTTCAATGCAAATTCAACTCAAGGGCCCACCTATTTTGAACATTTACCCATAAAGCCTTCAACCAAACATCGATGTAGGAAACAAACATCCAAATCCATATTGGAACAATAGATCACATTGAAAAAAGTGTCCTTGGCCGAAGCAAAGATGAGAATGAGACAACAATATCGAGAATTTGTGCAACTAACAAATGCATACATTATACATTTTCCATGACAACATGGTTTAGTTGCCATGATCATTGAGTATGAACATTGGCAAAAGGAACAATCTATAGTCCTGTCCAAACTAGAGGTTTTGGATAGTCATATCCTACCTAAGCTTTGGATAGACTTTATGGACACCTCAAATTAAACGTCATGTCTCAAGACATCGTAAAAGGAGATCATTTTTTGACGCAAACCAAATCCCGAGGAAAAAACCTCCTTGCCAAACAAGACAAAAAAAACAAATGTCTAATACACCCAACGGGATCTCACCTAGGTGTTGAGGTAAGGTGCTCAAATTAGACTTCATGTCTCGAGACATCAAAAAAAACTTTCAAAAAAAGGAAAAGGGGTGTGATGACAAGGAGACACCCACCTAAAGGATTGTATATTCCCAATTAAAAAGTTACACTGATCGGTATTCTCGGAGACTGCTGGCATGTTCTGTAATATTTTATATATACATTCTTTCAATAAAACAACACCATTTCGAGCTAGCCACAACAACCAGAGAATAGTTGCTACCCACATCTTAGTGGCAGCATTGCCCTCTCCCAACCTAGCAATGGACTCGCAAAAGACATTCCACGAAGAGGTATCCACGTCAGTAACATAAAATGCATACCAGACCTTCCTAGAGGCAAGGCAAGAAAAAAGAGATGTTTTGTATCATCATCTGCCATTGAACGCTCGCAAGCACTCGCAGCACCTTGAAAATCTAGTATGTCTCTTACCGGTCATCAACCGCTCCTCAGGGTCCAGATGAAAAACAAACCCTTGGGGAACCATTTAGTGCCAAATGTGTATGAACCAATCTAAAACAACTCAAGGGTTAGAAACAATCATGAAATAAAAATCCAGGTATGTTTTTTTCACTGTGGAACACCCATCGGCTCATGCCCAAAGTTCCACATAATCTAAAAGGTTTCCTGCCTTAGGCGGGCACTCCAAAAGTAATAGAAGCTCTAAAAAACATATATCATTCAAATGCAACAGAAGTGGGGCAACCAAACATCGGTCTCCTTGCACACCCTCACCATGCAATTCGCATCTACTACCAACGCAAGGAGAACATTTTTTATTCTAAAGCCAAATATTAGAGAAAAAAATTTCCTTCCCAAACAAAACAAAAAATAGAAATCTAATATAAAAAAGGTATTGTCAAAAGTGCACAAGGTGCTCACCTAGGTGTTGAGGCAAGACGAAGTCCCATCTCCTAGACTCACCTAGGCGATGCATTCTGACGTATGTGTCGTTCATGTGCGCGCCCAGCCCAAGGCACCAAATGCCCCTTGAACGCCAAGGCAAGACAGATTTTTGCCCATTTTTTGTTATATCCATTTTAGGTTTCGAATTTCAATATATATTTATTTAAAAAAGTATTAGCATGCATATATAGAGAGGAATTATTATCCTGAGCATGCCAAAATTCAATTAGAGTTGCTAGGCATGTAGCATTAAAGGCCTAAAATGTCTGAGGCATGCTCAAATAGGGGAAGGATGCATAGTTCACAACCTACTTTAACCAAGAGGGAGGGTCTTTTCCTCTTTCTTCCTCGGTGACTCGGGAAAGCCAACAAAAGCAACCTAGGTATAAACTTCATAGAGTGTGTGTTGTTGCATGCACATAAAGTCGTCCCCCACTCTCGTCCCACAACGCAAAGGTTAGTTTTGGAGTGGATGTTGGCGTCAAATCCTTTGTTGTGACATTCAATGCTTCTTGCGAGAGGCCAAACCTTTCTTGACACAATGAGGCCTCTTGTCAACCATGCTCATAAATAGGGGTTCTAGGCCATTCTGCCTGCGCAAAATCAACCATGCAGCCTTTGGTTAGCATGAACCATCCTCGCTTCCCCTACTTCTAAAGCTAGCCATGACAATCGAAAAGAGGATTTGAGAAATGAGAATCTGAATGGTAGACCTAGTAGAAAACTAAAATTGTGTCGATAAGAGGAAGAAACTTCCCCGAGCCCATCGATCCATTCAGTGAAAAGGGATAGTACATTCCCTTTTTTCCCATAATTCATGCATACAATTAAGGATATCAAAACAAAGAAGCAATCACTCAAACATGTAAATGTACCATTCACACAAATGTATATACATATTTTTGCATAACTCAAGATAGGATTGGGATATTGATAATGAGTTGGGGACTATGTGTGTGTTATCTAGCACCTTGATTTTCTCTGGTAGGTGCCCAGGTGAGCATCTAACACCTCAGGCAATTACCCTAAGCACATCATGCCTTTAACAAAACTAGTATAAACAAGAACCCGGTAACCTACTAACCCTTGTATCAATAAATCATTACATCGGTCAAAGGTCACTCCTAAACTTAGACTCACCTTCAGCTATTAGAACCAATACCAAGATTTTATTATCTCAATTGAGATTAGTTACCTAAACTTTTCCTATCAAAGATTATACAAATTATGTATATACATATTGTTGCATAACTCAAGATAGGATTGAGGTATTGATAATGAGCCGGTAACCTTGATTTTCTCTGGCAGATGCCCAGGTGGGCGTCTAACACCTCAGGCATTTCCTTGAGCACATAATGCCTTTAACAAAACTAGTATAAACAAGAACCTAGTAACCTACTGACCATTGTATCAATAAATCATTACATCGATCAAAGGTCACCCCTAAACTTAGATTGACATTCAACTATTAGAACCAAAACCAAGATTTTATTATCTGAAGTGAGATTAGTTACCTAAACTTTTCCTATCAAAGATTATACAAATTATGGTCTAACTTAGCACCGAATAAGAAGGATCATACGTAAAATCTCTCCTTCAACATTCGCTCGATCATTTTTGACGCTGCATGTTAGCAATTATCCGTCAGATAGCTACAAAATTGATTGTTCTTTGCAAAAATCTGAATGACCAAGAGTGCATCTCTCGGTATACCTTCTCTCATTTCTTCACAAAAAAATATACCTTCTATCAGTGCCACAACATCTTTCCCTTTGTGATTCTCAGTAAAGATCATTTTTCATTGGATAATTCTCTTCCTTATTCAAGTACATCCCACAGATATATCAGTAAATTTTATCGTTGGCATCGTGTATGTGTTTCTTTTCTTTTCTTGAGGAAAAAAAGGGTATGACATCGAGAACAAGCCTACCCCGATCACGTCTGTGTTTCATTAGTTTATACCACTAGAAAAAAATAAAACTGAAGAAAACAGCACATGTAAGAAAAATCAACTGGTTTATTTCATTGTTACAAATTATCATGTAAAAAAACAAAAACAAGCAAATATACTTCATCCCAGTAATGTTAGTAGAAGCCTCGGTGCGGTTTAAATTAATAAACCAATTTTATTTCATTACTACTAATTATCATGTAAAAGATCAAAAAACAAGCAACTTCTTTCCAATGAATAATAATTATACCACAACACTTTCCAGGGATTCCACGCTAAGCTTTAAATAAATAAAATAATTTCATTGCAGCAGAATAGGTCATGATATTGTGTCAGCTTTGAGTCCATTTCTTTTTACTTTGATTATAGACGAGTTGACAAGTCACATTCAGGATGAGTTACCTTGATGTATGTTATTTGTTGATGATATTGTGTTGATTGACGAGACTATAGATGGAGTAAATGAGAAGCTTGAGGTCTGGAGACATGAGTTGGAGATTAAAGGATTTCGTATAAGTAGGGCTAAGACAGAATATATGGAGTGCACCATTGATGGAAGCAATGGTGAAGGAATTGAGGTGAAGATTGGTGATGATAACATTTGGAAGAGAGATTCTTTTAGATATCCGGGATCTATTTTGCAACATGATGGGGAAATTGATGGAGATGTTACTAATAGAATAAATGCAAGTTGGCTAAAGTGGAGAGGAGCCTCTGTTGTTCTCTGTGATAAGAAAATTCCCTTAAAAATTAAAGGAAAGTTTTACAAAGCAGCTGTGAGACCTGTTATGCTCTATGGATCTGAATGTTGGCCTGTGAACCATAGACATGTGCAGAGAATGGCTGTAGCAGAAATGAAAATGCTAAGGTGGATGTGTGGACACACACGTAAAAATCGGATTCAGAATGATGCAATCAAAAAGAAAGTTAGTGTTGCTCCGATCGAGGATAAGATGCGAGAAAACCGCTTAAGATGGTTTGGTCATTTGCAAAGAAGACCAGCTGATGCACTAGTTAGGAGATGGGAGTGTTGGGATGTTGAGTCGGCTAAGAGAGGGCGGAGACGGCTCAAGAAGTGTTGGAAAGAGACCATACGAAGGGATCTTTGTTTTGTGGATATAAGCCCGGGATTGACCCAAGATAGATCTGAATGGAGGCGAAGAATCCATGTAGCCGACCCTACTTAATTGTGGGAAAAGGCTTTGTTGTTGTTGTTGTTGTAGAATAGGTCAACATAATGCAGCAGACGATATATCTTTCACATAAAACTAGAGGCATGTCAAACTAAAAAAATGCAGCTGGAAACAATGCCAATAAATTATCAAAAATGTTCTACTTTCAAGTCCAGATAGCAAGACAACTTCAAATTAATCATTATCATGCAACTTGTAAATCCGATTAAATCCAAGCTGAAGAGCTTGGCAAATTTAACGTCACAAATTACAGTTGCAGATAAAAGGTTAATTACATACAAAAAACCAATCAAATATTATGTTATGTCAGCCGTATAACAAAAGGGGGGAAGAAAATAATGAGAAACCTCTAAAATGATTATTAAAAAAATTACCTGAAGAGGATAAGTAAACAGTATAGCATTCTGATCCTTCAAGTAGCTGATGAGATACAATACTCCACTCAATATCACATACTTGCGAGAACGCCGAAAATCAAGTCAAGGATCGCATGAAATAATCACAAAATAACAAACTGAACTATAACACTAATGTGCATTGTGCATATACGGCAACACGTGCAACTAAAGCAACTAATACAAATCCAAGTCAAAGACATATTTATAATATCCACATTAGTGAAATAGACACAATCTATTGTATTTATCCATGTAAGAATGCGCAGAGTTTTTGTTTCAGTGAAATATTTAAGGTAATGAATATGACATAAGTACATTATGTGTTCTCCAATGTCACCCAACCCAGAATGATTGTTCCATTTCCTCCTTTCTTCTATTAATAACTACCCATCAGTCAAAATGGGGTTATATCCTACAAAACTTGGGCAAACATAATACACATCCTACACAGACATCCCTCGAGGAAGAAATCCCCCAAAAAAGGTCAAACTTTTCACGAAGCAAAGGAAATCTCTTCAAAAAAGCCAGCAAATTGACACGTTAACCCAACAAAAGAACAATACCACCAAAAAGGTTCTAATTTTTCACGCAGCAAAGGATATAACGCGATGCAGGCGAGGAGGAAATCCCTGTTCTCTGGGAACTTCTTCTTGTAGAACTGCGCAACGAGTGCCGTGGCGATTATGACGGCACCGAGCAGCAGCCTGAGGTTGCTCATCCTCACGTCCTCCGTGTATCCTTTCCCAGTGACGATCTGGATGCCCGAGATCGGTCGAACAGCGATCAGCTTGAGTCAAATTCGATCGGATCCAAAACCTGAAGAGAACAAATCTAGGGTTTATGGAAGGGTACCTCGGATACGGATTCGTCGAGGAGGGTCTTGATGGAGTGGTGATCGAGGAGGTTCGCCTTCTTCGGTCCCTTCCCGGAGGTCGCCATTGCTGTGCTCTGCTGCTGCTGCTCTTCTCCAAAGTGCTAATCTCTCTCTCTCTCTCTCTCTCTCTCTCTCTCTCTCTCTCTCTCTCCTGTGTTCGGTCTTCGACCCTTGAGGACAATAGAGTGGGGCCGTTTCCTCTGCGAATGCGGGAGGTGTCGAGTGATCGGGTCCGTCCAAGTTGCCGATCCGGATCGTCGATTCCGGGTCCGAAAGAGGGGCCCGAGTGGAAACTGTACTGCACGTGGATAATAAATAAATGGGGTTTTTACAGTTGTGCCCTCCTTAGATATTGCAATATCACTTATACCTCCTTTTTTTTTGCAAATTCAGTTGTACCCCTGATTTCTTCCACAATGATCACTTCTGCCCATCGGATTAGTTGTCATCTATCATCATCTCAAACCGACATTAACTTTAGAGACACAGCTAATTAGATAAAAAAATCGAGGGTAGAATATCTTTTTCTTCTCTTTTTTCTTCTTCTTCCTTCCACTCTTCATCCCTCCTCCCCGAACAGCCTCTCCTCCTTCTCTGACCATCTCCTCCTCTGCCCCTCCCCTCCAACCCCTCCTCCTCCGACCACATCCTCCTCCGCCCCTCCCTTCCAACCCCTCCTCCTCCGATCACATCCTCCTCTGCCCCTTCCCACCAACCCCTCCTCTTCCGACCGCGTCCTCCTCCACCTCTCCCCCAATAACCCCCCCCCCCCCCCTCCCTCCTCCGGCCGCCTCCTCCTCCACCCCTCCACCGAAAACCCCCTCCTCATCGTCTGACCACCTCCTTCTCCAACCCTCTCCCTCCAACCCCTCCTCCTCCAGTACATCCCCCTCCTTTGACCCTCCCGCGATAGCCCCCCCTCCTCCTCTGACCACCTCCTCCTCCGCCCCTCCCCCTCCCGTCCCTCCCCCTCCAGCCCACCTCGTCCTCCACCCCTCCCCCTCTATCCCCTTCTCCTCTACCCCTCCCCCTCCAGCCCCTCCTTCGTCCCTCCTACTCATGCATCTCCTCCCCTCTGACAACCACCTCCGCCGCCTCTCCCCCTCTAGCCCCTCCTCCGAACACCTTCGCCCCTCCCCCTCCTGCCCCCATGCGACTTCTGCATCTGCTCCATCATGGTGGATGATCAATCTCCATTTCATCACCTTTATTCTTTCATTTTGACATTCATTCCTTAGATAAATGCATGTAAATGCCATTATTTTGATTTAATTAACATATGTTATTTATTATATAAAATACATTGATTAAAGTTAAAATAAAAAAATAAATAAAAGAAAAGAAAAGGAAAGGAAATACCAAATCTATTTCATAACCCTAAATCCCGAGACCTGGGCATCATGATGACTGGTTCGATAAGGAATAAAGTAGAGGGAGATAAGGATCAAAACACAATAAAACTTTATTTATTTATTATTCAATAATGCACTTTTGGTACTTATTTTATTCTTTATTATTTACACTCAAATCAATGACTTGGTACATCAAAGTTGTAGATAAAAATACAAAGAAAAATATAAAATTTATTTCACACAAAAATAGTACACAATGTACATTCTAGACTCTGAATAAGATCCCAAAACCCAAACTTCTCAGACCTATATCTTCTCCATATGAACTCAAAATGCATCAAAATCATCTTTAATTGTATATAATTTTTATTATCTAATTAATGAAGATGGTTTCACTTAATTCGGAGATAACATGTAAAAGTTAGATTTTGAACCCCTATTGTACAATATACACGAATAAAATATTCATTTATTTATTATTTATATTTTCACAATTTTACTTTTTTATATTTTTTGTAAAATACTATGTATATTATATGCACGTAATAGGAATAAAAGAAAACCATTAAAAATGAACTAAAAAATAAGTATATAAAGATATAGATGAATTACCTATACTTATACCTATATAATAAATACATCTATCGATTTAAGTGTACAAATGAACTCAGAAAAATACAATGAAAGTATATTTGTGTACATCTAAATAAGTTACAAAATTATAATTTAAGTGTATAAAATAATAAAAATCTAAAATACAAAATAGAAATAAAATATACATGTATAGGTAAATATACCTATAATTATACTTGTAAATAATAACTTGTAATAAATAACCTCATAAAAATGAATAAAAATGGGAATAAAATACTACAACAAATAATAAATATTTTTATTTTATAACAAAAAATTAATAAATTTATCTGCTATTTATTATTCATTTTATAAGGTATTTTTCCCTGCATTTTTCTGGTTGGTCCACGTGGACCAACCAGAGCCATTCTTTTGTTGACTCTGGTCAACTACCCTTTGGCGCCTCTCACCCTTGATAGAACCTCGAGCACTCCAATTTTCGGCATTTCCCCTTGCAGTATAATGATCGAATCGCCTTGAGCCTTGAACAAAACTTTCATATGTGATCTCCGTGATTCACGCAGAATCTTTAGATCTTGTCAAACTCCCTGGAGTCGTCCTTTATTTGATTCGCACTAAGCCTCCTCGTCATGTTTATAAATAAGAACCCCAACCCTTCTAGTCTGATTTGATCCCTCTTCAAGCCATGATTACCCTTCCCTTGTACATGAGTGTGTTCTCGATGATAGAGAGAATACCCCCGAGGTGTTGGAGCAGAGCTAAGATGAGAGGAGGTGGTCCAAGGCGCTGCTCCGGTGAGGTCTCTACTCCTTGGTGCAAACCAGGTTCGAGATGCACATTTTTTTAGGTAGATTTAGTTGTACTTAGTTTATTCATGTTGTTTGTTTCGCACGTAGAACCTTAGTTTAGCGTAATTTTCAAAATTGGATCATTATAGCTCACTGATCCTGCCATATTTCATTGTGACTCTTCCATGTTTCGACCCATATATCATGTCCATTCCCTTCCCCTTCTCCTGCTGCATCTTTTCTCAGCCTCGAACCAACCTGGTCCTTCATGGATCAGTAAATCGAAGTTCCCCTTGTTGCCTCTCGTCGGAGCTCCTCGATCTCGCTCATTCCCGTTGTGCAGTAGCTTCATTTTGGCTCGAGGTGACTCGCCTCGAGCCTCTGAGTTTTTCCCTACATGTATGTGATGCTATGGACCCTTGTATGTCTGATTCCACAACAGGGGAGGCTCTCATGTGCCCCAATCTTCCCTGAGCTTCAGGCGTCTGCTCAACGAGGGCCGAACCTTCTTGACTGCACCATTCGATGTGGGATGCTTCCAGGAAGCTCTGGAGACCGCCATCAAGCTCTCTAGTGGCCAGGACGAGGAGAAATGCATGATCAAAGGAGGGATAGGGAGGTGTTCTTCCCTGATCTTCCTCCGCCCTCCAGAATCGTCGGATCTTCAACAAGGCCCAGATCTAATCTAGGTCGTTTACTCTCGACAAAACATTACCTCATTCCCCGTCGTTGATCGAGTAAGTGGTGCCTACGTGGCGCCTCCACAACCGTATGCGGGCATGCATTAATGGGAAAATATCACAGATGCCCTCGTAATTTTTGTATATTTATTTAATATTTAAAATTAGGTTTGAAGTGTAAATAATAGTGGTTAATGGCAGGGACCCCCTCGCCTTTTTCTATATTTACATTGGTGTCCATGCTAGCTCACCTCATGTCCCCCGACCCCATGTGAGGTGGACATACCCCTACACATACCCCTACAGGTTTTTGTATTTATAAATAGTCTAGAAATTTGTATATTCAGTGTTATTTTTTTATGAAAAATTTGTACAGAGGATATTGTACTTTTTGTATATTACACATATACCCTTGTCAAGCGTTTTTATTTTAAATAGGGTTAAATGGGGCTGCCCCGTGGGAGTAGCCAACTTGGCTACTCCCACCCCTATTTTCCCCTCATTTTTTTATATCTTTGGAAAATAAAAATGTGTAAATTCATCGTTATATCCCTCTAACATTCTATTAAAATTTCGTCAGAAACAGAGACTCCTACGGCCTCCATCATAACAGGGTCGATTTAAAAAATCCTACGACCGTTAAAAAAAATGACGCCTAGATGGAGGACCTAGGAGTCTCTGTTTCTGACGAAATTTTAATAGAATATTAGAGGGATATAGTGATGAATATACACATTTTTATTTTCCAAAGAAATAAAAAAAATGAGGGAAAATAGGGGTGGGAGTAGCCAAGTTGGCTACTCCCAGGGGGCAGCCCCATTTTACCCTTTTAAATATTCATGGTTGAATTGCATATTAACCCCTGGATTTTTGTATTAGATTTTGGGAATGCATGTTGTTAGTACTCATTTTTTGTACATGTTTGCTTAATTTTTATAAAATATTGTCGTGCTCCAAAAATTATGCAAAAATAGGACAATGTACCTGGATACATATACTTTTACGCAATATTTTTTTGCATTTTATACATTTTGCCTATTTATTAAAAATCAAAAGAGCACTTTTTGCCCCTATTTGACTTAGAAAATACCTAAAAATTATAAAACCTTGTTGAAAAATATCAAAAAAACAAACTCTGTCTATTGTAGTATTTTATATTTTCGGACCAAAATCCCTAAAAATAAAAAAAAAGGAAATGATAAAAAAAATAAAAAGCTCCATAATCCTATAAAAATTATAGAAATTCCTTAGAAAATCTAAAAATATTTGTTCATGTTTGGTAATTTTAATTCTATATATTATTACATATGAAAATTAGTTTTAAGAAATTTTGAGTTTATTTATTATTTTTAAATCTCAAAACAATTCAGCATGTTTATTTAGTCCCTGATATATAAAGAAAAAACAAATAAAATTTTAAAAACCAAAAACCCATGTAAAAATGACACTTGTTTACATAATTCATTTTTTATTAACAATAATCATTAGGCTACCTTGTTTGCTCTCAGTGGTTCGACCTCTACATGCTTACATTGTACATCTTTGTTTGTAGATTATAATAAATTGTACTTCACTTTTTTGTCATTTATTGATTAATTATTTGTTGTGGGGAACTTGTTGCTTGAATTGGAATTCGTGAGCGGTCACCTTAGCGACACTCCATCTTCGATATTCTTTTAGTGAGGATATTTTCAGACCCTTGCGGACTCTCGATCCAACAAATGGCGGTGTTGCCGGGTAGCATCGTATTGTTGCTTAAGTTGTACATAAATGCATTTTCTTTTATTGTATTATACATACTTTTCTTTCTTTTCCTTACTTGTGCATATTATAGCTCTCAATTCTGTGTACAAATTATCTGATTATTTGTCCTAATATCTCTCTTGTTATGTTTGATGTGAGGACATGCTATGAGGACAACTTCTTAGGGAGTCGAGGCATCCAAGTATGATGGAGACTGGCCTTCTTGCCCTGACCAGCAGGAGAGGCAGCAAGCATGACAAGGAGGACACTTGCATAGATTTTAGTTTAGAATTTTATTTTTGGTGAGATAAAGTGATTCTTTATTTATTATTCATTATTCATTATTTGTAACAATACAGGGACTTGGACATTACTCTACTTAACGAGGTTCATTGCCCGGGTGATTATTCACCTAGGGGCTTCATCGTGGTTTTTTTGTGTTTTATTGCTTTTATTTTACTTGGTTTATTGATGTTTCAAGTTTTCTACCTTTCTTTTTATTTGATTTGTGTGCATGAATCTCCTAGATTTTAGGACTGCTTGTATCGATAATTAGGTCCAAACCCTAACAAAAATCATGTTCCTATAGTCTCTTACATTTGGATCTAGTCTAATTAATAATTGCTAACTATTTAGATTTGCGCCTACATATCGAGAGAGACGCCATACAATGCTAGCAGAATCCATTGTGGCGGGCACGGAGGTGTCTCCAAGATCAGACTCTCAGGTTCATTTCTGAATAATTGATAAATGGTTCTTCACGACTAATATCAGCTAATATTTAGGGAATTTTGTTGATTGCACACTACCCTGCAGATATGAGAAAAAAATTGCATACCGAACGGAGAGAGCTGGGAAGCATTGTAAGTCCTCTAACTTTGTATGCATCATTAGATTCTATGGTAAGATTTCCATCACGGAATCGACTTGCATGACTTTTTCGCTATCTCCCTCTGATTTTGAGCACTTAAGACTTAAATGAAAATTCACAAAAATGTTAGGCGCTTGTATGCAAAATATCCAAAAAAGTGAAAATCCAAAAAACTAAAACAAGGGGACTGCTAAACAAACTCTGACCTTAATTAAAATATATAATATGCTTCATTGTTTTGGGTTAATAAAGCCCTCATTATCTTCAGGTACCTTAGGAGGGGACCAAACCCCCTCCCATGAGTGAGGCACAACCCATTAAGGGTTAGAGCCAAAAACCCATTCAGTAATTGCCTTTGTATCGCCTGGATTTCTGAGGTATTGGTTTATCGTAGGTGGATGAGTAAGACATGGTCAAAGATGGTGTTTCCGCCTTGTGTGAAACATTGACCCTGGCTGAAGTACTGAGTGTAGGACACGTTCTCATAGGTGTGTCTGTCTCATTATCTTGAGTCTGAGTAAGGCCTTGCACGCTCACGGGTGATTCTGTTGCGATCGGGGTCCGAAGTACTGGTTTTGCCTATCGGCTTCCTCTTTCTCATTCTTTGGATGAGTAGGAATCCAGGAAGGGATACAAGGGCCTCAAAAAGTGCAAACTACATGTTACAAAGGAGGAGGAAAAGTACGGGATACTTTCTGGCAATACTCTCGCTCCTATAGGGTTAGCGTCTAAGGACTTGTTAAAAAATATACCTGAAATAACAACCCTAAAAATGAAAAGATTAAAATTGCTGATCCCTTACGGCTTCACATGTATAGAGTTAGTGAACCCAATTTTGTATTGGTGTGGGTCTAGATTAAGGTTCAAAAATCAAGTCTCGCACCCTTGCGCAAAATTTGTCTTATATTTTCCTCTTTTACCCCTTGCTCAGTTCGAGCCTTTCTATTGTTTTACATTCCTTTTATTCCTCGTTGATCATCGTATCCTTCCTCCTGCATCGATCCTCCTGTTTATCCACGATGTCGATCCATGGACGTCCAATCGAGGTTCCGCCAACACCTACATCGATTCCATGGACTCAGCATCGTCAATAATCTGAGGTGATTCCCCAGAACCCGATTTAAACCTTGCAAACCAATCTCCAGACTTCTCATCTTCTTTCCAATCTCTTTCTATTTCTTAATAAAATAGGTTCACTCTTATCCCATGTTTGTATGTTGCAAATGGAGGTCAATTTCAGTCTACATCTTCTACTCCATTCACAACTATCTGGGATTGATCCTAATCTCATATTCATCATTGCAATTGGTTGTCAGTTCCCCAGTTGTTCTGATTGGTATTCCTCTTACATTGCAAATAGAAGCCAGTCCTGGATCCCAGTCTAGAGTTCATTTCATCATATTCAGACCTTGAGGTGGCTCCTCCTGGCGGAAAGGGAAAAGAACCAAGACAACCGCCGCCCCAAACAGAGCAGGGCCCAATGCCCGATCAGAACCAAGTGAATGCTCAGTTGCTAGCTTCCATCCAAGCCATCCAGCAGTAACTGACGGAGCAGGCACTATCCCAAACTGCATTCCAAGACATGTTGAATGATCTGAGGAACAAACCAGTGGGAGGAGGAGGAAGACATGAGGATGAAATTCCCCGTGATGATCAAGAAGAAGAGGAACAAGGACCCGATGTGCCTAAACCTGTGCTAAAAGAGACATATAACCCTGGAGATAGCCAGATGACGGAGTAGATTAGCATCTCACCGATGCATGTGCACTTTGAGCTCAAACCGCAGTTCCTTGCTCTTCTGCCCACCTTTCATGGAAATACCAATAAGGGACCATACATTCACCTGCAGCAGTTCTCTCGTATCTACCGAACAACACACTACCCTAACATCTCGTTAGGTGTAGTTAAGATGACCACATTTCCCTTCATCCTCCAAGACAAGGGCTTGTATTGGGTCAACCATTTAGGAAAGGTCATGACGGTATGGGAGGGACTTAAGTCTATGTTCCTTGATGAATCCACGATTCATCATACTAAAAAATGAAAATAGAGCTTCGTTCTCGAGTAATTAGCTACATTTCATCATCTATTCTTCATTTTTACCATTCATACATGTAAAATTAATATCTGCATTTTAATACTCATAATTGCATTCATAATCATCTTCACTTTTACACCCAACTTCATGCATTTTAAACTAATTCATGCTAACTCCAAATAACCTCAAACCAACTCCACTATGTACATATTATTGACAAGATTAAAGGAAAATTACAAAAAATACTAACTCAAATAATTGGCCCGTGAGACAAAACTCCAATTTCAGGCCAGATATACTAAAATGCTCATATATTCCTTATACAGTGTCCGATTTAGATCTACTCATTTTAAAGTAATACATATTCAAAGACCTTTAAACAAGACTAATTTCATAAAAATCGGAGCTCGTATGTGAAAGTTGGGTTTTGGGCCTCTTTTGCTCGTTTCGAGTTTTCCCTGATTTTGACTCGATATTTTTTGTACACAATTAACTCTTTTTCTCTTATTTTTTTCATCTATATTATTTGATGAAAGTTTTAATAAAATCCATAAAAATCCAAATTCAAATCGAGACTGACATCAAAGAAACTGACAGAGTCTGAGTGTCCTCTGTAAGTCTATACAAATTTCTAACTTTTTCTTCCTTATTTTATTTCCCTATTTTCCTATTTATTAAAAATAAAAAAGTAAATTATTGTGTAAATATTTATCTTTAATTTTATCATTATTTTTCTCGATTTTTCTCTTATTTAAAAATCACAAAAAAATTACAAAACCCAAAAATCAAGGTGTTTTATGTACATGGAGTACCCTTAAAATATCATTTTGCACAGATGACCTCTTTTTCTCTTGGCCTCTTCATGAAAGTTGTAGATCTCATCGAGACGAGTAAATTTTGTGTTGAGCACTTTTCGATTCGTGGTCATTGATGAATCTCGGATTCATCACTCTAAGTCTCATTAATTAAGCTCAAGTCCCTCAAAATCAATTGCATTTCTGCATTTATTTCGCATAATTAGCATTCATGCATGATTTCATAAGAATTGCATTTTAGCATTAATTTCTGCATAAAATAAGGAGCCAAAAATCCAAGCCAAAAATGACCTGTAAATAGCCTAACCTCCCCTATTTTTAACTCCTTCATGCTAACACCGCATACCACGAACTCACTTCCACTGTGTACACATCACTAACAAGAATAAATGAAAAATACAAAAAAAAATCACTAACCATGATAAGTGGACCAAAAACCCAAACCCTAGTTTTAGGATTCTCGGACTAAAAGCCCCATATCTTCCCCATCCAGTGTCCGATTTGATCCTACTCACTTTTGAACTAATGTACATTCAATTATCTTCAAAAGAAGACCAGTTCAAGTGAATCGGAGCTCATATGTGAAAGTTGGGTTTTGGGCCTCTTTTGTATATTTTCGCGGCTTTTGACCTGTATTTTATGTAAATATTTTCTTTATCATTAAAAATCCAAAAAAATTAGAATTAGGTGTCTTTTATTTATCTTTGATTTTTCCATATTTTTCCAGATTTTTTATCGTGTTTAAAAATGACAAAAAAATTACAAAACCCAAAAATCAAGGTATACTATGTACATGGGATACCCCAAAAATTCACTTTTTACATTTGACCGAATTTGGCTTTGATCGTGAAAGTTGTAGATCTCGTCGAGACGAGCATTTTTCGTGAAGGAACTTTTTCGATCCGAGGTCATTTGCTATTTTTTATTGATTTTACAAAGGATTTATTAGCGGATTTTTCTGGTGCTGACACGTGGCAGCCTCAGAGGCCGCCACGTGTCAGCGGTTTTTAGCATTTTTAATATCGTATTTATTTTAAAAAAAATTAAAAAAATTATTACAAAAATAATAATAATAAGGAGCACGTGCGTCGCACGTGCCATCCCAGGCACGTGCTCCGCACGTGCCCCATCTCCTCCCACGCCAACGCCACGTGGCCCATCCTGGGCCGTCCGATCTCGGCCGATCGGACGGCCCTTGACCATCGTCCTCCTGCGCCCTTTGACCGCTCCACCCCCTCCGCTATCCTCGCCAACGGTCGCCGCCAACTACTTTCCCCTCCGTTATTCCCGCACCGGCCAACTCCCTCGCGTCGCCCTTATCCTCACCGGCTGCCCGACCCCCCTTTCTCCTATTTAAATGCCATCGCCGACCCTAACCCACTCATCCGCCGATAAGCCCTAGCTTCTAGCCTCGCCGGTGGTGACAGCCCGGCGAGCCCTCTCTCTCCGGCGAGATCCGGCCACAACCCCGTGGCCGTTGCAGCAGCGACCTTCGTCGCCCCTTCTGCTCCGCTCCGGGGCACCGTCGAGCCTACGCCCACCGGCCACCGACCAACGCCTCTGCCTTCGCCGCAGAACCGCCATCGACCGCCTCCAGGAGGGCTCCGACCTTCGTCATCGACAAGCTCCACCGACGCCCCCCCCTTCATCGACTTCAGCCATCCAGGAGTCTCCGGCCTCCCTTTCGCCTTTGGCCGGGACGCCATCTTCTTCAACTCCGCCGCACCTGGAGGTCCCCCGCAACGCCACCAGCGACTCCGCAGCAGCGTCTCCGCCACCAGCCGCCGGTCTCAAGGCTCGAGGTCCCCCGCACGTGCTCCGCACGTGCGTGGGAAACTTTTCGTCAGGACGCCAGCCCCGGGGTCACGTGCTACGCACGTGCCCCTTGGGCAAATTGCAAGAAGCCCCCGGAGCTCCCTCAAATTGCAGATCCGTCCACCCCAGCCAAAGTCCGATTTGATCTTACTCACTTTTGAACTAATGTACATTCAATTATCTTCAAAACAAGACCAAGTTCAAGTGAATCGGAGCTCGTATGTGAAAGTTGGGTTTTGGGCCTCTTTTGTATATTTTCGCGGCTTTTGACCTGTATTTTATGTAAATATTTTCTTTATCGTTAAAAATCCAAAAAAAATTAGAATTAGGTGTCTTTTATCTATCTTCGATTTTTCCATATTTTTCCAGATTTTTTATCGTGTTTAAAAATGACAAAAAAATTACAAAACCCAAAAATCAAGGTATTCTATGTACATGGGATACCCCAAAAAATCATTTTTTACATTTGACCGAATTTGGCTTTGATCATGAAAGATGTAGATCTCGTCGAGACGAGCATTTTTCGTGAAGGGACTTTTTCGATCCGAGGTCATTTTCTATTTTTTATCGATTTTACAAAGGATTTATTCGCGGATTTTTCTGGTGCTGACACGTGGCGGCCTCAGAGGCCGCCACGTGTCAGCGGTTTTTAGCATTTTTAATATCGTATTTATTTTTAAAAAAATAAAAAAAATTTATTAAAAAATAATAAAAAGGAGCACGTGCATCGTGAAAAAATTGCACAGTCACCCCTGTAGTTTAGGTAATTAATCTTAGGTCCCCCCTGCAGTTTTATTTTTTATTTTATTTAATTATATTGCACGTATACCCTTGTGTTCTCCAGTCATTTTAGAACTATTCTCCACATCATTTTATTTATTTAAATATAGCATTTTGTTCATCTTTTAATTCTCTACATTTTGACATGTCATGAACATTTTTGTGATGATCGGTTGATTAATAATTAATTATTCTGTGGAAATTATCAAATTTTGCCCAGTCTGTGCTCTTCAAATTTTATTTAATTAAACATGATTCTAAAAATTCCCCAAAAATCAAATATCGTAGAGATTACTTTGATTAACATTGTGCCAAAAATTTTTTGCATTTACATACATATTTTGCTCTGTAAAAATCATTTTGCATATTTCATTGTTTAATTTTTAATAGGTATTAGACCCCACATTTTCAAAACAAAAAACTAAGTCGTTTGCCTCCCCGGCAACGACACCATCTGACGAGTCCGTAAAAGTCGAGGCGGAGCACGTGCCTCTTGAAAAAATTGCACAGTCACCCCTGTAGTTTAGGTAATTAATCTTAGGTCCCCCCTGCAGTTTTATTTTTTATTTTATTTAATTATATTGCACGTATACCCCTATGTTCTCCAGTCATTTTAGAGCTATTCTCCACATCATTTTATTTATTTAAATATAGCATTTTTCATGAAATTGGGAGGCAAACGACTTAGTTTTTTGTTTTGAAAATTTTTGTTCGGTTTTCGGAATTCGGGTAGTCTGACCCCCGAATTTTTCACTGTAAATCCCATTTTATTTCTTGTATTCATTTTTCAGCATTTATTTCATTTATTTTATTTTTGATTATTTTCTGAGTCACTCTCTTACATTCTCTCTCTTATTTTTCTTGTGAGGTACCCGGCGCACGTGGAGCGGTTTTTCAAGGAACCGACGCATCTTCACCGACACACGAAGAAACCGTAATTAAATTAAGATCGAGTCGAGTCGTGAGAGAGAGTAGAGTCTAGGTTTTTAATTTTTGCACTTTTAATTTCTGCTCATTTATAGCGGTGTCCGTTTGGACTCTCGCGTGTGTAAAAAGACCTTGAACTCTATTTGTGGTGTGTCGTGGCCTGTTTCACTCTCCGGAGAGGGTGGGGCCCGACTTGAGTGGCGATTAGGATAGACCTGCACATACGGCTCTCAGAGCATTTTTTATTTTTGATTGTGCTCGTAGGATCTTAAGCCACACTTTACTTTAACTGAGACGCATTTCGAGGGGAAGTAGACTACTCAATAATTTAACATTTCATTTATGTTCTAATTGAATAAGTGATTCAGAAAGTGAAAGTCAAAGTAAAAAGAAATCCATATATATATATATATATATATTGGTTGGCCCTCACTGGAAACTTGAGTAAGGAGTAGCTTTTTGTGGGGTTTTTCGAATCGAACAAAATTGAAAAAAAAAAAGAATTCCTTTCTTTATTTGTTGTAACTACTTGAGCCGGATGAGAAGAAACCCTCACGTCCGATTTTTAAGGGGGGATCCCATAGGAACCTATCCCGATTTTTCTTTTGCTAGGCCCATAACTAAAAAACCTACTTTCTTACGATTACGAGGTTTATTCGAATATGAAATCCAATCCTGGAAATACAGCATCCCGCTTTTTTTTACTACCCCAGGCTTCGAGACATTTCGAAATCGAGAAATCTCGACCGGAGCAGGTGCTATCAGAGAGCAGTTAGCCGATTTGGTCGTTCAACTTAGCCAAACTTAACTCAATTCTTCCTGCTAATAGAACTTTCTGCTTAGGGGCGGTTTTCATCGGCTTGCACGCATTTAGTATAAATTTTTCAATTCTGTATTGCATCCCACATGGAGATTGTGAGGAGGCACTGTAAGTCTTCTAACTGAGCATTCATCATAGTTATCCGCGTGCATTAGCTTTTCCCGAATTCCTCCCTCTTATTTTATCACATAAATCTAAAGGAAATTGGGACTGGACGGTAGACGTGTATTTGTGTTCATCTAAAATTCTTCAGTGATCGCCTCAATAAAATTAGAACTGCTAAATATAGCCGATCTTAAAAATCCATAAAATCAAGAATTTCTGCGGGAGAGCAACCCCGACATTGTTTGATTTTATCTTGCAGCGAGGAGAGAGACGCACACTAGGATAGAGCCCAGCTCCAAACCTAACAGCTCGTTTAAACGGCTTGCAAGATTGAATTTATCACCAACTAAAATTGAAAAGATAATAGCCGAACTCTTACGGCTTCATTGTGTGAGTTGGTGAACCCGGGGTTTGAATTGTGTTTGCATTGGTGTGCGTGAACCAATTTCAAGATCAATAGCCGCACATTCGATAAAAATTCTCTTGACTATCCCGTGCAATCATTTCTTCCCTCTCTTGATTTAAACCTCATAATGGAACTCTTGTCCAAAAACTCTCACAGATCCGACTCCCCATTCCTCTCAAAAAATGACCGAACACCCATCAGAACTATACTATGAAACTGAATTTGTTTCGGTTAGGCCCAAATCAACTCAATCCCCTTATTTCAATAATCCTCCAACTTTTGCGGGAGGCTTTCACCCGCAGATAAATTTGGCCTCCTCATTAAATTTCTATTCGAACCATCCAACCATAAATGACCACCTACCATCTCGGACTGAATCGTCTTATTCTCTGTTTTTCGCCAATGAAACTTTTCAAGATCAAAATCCCTTTAAATCTCATGACTGGCAGAGAAACCAAACTCAGATGGATAGACATGCACTGAATAATCATCGACATTGGATTGACCATGATAGACCCCTCGTCAGACATGATACTCATACAGAGGACTGGACTGACCGCTTAGAAACACAAAAACCCTGTATGTTGACTCCACAATATCCAGGTCTGACCAATCAACGACACATGTCTGAACCATATGAGCAGCCTCCTTCCATTATTTTTGAGGCAAAATTTTCAGAAAATAATGATCATATTTCGGATATTCCAAGAAGCTCTCCTCTCAGCACAAAGGGAAAAATGGAAGATGAAATTATCGAACATACACCTACTGCTCCCATAATTAATCATGAACTGAATCTTGAGGAGGATATTTCGAGGATAAATAATAAATTCAATTCAATAGAGGAGAGATTTCAAAAATTTACCGATCGATTCATCGCATTCTATGGTGGCTCAGACAGTAAAATGAATGAGGAAATAACTGGATCTGAGATTGAAAATTCTGAGGATATTCAGGGACCTATGGATAATTCTGAAAATGATTATGCTGCTGACCCTCACCCTGAACACCAGAGCCCCTCTTCGTCTGAAGAACACCCCACACCCCCACACCACCCAGAAAATACCAAAAAAATGGAAATATTTGAAAACCACAAAAAAATTGAAAATTCAGAAAATTTCATAAAAATTAAAACTGAAGATGATCTGCGAAATTTGGATCCGACTATACGGGAAGCACTGGAAAAACGCTTGATGTTTGAACTTCCCTTTATACAGGCCATTGAACACTTCCCCGACCTTAAAAGATTTATAACAGATAAATTAATGAACAAAAAGTCGGGTAGGATACGAACAAAGACCGAAAGACACATTTTGTCAATGGCCTCCTCCTTGGTGTTGAGGAGAAAAACCAAGAGCCGCATAGTGAAGCGGTTGCCCATATTTGACTGTGAAATCAAAGACAAAATTTTCACCCATGCTCGGATTGATGATGATTCACCAATTAATATCCTCCCGACCTCTGTATTCCATGAACTCAAACTCGGACCGATTCGGAAGATACGAGAGATTGTACGATTAGCGGACCGATCGATAAAGCGGCAGAGGAATTATTTCTGTCATCATGAAATTCCAAGGTGCTCCGCTCAAAGTAGAATTCACGATCATTGATATTGAGCATCAAGGATAATTCACCCAGTCTCCAATCATTCTCGGAAAGCCATTCTTGGCAGTGACCAGGGCGAGTATCGATTGTGAGACTCGGGAAATCAATTTCACAGCATTGGAAGCACTCAAATCCGACCCTATCTTTGACGAACCACAATCTTCTGAGGCAATCCACGAAGTCCCCGACAACCGTAACCATGAAACGGTAAAAGATCCCTACCCCGCAGCCACACTTGAGATAGCGGTTGTTGATGAGACTACTGGCTTAGAGAATCTCCCCCCTGCTCCATTCCCATCCGCGCTCACCATGGAGAATCATGTATATGAATCATATGATCCAGAGACTTACGCATGGGCACACCCTGGGTCAACCTACTCTGACTACATGGATTACATCAACTCGACACAGGAATGCGCCAACATCGAATCAATTAAGAAAGAACATGCAGAGACTCTCCCCAATATTCAAATCCCCGAGGATCTCAAAATAGACAAATCTTTCTACTACGATCCTGAGACATATGCATGGTCACACCCGGGAGCAACATTCTCTAAATATCTTGACCAAATCATCCCAAATCGAGAGTGCTCAAACATTTGGGAGAATAAGAACAAGCACGCAGATCAAACACCGACCAAGGAGAATTCAAATGGCTATTCATCTGGATACTCAAGTGAACCGACACCTTCACGACAAAATAAAAAGAGAGTCACCTTTGACCTTTCGGAAGAGGAATCAGTTGATGATCCCTCATCAGGTCCGGAAAAGATGATTTACATGAGTGAAGTCTGTTCGGCAGCCCTAAAGCCAGATCTTCGTAAGGATCCAAAATTCAATCCTCGTTGGACAACTCCCGTTCCTAACTACTCATCCAAAGCTGATGCTACTGCATTCTTCAAGTACACTGGAATTCTTTCGTATGAGCTGACTGAGACCGGTGCTTCTGAGTATTCATCTGAGGACAAACCGATTGACCCCAAGAAGGAACGAATTCTGAGGAAACAACTGAAGAAATAAAAAGACCGAATACTTGGAGTATGCCCACTTTCAAATACTACTCCTCTGAGGATAACTCTGATGATGGATATCTTTCATCTGACTCAAACACTTCATCTATTATCCATCGTGATTTTTCTGAGGATGACACTGATTGTAGTGGGGAATCATATGCCTCATCGCCGACTCATCACTACGATCTTCCACCACAGGTTCACAAAAAGATCAGCCGAAAACCGCCTTAATCATCGGCTACCCACCCTCCCTCCCGACCACATCGGTCTCCTTGTACAGCTTCTTCCTTTACTTAGGCAAGGCCTAAGTATAGGGGGGACCGATGCCATCTGTATATATCATTCTTCTCCTGACTCCTAATTGCTCCATTTCCACCCTTCTTCCATACTTAGGCTGTCCACAGCCTAAGTATAGGGGGAACCAACATCCACCTGTATATACTCTCTTTATTCACATATCCAGACCGCTTCATTTTTCTTTTTATTTTTTCACTCCCTTACGCTTAGCCCGAGCTATGTCTTCTTTACGCTTCTTGTGCTCTGAGGACACAACACTCGCTAAGTATAGGGGGTATGTATATATACTTTGTATATATTTTACCCATATCTCGTACTTTCGCGTAAGTTTATATGTATTTACGGGGTGGGTACTAACTTGAAAAAAAAAGAGTTTTACTACTAACACTGACCTGCCCAAAATTTTTGAAAAAAAAAGAGAGAGAGAAGGCTTCTTATTCCATTTTCTGCATAAAAAAACTCCCTTGCATAAAATGTCAAAAAAAACAAAAAAAATGTGTGTCAGCATCTCACACCTACACTTCATCCAACATTACATGCATCCGTGAAAAGTCACTGGGTTCTTAATCGAGTTATGAGCCGAAACCGAGAGTGGTCCGGACTTGACCTTAATCTACCTAATTTTCAGAGGAACTTCACCAAGAAATAGGATTTTAAGAGCTTCAGGTCTTTGTGACTTAATTCCTTAAGTTCCACATGACAATGTACAGCGTTTGACTCTTAGTGTCTAACCTGGTCTCTTCATTCTGGGTACAACTCTGAAATAGGGAATTAATTCGCACTCTCGCACTATGCACTTAGCTCAACCCAAACGGGATGTTGGAAGACTGTGTGAGTCTCTTTTCTGGTAGCGTGGAAATCTAAAGACCGAAGTACGGGTTGAAATAAAGCTTCGGAAAAGGGATGGACGGCTGGGCATAATTTTTCTAAGACCCCAAAAAATGTACGGAACAAAAAGATTCTATATCCGTAGGGGCACAACAAGATCCAAGCAGAACCACCAAAAATTCCAAATACATAGAAGCATTCTACCAATTAAAAATCCGACCAAAAAGTTCCAAGCTTCAAAGAACCTGCAGATCTTGGTGGAGACTCGGCTACACTGGCCATCTTCACAAGGAGAGGTGACTACACTGGCCACCCTCCAGTTCTTTTCTCTTTCTTCTATCTTCTCCCTCATTCGATTGTGAACACAGCGCGACAGACCTTAGAAGGAAATACCTGACTCCCTGAGGACGAGTTACTGGAGAAGAGAGGAGCATGGTAGTCCGGAATTCTGGATGGGAAGAGCTAAAACCCTTCACACACTTGAGTCGGTTATTCAATGTTCATAGGGTATACTTTGGGAAGAGGATTGATCTAAGATGACTTCTGAGCCGAAACTGTGTCAATGATGTGTAGAACTTGAGGGATGTTGATATTAAAATTCTGTCTCACAGAAGTTCCGACACATTATTAATCCAATGGTCAAGTTTAGTTTCACTTTCACCTTCAGTTATGGTCTTGGTATGGAACCCGGTCTCATTTCACTTCATGGCATTTCTTTTTGATGCTCAGGGACGAGCATGGTTTAAGTATAGGGGGGTGATGAATCTCGGATTCACCACTCTAAGTCTCATTAATTAAGCTAAAGTCCCTCAAAATCAATTGCATTTCTGCATTTATTCCGCATAATTAGCATTTAGGCATGATCTCATAAGAATTGCATTTTAGCATTAATTTCTGCATAAAATAAGAAGCCAAAATTCCAAGCCAAAAATGACATGTAAATAGCCTAACTTCCCCTATTTTTAACTCCTCCATGCTAACACCGCATGCCACAAAACTACTTCCACTGTGTACACATCACTAACAAGAATAAATAAAAAATAAAAAAAATCACTATCCATGTTAAGTGGACCAAAAACCCAAACCCTAGTTTCAGGATTTTCGGACTAAAAGCCACATATCTTCCCCATCCAGTGTCTGATTTGATCCTACTCACTTTTGAACTAATGTCCATTCAATTATCTTCAAAACAAGACCAAGTTCAAGTGAATCGGAGCTCGTATGTGAAAGTTGGGTTTTGGGCCTCTTTTGTATATTTTTGCGGCTTTTGACCTGTATTTTATGTAAATATTTTCTTTATCATTAAAAATCCAAAAAAAAATAGAATTAGGTGTCTTTTATTTATCTTTGATTTTTCCATATTTTTCCAGATTTTTTATCGTGTTTAAAAATGACAAAAAAATTACAAAACCCAAAAATCAAGGTATTCTATATACATGGGATACCCCAAAAATTCACTTTTTACATTTGACCGAATTTGGCTTTGATGTCTTCATGAAAGTTGTAGATCTCGTCGAGACGAGCATTTTTCGTGAAGGAACTTATTCGATCCGAGGTCATTTGCTATTTTTTATCGATTTTACAAAGGATTTATTCGTGGATTTTTCTGGTGCTGACACGTGGCAGCCTCAGAGGCCGCCACGTGTCAGCGGTTTTTAACATTTTTAATATCATATTTTTCAAAAAAAATAAAAAAAATTATTAAAAAAATAATAAAAAGGAGCACGTGCGTCGCACGTGCCATCCCAGGCACGTGCTCCGCACGTGCCCCATCTCCTCCCACGCCAACGCCACGTGGCCCATCCTGGGCCGTCCGATCTCGGCCGATCGGACGACCCTTGACCATCGTCCTCCTGCGCCCTTTGACCGCTCCGCCCCCTCCGCTATCCTCGCCAACGACTGCCGCCAACTACTTTCCCCTCCGTTATTCCCGCACCGGCCAACTCCCTCACGTCGCCCTTATCCTCACCGGCTGCCCGACCCCCCTTTCTCATATTTAAATGCCATCGCCGACCCTAACCCACTCATCCGCCGATAAGCCCTAGCTTCTAGCCTCGCCGGTGGTGACAGCCCAGCGAGTCCTCTCTCTCCAGCGAGATCCGGCCACAACCCCGTGGCCGTTGCAGCAGCGACCTTCGTCGCCCCTTCTGCTCCGCTCCGGTACACCGTCGAGCCTACGCCCACCGACCACCGACCAACGCCTCCGCCTTCGCCGCAGAACCGCCATTGACCGCCTCCAGGAGGGCTCCGACCTTCGTCATCGACAAGCTCCACCGACGCCCCCCCTTCATCGACTTCAGCCATCCAGGAGTCTCCGGCCTCCCTTTCGCCTTTGGCCGGGACGCCATCTTCTTCAACTCTACCGCACCTGGAGCTCCTCCGCAACGCCACCAGCGACTCCGCAGCAGCGTCTCCGCCACCAGCTGCCGGGCTCGAGGCCCGAGGTCCCCCGCACATGCTCCGCACGTGCGTGGGAAACTTCGTCAGGACGCCAGCCCCAGGGTCACGTGATACGCACGTGCCCCTTGGGCAAATTGCAAGAAGCCCCCGGAGCTCCCTCAAATTGCAGATCCGTCCACCCCAGCCAAAGGCACGTACGCAGCACGTGCCTCTTGAAAAAATTGCACAGTCACCCCTGTAGTTTAGGTAATTGATCTTAGGCCCCCCCTGCAGTTTTATTTTTTATTTTATTTAATTATATTGGACGTATACCCTTGTGTTCTCCAGTCATTTTAGAACTATTCTCCATATCATTTTATTTATTTAAATATAGCATTTTGTTCATCTTTTAATTCTCTACATTTTGACATGTCATGAACATTTTTGTGATGATCGGTTGATTAATAATTAATTATTCTGTGGAAATTATCATATTTTGCCCAGTCTGTGCTCTTCAAATTTTATTTAATTAACCGTGATTCTAAAAATTCCCCAAAAATCAAATATCGTAGAGATTACTTTGATTAACATTGTGCCCAAAAATCTTTGCATTTACATACATATTTTGCTCCGTAAAAATCATTTTGCATATTTCATTGTTTAATTTTTAATAGGTATTAGACCCCACATTTTAAGGTTTAGGATTTTTCTGAGATCCATCACCTAGTGATAGATCTTAGATAATTTTATTTCTTGAAAATAAGTAGGTTTAATATTTATTATAATTAAATATTGAAAATCATTCTGTTTGCATTTAAAAATCCATAAAAAATTCATATTGCATCAGAAAATTCCAAAAAAATTGCAGTGCATTCATTTTGTCGTATAAATCATCTCGGCCAAGTTTCGTATTTTTCGGACACCGTTTGAACGTATTTGATATTTTAAGTCCCTAAAATAGGCCGAATTTGCATTTTGCATCTCATATTGCATTGAAAAATTCTAAAAAAAGACCGCCTCGAAAACCGAACTCAAAATTGGATAGACACAACTCTAGGTTGTTCCTTTGCCTCCTTGTGATCGACCTTGGGACTTGCCCAAGTAAAATAAACATAAAACCACTTGATTAAAATGAATAATGATTTGTGGTTATTTCTTGACCGTTTACGATCGCCGCCTACAACGAACGACATAATTATTTTCACGCACGAACATTAAAAACACATTCTTAACACGGCTTTTACGGACTTGTCAGTCATTTAATATTTCTTTCTGGTTTATTATTGTCTTTTTATTTTCGATTTTTCTGGAGTTGATACGTGGCAGCTCCTGGAGTCGCCACGTGTCACTCATTTTTTACCTCTTTTTATTTTCTTTTTATTAAATAAAAATCAAAATAAATAAATAAATAAAATAAAATAAAAAAATCACCTCACACACGTGAGGGCTCCCTCCCATCCCTCTTCCTTGGTCAAAACTCTCCGTCTTCTCCGCCCAAGCAACAACTGTAGTGCGCGAGCCTCCCTTATCCTTGTGCAACCACCGGTTGCCGCACAATGGACACCACCTCATTATCTTCACCAACTACCTTATCCCATCCTCTCCCTATATAAGGGCCATCGCCCCCGTGATTCAGGGCATCCGCCATCTTCCAGATCAAAGAGAGAGCTTGGAGGAGGAGCCTGTGACAGGGGCTCCTCTCTTCGGTGAAGACATCTCCGGCACGATCGATATGAGCCTCCTCCCCTGTTGCGGATTTTAGGCGACAACCACGGGATAGGACCACCATCCTTCCCGACTTCAGGCGAAACCCATTTCTTCTTCCACCTTTTATATTTCCTTTGTTTTCCCTCATTTGCTCTATTTCCCAATCGCCTCCAATCATCACTGCCAACAGTGTCATCGCGTGGTCTCCTCCATCTCCAGGCACATGCGTGGCAGCACCCCCTCCACCTACGTGTGGCCGCCTCTACCACGAACTCATCCACATGCGCCCCTGCTCCCTGCCTGCTCCAGCAACCCTTGGGTGCCTCCTCCAGTCGTTCGGGCCTACACAGCCACCTGCGACCTCCTGCCCGACCGCGTGAGGAGCTCATCCACCGCCCTCTCATGCACAGCAAGCCCCCAGCCAAGGCTACCGACAGTCGTGCGTAGCCTCCACCTCGCCCTCGCCCACTCCGCGCCTAGAAACGCCCGTGGTCTGTGCAAGAAGAATAAAAGGGAAACTCCTCTCATGTGAGGTGCACGTGAGTGGGAGTAACAATTGCAGCGAAGCCCCCTGAAGACTTCTGAATAACGCCCAGGTTCGGATACTCAAGGGTCACGTGCTATGCACGTGACCACTTGGGAAATTTGCAAGAATAGCCTTGGATCTCCACCAAATTGCCAGAAGACCCCACTTTTCAAGAGTCACGTGCATAGCACGTGACCGATTGGAGCTTTTTGCAATATACCCTCAGCTATATCGGTAATTGTTGTTAGGACAGAGCTCTGTTTTATTGTATTTCTGCATTTGCATTGTGAACCATGTATTCCCCCTTTCATTTGAACCTCTATATCGCATCTTTTTATTATTTAAAAATTAACACTTTGTTATACAACTAATTCTCTACATTGTGGAATGTGCTTTATATTTTTATGCTTTGTGGCTAATTAATCATTATTATTCTTGCAGAAAATTGAATATTTTGCTCATCTCATGCTAAAAAATTCATAGTTAATTAATCATTGCTCGAAAAATTACCAAAAATTTATGGATAGTAGAATTAATTGCTAGTAACATTGTGCCAAAAAAGAATTGCATTTGCTTGCATAGTTTTCTCTCTAAAAACCATTTCATGCATTTTACTAATTGATTTTAATAGGTATTACATCGAACATTTTTAGGGTCTAAAACTTTTATGAGATATATCACCTAGTGACTTATCTTAGATAATTTTATTTTCTGGAAATAATTAGATTTAATATTTATTATAATTAATTATTGAAAATTTCATTATCTGCATTCATCTATTGACAGAAAATTCATCTTGCATAGCAAAATTTCAAAAAAATGCAGTAGTCTAGTTTCATTGCATTTCACATCCTGGCCAAGTTTGAGGATTTTTTGACATAGTTTGGTCGAAATTTGCAATTTAACCCTTGAACTTTGTCAAAATTGCAGTTATCTCATTTATTGCATTTAAAAATGCCAAAAAATTCCTCTTTGAAAACCTAACTTCTTGATCGACTAAAAGACAACCTAAGGAGACAATTACCTCCCTGAGTTCGACTTGGACTTACCCAAGTAAAAAAAAGAAATCGACCGCTTGCTTTAATTTGACATCAATTAAAATAAGTGGTTTTTGATTAACCCTGAATTTATCTGTCTGTAACAAAATTGTTAATTCAACATTATTAAAAGGGTGAATTTCACGGTTCTTCAATCCTTCACAAGTTTTATCATCTCGATCGGCTCAACCAGATGTGAGCCAGGATTAGCAACTTCTCCCAGGCTACCTACGAGTCTATTCATGAAGCATGGGGGCGGTTCACTGATCTTCAGGAGAAATGACCTCACCATGACATACCGAGGAAAAGCTTGGTCCAACATTTATTCAGGGCCTGAATGTTGAAAGTCAAAGATTAGTTGATGTTGCCTATGGGGGATCCCACTTCAACAAGGATGAGGATGTAGTCTAGCAGATTTCTAAAGAAATGGCTGAAGGAGAGGCCGTCATGTCTTCATCCCATGCTTATCAGAGAGAGTCACATGTCCTCCACAAGCTAGTGCACATGATGGCATCCCACAAGGCAGAGAGAGATGAGATCTACAACCTTAGCATCATCAGGGGACATCTCTCCAGGGTTGATATCATCGAGAAGCAATCATAAGATCTCGAAAAATTATTTGTAATCGAATAAAGAACCTAAAATCTAGATAAATTGGATCAGATCACTAAGAAACTGGAGTTTCTGGTGCGTACCATCAATGCCTTCCAGTTTGCAACTCCATTGTCTGAGACTCCCATTGAGAAGAAAGACGAGCAGCTTACGCAACATCAGCCTCAACCCAGTCCACAGCAATCGGGGGTCCAGCACGTGTACTACATGCAGATTCTTGATCAGGCACCGCATTAGCAATAGTTGGTCGTATACCAACCAGAGCCCATGTCTTCTTATGATCCATTCTCTCCTCTAACGCCTCTCATTCAAGAGGTGAATGGAGTTCGGTCGAACAACATGCACCTGGCCCGTCCACGAGGACCTCAGTAGGGCCAGCCTGCAAATTCACGTCCGGTCCCTCATCATCATGGAGGGAGATTTGTTTAGTCCCAACAACCTCAATATCACTAGTCTCCACAATTCAATAACAATTGGAGACAGAATCAACAGTACCCACAGCTGCAATACCGCCAACACTAGTCGTACCATTCATGTACTGCTGCATCTCACCAACAATATCCTTTTCTTTCCTACCAACATCAATATCAGCTTCCTTCACCGCAACAGCAGTATCAACAACACCCTTCCCAGCCTCTGCAACATCAGCCGCAACATGGATAGCACGCTTAACCTTCCAAGGTGGTACCTGTGAACCCGAGCCTTGATTGTCTGGCCCAGTTAATAAAGGGCCTAGTAGAGATGACTCGTAATCTAGACGACATGACGGTCACAAAAACTCCAATTTCAATCCAGGTCGAAGCAAAACCTAACAATTTCAAGTGAAAAGAGAAGGTAGAATGTGAAGTCCCGTCTGTGCCTATAGAGTCAGATGATTGTGATTTTGTTTTATCTAATGTTATTACTCTTAGGAGCGGTAGGACCTTGCCTCGGTCTGCCATTATCAAAAGGAAGAATAAAGCTTCATCTGGTGAATCACCGTCTTCTGCATCGGCCGTGCTAACTATAGGTTCGGGTGACGAAGAAGGAGGAGCCATGCCAGCTACCAGTCACCACCATCTCCAACAAAAAGAGCGAAAAATCAGAAAAATGAAAAAGATCAAAAATATGATCGTAGTCAAAGTGAAGCTGTGCCAGCCATGGAGGAGCAAGCCACAACAACCAATCCAACACCAGCCGACGGAACGGAGACCGCGGTTTTTAGGTGTCTGCCTTCAACTTTAGATTGTATATCTTTTTGCAGCCCGGATGTACAAAATGTTGTGGACATGAATATTGATATAAATAAGAATAATTTTCCAGATTTCAGTTATGTACATATTCCTTTTCTCGGTGCAATTGAAAATCCAAAAAAAGGTAAAAACAAATTAAATGCATTATCTGATCCAGGTGTTGTGGATATTCTTGAGAACTTGACTGCTAAATTACCTTTGCTGAAAGCCATAGAATATATGTCTGTTGTGAATAAGGGCTTGAAAGAAGCATGCACGAGCAAGCGCCAATCAAACCGCAATAACAGATGCCAGCTAGTTGAGAAACACGTCCTCACCATGGCTACAGTAGCAACAATTAGCAATTTCCTTGAAAAGAAGCTTAACAAAGGGGTACCTCTGATCAGATGTGAGTTTTCGACCAAATCCTCGAGCGAAATTGGCTTGACAACGGCTCTTCAATCAACCTCATGCCCACCTCATTGCTCACCGAATTTGGGCCGGGACTGCTTAAGCAAACACACATGATCCTTCAGTTCGCTTATCGATCAATCAAGTGACCACGAGGTTTATTGGAGGATGTTGTCGTAACGGTGCAGGATATGCATTTTCCTGTTGATTTTGTGGTCTTTGATATGGACTCCTGATAAAATCGTAAATGCCCTAGTTAATTTTGGTGAAATCAACACTTAATGTGAATGTTGTAGCCATGCAACTCAGACTAATCAAAAACCATTTCATTAATTAATTTGCAATTAAAGCGAGCGATCAATTTTTTTACTTTGGGTAAGCTCAAGATCAAACTCAGTGAGGCCACTATCTCCTTAGGTCAATTATTAGGTGATCTAGTGGTTATGTTTTTAGGGAATATTTTTTAGTACTTTTAAATGTAATTTAATGAATGAAATACAAATTTAGCAAAGTTCGGGTACTAAAATGCAATTTTCTCCAAATGGTGTCCAAAATTATGAAACTTAGCAAGAATATAAAAATGGTGAAATTAAGTTACTACAATTTTTGGAATTTTCTGATGTAATATGAATTAATTACTAATAAAATATGCAGATTAGGTGATTTTAAGAAAAATTAATTTTGGTAAATACCAAACCAATTCATTTCTCGTAAATAAAATTATCCTAGATGAGTCTATGAGAGAGCTATCTAGGAGAAATTCTAAACCATGAAAATAATGAGTATCCAGTCTATTAAAATCAATTAATGAAATCACCATTCATTTTATTGTGACATCGATATCCGTGCAAATGTCATGAAATTTGGGCACAATATAAAACACCGTTAAATATATTTAATATGGTTTTGGGAGTTTTTAGAGCAGCGAATAATTTAATAGCAATTCAAGAGTGTAAAATAGGTAAACTATGCAAGTTTTCACAAAATTATTTATATTAAATAAATTGCAACGCACAAAAATCTAATCAACGTACATAATGAGAGAGCATAAAATGTTCCACAAAGTGCAATTTCTAGGATGCTAAAATGATGATGAAATGCGACTCAAACAATTATGCAAACTTAGGGTTCTAAATGCAATAAAGAAATAAGAGATGGTAAAAAATTACGAATGGACTGACAAGCAATTACCATAACCCTGTGGGTTTTTATTGCAAATTACCCAAGGTGACACTTCCAGCTCACGTGAGCTTGGTCGGCGGGGTACATGGGTGATATTTCTAGACATCCAAGGGGTTGTCTGCAAAAATCCCCTTCCCCACGTATTACGCATGTGAAGAGGAGGACGTGTAAGGCTCAGCTTGACGGTTGAGCCCTCGAGGCGAGGTCGATGCACGAAGGGCTGGCAGTCGAGCACAACTGATGCTTGAAGCAGCCCCGACTCGGCAGAGCGATCGTCTTGGTTGTCGGAGAAGTTGGCGAGCAGAGTATAGAGGTCGGCGATGCTGATGATCGGGCGGAATCAAGACGGGAGTACGATGACGCTGACGTGGGGTCGAGGAGGTTGTCGCGGTAAACGACGAAGTTCCTTCGAGCTGCTAAAGGTTCCATCGAGCAGTATTTTTAATTTCTTTATTTAAAGCGAAGATAAATATATACATTAATTAATCTAATTTTTAGGAGTTTTTAATAATAAAGAAAGATAAGAGAAATGCTAGTGATTAAATACAATAAAATTAGGGTTAGCTTTTAGATTAAATATACACAGAATATACACAACATAATAAAAGTTAATATTAGTGATTTAATGGTGGTTTTCATTGATTTATTCAAGTTAGGAGAATAATGAGTGGATTTTATAATGATGTATCTGAGATTCATCAACTGGGAGATAGATTCTTACTTGTTGATGGACCTTTTTGAGGTAGAAGAATCATGCCAATCCGAACATGATGAATTCATTAATGATTTGTTAATCACATTATCAATAGAGCCATTGATGATCGAGGTGAGCATCATCTCCCAAGTCATGGCCGATCACCCACCTACCAGTTCAGTTTCCGAAGATACTGAGAAGTAGGCTCGACCAGAACTAGCATTAAAGCCACTTACGGTAGGCCTCAAGCGTGCTTTTCTTGTGGATGCAGAAAACATGTATCTGGTCATCATCAACAGAAAGCTGACTCCAGATCAGGAATCTCGACTGCTCGAGCTTCGAAAAACCGCAAGGTACTTGGTTGGCACAAATCATACCTCCGCGGGATGAATACTGCTCTGTGTTCACACCACATCTATTTAGAAGATGATGCCAAGCCGTCCCGAGAATTTCAGAGAAGACTTAACCCCAACTTGCAAGATGTTGTCATGAAGGAAATCATGAGATGGTGTGATGCACTTTTTATTTATCCCATCTCCGACTACAAATGGGTAAGCCCATTGCATGTAGTTCTGAAGAAATATGGGCTTACCATGGTTACAAATGAAAGACAAGAGGATATTTCCAGTCGTATATCAACATCCTGGCGTGTGTGTTGATTACCGCCGCCTCAATGATGCAACAAAGAAGGACCACTTCTCCTTGCCATTCATTGATCAAGTTCTGGAAAGATTGGTCGGCAAGGAGTTCTTCTACTTTTTGGATGGGTATTATGGGTACAACCAAGTGGTAGTCGCCCCAAAAGACAAAGAGAAGACTACCTTCACTTTCTTGTTCGGCACCTATGCTTTCAGGAGAATGCCATTTGATTTGTGCAATGCACTTGACACATTCCATAGGTTCTTGCTTGCGGTCTGTACTGATATAATCGATAGTTCCTTGAGGTGTTCAATGATGATTTCTCAGTGAGCACCTAGACAAAGTACTTCGGAAATGCCGAGAAGTCAATCTCGTACTATCCTCGGAAAAGAGCCACTTCATGGTTACTGAAGAGATTGTGCTAGGAGACGTCATTTCCAAGCATGGCATGGAAGTCGACCCAAGAAAGGTGGATGTGATCCCAATCTTGAGCCACCTCAGAATGTTAGAAATGTGAGGTCCTTTCGAGAGCATGCGGGATTCTACAGAAATTCATCAGGGATTTTAGCTGCATTGCCCATCCTCTAATTGGATTATTGTGCAAGGAGATTGAGTTTCATGTTGATCAATAGGTTCTCCTTTCTTTCAATGAGCCGAAGGAGCTAATCACTCATGCTCATGTCCTACAGCCACCTAATTGGTTCCTACCCTTTGAGATCATGATGGATGAGTCTGATTTTGTAGTTGGGGTTGTGTTAGGACAAAGGAAAGAAAAAGTGCCATATGCCATTCACTATGCCGGTAAGACATTAGATGAAGCTCATTGAAATTATACTGTTACAGAGAAAGAGCTACTGGCCATGGTTTCACCCTTGAGACATTCATATCCTATCTACTTGGATCTAAAGTCACCATTTGCACCGACCACTTTGCTATCACGATCCTACAACAGAAGAAGGATGCAAAGCCCATGCTGATCAGATGGATCCTTCTCCTCCAGGAATTCGACTTGAAATCAAATATAAACATGGAGTTCAAAACATGGTAGCAGATCACCTCTCCAGAATTGAGCATCAAGAACCTCCACTAAGCAGTACACCCATCACAAACACCTTTCCTGACAAGTCGATTCTTGTTGTAGTATCTCTCCCTTGGTATATTGATATAGTGAACTACTTAGTTTCTGGTGTAGTCCCACAAGATTGGACAAAGATCAAGAAGGACAAGCTCTTGTCCACAATCCACTTCTACCAATGGAAAGACCTACTCTTATTCAAGGAAGGAGCATATTGTATTTGGTGACGTTGTATCCCTCGGGAGGAATAGTGTCCTCGAGCATTGTTACTCACTCGAATCTGGTGGAGACCACTCTAGAGACAGAACAACGGAGAAAGTATTGTATTGTGGCCTTTGGTGGCCCAGAAAGTATAGTATTGTGGCCTTTGGTGGCCCACACTATTCAAGGATGCAACAACATATGTCAAAGGCCCTCACAGCTAAAGACTCGAAAACCTGACATTCATTCAGATTTCAGAAGTATTTGATGCTTGGGGCATCTATTTCTTGGGATCCTTTGCTAACAGACACGGATTTGAGCACATCCTCCTTGCCATTTATTATGTGGCTCACTAGGTTGAAGCTATTCCCGCCCGAGCCACTGACATCCGTACAGTTTGTTGGTTTTTAAAAGAGAACATCATTTCATAGTTCGAGATACCAAATAATCTGATATAAGATGGGGGTTAGTCACTTCATAAATAAAGAGGTCAAGAACTTAACAAAGGAGTATGTCATCGAGCACCGAGTCGCTTCTCCTTATCACCCCCAGACCAATGGCATGATCGGACTATCCAATAGAGAAATCAATATAATCTTGCAGAAACTTGTGAGGTCGGACAGAAAGAACTGGTTCCAACTCTTAGACTCCATCCTTTTGGGCATACATGACCTCTTACATGTCTCCCTTGGGCATGTCTCCCTATCGTCTTGTGTATGGAAAACCATGCCATATGCCCATTGAATTAATTCATAAATCATTATGGGCATTGAACCATTGCAACTTGTACTCATAAAAAGGTAGTCAACAAAGAAAAGTAGATCTGAACAGACTCCTGGAATTTCAAGACTATGTGTTGTTGATAACAACTTGATGTACAAGGAGAAGGTTAAATGCTGGCACGATCGGAACATCAGACGAAAGACCTTCAAGACGGGGTAGAAAGTATGGTTTTTCGACGCAAATTTAAAGATATTCACAAGCAAATTAAAAAGTAAATGGACAGGACCATTCAGTGTGAAAGAAGTGCATGTCAACGAAAGCATTTTGATATCAGTGTTGTCATCTAACACACAACCGTTCGTCGTCAATGGTCAGTTACTGAAGCCGTACCTCGAGCATCACACTTTCGTGGCCGTTATCGACTCAGTCCAAGTGATATTCAACGATGCATCATCTATAACCCCAACAAAATCAAAAGATTCAGATATTGCCCCTCTAAAACTCTTTCTTTAGTTTTCTTCTTTTCTTCTTTTCTTTTGTTATTTTCTTCTGCTTATTTTCTTTCTTCTCATTCTTTCTTTCATTCCTCTCAGTCATCATTGCTATACTCAGGATATGCTTCATCATAAGTATAGGGGAGATGAGTGAGTCTTGTTGTTAATTCTTTGATCCCTCACCTATCTCCTCTCTTGTTGATATTCCGGTCTACACTTAGGGATATTTTACCTTAAGTATAGAGGGAGACAGGACAAGTTGTTGATCTATTCATTCACGCCCTCAACCCTCCTTGCATGTAGATACAGTCTGCTACATATAGGATTATTTCATCTTAAGTATATGGAGGACGGGTGACTTCTCATTGATTCATTCTTTATTCTACAATCGTTGTAGTATAGGCCCTTTTATACTTAGTACAAGTTATGTCCTTTCTTTTCTCTTCGTCCTATGAAGACATAGCTCAAGCTAAGTATAGGGGTGTCGTATATACTTTGTATATACTTTAGCCATTACTCGTACTTTCGTATTTCCAATAAGTATGGGTGAAAAGAACATACTTGTATAAATTCATTAAATTTTTTTGTATATAGTGAATCACAAATCATGTAATTATTCTACAAAATGTTTGATAAATGATTTGAAAACTTCTCTGAAAAATCTTTTGAAAAACTATTTGGAAAATATTTTGAAAATCCTTTCAATCTTTGTAAAAATGCTTTGTTCAGAAAATTTATTTTTGTTTGAAATAAAATGTTTTAAAATCTATTTGCAAACAGTTGGAAAATGGTTGCAAACGTAGTTTGAAATATATTTTGAAAAATCTTTGCAAAATGATTTCAAATTTTGTAAATGTTTGTAAAAAATTATTTGTCAAATTTGTTTGCAAAATAAAATTTTCAAAATGTTTGCAAAAATATTTTCAAATTATTTTGAGAACTGTGAACATAATTCAAGCATAAAGACCCTCTAGAAACTATGTATATCCAATTGTTGTAAATTTTTAAATCACAATTCTTGTAAATACCGAAGAAGCACTCCCGTGTAAAAATCTGCACATATTTCTTCTCCAAAATCCTTTTGTTCTGAAAATCCCTAAAAAATTACAAAATTAAAAATCCCCAAAAGATTTGCAAAATCTTTTTCAAAATTGCATAAAAAATGCATTTTTTTCAAAAATCCATAAAAACCTCAAAATCAGAAAATTACATCATAAAAATATTTTCCTTGCATTGTACATAACATATGCATTTTTCGGACAGATGTTAGTAATTGAACTAGTCCAAAAAAAATCCGAAGATTGGAGCTTGGTTGGATCTTAATCCACTTGATCACAAAAACCTTACAGAAATTAGAATTGAGGCACTTCAAGTCTGCTATAATTAATTCTTTGAGAACATGAGACATGGTTCAATGTCTTCTTGATTACATGAATGGAATATTTTATAGCTCATGCACAACTCTTGTTGATAATAACCTAGCTTGCATGCATGCACTTTATACTTTGCTCACCTTAGTTAAGGTAGTAGAGGGCTGGTTTTGCTGACATGAGACACAAGCCAATGGAAACATCGAAAGTCACATATATGTGGACATTGTACCTCAACCCGATCAAGTAGCCATGAGGTCTAATGACAGATTTTGCGGGTTGCAATAATGCTTTAAAAGAGGGATATTCTACTAGCTCAAGAGGAAAAATTCCTTATGTAAATGTTGTTCTATATAATATTAAAAAATGCAATAAAAACTCCATAAAAGTGGACATGCCTTAGTGAAAAATAAAATACCTGCCAGAGTATGTATACATTTGTATAGCCAATAAGCAAGCTTGAGCTTCAAAGTCATATATATATATATATATATATATATATGCGAGCTTGCAGCTGGATGACTTGGTTGCACTGGTCAAGCATATTAGGATAGGTAGCTACACTAGCTACCGTCCATTCTTCTCTCCACCTCCTCTTCTTGGGCCGGTTGTACTTGAACTTAAGAAGGGAATACTTCACTTCTCGAGGAAAGAGTTATTGGATTAGGGAATTAGGATCACCATGCTGGAGAAGAGTGACTATTACTGTTTCAGTTGAGGAGAAATACATATCACACACTATCCAAGATAGATTCATAGTCATAAGGGTCTGCATATGAGTTAACTTATTCTGACATGGCTATTGAGGAGACTTGAACATAGTTTTGTGGATCACATGGGTTGTTGTGTTTTAAGTTCGATTCCCACACAAGGTTCCGACCAAACCTAAATGTCCAAAGGTCCGACTAAGCTTCAAACTTTGATTTTTTGAAGACAAGTTTAAAAGTTAAAATCTATCCAAGTTCTTTCTTTTTTTTGTTTTATTTTCTGCACTTATATGCATAAGTTCTTGCTAGGGACTAACAAAGGCAAGTAAATGGGGGTGACGAATCTCCATTTCATCACCTTTATTCTTTCATTTTTGTCTTCATTCCCTAGCTAAATGCATGTAAATACAATTATTTTTCTGTAATTAACATTTGTTATTTATTATATAAAATACATTGATTAAATCCAAAATAAAAGAATAGAGAAAAGAACAGAAAAAGAAATAAAATACCAAATGTATTTTATGACCCTAAACCCCAAGACCCAGGCATCATGATGACTGGATCAATAAGAAATTAAGTAGGAGGAGATAAGGGCCAAAAAACACAATAAAAACCCTATTTATTTATTCTTTAATAATGCACTTTTGGGACCTATTTTATTCTTTATTATTTACACCTCAAATCAATAAACTTTGTACATGAAAGCTGTAGATAAAAATACAAAGAAAAATATAAAACTGATCTCACATAAAAATAATACACAGTGTACATTCTACACTCCGAATAAGATCTCAAAACCCAAACTTCTCATATCCATATCTTCTCCATATGAACTCAAAATATATCAAAATCACCTTTAATTTATATCTTTTTATTAGCTATTTTAATGAAGGTGGTTTAACTTAATTTGGAGTTAAGATGCAGAAATTAGGTTTTGGGCCCCTATTGTACAATATACATGAATAAAATATTCATTTTATTTACTCTTTATATTTTTCATAATTTTATAATTTTATATTTTTTGTAAATATTATGCATGTTATATGCACATAATCGAAATAAAAGAAAACCATTAAAAATGAACTAAAATAAACAAGTATAATATATATATATATATATGAATTACCTATACTTATACCTATATAATAAAAACATATATTGATTTAAGTGTACACATGAACTCAGAAAAATACAATAAAAATATATATGTGTACATATAAATAAGTTATAAATATATAAATTAAGTGTATAAAATAATAAAAATCTAAAATAAAAAATAAAAAATAAAATATACATGTTTAGGTAAATATACCTATAATTATACTTCTAAATAACTTGTAATAAATAACCTCATAAAAACAAATAAAATTAGGAATAAAATACTACAAAGAATAATAAATGTTTTTCAATTTATAACCTAAAATTAATAAATTAATCTACTATTGATTATTAATTTTACAAGGCATTTTTGGCTTGCATTTTTTTGGATGGTCCACGTGGACCAACCAGAGCTATTCTTTTGTTGAGTACGATCAACTACCCCTTTGGTGCCTCTAACCCTTATCAGAACCTCGAGCCCTCAACTTTTCACCATTTCCCCTGGTGATTTAATGATCGAATCGCCTTGAGCCTTGAACAAAATTTGCAGATGGGATCTCCGTGATTCACGCATGATCTATAGATCCCATCATTCTTGAGCCAGCCTCCATTTGATTCACAATAAGCCTTGTTGTCAAGTTTATAAATAAGAACATCAACCCTTCTAGCCCGATTTGATCCCTCTTTGATCCCCGATTCCATGCCCATGTGCCTGAGCGTGTTCCCGGTGACAGAGATAATACCTCTGAGGTGCTGGAGCAGAGCTAGGAGGAGAGGAGGCAGTCCAAGGCATCATTATGGTGAGGTCTCTATTCCTTGATGCAAACCAGGTGCGAGTTGTGCCATTTCTATAGATTTAGTTGTAGTTACTTTATTCATGTTGTTTGCCTCACATGTAGATACTTAGTTTAACGTAATTTTTGAAATTTGGATTGATAGAGCTTACCGCTCCTACCATATTTCACTGTGACTCCGCCATGTTTCGTCCCATCTATCATGTCATTCCCTTCCCCTTCGTCTGCTGCGTATTTTCCCCACCTCGGACCAACCTGGTCCTTCATGGATCATCGAATCAGAGTTCCCCACCGCCTCTCGCCGGAGCTCCTCCATCTCACTCATTCCTATTGTACATCAGTTTCATTTTGGCTCTAAGTGACTCGCCTTGAGTCCCTGACTTTTTCCCTGCAGGTGTGCGACGCTAGAGCCCTTGTAGGATCGATTCTATAACAGGAGGAGGCTCCTAGGTGCCCCACTCTTCCCCGAGCTCCAGGCCTCTCCCCAGCGATGCCTGAACCTTCTTGACGGCACCATTCGATGCAGGATGCTTCCAGGAAGCTCAAGAGACCACCAGCAAGCTCTCAGGTGGTCGGGACAAGGAGAAATACATGATCGAAGGAGGGACAGGGAGGTGCTCTTCCCTATTCTTCCTTTGCCCTCCAGAGTCATCGGATCTCCAGCGAGGTCCAGATCTAATCTGGGTCATTCACTCTAGACGAAACGTTGCCTCATTCCCATCTGTTGAGCGAGTAAGTAGTGCCTACGTGACGCTATGACATCCATCTATGGTTAATGGGTAAATATCACAAATGCCCCCACAATTTTTGTATATATTGAATTTATATTTAAATTTAGGTCTGAACTGTAAATAATAGTGGTTAATTTTCGTGGTCCCCCTCGCCTTACCAAAATGTGTGTATAGAAGTAAGTAGTAGAGGTCGAACCATCGAAAACATAGGAGAATAGTTGCAAAATGAAAATTCCACTTTGGCAATTTTCAGTGTTTTTGTTCTCCAATGTTTTATGGGTTTTTAATTATATTTGATTGTATGTATTTTTTAATTGTTTTATTTTTATTTATTTTTATTTTCTTTTCATTTTGTAGATTTTTAGTTTCTTTTTATCTTTAAAGATGTAATGCATATATATATGATAATAAGAATAATTAATAGATATTATAAATAATATATAGTATTTGTGATAAATAAATAAATATATAAAGAATGATCCTTTTATTCTTTTAAATGTTTTAAACATGATATATAGTTTTATAAATGATAATGACAATAATAATACGTATATAAGTATTATAGGGTATATATAATATATCTAAGGATTTTAGAATTATATATATAGTCAAAAATCATAAAATAAATTGTTTTTGTATTTTTGATATTTTTCTCTATTTGTGTGATCTTAAATAATTTTTGTTAGTTTTTGTGGAGTTTTAATAATCGAAAAAATACAAACAGTGTAAATTAGAAAATCAAGAGATTGAAATGAGCTTAATAAATATTTAACAAATAAGATAGGGATTAAAATCAATTTTCTGGAAACTAGATAATATAAATTAAATTCAAAAATTTAAAACGCTATTTTTGGATTTTTGAGGAATTTTTGTATGATTTTTACAAGTTTTTCAATGTTTTGTAATTGTTAAGATTTTAGTTTTATATTTTGGTTTTTAGATATGTGTTACAAGACTGTAAAATATAGCTACTGTATTTTTTGATTGGAGAAGTTTTGAAATATGCATAATTCTTTAAGCCAAATTAGGGAAATATACAATGTTTTTGGATTTTTATAAATAAGAAAATAAAATTAATAACACTAAGAAAATATATGTGATTAAATATGGTTCCAGGTAATTAAGGTATTTTTTATAATTTTTAGACAGAAAATGTTATTTAAAACACTTAAAATACATAAAAAATAAAGGACTTAAATATAATCTCCAAGAAGTTTTAGTTTATTTCCTAACAATATATAAAAGTTCAGGGCCAAATCTTTAATTAACGCAAATATATCGCAATAAACAAGTACTAGTTAGGGTATTTTTGCAATTACAACAATTTTCAGGAATAAATAAATATTGTAAATATTTTACAACTAATTTGCAATTTTGGGTACCACAATAAAATAGGGGGACCTGAAGGGGCTTCCTTGCAAAATACCCAGGCGCCTCACGTGTGGAGTCACGTGAGGTGACCTGGCATGGACCAAAATGCTATATCTAAAAACTTTACAGTCCAGAATTCAAATATTACAAATTAAATTACACTACAAATAATAGATTTAGGACTAAAATAATATTATGAAAAATGCGGGGCTAGATGTACAATATACCCCTTTAGTATGCGATCCAACGCTCGTTATGATCTCGCTTGCACACGTCAACAACTCTGGTGTGTGGGTACCCCTTCGTGGATGCATGAACAAGATTAGATCATGGTTTATGATCAAACGATGATAGAGCTCTGCATCGGATGGTAGTTGCTCGATCTAGAGGAGGTGCACGATCAGATGGTCAAGAACCCTAGAAGAACATGGAAGAACTAGAGCTCGTGGCTAGTTTGATCGGTTGAATTTGCATCCTCCGGTGGATTTCTCAGCTGTTGATGGTTGTAATGGACTCTTAGAGGAAGTCTGCACCTAGTGGAGTGCTCAAATGTGTCCAGGCCCCATCGATGGGGCCTAGAGCTGGAAAAGGAAATGAGTCTCCTGGAGGTGCTTTACAAGTCTGACATTGACCCTCAGATGATCCTAGAGGGTATGTTCCTGCACGAAAATGTTCAGAGGTCGAGGGAAAACTGTCTCGACCTTATTTGGCGTGGAATGGGTAGAAAAATGAGATGGAATGGAGGTCCTCTGATGAGGGTGAGGGATAGAGGATTGTATGCCTAACTGAAGCACGATCAGGAGGATCTAGAGGCATCAGGAGATGGAGAATAGGAAGAGGAGTGAGATGAGGTGGTCAACGAGGCGAAACATGGTGGTTTGCACAAGGAACAGAGGGCTGGTGCTCAAGAGCTTCGACGAGTGGATTTTAGGGGGTTTTATATTTTGACAGAAATAAAAGTCAATTGAAACTATAGATACGCTAGGAAAGGAAAAGCGAATAAAAATATATAGAAAAGTAGCCTCATTTGGCTGGGAATCGAGGAGGCAGAACCACATGGTAGAGATCGCCAGTGATAGGGTGAATTGCCTCAAAAAGACCTTCTCTGCACCTTGAGACGGTTTGGGAATCTTCCTATCATGAAGAGTTCTCTCCTGTGATCAATTTGAAGGGGTTACAATATGTGTAGAGGGATTAAAGTTGAGAAGGAGCTCGAAGAATGGCCTTTATAGTAGAGATTAGAGGGAGAGTTGCTATCAGGAGTTCGCCTTACTCGATGAAGATCGATTCGATATTTAGCTTGGGCATGAGTTAGGGACATCATATCTGCAATTTTTGTTCAAAACGCTGATGAATGCGGAATTCGCCTCTTTATTAATCGATAATTGTAGTATAGGAGGTGAAAAACGATCGATCAAAAACCACAATCTTTGAATGTTGTGGATTATTTATACTTGGCAAGTCAACCGAGGTCGAACATAGGGACACAAGCTACTTTAATATATTTATCGATTTTTGATCAATTAGAAGCATGTGTGAATAAATCCTCATTTTCATGTCTTCATGCAAATGTGCACACTAAAATGCAGAACGATGCACTTATATGATGCATGCATTTTTGTTTGACTTTTCGATGCAATTTTAAGAAGATGCAAGATGAATGATATGCAGTCAATGAGTATTACAAATATGCCCTAGAATATCACATAAATGAACCTCGGATTATAGCCTTAATTTCATAGTCAAATTGAGCACTAGAAAATGCGAACAATCATCTATTAATGACAGAGACATAGAGAGCAAAGACACTATTTAGCAATAAAAATTCATCACATTTCATTTGGTGTCAGATGAGAAAATTAACTATGCCAATAGATAGATATTGAAATAAAGAACAAAACGACACTGAAATCATGCAATTTGGACCTACGATGCTCAAGTTATGAAGTAGTTAACAGTACATGGCATAAATGTAATAAAAATGCAAGAATTAAAGGATAAATAATTACAAATAGGTCCCTGGAGGGATGTATTTGCAATTCTGCAAAATCGGCTGGGCCCATATGAAAATTTCCCAATACGGGGGACTTTCTGCAATTTCTAGAAGTTGGAGGGGCCTCGATGTAAAATTTTCACGTGTACATGAGACGCGTGCGCCTGGACCTTGTTGCAATTCTGGAAAACCTATGGGGTTACTACAATTTACCCAACCCTGACGTGACATGCACGCGAGGGCTAGGCTCGGAGGGTGGATCATGCTTGAAGCTGATGTGGCGGGCGTTGGTGGCTCGGTGAGAGGCTCGACGAATCCGAGCTTGGAGGTTCGGCAGGAGGCTCGGTCGTGCCACGTGGCATCGTAAGGACCATCCAATCGAATCGATCGGACGGTATCTATCTTTTGTGCTTCGTCGAAGGCCGCTAGAGGAGGCCGCGCTCCGACGACTCCCTGTGGCGCCTCCATTCTCCGTAAGGTCATATCAAGGTCGGAGAAGGTAGTTGTGGTCCCCACGAAGGAGCTGGAGATGCGAGGAGTCGACGGGATCGACAGATCAATGAAGTGCCAGCGGAGCTCGAGATCAGTGAGGGTGTGCTCTCTTTGATCATTGAATATGGGGACACCTGCTAATGTTAGAAATAGCTGAAGCATACGTGTGATGAAGTGAATGGATTGTGAGGTGAGTGGAGGCAGTGGAGGCGGCAGGAGGTGGAGGCCTGAAGCTTCCTCCGCTAGAGACGACGGAGGAAGTGAATCAGAGTGGGGATGGGTTCTGGAGAAGGGATGATGTGAGCGAAGGCGTTGGCGAATATGAAGGTGTTGTGGCGGAGATGGGGAGGTGGTCAGATGGGGATGAAGACGGGTTTAGGTAATGGGATAAATAGGAGAAAATCAAGGAAATAAGGAAAAGTACATGGCCGGAGCAAGGTGTTTGGTGGAGGCAACGGTCTGGGCTGAGGCTCGAACTGGAGCCTCTGTTGTCGCACAACGAGGGCGACCGTGCCTCGGTGCTCGGTGGTGCACAAGGCAGACACAACATGGTCAGATGACCATGGATCACACCTAGGGAAGGCGACCATCGTTGCCTCGACAAAACCACTCTCCGCTGTCACCGGAGGGTGGAGGAAGCTAGGGAAAATCCCTGTGGATGGTGGATGGGGGTAAACGTAGCGGAGGGGGTGTTTTTATAGGGAGAAGGTGGCGGAGTTATGGTGGTGAGGCGGGGTTTTTAAATAGATGTCTTGATGGCTAGAAGTGATAATGGAGGCGTTGCTGAGATGTGTGAAGGAGGTGGAGGTAACAACTACTTGGAGATGGCGTTACGAGAGGAGGAGGTGGTCAGAAGTGGTTTCTATAACAGGAAGGGGGCGGGTGGCTTGCGAGGGTAACGACTAGGAAGGGAGGCCAATGGGAGGTACAGGATGAGTGCTTAGCCGTTGGATCTTCTGATCCAACGGCTAGGATGGAAGCATGGGTGAGGGGTATATATCAGATCATAGGATCTGATCCTACGACTGAGGTTTATGCGCCAAAGGACGACACAGATTGAGAGGTGAGCATGATCGAATGGCTGTGAGAAATGGGTGACGTAGTGAGATGAGGGCCTTACGATGGTAGTTCGATCGTGTGGCTGAGGGGTAGGCGGATACAAATGGTGTGGATCAGATCTCAGGAGAGATCTGATGGCTGGAGGCGACGCAGGGATGGATGGCTAGGATGGAGGCGAGTAGGAGAGGATCAGGCGGTTGCTGGAGAGGCTGGGTGGCGCAAGGGAAGCGAGCCACGTGGGCGGCCCAGAGGGCGTCGCGTGGCCCAATCAGAAAATTCAAAGATAAAAAATAAAGAAAATCTAAAGAATTAGTTAGAGGCAAAATTAGGAAAAAAGTCAAAACATGTGAGATCTACAAGTTTTATGTTTGACAAAAAGTCAAAAAAGGTCATTTGTACAAAAGATATTTTTGAGGGGTAATTTTAAAGGGGTAAAAACATCGATTTTGGGTTTTTGAGATTTTTTTTTGTATTTTTTAGTTCGTTTAAGGGTTAGGGAAATTATAGACAATTATTTAACCTAATTTTTATGGGGTTTTAATAAGAAATAAAAATAAGGAAAATAATTACAATAGATAAATGTTAATTAAACATAGTTTATACACAATACAATACAAGATAAAATGAACTTATTGTCAGTGATTTTTATTGGATTATTTAAGCTAGGAGATTAATAATTGATTTTTAGCATGATGAATACGAGATTCATCAAACACCAAGCCAGGTGATGGGTCGATTAGGCGGGAAAAAGGAAAAATTAGGGGTCTGACAGGTGCAAGGCATGAGAAGAAAGGAGAGGGCCCATGTAGGAACACTACAGGACAAAGAATAAATAAAAAATCTTGTAAATTCAGTAAAAATATAATAAATCATTTTTATCTTTAAGAACTTAAAACATGGAAATTATTTATTATTATATGTACTATTTTTTATTTATTTTTTACAACCTTATTTATCTGATGTTTATTTCTACAAGTATTCTTACAAGTAAAATTACCTATGTTATGAGCTATTTTATTTTGTTTTTTGATTTTATTACTAAATATAGATACTTTATATATTTCAAGTATATTTAAATACATATTTACTTATTTTTATTGTATTTTTGATTTTATTTATGTGCTTAAATAAATATGTACAGGGAAAAATGGGGTTGACCCTTGGGGGAGCTAACTTGGCTCTCCCCGCCCCATTTTCCCAATTTTTTTATTTTTTTTAAAAAATATTCTCATAGATTTTCATCATTATATCTATATATTATGTCATTCAAATTTTGTATGAAACAGAGGCTCCTACGGTCTCCATCAAGACGTGGTCGATTTCAACGATTCTAGGACCGTTAAAAAATGATTGTCTAGATGGAGGTCGTAGGAGTCTTTATTTTTAACGAAACTTGAATGACATAATATAGGGATATATTGATGAGCTTCCACGTATTCATTTATAAAAAATAAAAAAAGGAAAAAATGGAGGGGGGCAAGTTAGCTCCCCTAGGGGTAGCCCCATTTTCCCATATGTATATGTATATTACAGGTATAATTTACCTATATAATATATGAACATATTTTTTATTTTGATGTATTTTTATATTGTTATTTTATGTTTATTATTTAAACATATTTTGAAAAATATTTACAAGTATATAAAAATGTAAGATAGTTAAAAGTATAAAGAATGAATATATTGTATATAATATACTGGCATACTGTACAATAGGGACCCAAAAACCAACTTTTGCACGGGCTTCATTTTCAATGAAACACCTTCTTTAAATAGATAATTAGTGAACAATAAAGCTGAGTTTGGTCAATTTTAAGAATGTATGGAGGATATACAAGTCTGTAAAGTTTTGTTTGTGCCTTTTTTCCGTGTGTCCTTGGAGCATCGTATTTTATTTTTATGTACAATGAATTTTGTATTTTTATGTACACCTTTCGTGTTGAGGGTTTATTATTTGAGGTATATATGATGTAAAATAAAATAGGGCCCAAAAGTTATTTATTGATGACTAAAAATTAGGGTTTGTATGTATTCTTTGTACAATTCGTTTGTTCTATCTCCCCCTACTTTATTCATTATCGACCAAGTCAAGATTGCATTTGCCTCGAGGTCTAGGGTCATTCAGTGTATTTGATACTTCATTTCTTTTGTTTTTCTTTCCTTTATTCTTTTATTTTGGAAATAAATACATGTATTTATACAATATTCATCAGTCAAATATTGAATGTTATTTTGTACAAATTAATGCTATATACATGCATTTAACAAGGAACTCAAGGCTAAAATTAAAGAATAAAGGTGATGAAATGGAGATTCATTGCACTTAGAGAGAGAAAGAGAGCTTCTTGCTTTCTAGAGAATACAAGAGTGATTGCTCGAATGGTGTGTTTACCAAAAATGGGTATGAGATCCCTTATACAGGGGGCTTAAGAAAAATGGCTTTTGGAAAAAATAGGCATGAAACCAGAGATGATATATTGATATGGTTGATCATGTTAACTAGTATGATCGAGCAACTATAAATGATCAATCAACTGTAAATAATCGATCAGCTAAAGATCAATGATAGATCCGTTGATGACTATTTGAATGGAATTCAAAAATATAATCGATAACGTTAAAAGAATGACCGATAAGATATGATCGACCAGTGGAGTACACATGATTGACAAGTGATGATCGACCAATATCAAGATACGATTGATAAATTCATCATTTTTTATCTCTGAAAAACCCTTAAATGTCCTCTGTTAATCGTGCAAAATTAACGTTTGATTTTCGTTGTAGACAGGCAATATCAGATTAATAAAAAAGGACCACTTAATTTAATTTTCTAATTAAAGTGAGCGGTCAGATTTATTTTACTTGGGTAAGTCCAAGGTCAAACTCAGGGAGGCCACTGTCTCCTTAGACCAATTACCAGACGATCTAGATGCTATGTTTTCATAGAGTCATTTTTAATCTTTTTTATGTAATTAATTATGAAATGCAATTTCATCTAAGTTTAGGGATTAAAAATGCAAATTTCAATCAAATGATATCCAAAAATTCTAAAGCTTGTTCAGAATGTGAAAATATGCAAATTTAAACTACTGTGATTTTTTTGGAATTTTCTAATGTGAAATGAAGTTATTATGAATTAAATAGTTGAACTATGTGATTTTGAGTAATTTAATTTTAATAATTAGCAAACCTAAATATTTTTTGGAATTAAAATTATCCTATATATGTGAGAGGTATCCAGAATAACCTTTTTTCCTTAGAATACTAAGTGTACAATTAATTAGATAATAAACTTATCTATTTTGACCTAGATATATGTGCAAATTAAATAACTTTTAGGCATAAAATAGAATACAATAACTTCTATCTACTATGATTTTCAGCAATTTTTTGAGTATAAAATAATTTAATATGAATTCCTGAGCACACAATAGGTAAAATATTCAAATTATCATCAAAAGAATTTTAGTAAATTATCCACAACTCACAAAAATACAAATAGGTAATCACAAGGTAGAGAATAATTTGTTCTACAATATGCCATTTTTAGTTTTGAAAATTAATGCAAATTGTGCTTTAAACTAAGACTCAAATAGAAGGTTCTAATTACAAACAAAGAAAATAAACAAAATAAAAAATAGTGACATAATTCAAATGTAATTACCAAGACGCATGGAGTCAAATACAATTTGCCCAAGGAACACATGCGTTATACGTGCGGGCTAGAGTGGAGGAGCTCGAGATTATTCCTTGGAAGCTAGGGGCTTAAGCACAATTTGACGGGTGTCTTGGACTAAGTGTTGTCCCAAAGAAGTCAGGAATTCATATGGATACCAATGAGGAGGGGGTAGAGATTCGATATGAGCACCCATGCTTTGAATGTCGTGACCAAGAAAGATCACTTTCCCATGACATTGATTGATTAGATTTTGGAGAGACTTGCAGGGAAAGCGTTCTTTTGCTTTCTTGACTGGTACTCGTGCTACAATCAAGTAGCCATTGCCCTTGAGGATCATGAAAAGACCATATTCACATGCCCATTCGACACTTATATGTTCAAGCGCATGCCATTTGGGATATGCAATGCTCCGGGCACATTTCATTGATGCATGATCGCTGTGTTTGCTGAAATGGTAGAAGATTTCCCGGAAGTTTTCATGGATGACTTCTCGGTCCATGGTGATTCTTTTGATACATGTTTAACGCACTTGGATCGAGTCCTCAAGAGGTGTAGAGAAGTGAATCTGATACTCTCGTAGGAAAAGATCCATCTTATAGTATCGTATTGGGGCATGTCATCTCCAAAAAGGGAATGGAGGTTGACCATGCCAAGGTGGATGTAATCAAGAAACTTGATCCACCAACCAATGTAAAATCAATGAGGTCTTTCTCAGGGCATGTTGAATTCTATAGAAGATTCATTTGGGATTTTCAAAGATTGCTCACCCATTGATTGATCTCTTAGGAAAAGACAATGAGTTCATTGTAAATCACAAGTTTCTGGAGGCCTTTGAGCTCTTGAAATGGATGATTTGTGACTCGTCAATCCTACAAGCTCCTGACTGGTCTCTTCCCTTTGAGATCATGACTTACGCTTAAGACTTTGCCATAGGAGATATGCTAGGACAGAGGCGAGAAGGGATTCCATATGCGATCCATTACGCGAGCAAAGTTTTGGACCCTGCACAAAAGAACTATACAATGACCAAAAAGGAAATTCTCGCTTAGTATGGGCCCTCAAGAAGTTCATGTCTTATGTTTTGGTCTCTAAGGTGACACTCTTTACCAATCACACAACAATCATGTACTTAATGGAAAACAAGGACGCGAAGATGTGTCTTCTTAGGTGGATTTTACTACTCCAGGAGTTTAATTTGAAGATAAAGGATAAACATGGAGTGAAGAATGTTGTGGATGATCACCTTTCATGTATTAAGCAACAAGATTCTCCTGAAACAGAGAAGATTAGAGAAACCTTCCTAGACGAGTCAATTTACATTATTGACTCATTCCCGTGGTATGCCAACAAGGTGATTTACCTTGTCTCCACGCAGGTTTCCCATGGTTGGACCAGGAGCAGTATTGATCGATTGAAGTCAGATTCGAGGAGATACCATTGCGAGGATTCGTTCCTTTTCTTTGAAGGATCGGATTATGTCCGATGACGGTGTATTCCTAAGGAGGAATATCAAAGTGTCCTCACATATTGTCATTCACTTGAGCCTGGAGGACACCATTCGGGAAAGAGAACCACACACAAGGTACTCTAAAGTGGATTCTATTGACCGGCCCTGTTTAGAGATGCCATTGATTTTGTACGATCGTACTCGATCTGTCAGAGGATGGGAGTGACTGTTGGATATAGAGATGAGATGCCCATGCTGCCGGTGATTTTATGTGACATTTTTGACGCATGGAGTATTGATTTTATAGATCCCTTTCCCAACAGTGAAGGACACGAGTACATCTTGTTGGCAATGGATTATTTATCAAGGGGTTGGAGGCTATCCCAACCCGAGCTGCAAACAACAAGATTGTCTGTAAGTTCGTGAAAGACCATATCATTACAAGGTTCGAGGGGCAAAAGACGTAATTTTTTATGGGAGTAGCCACTTTGTGAACTGAGATGACAAATCATTAGCTAAGAACTATGGATTTGAGCATAGAGTGACTAGTCCTTACCACCCACAATTGAACGACATGACATAGGTTTCAAATCGAGAGGTGAAGAGCATTCTTTAGAAGTTGGTTTGTTCTGATAGGATGAACTAATCCCAACTCTTAGAGCAAGTTCTGTGGGCCTATAGGACAACCAACAAGAAACCACTCAGTACTTCACCTTTTCGCAGGATCTATTAATTCGTGAATTAGAATGTGCGATTGATGAATATGTGATTCATCACTCTAATTAGCTGAAAATAGAGCTTCATCCCAAGGAATCAGATGCATTCATCTGCTAATATCAAAAAAATAACTTTCATGCACTTGTAGATAATTTTCATAAATTAGCATTCATTTCTGCATTCATAGTTATATGCATATTTTCACCTAACTTCGCCCATTTTTAATTAATTCATCTAATTGCTATTGACATGAAACCATCTTCACTTTGTACATATCACTAACCTTAATCAACGAAAAATCTTAAAAAATATTGACTTGTACATATTCAAAATAATCTCAAACCCTAATTTCAGAATAAAAAGGCACAAACGTTGATATCCTTCTCATAAAGTGTCCAAATGTAGTCTACTCACTTTTGGATTAATGTACAATCATATATCTACAAATAAGATTAAATTAAGAAGAATCAGAATGCATTTGGGAAAATTAGGTTTTGGGACCTAACTGTGCATTACATTTTTACTAACTTTTGACCTGTCATTTGTGCATATTTCACCCATCTTAATTAATTCCTTTTCATTTCTTTATTGTATCCAGAATTTTAACAAATTACATAAAAATCAAAATCCAAAAAAGTCAGAAAAATAAATAAAAAGGTAGATATCGATTTGAGCTTACTGACCAAATCCACTTGTACAAAATCCGCTTCCTTAATTTTCTGACCGATTTCTAACTCATAAAGATTCCAAAAAAATCACATTTATATCGTTTACATTTTTTCACATCATGTTTGATTTTTTACATGTATTTATTTATCTACAAGAAATCAAATAAAAAATTACAAAGATAAAAATGATATTTTATATACATAAAATATCACCAAAAAATGCACATCTTTCATTCCACATTTCATTTGCAATCAGTCCTTTATAAACATTGTAGGTCTCAATCAGAGCAACATTTTTCATGACATGCATTTTTTCATTTGAAGTCCTTTGCTATTTTTAATCTATTTATATCTGCATTTTTATACACTGGTCAATGTCTGGTCAATGCTTGCAAGCACACATTGGTCCACTTCATTCCCTTGGTCAAGCCTACTCCACTTCCAATCAATCACCTTTTGTCCTCTAGCATCGGTGATCTGGACCTGGATCACTTGGATCCAACGGCCCAAGCTGCACCCTCCTACTCTTAGCCCCCTCACAGGTTCCTGTCATGTGATCTCCTTCTCCATCCTCCTCACGCGTCGCCCTGAGCTTCGCTTCTCCGGCCATTTCGCAATCCCTCTATGACACCGATGCCTCTCCGATCGAAACCCTAATCTAACAACTCAAACTGCCCAATCCTTAGCCCCATCACCGTGAGAAACCTGACCAACCACGACTCTACCTAACTCTATCCCTTCATTTTCATCGTGATAAACCTAATAATAGAAACCAAGTCCCCATCGCCTCTATCCCCGACTCCCTTTATAAACACAAATCTCTCAGACCATCCGCCTTCATCTGCCATTATCGACTGATCAAACAGAGAGGGATTTGGACCTTGGGCTTGTGGCAGGACCCCATACACCGGTGACTATCTCCCCGAGGTGAGATTCACGAGGGTCCAACACCCTCTGTGGCAATGCTCGCTTCCCTGGAGTATGACAAGGCCCCGTCCTCTTTTCCGGACATTGACTAGACCACCGGAGTTGGCCTCTGTAACTCCAAGAATCAGGCGAAACACTTCCTCTTCCCTTCTTTTACTCCTCCTCTCCACCTCACCTTCACCGATTGCCTCGTCCCTTGATATTCTCCACAGCATCGCCTTCGTCGACCACCAACCATGCTCCTTCTTACCACCACCTGAGTACCATCCAACTTTGCCGCTCTGAGCAGGGCCGAATATCATAAGATGAAGCGGTCTCATGCCTGATGTATGTGGGCCACTCGATCAAGAACACGATGCATTACGACCATCAATATACGCCCAATTCTTGGCATCTATCTAGCCTCAATCGACGGTCGAGATCAACTTATAGTCCCGATAACCAAGCCTCAGCCTGGTGGAGCCTAAGCATCAGAGTGCACCACGTGGAGGCTCGACACCCAAGCAGAGTGTCGCTCGAACCCTGGTCACGTGCTCCCCCACGTGCGGTCGGGGACTTTTTCATCCATACCTGATGAATCCACATTTCATCATCTTTATTATATCATTTGGCACTAAAAACCCTAGCAAATGCCTGTAAATAGCATTAAATAGAGCATCTTAGCATCCATGCATGTGCATCATATTAGTGTATAAAGTACTGTATTTAAGGCCAAAATTATAGAATAAATAAAGAAAAGAAAAAGAATAAAATATTGTAAATATTTTATGACCCGAAACCCCGAGACCTAAGCATCTTGATGAATAGGTCGACAAGGAATAAAGTAGGGGGAGATAAGGTCAGAAATACAGATAAAATACCTATACATTCTATTCATTCTTTATTCATTTTGGGACCTATTTTTGGTTTCACTTTTTATACATCAAATAAAAAACTTTGTACATGAAAGTTGTAGATAATGTAATAAAGAAAAATACAAAATTGATTTCACAGAAAAATAATGTACAGATAAAAAGTTATGGTCTGAATAATAATCCAGAATCCCAACTTCCCAGACCCGTATCTCACAAATAAAAACTCCAAATGCAGCATACTCATCTTTAATTGTATATAGAAGAAAATAAGCTAATTAATGGCGGTGGTTTCGCATTTGGCGGAGCTATGGTTTGAAAGTTGACTTTTGGACCCTCTTTGTACAGTGTACCGAATAAAATATTCAATTTATTCTTTATTCATTATTTTTATAATTTTATATTTTTATAATGTCGTAATTAATATTTATAATAATTATGTACATTAAAATTGGAATAAAAACCTAAATAAAACTTAAAATAAAATACATACATATTTGATACATAGGTATTATACCTGTACTTATATCTATATAAAATATACTTCTATTTTATTAATTATACAAGTTATATCAGAAAAATAAAATAAAAATATATATGTGTATATAAAAGTATTTTATGATTTTATAAAACAATAAATAAAAATAAAAAAATTAAAAATACAAAAATAAAAATAAAATACTCAAATATGTAGATAATATACCTATATAGGGGTATAAAAGCAACTTGTAAAAATATACCTCATAAAAATAATTAAAAATCGGAATTAAATACTTTATAAAATAATAAACATTTTTTTATTAATTAACCTAAAATTTAATAAATCATTTTCGATTTTAATTGAATTTTTAATCATTTTTAAGGGATTTTTCCTGGTTGGTCCACGTGGACCAACCAGGGGGCAGTCTTCGTTGACCAAGGTCAACTGCCTGCCCTCCATCCCTGTAGCCCGTCAGACCTCATTTTTTGCCCGCGTTTGCGGATTTATCGAGGCCGCCTCTTGCATCTTTTCACGAAACTCCCTTCTGCAAAATCGTTCCCTTATGATCCAGCTACCACGCCCTAGCTTGATCTCGAGCCGAGCACCATCACAGTACCCGTGACTCCTCCTCGAAAATCACCCCTCGGCCAAGTTTCAAAACCCAACCTCCTTCTTCCTTTTCCCCTTGAATCGGATTTGGGTACCCAAAAACTTCCAGGTGTGGGTCGAGGGAAAGTTCTCGTGACAGGGGAATCCTCCCCCATCTCAGTCGAGGTGCGGCGACCCCAAACGTCGCGTTCCAAGCACCTCCGGCGGCTGCGCCGCCGTGCGGTTTTCCCTCGCCCTTTCTAGGCTCGAGGCTGGTTTTTACTGTCTTTTTCTTGTATTTTTAGTTTTCCCATAGCTGTAGGATCCTTAAAATACCGTCCATTTCGCCTGAACCCATCTGAGCATCCAACTTACCATCTCGCCGGAGCTTGCTCCGGCGAGCTTCACTTCCGCACTAATCGCCGCCCACTCCTCTCGTCTCTGTCTTGGGACCATTTACTGGCTTTGTCGTGTTGTCTTGCAGGTCCCAGCGCCAGAGAGACTCCAGCTGGAGTCGAGTTTTGCAGGTATCGAGCTACCTGGAGCCCCTTTTCGTCTCCGACCTTGCTGCGGCGCATCGGACCTCAACAGTCCATTTTGGCTTCGCCGTTGGGTCGGGGCACCTTCCAGGAACGTCGGGGACGTCTTCGTGCGCCAAGAGAGCATCGGAAGAGGAGGCGCGAGCTCCGAGAAGATCATCCGACCCTCTGTTCTTCCCAGTTCATCGACCAGGCGTCCCAGCCGTCAGATTTGCATCTGTTCTTCGTGGCGCACAACCACCGTCAGATTGGCGCCGCCCTGAGCCGTTGATGCACTCCTGATGATCTAATCCTGGGCGTAGAATCCGAACCATCATCACGCCATGCGGGATCGACACGTGGCATAAGTAGTTGGATCCGAACCGTCGACGCCCGCCTTTGACTGGGTATTTTGCAAATCCTACCCGTCAATTTTTGTATTTAATTAAGAGCACTGAAACATTCATCTGCCAGTAGTTATTTTTGTAATATTTTCCAAGGACCCCCTGCGCGTTTAAATATTTACATCTAAGTCCCCGTCAGGTCACGCGCTTCCTCGCACGTGATCTTGGCTATTTTGCATAAGGGTCCCGGATTGTTTCGCATATTTGTTTTTAATTCCAAAACGTTCAGTCGCAGTGTAAAACTTTCTGGCTATTTTACATTTCAACCCCCAACCTTTGGGTTTTTGCACATGTGCCCTTCCCAGGCGCGCGTGCGACACGCGTGAGCCTGGGAAGTTTTGCAAGGAAGCCCCTGCGGCTTTGGGTATTTACTTTTTGTCCAGTAAATTGCATATTTAGTTTAAAACTTTGCGGAAAAATTGCTTAAAACCCATTGGATTCCTGACTATTTGCATAAAGGTCCCTGCCAAACCTTTAATTTTTGTATGCTTGCATGAATTAATTAGGGTATCATTTCAATTCCAAAATTTCTAAAAATTTGAACTTAAGCTCCTGGTAACTTGTACTTCTACGCTATATTTTTAATTTTTGATTTTATTTTATTTTTATAATTATTAAAAATCAAAAACTTGCTTTTTGTGCACGGTCTAGCTTAGAAAATGCCAAAAAAATATTAAAACACTTCGAAAAATTCCAAAAAAATTATCTAGCGTCTATTTTAACCTATTTTAGTGTCAGTCCAAAAATCACTAAAAATCTCAAAAAGAAAACCTTAAAAATTTAAAAACACTCAAAAACTTCAAAAAAATATATAAAATCAAAGAAAACTCCAAAAAATATAAACTCGGTTCCTATTTATTCTAGATTTTGTTCTCTTTATTTGAAAAATGTTGTGGATAAATTTTGTGGCTATTTTCTATTTTTAATTCCAGTTTTATCTCCATCCAGTAGCTTACCCACTGTTTTCCCTTATTTCAGTATTTAAAAATACCAAAAACACCTTGAAAAATCCCCAAAAATCACAAAAACAGTAAAAAATCCTAAAAATATCAAAAACACTTTATTTCTAAATTTTTGGTTATTTTTGCATATTTTTATAATTACTTCATCTTGTCTTTTATTACATTGCTTTTAAATTCCAACATCCAAAAAGAAAATTAAAAAATATATATAAAATATAAAATTATAAAAAATCAGAAAATTAAAAATCAAAATACAAAATTAAAAATTAAATAAAAATAAAAAAATTTTAAAAATTAAAAACCCACAAAACTTAGTTGTTTGCTTGCTTAGTGTAGACACTTGACAAACACATTCACTTGTGCACATTAATTTTGAATTACCCTGTTTGCTCCCTGTGTTCGAACTCTCTGCATACTTGTCACTATACACCATTTGTGCAGAGTTAAAAATAAATTTTAACTCCACATTATTTCTAATTTATTGATCTTTAGTGTGGGTTAATTGTTGATTAAATACAGGTTTATTTGAGAGTCGCCACAGCGACGGTTGTCTCCGCCTTGTGTGAGACACCAATTTAGACTCCATTGAAATCTGCGTTTATCAATACCCCACATGAATCCAAAATTGTAGAATAGACCCTCACGTGTCCAAGCATGTGCTTCATTGGAAAAATTATGCTAGTGTCCTTGCTACTTCCAGAAGTTACAAAAATACCCCCACATGGGTAAATTGTAAGGACACCCAACCAATTCTGGATATTTTTAAGAAGACCTTTCGATGGGTAAAATTGTAAATGTTTAATTTCTTTGTATTACAATCATACCCCTGAACTAATTTATTGAAAACTTGATCATATGATATTGGATTTTTACTTTCTTAGTGTCATTTTGATTCTTGTCTTATTCTCTATAAGTTAGAACATTGAGACAATCACCTGGAGACATTTCCTATCGTTAATTAAATTGAGGAGGGTATTCAGTTTTGTTTTGCTTAAATTAAGTGTTCAGGAATTCATGGAATTCAGGAAATGGCTTGATCACACAATTCTACAACTATTTCTGAGATTAAATAAAGGGAGTGGCAGGATTGAATTAATTTGCTTGGCTTGGCTGGATGAGAACTGCATTACATTTATCATCACTTGGCATTATCATTTCATCATTACAACATTTAGAAAGCACAAAAATACCATATTTCTTTATTTTATTTTTTACCACATATCATAGCATTATTTTCTTGCACTAAAATTGTTTGTAAAATCATGTATCATATTTCTTTTGATTATTAATTACATCTTTAGTTTAATATCCATAAAAATCTAAAAAATACAAAAAAACACCAATAATAATTCTTCTTATCCGAAAATCTGATTTTCTGAATTATTTAAAGATTGATTCTAAACCCACATATTACCTCCTTGAGTTCATCCTTGGGACTTATCAATGTGAAATAAATAATCTAGATCGCAGTGAGACTTGATTCTCTATATAATTTCTCGATGAGGTCAATTTTAACAGATCCTAGATTACTCGATTACAACAACTCCGACAACATCATTAATTAATTAGAAAGGGAAGTCTGGAGCGTTGGTCAAATAACGTCATTGCCAGGGAGTTATAAAGTTTAAGATTAATTTTTAAATAATTTAAATTTTAGCCTTTCCATCCTTGGGTAGTTTGACACCTAATTCTCTTGTATATATTTCTCAACATTTTTATTTCCTTTATTTTTGTATATATATTCTTGTGAATAACTCACTAACATTTATTTCTCTTATTTTTCGTGCGAGGCACCCGATGGACTTGGAACAACTTTCTCGAAAGTAGAAGCAACTTGGAGTAACCAGAGGCGGGCGATTATGTGGACCCATCCCGTTAAGGAGGCATAGAGGAATTTTTGTTTCTGTTTTTATTTTTTGAGAGAGAGAGATTTTCTCTATTCATTTTTGTAATTACTTTGTAATAATTGCTTATTTCTAGCGATCTTCGTTTGAAGACTCGCGCTTGTATCCAGACTGGACACTCGACCTATCAGGACATATTTTGTGGTGATTGTCGTAGTCCTAGGATTACACCACGACTATTAGAGCTACTAGGTTTATTTTTTGTGCTCGTAGTCCTAGGTCCACACGTTCACAACTAATAGACACACAAGATGTTATACTTAGCCAAATTTAACATGTTCTTCATTCGCTAATAGAACTACCTGTCTAGGAGCGATTTTCCGATGCATTCATATAAATTGGAACTAAATTATGTTTAGCATATACACGGAGATTGTGAGAATCAATGTAAGTATTCCTACTTGAGCACACATCATTAATTTGTCAAATTGCATCACCTTTTCTGCCTTCTTCCTCTTTGTTTTCTCACTTAGGGTTTAAAGGAAATTGGGACTGCTTGGTAGAAGTGCCTTCTAAACTTTAAATCAAGTGATCGCTAAATAAAATCAGGATTGCTAAATAATATTTTTAGATAAAAATCAAATAAAACTTGGATATCACTACATTGCGGGAGAGTAACCTCGATCCTTGTACATATGTACTTACCTCTGGACTATGAGTGGGTGAGGACGCACGCTTAAGGTTAGAGCCCAAAACCCTGGACCTGCCTCCTAATTCTCCAGACATGACTCTTACAGATTTGGAAGCTGTAAACGTTCGCTTCCGACCATAGTCGACATTTTGGGTGTGTCTGTCTACTATCTTCTTTAGGGCTGTGATATAACCTGATAGCCCAGGCAGATTACTCCTTTGATTGAGGGGTAGTAGAACCACATCTGGGCACACTTTTATTATATGGGCAAGATTTTAGCGAGAGCCACTAGCTCATTGAATATGCGTGCTTTCGACTTGCAGGTGTTAGGTTCCTTCTTTCTGCATTTGTTA